>OY987280.1:15793018-16993018 GCA_963920785.1 Sphagnum contortum
CAGAATGGGTCCATGAGCTCCCACCCACTCTATGAACCAATAACCAAAATGAAATAGAACTCCTTCAAAGCTATAAGAGGCCCCAATTCTTTTAAATAGTGCACATTTGGAGCAAAAGGACTTAGGGTTCTTCCATACTTGAATGTAGCTATCTTTTTCCCATTTTAGTTTGTTTATCCTTGGACAAGCATAAAGAGCATGAGCCCATCAAAATAGTAGAAGGATTCAAATGTATGTGTAGTCATCAATATGGAACTTATCTCTTTGTAATTCGTACATGTCAACCATTCAACATATGATAGCCACACAAGCTTTGCAGTGTGGATGGCAATGAAAGCTTTGCAGTATGAATGAGTGACAAGAAAATGGACTGGAAACAGAACTCTGAGACATGTCACATATTCTAGACTAGCAGACCTTCAAGGTTTCACTCTTCTCCATGGACTAAGGGGTCGGCCTCCCCCTAGGGCCTTACATTTCACTAAATTTCAATTTCTTTTCACTCTCATGTACAACTACAGAACACCCTCTCATGTGTTTTTTAAGTTCACAGTAAATCTTGTAGCACCTAGAAACCAGAGAGTGAACCTCAAATCCTAAAAGGAAACACATTGCACCCTTGCCCTCGATTGTATTAGAATTTTGGAGAGTACTAGAGTTTGAAGCTTGAAGTCTAGGATTTGGGGGTTTGCAGTAATTTGAAATTGTTGTTTTGTCTTGTGCACTAAATTGCTTTCAATGTTTTTTGGTTTCAATTTTGGTCATTTCTTTTGTCAAGTGCCTGGTAATGGATCATCAAATGTTGGTGTGTCTAGTTCTAACTCCCTTGGACCTCTTCTTGAGGGAACTTCCAACTTTTCTATTGCTTCACAAAGTAGAGTGCATAATGTTATATCTATAGTCAGAATGGGGCATTCCAATCATGTTATGTTAAAGAAGTGTCAAGAAAAAAGTGGTCATTGATATGTGCTCTCTGCAAACGCCTCCAAAATCTCTCTTCTTGACCTCAGACATGTAGCATTATTGAAGCATGGTCTGCAAATTTACTTCAACTTGCAAAGTCAATGTAATTTGATCATCTATAAAATGAAATGTTTCCCATGACAAAAATTCATTTTTCACAAGACCATTTTACATCAATTTCCCCCTAGCCTTTTCTCTTTTGTGCTGCAGCTAACCTGCAGCGAAGTTTCAGCAACATTGCACGCCTCTGAAACTTTTTATCTGATACTAGTTCATTATGAAAAAGAACAATTCTGAAAGTGTTAGCATTCCTGCATCATACCCACAGGACGACCTACAGCCCATGGCTGAATGAAGCAGATTCTGAACGCTCAAAACTCTCAACTTGGGGGGGGTGGGGTTGTAGATTAGCTGCCGCAAAGGTCTTGCCCTACCTAGGAATCTCTTGTGCACTAGAGATCTTCCAAGCAGCGGTTAGCAAGGCCATTAATAGTTGATTATAAATTAACAAAAACCCAGCTGCCAGAACAGCACATAACTACCTTCCTGGCTTCTCTCCAATCTCACTTATAACTAGGCCCAAAATCTGTGTGAGCATTGCTATGATTATCAAGTGGTAAACAATACCAAGAAGTATCAACTGTATATAACTAATATCCTTTTCTCACCTAGTTTGACAGAGGAATTGTAGTCCAGTAAAAGCACATTTGGATAGGTATACATATAATAGAATGGAATTTTCATTAGTACTTGAGGCCTGATTCTCCAAATAGAACGGGTCTGCATGGAGCTCTACTATCCAAGTCTGAATGTCCGCTTGGCATTGTATCAGACCTGGTAAGGACTAAGGACGCTAGGCTACCTACTAATAAGCAGATTAAACTGGAAGAACACTTTGCGAACCTCTGGTTGTATCAGTTGATTTCAGGAGGAACGGGTGCCCATTCTGTGGACCCTCCTGATTTCTTCAGGACTTTTACTGGGTAAAAAAGGTCTGCTCTCCCCATCTGTGCATTCCATGCTAAATAGACCGGGGAAATGAAAACATCTGGAATTTGATACCAGTTGTGGCTTGTTGTTAATTCTCAGTTGGTATTGTTTTGTACAAGATTTCTATTCATCCGCCTTAGTGCTAAAACCTCAAGCTGTCGCCGTAGGAGGAGAATTAAGAAGGAAAATTGTGGGGATATGTACGACACAGGTATTGCATCCAGTCATACCAGGGTAGGAAGACATGGGTACCAAGCTGGTAAATTACCTCGGTTATACCCAGCATTTCTTTTTTCAGATCTTCACAATCTCACTAATTTTTTCTTGAGAAACTGTTGGACAAATCTGTAATTCGGTGCAATTGTGACTAAATTTTCGGTTTCTTTGAGCAAATTCACCAAGTTTTGAACCTCGCAAAATGGAAACATAATCCCTGTACATATCAAGGACAAAATGAGTAACTATGAGACTAAATGGGTTGCCTCCGATCACACCAGTCTGCTGAGTTCCTTGATATCAAGTGCATGACATCATGTAGTCAAATTGTTGTCTGATGCAAGTCTCGGTGAGGCAGAATTGTAGCAGACCCCTATTGGGGTAATAGTATTGAGTATTGGGATATGATAACCATGGTTTTCTTAAAATTCAAAATATGTGATGTTGATATATAATCATGGTTATCGAAAAATCAAATACCCTATTTCAATATATAGTTCCATAGTTTTCATTTTTTTGAAACAAGTCAAATAACTGCATAGAAAATGATCAACATTTTGCCAGTTCTTTCATGAAACCCATTAGTTCTTTGAGATTTTCAAAATAATTGGAACTAGTGGTTCTTTGATTTTGATTTTTTTCAAATGTTCAGAACTGGCTTTTTTTCATTTTGAATTTTTTCAAATACTTGAAACTAGCAAATCTTTTATTTTGAAGTTTTAAGTACATGAAATTAACAGTTATTAAAAATCAAATAACCACCCAACATTTGTCCACACTAGTGTTGGGTAGGTGTGCACCCGTGTTGGCTGGTTATTCAGATGCGCATTGTGAGAAGCATTCATTCCAGTTTTGGGTTTTGAAACCCCGAACCTAAACCTGAGCTTAGTATAAGAATCGGACTAGAGAATCGCTTTATGTTAAGAACTGCCTTTGAACCAAGATCCTTCTATTCAAACACATTTTCAAATTGTCATGAAACCAGCAGCACTGACGTAAGTAGCTCTCTTTCGTCCGATTCTGGTTCCTTCATATGATCACATAGGGTTTTCATGGTGTATCGCCTCCTTACACTCGCCCTTTCAGCTTTTTTCAAGTTCTTTTCACATTTCTTCTCTACTATTTTCTTTCTTTGCTCTGTGGAGCTATCGGCTCCTCTTCATCAACTTGTTTTGTTTGTTGGATGGAGCTGTCCATTTCTCTTCATCAATTTCCTTGTCACCTTTGAGCTATCGACCAAGGTATTATTTCCTATTCATGATACTATTGATTGGTAGGTTAGTGTGTGTATTTATTTTGTGAAAAGATGTTTCTATATGGTTCAAATAAGTTTTTTGATTTATTTGTCTTGCAACTTTTCAAAATATTTTCAATTCTTCTTCTCTAACGACTTTATTTCAAGTGCAAAGAATCATTGTATTTTTTCTTTCTTCTTTTGCTCCTCCAACTCTTGCACACTACATTGATTCATTTTTTTGTATTCTTCACCAAAAAACACTTGGAGTATTTTTCCAGGTACACATTACACATCTTGAAGGATCTTGTTAATGAGGAGTTTATTATATTTTTTATTAACCCATAAATGAAATTATTTTTTCTTAAATTTTTCAAGTTTCTTCTTTGCCATTTTCTTTGTTTATTATGTGGAACTATCCATAAATCTTTTCATCAACTTGCTTTGTTTGCTATGTCGAGCTAACCACTTCTCTTCATCAACATGCTTGTCAACCTTTGAGCTTTCCAAGTGTTATTTCTTATCCATGATACTATTGGTTGAAAAGTCAATGTCTTTTGATCCACTTCTCTTGCACCTTTTCAAATTTCCATGGTACACATTTTTAAATTGATAGGGTTGTTTCATTATAGGTGGAGGACCTTCCCCAAATATACCATTTGTTCTACAAGATTTCAACAAGATTAGAACCTATAGCTACCATTTTCCATTAGGTAATTAATAATCTAGATTCTAGTGAATAACACCATTTCAGATTTTGCTATTTGGGAAACTAAGAACTAATTAATCATGAAGGAATTTCAATTAAAAGAAATATTTGTTCAATGAGTACAAACTCATGAAGGATTTTTGTGACATGTTCAGCAATATCCTCTACCTACTTCACTAAAATTGTTTCTTCATCTTTCATAACTTTTTCTTAAAACTTTTCAAGTGGAAAGATTCATTGTGTATTTTCTTCTTCTACTCTTATAACTTTTGCACATTTTATTCATTTTGGATATTCTTCATGAAAAATCTAATCCTATAATCAGTTTTGGGAAAAATATGGGAAACTTTTAGTTGTTGTATTGAATTGGATACATTGGTTAGCAATGGGCGATGCTTCCAACATAAGGTAGAATATTTTTTGTTTATTTATTAACTAGGATACATTTGGATACATTTTAATCCCAAGATTTTTGCAATTAGATTTGGTTGTTGTAGGTTGCACATGAATTTTTGGGTGATCCTTACAAACTTGGGATGTATAGCATGATGCCCCATTATGTAGTGTCTACATTGCATTGTAATTGTTTTGAAAGCAAATACATCTTCTCATCCTTATCTAAGTTTAATTCCTTTTGACGCGCTCCTAACTTCTTGAGGGACTCCAATGTGAATCCCAAATAGAAAACAGCAGAAAAGTAAGCAATCAAGGCACACTCCTTGACTCGTAACACTTTGGAAGGGTAGAGGGGTGTGCTAGAGCTTCGGGATGGGACTAAGAAGAATTAACAAGCTTCAACTACTCACACAGACCTGCCCAACACAAGGTGATTAGTGCATAGTTCGAGCATTTTTAGTGGTAAAACAAGCCACATGCAAACTCGGATTCACAAAACTCACCACGGCCGGGATTTGGGGAAGGCACCACCTTCCCCCTTATAGTATACTCTATGCCTCTCCATGAAGCTCACATCCAAATTGCATTTTGTCCCAGGACTTTCAAGTGGAAGTCCCAAAATTGCCGACGTTGGGACTCTCGCAACTTTGGGGCCCTATAATTTTACGTGCAGACCTTCGAGTAAGATGAAGTTTAAAGCAAAGTTGTAACCTTTATCAAGAGCTTTCTAATGAATGTTGCACTCTACTTGCACGCAAGGAAATTTGGTCAATTCCTGACTTTTAATGGTTGGGAATCAAACTACCAATTTGACTCTCGGCCTTTTTTTTTACCATAACTTGTGTTTCAGATGTCCAAATGGGCCATGCGAGCCCATTTAAGACATTTATGTTCCAAGAGCTTTCCGATGATACAAAAATTTCTTTAAGCCATTGAGTTTTGACCCCTGCAATCACTTTCTGAAGATTCAAAAGTCCATCAGGAGTCCATCTCCCAGAATGGGAGTTGCCTTGGGAGTGTGAAGGTTCATTCCTTCACACATTCTTACACTCCTGGGAGCATGCAGTGTGATTTTTGGGCTTTCTCTTGGCTCGTAACCTTGCAAACCCTTTTGCCTTGGTCGCAAGCCCAAGGCTAGGGTTGCAACACCTTTGGAGATAAATGACTTATTCATGTACATTGTCATGTAATTAAATTATGCTTTGGTTACAGATACATTTTATTTTGAAATGTAAATTGTTTGCTAAGAATGCTACTAGCAATGTTGGATATGTTAAGTTTTGTATGATGAATAAATTACTTAAAAACTAACACAACTTATCATTTGATGTATTTTGCACAAGTGAACAAAAAAAGAACTGAATTTGTTTCTTCCCATTATTGTTATCAAGGTGACTTCCTTGTAGTAATTGAAAAAAATTATGTTATGATCACAAATCTTTCTAAATAAGGTCTTTTGTTGTGATTACTAAGAACCTTGAAATTATTATCCCCATGTACTTGCACATAAATTTGTATTCAAGAATTTTGAAAACTATAAAATAAAATTACATTTTCTTGTTTTTACTTACATGTAAATATATGTCATATTTGTGTCTATGTGTTTATGTGATTGGTGTTCAAAAGATCTAGGTTTTTGGTTTTGATGCTCAAATGTGATTATGTGTCAAATATGGATGCAATTAGGGATGACATCAATAAATGCCACTCAACCTTCAGCATATGAGGTTGAAGATGAAGATGACATTGAATTTGTATCTGAGACTGAAGCAATTGGATCACAAGTGGCATCCAATCTTGATCTAAATACAACCTAGGCCCTTTTCACAATCGGTCAATATGGTACCCTTTCCACTGTGTGTCAAATTATTGGGCTTTTTTTGTTGTCAATGATAGTGCAAAGATCAATTCCACCAATCTTCAAGTTATGAGGTGTATTCTTTGTATTATATGGTACCCTACTCTCGTGAATGTGGATTCCAATAGGAAGAATAAGGGGCTTGTAAATTACAACACACAATATGGGACAAGAGTTTTGAAAATACATGTTAATGATAAACATGTAGAAGAGTATAGGAGGTGGGGTCTATTTGTGGTACAAAAGTCAAGAGATGGTGGAGATCAAAGATAGGCTGCAAAAAAACAAAAAAAATCCCTCCTTCTCAAATGTCGCAATTCCACTTTGGGATAAGTGTGAGGATGAAACTCATGTTCCCAAAAGTGGGAAGTTGGAGTCCTCTAGGACTCCTGAAAAATCAAAGCTCGATTGCAGGGGTCAAAACACCTCGCATTGGGGTGTTATTTATATCAATGGAAAGGTCTTAAAGTTTAAATGTCCAAAATGGCCTCACATAAGCCATTTGGACATTCGTAGCCCAAGTTAACTAGCAGTTTGACTCCCAACCACTAAAAGTCAAGAATCAACCCGACTCCGACGTCTGTAGGAAAAATGCGACATGGCGTTAAAAAGATCTCAAAGAGAGCTACAAGATTACTTCAAACTTCATCCTAATCGAAGGTCTGAGCAAGAAGTTATGGTTACCCAAAGTCCCGGGAGTGCAAACTAAGACGGTTTCGGAACTCCACTTTCGGAGTCCCAGGAAAAAGTGCCATTCAGATGTAGCCTCAGTAGAGAGCTGCAAAGAGTACTATATGGGGGAAGGTGGTGGCTTCCCCCAAGTCCGGGCCATGGTGAGTCAAGTGAGTCCAAGTTGCCCGTGGCTTGTCCCAACACCAAAGGTGTTTTCGAATGTGAACTAACCCAATTGTGGTTGGTTTTGGATGCAAGATCGTGTAACAAGATAATTGTCCCTCTTCCAAGTGTAATCCCGGAACTTCTAACACGCCCTTCTGACCCCCTTTAGTGCTGGAAGTTGGGAGTGGCCCCCAAGTTCAACTCCTTCCGCATTTCTGCATACGTGGACCCTCAAGTGGGTCTAACAAGGAACTTGGGAGCACGTCATCAAATCACAAACTTTTTCAGTAACCAATGACCTTACAACAAGTCTAATCCTGCACAACAAGCATTTTTGGAAAATTTGATATTATACATCGCAAAAGGTTATCGACCATAGTCTTATGTTGAAAACCCATGGTTGAAACACTTAATTTTGCACCAATGTGGTCACATTAAGATTCCAATTCAACACCAACTTGTCAATGAAATGTTGCCAAGTGTTGTGGAGACAACTAGGGAGAAATATGTTTTACCTGCTCTTGTTTCATGTATTACATGCACAACATTATTTGATTTTTGGATGTCACATGCTGGACATGATACTTTTGTTATGGTTGTGAATTTCCTTAATGATTTTTGGGAGCCCAATCATGTCACTATAAGGATATTTAAAGTTCAAAATACTACAAGTGCAACAATGGCAAATCAAGTCAAGGTATTGCTAATTTTTTTTGGTTTGTTTGACAAAGTCATTACTTATGTGAAATACAAAGGGTTTAACTTAAATACCTTAACAAATGCATTAACAAATGTGGTTTATTATTCTCCCCTTCAATTGGCATGCCCATTTGTTGGTTCATGTTTTGGGCATGCCATGTCTAAAGTAGCCCAATATGCTACTAACAATATTAAAGAGTGTGTTGGATTTTTTGAAGTGAGTTTGAAAGGTGCTCAAACATCATTACAAAATATTATAACTTGGACAAAATAGTCTGGGAAGGGGAGGTAAAAATGGAAGGATTCATGCATCATTGTTGGCCTACCATCTAGGATGCTGAAAACTCTTATGAAAATAAAATTTGTATCCCAAGTCATCTTGTTTCAAAAGACTTTTACTTATCAAAATGCCATTTCTATTTGCTATGGGTGGCAACAACCATTGCATTTGCAATCTGGAATCCCAAATTGCCAAAATTGGTCTATTGTTCAAGCCATCATAAACACATTAATGCCAGTTGTCAAACAATGTGTTGTAAACCACAACCAAGGCTATTGGTTGTTGTCATATGCTTTTGGTTCAACTTTCTCATTGTGCACTGTGATTAAAGATGATGTGTGCAGGATTCAAGCCTTAAATTAGCCATTCATTCAAGGGGATTTTGATTCAGAGCTACAAGAATTCAAGTTGAGAATGATGGGACAAGTTTTCAATGCATTGGGGCTTTTCTTGGCCTTCTTTGAAACTTACATTATAGCCAAGGCACATAACATGTTAGCAATCATGTTTGATCCTCATTACAAATATATGAAAGTTATACGAATTGTTTTGGGCAATTCATTTGCCCTTCAAGTTGTGGTAGAATATGATGTTAAAATTGTGTATCCATTGTTGGTACAAGCATACCTCCATTTAAACCCAATGAAGGCAATTGTAGAATCAATAGTTGTTGAATATGATGATAATTTCTTTAGGAAAAATATTTATAATGATGATGCAATCATGTCAACCATGAGAAATGAATTACATTTTTTTTGTTAGTTAAATGTAGGACCCATGGAAATCAAGAAACCCTTTTGCAATGGTGGGCAAACCATGCAATGCAATTTCCACATGTGTCTATTTTGGCTCATCAAGTGCTAGAGATCATGGGGTCTCAAATATAGATAGAGAAGATTTTCAATGTTGTTGGCATTATAACAAATCTTCGACGATCAAGGATTGGAATTAATAACTTAAATTGTTTTGTCTTGGTTATCAAAAATTGACCTACCAATGCTCATACTAGATGTGATGGGGAGAAGGCTAAAAATTTGTAGGATTACCTACAAGCTGGAAAAAACATGATCAAAAAGCACAACAAAATCATCAAAAAAAGGTATTTTTGAAGAAAATCACGAATTAATTGATTTCAAGTAGGTAAGAATTTTCACAAATGTTTTTTTGTTCATTTTGTGTTGGTTTATATGGAGTTGTGTTTTGTTTACATGCTGATATTGTATGGGTGGAATTTTAGCAATTTTTATTGATTATTGGTTGATTTGAATTAAAGCAAAACAACATGGAGGCATTCATTGTTGGTATCTAGGCAATAATTCCTTTAACTTAACATGGAGGTTATAGAGATTCTTCAACATTTGATTTTTTTTTCTATCTTTTATTATATATATATATTTCTTAGAAATGATGGGCATGTTTCATTTTCCTCAAGAAATGATTTACAGTGACTTTATTTGCCTTTTTTTTGCATCAATGGACACCAAGTAGAATTGGTATTTTAGATGTGACACTAATATTTGATTTCTATTTTCAGAAATGATAGCCCTATATGTGCCTAAGTTCTTTCTAACACCAATCAAGTAGAAGTTGTTTCAACTTGATATTGATTTTTTATTGAATGAATGACTTAATCCAAGAACATTTCATGTTTCAATGTATTTCAAATTCTGAATTTCTGGTTGGAAATGTTATTATGATCAACAAAAAAAAATTTAGAATGAAGTCCTTATCTTTGATCAACTCATCAAGGTAAAAGAAAAACATTTTTCATGTCACTTTATTCATTAACCCTAAAATCGAATTGCAACTTGATACATGTTTTTGAAGAAAAGTGATTAGAACCAGGGGTCAATCAAAACTTGATTGACAATTAACTACTGGATCTCAGTCCAAGTTAGTAAGACTTGGAATTAAAACTAGGCCTAATTTTGAGAATTGGAATTGATTTTTGTTGAAGAACTAGACGAGAAACTGGATTTTAGGTTTTATTCATGTGTGAAATTTGAACTAAAACCAAGACAATTTCAGTTTTTTAGAATCCGAACCTCCAGTTCTTCATAAATGTCAAGAACTTCCCAACATCCATTGTAGTGAGTGTCTCACTAATGTGGCAACACAGCATTGGACAAGAGCTCCCCAGTTTCATTACATATTTTGTTGCCTTTTGATATTTTCATACCTCCCTAATGCATTTTCACATTCCTGGGTGCTGGTTGGCTGAACCTCATAACTCACCCTCTTCTGTGTGCCATAACCTGTAACTTCAGTTCTCCTCTACAATCCATTATGTGTAGAAACCAGCTCAAATGCACACATTACTAAGAATAGTCTCATGTGACTCAACTACTGATTGTAACCTGCACACTTGAACTGGTTACTGAGTGCATACCTACCTACCCAGCAGGGGTCTAGACTCCAGATTCCGCACTATCCACATCTCAATGATCATCATTACATTTCTCAAGCTTTAACAAATGGGACAAGAGAAACACGAAAAACAACAAAGCAACAACGATGAGATTGATCTCTAATGTATTGACTTTTGGATAGAGAAAGCTAGTAATTGGGGAGATGTCCAAAAACCGTCCCAAAGCTTTCCAAATCTAATGCAATCTCTCTCTCACACTTGGATGTTTCCTACTTGAAAAGCTGGTTTTCCCCCTAAAGTCGTTTTCCCTCACTCCCTTCTTCCTATAACATTTTAACCACGTTTTGCATTTGTGGGTCATTACATTGGAGCAGATACTGAATCCAGATGAGAATTCATTGCAAACTAGACAGCAAGCACATGACAAAAACTCCAGCAACCCCTAATTTTGGTGATGATCTTAAATGAATGCCTTGAAGCTGCAGGGTTGCAGTCTGACAACTTAAATGTACTATGTACTATGTACCTGGGTGCATTCAACTCTTTCTTGTGGCATTCTATGCATGAGTATAATACGTTACCAGCATGGCGGCCCCCACGTTTTTCTTGTTTGTGTTTAGATTCATTATAGAGTATAGTAGCTTAATGAATAGGTCTAGTCTTATATATGAAAACTTTTGGGATGAAAAATGAAGCAACCCCTGATTCCGTCCCATCATCCATCCCCAAAATGTAATTTTTCCAGATGTAACTGACTCCAGCAGGGGGGCCAGCAGGGGGGGTACGGGCGGGGAAGGACTGAGCGGGGGGAGCTCGATGGGTGCATTATGCACGGGGTTCACACTAGGAAGTATTTGGTAGATATATTTGGTGTAATAAAATGATTACATTATCCTTCACATCAATGTCTATCCCAACAGCGAACGCAACGGGTACACGGTAGTTTTAAATATGAGGATTTTTGAAAGATGATATTTTGGCTTGTGTTGAAACTTGAGATTAGTTATAACAGAGTTATACTATCTTGAAGGATTTGGGTTTCTTTTGGAGGATTTTTTGAAGATTATATTTTTGCATGGTGAAATATTTGAGTTTCAGTAATTCTTTCTTTTGCCTTAAGATACTTTTTTAATGCAAATGGCAAGGCCACCCATGTGACACACCCCTTGTTCAAGTAAATCTCAACTTCAGGAATGAGGAACTCAGCTCCCATGTTGGTACCATTGTAGAAAAACCCAAAATCCATTGAAACTATTTTTCAAATATCATAAAAATATCCCATGTTTAGACTAAATCAGGGTCTGTATCTGAGTTCAAATTGAACATTTTTGGGGCTTAATATTTCCATTAATAGCCCTCACTAAAACAAAGTGGAGGTACCAAGTACCACCAAGGTGGATGCTGGTTCACCCTGGCTAACCTCACCAAGGTTTCTTATGAAAAAATTGTGGTATAGCAAAACTGGCCATCATCCGTAAGAAGATTGGGCCAAAATTTTGGCTACAGACCAGCAATTTCTTAAGAATCCTAAGATATTTTGACTAGCTGGTGGGACCAGTTATAGAATCTGCCTATTGGAAAAAAATCAAAATCTGGCAAATAAGATTCATTTTTCCCCACAAAATTCCTTTGACTGTGTTGAAATCATATTTTTAGGTCAGAAAAATGAAAAAAATTACCACAAAGAAAACACTAGAGTAAGTATCTCTGGTGCAGAAATTTGAAGGAATAGTTGTGAGCACCATCATCCATGATCCTTGATCTGTTCAAAGTAGGTCTCTTAATATTGGTGTTGCTCTGGTTGTTGGGTACAAGTTATTACTTACAAGGTATCAAATATTGAACTCATGTTAGAGTTGTCCATAAAGGAGTTGCAACTCACCATTTGAACCCTGAGTTTGGACCAGATTTTGCTATAACAAAATCACAAGATCAAACTCGAATTTAGTCCAAAACCCAAGGTCGGGGGAGTTTTGGTCATGCGGTTATGTGTGGTTATTTGTGTTTTTGCCTTCATCCTTTGTCTCTCCAAGTAGTTTTTGTCAAATTTTGTGAGAGTAGAAAGTGCAAGGCATTTGTTTTCTCCCAGGAAAGTGAGAGGCCACACATTTGGTGGCGTATGGTCCTGGGATTGTTGGTTCTAAACCAGACCTGGACCAAGACCTGGGCTCCAAACCAGATAAGGATATATATTCTAGCTTTTCAAGAACCTCGAGAAAATAGTGCTTACAACTTCAAACCAATGTGTTTTTTTTTCCTATTGTAATGTAGCATTAGGGGGGTCATCTATACAATGATTTAGCATTTGCCATTCTTTTTTGATATCACGATAAAAACCTACATTTAAAAGGTTGTCCAAATCTTGCTTGACTATTGTAGCATAGTTTAGGTTCATTTGGTATTTGGCTTGATGAATAGGTGGAATAGTGGTGTCCAATTCAATGCAATGTTGAGCAATTCTTGGTGGAATTGCCTTTAAGTCAATATAATTCCATGTAAAAATGTTCTAATACTCACGGAACAATGATTTGGTATTGGTGGCAATTGGTTCATCCAATGTTACATTTAGCTTAATCATTTGAGGATTTTTGATAATCCCCAAATTGAGAAGTCTTACCTAATATGAAAGAAAAGACATTTAAGCATCCCTTTGTATTGTTCGTTACCTACTGGAACCTATTGTAATATCTAGCAATTTTTGTTAAATAAAATTTGGCAATCAAAAACCCCAAAAAGTACTCAATTTTTTGAATTTTTGGGGGAAAAAAAAAAACAACTCCAAATTAAGTCCAAGTTTTCAAGAGTCTTGGTATGAAGACTCAAGGGATTTAGACTTGTAGGGACCAAAGCAAATGGAAACTGAAGTGCATGTGACTAATATTCAGGGTGGCTAATTTTGTTTGGATTTGTCTTTCAACCAAGAAATGAACCATGTAATTTGAACAATGAACTCAATTCATGCATTGCTAAGGTTTTTTCTTCAATTTTGTGATATTAAAAATTTGGTACATTTTTTCAAATGAATAAGAAAAATTGTTCATGATATTGAATGTACCAAAAAGTGGGTGTCATGGGGAAAGGCTTCCCAAAATCATATCAATTCGCCACCCCTGAATAGTCATGTATTTGGAAAAGCAAAGTAAAGAATGCTTGAAATTTGAATGGGATCTCAAGCTTGTGCTATTAGAAAGTCTTAAATCTTGATGCAGGTTTTAACCCTCTAGAAGCCTAAGTGCCTGAGAGGTAATTATTTCTAAGAACCCCAAACATATTTCTTCATATATCTATCTATGTGCATATTAAGAGATAAGAGAAATGCATTCTTGAATTTGGAAAACATATCTTACCATGAGTTGTAAAAGTTTTAGATCATTGGATAAACATATGAGAAAGATTGAACATTTGGAATGCACAAATCCAAAGTAGCAAGCTCTTTCTCAAAGCTATGGCAAAACTTTGAGCTCCAAAAACAACAATAGCTTCAAGCAATACACATGGAATTGAGTCAAATTGCACTTGTGGACTGCTCCCCTATTTGTGATTCACTAGATAGTGTGATTGGTCTACAAGGATTACTACTAGTAGTCCTCCACCAATTTGCAGTTCCAAGTTCAGTTCCATGGGTGAGGTTGGACAAGGGTTTAGGGTTAAAAGAATATAACTTGCATGTTTGAAATATCTTTGTATGGTCACATACTGAGCACCACTGGAGATGCTCTAAAGAGAACCAACATGTGTCTGGACAGCAACAAGACGTGTCAAGGTCGCACCAGACACATCTTGTCCAGGCAAATGGGCAATTAGGGGAAAAAGAAATGCCTTCAATGAAGACATGTCACTGCATGGTGCATGTTTTGAACCATGCAATGAAACATGCAAAACATGAGCCATGTAGCGCACAAAACAACACGTCTGCAAAGCTTGATGGGGGGAGTCTAATGTGACCTGGGGAGCAATCTCTCAAGCAGTGTGGTCCCCTCTTATTTCTAGTATACTATTTCCATCCTGACTTTTTGATTCCATCCCCAGTTTTGGCAAAACTGGGACCCAATAACCCCCAAATTGGGCCCAGTTTTACCAAAAACCCTAATGTCTTAAGGGAAAGTTTTGAGAATAGAGGAATGAACAAACAACTCATAACATAACCTTTCTGGCACGTTTAGAAAATGCAATGAGAAATGATGGAACTGTGTGACATGATTACGGAAATTTGAATGCAAAATTAACTTGTTTATGGAGTGTTAGAATGCTTCATGGTTCTTGATATGTATTGTTCCAACAAATTGCTTAACCATTTGACTTTAAATTGTGAACCATATATTGTTTCACTTAGAGGAAATGCAAGTTTCATTTTATTAACATATAAAAATTGCAGTAATTTTGGGTTGTTTCTAGAACATGTTTGAATACATCCATATTGAAAGTCACTTAATATAAAATATATATACTTAAAGTAGTCCCTAATTTGTCCCTAGTTTAGTCCCTTAATTTTTATTTCATCACTATTTTTCAAGTATCCTTAAAGTCATCCCAATTGATGACCAAAATCCCATACTAGGGATAAACTAGGAATTATCTTTGATTTTAGGTTATTTAAAGGATCTAAGGGTACCCAAGTTGGTGTTTTGGATTGATGGGTTCAAAAAGGTTACATGGGTATAGGATTTGGGTTTTTGGGTCATTTGTTAGATGTTTGTTTGTGAAGTATGGGCTTGCAATTGGGGTTAACTTTTAATATTTATTTTTTGGGTTTTTGGGTTTCCAGGTTCTTAGATATGCGGGGGTATTTTTGACATGTGAGAAGTCATACAGGATTTCACATGGGTTTGCAAGTTGTTTAGGGTTTGTAAGTTTGTTGACACATGTGAAATTGACAAAGCATGTGGATTAGTGGGTTGTTTAGGTTTTTATTTTTGGCATGTGGGAAATCAACAAAAGGTTTAAGGGGTTTCAGGGTTTAAGGAATTCATTAGCACATTGTGTGGGAGGTTTAAAGATAGGTCACCACTTTTAAAGTCCATTTCAATCTCATTTTCATAAATGATTTCTTTGAGCTCCTTTTCTCCAAGTGGGAGTTTTAACTTATTCTCGCATTTTGATGAAAAACTATTAGATGAGACATTGAAAATGGGGGACAAAACATATTTTTATTCTATGGTGGCTATTGCCAATTTTCTTGATTTAAACTTATTATAGATGAATTGGTTGAAAATGTTGCAAGCAATTTTAACATTATGTAAAACCTTGACCAACTTTATTTTGGGGGAGTTTGAAGATTGACTTCACTCATGGTTCCCACAATCATGGGCAACATAAGATTTATAAGTGAACTCTAAAACTTATCTAACTAATTAATGGCATCTTGATCAAAATTTGAAAGCCCTAAAACACCCAAACCCATATGACCTAGTTCAATGGGAGGAAGAAGAATTGTGCCATGAACAATATTGTGATTTTTAACCATCACAAGCTATTCATATATTTGGATCTTGGATATCTTGACAACTTTCATGATGTGTCCATATTGCAAAAATTATAATTGTATAAAAACTAGCGTTGGTTCTTTATTCATATATATGATTATTTCAAATACCTACTTGGTAACCCAAGCTATTTGGGGGGAGGGCATGTTCATTATGTACAAGATTGGGATGCATGAGATAGCTATTAATGTAAGCATGCTTATAATCATTACATACAACAAAATCATTACAAAAAATCTTCTTTTTTGTAACCAGTTTTTGTAACCAGTTTTTGGCTTATGAATTATTTGTTAGTTACATAAGTTAAAAACCAGGTGCAAAAGACAAGATTTTTTTTATGAATGAATGTTGGACATAAAATCAAAGTTGGATGGGGAATAAGAAGACCCAAGCGTAAATGGAAGCATTTGATGAAAAAATTTCATGCAACAAAATCAAAGGACAATTTTTTCCACAACAACAATTATCCTAATTAATTTCTTACACAATATATGCATGAACTTCACATATGAAATCATTCGAGAGCAAATGTTAAATGCAACAAACCATGGATGGGATGGTGACTTCTAATTATAGGTCTAGAAATGTTTTCACACCTCTTTAAACTTTGCATCTATTAACATACATAGATCCTTAACCTCCTTCAAGTTATAAATCTTTGCATTGTTCATCTTCTCCTCCCTCAAGTCATATTTCATAGATAACACATTTTTATTTTCAATTCAAGTTGACAACTTCATAGCTAGAGTTTTTTTGCCCTTCAACATGAACCTTTGTATGCCCCATTGTGGTTTTTAGACTATTGCTATAACATTTTAGATTTCAACATAGGCTTTTTTAATAGGGTGGAGCTTGAACTAAGTCTTATAGAAAAAGTAAGAGATGCATCACATGCATCCAAATCAACAAAATCTAAACTACAAGATGAGATGGATGGGGTGTGACCATCAAACATACTTGGTTGCATTTTCAATACATTCCACAAAGCATGTTCATCTATGGTCTTCAAATAAGCAAGAACCTCCTCTTCATTTTGCAATGTTTTTTATTTCATTTTCATCTTCATTTGATGTATCAATTTTCAAATCTTTTAAACTATCTTGAATCAATCTTTATGTGTGTCTTGAATAAGTTGTTCATTCGGGTATGTCTTTTGGAAGGTGTTATAGACTACCTTCCACACTATGTTAGGAATGAGTTGGGTTACTTATTTTTTGCCTTGGATGTAAACAACAAAATGATGGTTATATGTTGTTACACGGTGTTCAAATGCACCAACTCCACCATTTGTTGTTGAGCATTTTGCCTAGCCAATGCTTTAGCTTTCCTTTTGACTAGAAACTTATGTGTAAGATCCCATTCATTTTCAATTTGCAAGTCAACTATAACCCCATCTATTGATTATTCCATTTTTTTAAAAAAAAGTTCAAACATCAATTAGCCATTAACCACAATGCCATTACCTCACACCTTTGTTACTAGTTGTAATTTGTTAAAGGTTTAAAATCATTATGAAAAAATTGTGTCCATTACAACTTGTCCAATGCAACTAAAAATGTCTGATAGAACTAGGTTGCAATTAAAAAATGTCTAATACAATTAGATTAAAACTAGATAAACAATTTGCAACAGACATGATTTTCTCATAGTGAATGCATCAAATGAACACACCCCTTGCAATGGAAATCTTTTCAAATGTATTCAACTTGTTGCAAACCATAAATGGTCATAGTCATTGTTTGTAAAATCCATTGGTTTCAAATGTTCATTACACATACCTACATCAAAATGCCATTAGAATCCTATTGAAGTTTGTAAAGGTCAAAACATAATCATAAGTGAATATCAAATCCCCACTAGTGTCATCAAACTTTTTATCAAGTTTGTAGCCATGGAAAAGGGTCAAAACATAATCACATCAATGTGATCAAACATTTACAAGTGTCATTAAACCTATACAAGTGCCATCAAACTTTTTAAATTACCATCAAACCCTTACATATGCATTACAAACTGCTACAATTGCCAATAGAGCTTTAGAATAATTATCATGCCCTGACAAATGTAATCAACACCTCTACCAAGTCTGTAAAAGTAGGATAGGGTCAAACCATAGTCACAAATTGTCATCAAACCCATACAAGTGCAAGTAGTAGTTTTTATTAAGTTTGTAGAAATGGGAAAAGGTTAAACCATAGTCACAAGTTGCCATCAAACCTTTACAAGTGCAACTAGTAACTTCTATCAAATTTGTAAAGGTGAAAAAAGGTCAATCCATAATCATAAGTTGCCATTAGACCCGTCCAAATGCAATCAAACCCTTATATTAGGTTTTTAGCCATGAAAGAAAGTAAAATATCTACAAATAATTGCCATTAAAGATTTACAAATGCCATTAAATGTGTACAAATGATATTAAACCCCTTACAAGTGTCATTAGATAGTTACATAATCATTACAAACCTTTAAAAGTGTGATAAAATATTATTTGCAAGTGTAATCAAACTTGTATGTCATCATTACAAATCCCATTAGAGGTTTATAAGTGTCATTAAACATCTAAAATGCCATTAGACCTTCAAAAACAACATAAGACCCTTATATCATTAAAGGGGGAAAAATAGTTCATAAAAGGTTTGCAAATTGATGAATAAACCCAAAAATTGGTCATATGATCAATAATTTAGGTTTTCAAGTTGTTTTCATAATTGTATAAGTGCCACCAAACTAATGAATAATGATTTATCCAAACCAATTATAAACCCTTTAGAATGTCATTAGAATGCAAATTGATGGATAAACCCAAAATTTATTCATATGATTAGTTTTTCAAGTTTTCAAGTTGCTTTTAGAATTACATAAATGCCACCAAACTAATACATCGTCCTTATAGAACCTTAGACCTTCAAAAACAAGATTAGGTCTTTACATCATTAAAGGGGGGAAAATGGTTCATAAAAGGCTTATGGATATTAAATAAACTTAAAATTTGTTCATATGATCAATTATTCAAGTTTGTAGGTTGTTTTTAGAATTGTACAAATGCCAGTAGATTTGTGCAAGCTCCTTCAAATCTTTCAAATTACCATTAGAACCTTACAAATGCTAGCATACTTGTAGTAGTGTCATTAAACCCTTAAAAGTGCAATCAAACTTGTATATCACCATTACAAACCTTTAGAATGCCATTAGACCTTTATAAGTAACATCACACCCGAACAAGTCCCATTACACCTTTACAAATGCCATTAGACCTTTATAAGTGACATCAAACCTTTATATTATCAAAGGGGAGGCATAAGAGCTTTAAAAAGGTCTATAAATTTATGGAAAAACCATTTTTTTTTCACGTGCTTGATTATGACATAAAAAAATAGCTAGCATGGGGCTAGAATCAAATTGAGCCCTAATTTTTCATTGTGTGTAAGGATATTTACAAGGAAATTTAGCCAAAAAAGGGAACCAAAAATGTAAAACTATCTAGAAGTTTTTAATGCCAAGGTAAAGTCTTCGTATGATTTGGTATTTGAATCATATTCAAGGAAAACATTGTCACTTGTGTGTAAGCAAGCATTCAAACACTTAAGTTCAAAGTTTAAGCACTTTTGAAAAAAATGCCTTGCAATGTGATGGATTACAATATTATGAAAATACGATCTATGGTAGATTTGCACATTTCAAAGCATTCCATTCCATGATCTCAATTATTACTCTAAACCATTTCTTATTAACTTGATGAAGATGCCAAAACATCGAAGGATTCATAGGAAGGCGTGGCAAAATGTGATTTATTTCAAGGGCATGTAGAAAACCAAGTAATAATAAATTCATGCTAGGTTGAAAAATAATTGGGTTAGGGTTTAAAACAAATTGTGCTTGAAGTCTTGCTTAGAACTTAACAAGCCTAGGAGGATTATAATTTTAGAACAATGTTAACCATGTGACAATTGTGAATTTCACAAATTCACAAATCTTATAACAACAAATTAAAATAGACCACACTACCAACAAGAAAGTTGCCCAAATGTTGAGTTCTTTAGTGAAATAATTGAAACTATCAGAAAATATTATTTCATAATCTTTTCAAAACACATCCATTAACACAATGCTTTTAAACTTTCTGTTGGAGATTAGAAGGTTCAAAGGTAGATTTTAAAACCCTAATCTTCACTTCAAAAGCTCCATATGTTGTTTGTTGTCATTCTACCAATCATTTGCTCTATTTTGCTACTTGCTACCACTCTACTAATCGCTCCTTGCTCCATTCTATCACCCTTCACTATGCCACGCCTTGCTTAAGGCTGAAATTTTGTCTCCACACTTGGACCTTGACCAAAAGTGGGCATTGCACTCATTTGTGCAAAAGCTTTGAACTAGGTTTGAACCTTTCAAGATTTGAGAGCTTTCAAGCTCGAAAACTCTTTTGTGCTTCTCCTCAAAACTCTTTAATGAGCTTTAGTAAAGTCTCACAAACTTTCAATGTTTTGTTCTTGAGTTTTTGCAAAATAAAAAACATTTTTCTCTCCCTCACTTCCACAACTCCTTGCACATGTTTTTAACCAAACACATAAGCGTTGAAATAAAATGAAAAGAGCACAAGTTTAAAGCTAGCATTGAACCTTCGCACAAGGGATAAAACTATCACAATAAGGAAAAAGCTAGTTTTCCATTGGAATCAGTGAAAACACTAGTAATGCCCTATATATACTTCATTTCAAAACTTTGAACCCCTATTTCCTTTTTTGTCCCCAATTGAGCATGATTAAAGGGTTCCAACGCCTAATTGACTTTGCTTTCTCGATAAGTTTAATGATGGGATAAAAGGTGAAATCATTTTATAATAATTTCATAAATTTAATAGGGATTTTCAATGACAGAAATGAGGTTTGTAATTGAAGCGAATGTGAATTGCAGCACTAACAATTCACATTCAGTATTTGCCAAAAGTGGCAACAAAAAGTGATGGTAGCTCTTGAAGGACTATCTTCTTTTTCTTTTTTGAAACATTACTAGCACTTTTACTTGGGATTAGTTTTGAAACCACTACACTGATATATGAACAAGTGTGACCTCCAGTGTTGTCATGATATATACGTGTTTTTTGCAGGATATGGACATGCACAATTGTCGCATGTGGATAGAAGCATATCTGAAACTTGTGTGATTGTCATTATTTGACATGGAATGAAACTGGCATAGTTCAATATGACTGTTAATTTGATATGTATGCATATCCCTCCTGAAGGAAGATGTGCATTATGCATATTGGCTCGCCAAAGTTTGAAGTTCCCAGATACATATTTCCCATAAATGTCTTTAGAAAGAGGATTGAGAAGTGGGTGTGAAATTAGCACCACAATTCAAAACTGCAACAACATATACTATTCAATGGGACATATGGGGCAACCAGAATTTGGTCCATCCAAGGAAGATAAAATTTCTCGTTGGAGACTTTGAGTTATTCTTAGAGCATAATAACATTCTTTTATGCTTAGAAGCAATCAATTTCCTTTTATTTGGTTTTGTAGATGAGCCTAGTGGGAAAACCAAAATTTGGAAACTGGCATATCCATAACCATTATCCATATCTGGAGTCAGTTTTGTTTTTTGAAACTGGAGACATCCACAGTAGTCTTCAAAGGAAGAAAAATTATTGTTTATGCAGAACCCAAGTGATAAGAAAACTCCTGAAGGCTACCCATCCATATCCTTCTATTAAAAGACAAAAGTTAAACAGTATGTTGGCATCCCCGTGTGGAATCCAAAATACCTACCATAACCAGACAACACTGGTTACTTGCTACAAGCTTCGAAGGAAAATTCCATTTTGTTAAAAAAACAAAAACTGCCTGAAGAATGCACCTGGGTGTTTCTAGCTATGAATAAAAAATTGGTTCGAACATCAAACCAAATTTTGTCCAAAATCTTATGCAAATTGCAAAGAATCTTCAGTCTGAGCATAGGGAAGCGAATTTGCTAAAGTTGGAAAAATAATGAACCGCTTAAAACGTGTTAGCCTATATAGCAAAGATTTATCCAAAGTCTTGTTGTCCCTATGAGCAGTGCCAACAAAAAGTTGCTAAAGTTTAAGAGAAATAATGAACTGTGTAAAGTGTTCTTGATGATGGTACAAAGCATTTCTGAGTGTTTGTGCGACTTATTCTAGATAACATTGAGATGGATATTTTGATACTTTTGAGAGCACAAACATGATTGTTGCTTGCTATGGGATCTATCAAGCTTCCTTGATAACACTGAGATGGATATTTTGATACTTTCGAGAGCACCAACGTGATTGTTGCTTGCTATGGGATCTATCAAGCTTCCTTGTGGTTGCCACGTCTGGTATGATGGACCGTTCACAAGTCCAACCAATCCTCTCCTTTTTACATTTTTTGCATGTATCATGGTGGCCACAAATTGCAGTGATTTCACAAGAACCTCAACCTATGAACTATGCAACCCCCAAGAGGCATTCCCTAAAATTTCAAACGTTTTGTGCTTGACTACTTTAAAGTGGGTCCTGTTTTTAATGGTCTACTAAGCGGAGGACCTATTGCTACTGAAAATATGGCACTTACCAAATGACTAAATTCCACAACTACGGAAAATGTAAGTTGAAATTTCTTTGAAGATACCTTAAGATTCTTTCCCCTCACACAAATGTGTTGGTTACTCGTTGCATGATGTTACCATTAGATTCCTAAATGCCTCTGAAGTCACGCATGACTTTTTGGAATTTCACGTGGGTGTGGCTGATGGAAATATCCTATATCAATATAAATTCAAATACATAGCTTATGTGTGGTTTCTAAGATCTTTCATTGATTGGCCAATTTTCACACGGATGTGGGTGTAAGTTTGGTCAAATGAATGCATGTGTATCGGGTCTCCAATTTGTGAACCCAAGAACCCACACTCAGGAATGCACCAACAAGCTCACAAAGCGGCAAGAGGATTGTAAGTGGGCACAAGGGAGCTGATTTTGCAAACTTTAGTTACTTCATGTTTTGCAAATATGGAGTATCATGTCATACATACCCCTTGTTTGGGCCTCCAACAATGTTTCTCACATCTAGTATGACTTACTTATTGTTTCCAACCCTAACCAATATATGAAAATTGAGATAGTAAAAGGTAGGAGGCTACTTAAATAAAACCACCTCTAGGATCAATCATTATATCTTGGCCAATCAATAGTAATATGTGATATTATGAAGTGCCTTGTGTAGGATGCAACATGTCCTGGATCTTATGTACATATATTGACATAAGAACAAATTTTTAGAAGAGCTGCACCCTTAAAGAGTATTGGGCTTCCAATAGCGTTGGTCCCATCCAAAATGGTTTACTAACTGTTTCCTAAGCCCCACCCCTACCCACGCATAAAAAAGAAAACTAAAAAATAGATTGTAAAAGGGAAGACTACTTAAATAACATCATTGGAACCAATCATTCTTGGGTAAGTTGTTTGATTTTTAGAACCCTAATTAAAGGTGCAAGCCAATTCTATAATTTTTGAGACTCGCCAATGAAGGGTTAAACTTGATTCTTTGAGTTTTTTTAGCACCACCAATGAATTAACAATATACCCAACTCTTGCCCCTTGTTTTTTCTTTGAAAGAGGGAGGCAACCACCCAACAATTGTATTTTACCTTGGCACATTGGGGAGTGGAGGGGACCTTTTTTTCCCTTTTTTCCCCATTTTCCCATCATGTTCCCATGGGGTTCCCCAAGTTCCCAAGTTGTGTCCCGAGTTATTCCCCATAGCACCTCAGATTTATCCCATATGTTTTCACCCTCATGTATATAAACTGAAAAGGTCAGCTATAGGGGAGCACATTTGTTCCTATTTTGTGAATAGGGATCCAATTAGGTGCTTCAATTGAGGAGTACCCAATGTTCCCAAAAATTTGATGATGGGTCAATAAATATGGCTCCTTCCAAAATAAAAGTTGTGACCAGACAAATGAACTATAATTAATGTGAATCACACTAGCACATTGCCTGGCCTTTATATATACAAGGAGAGCTTTCAAGTGTGATATACCCAAGTACTATACACATACTACCAAAATACTTTGTTTTAGAACAACATTTTGTGAAGGAAAATATTCAGGAACATTGTATTTTTCGATTGTACTTACTAGTGATCTAAATGAAAGGTTAAGCGAAGAGGGCTTTAATAATCATGCACTCAACCAAGAAATAGCATAAGTCTGTACTCTACATTGGAACTTCATAGTGTTAGTGTCCTTTTGATTATGCATCTGCATGGTCATGTGAAAGAACGAACTTCAAACAGAGAAGTACCACTATATGGTGCACTACTGTTGACGTTTTGTTTCCTTAGCCCATATGATTTGTACCTAATTTCACATGTAGCGCAGTTGAAATTTGAGGCCAACCCAACTGTCCAAATATCAAACATAAAGAAGATATGAAAGTTGTGAAACATATAATGTTTCTTCCTTTCAATAAAATGTCATTAGTTTTAATTGACTAGCACTTGAGAGAATGAATGTGAACCCAATGTATGCAATTGACAAATGAAGGTGACTTCATGAGATGGGATGAAATAATGAAATCCATCCATATCAGTCCTTTATTTTAGTTTACAACAACTTAATTCCTAGCTCTTTAGATAAGTATCAAAATATGCTTTACAAACACTTTAAACAATTAGCCTGAACCCTCTCATTTCTTCAAATGGTCCACACATTGATTTATAGGGTTGCACCAAATAACCAAAAAATGCCTTATTTTGAGCAAGGGCAAGAGAAATTACGTGTGGTATATGTACAAAATGAAAATTTGTTCTTGACCCTAATTTCCAAATTACATGTGTAAGAAAAAAAGGTGTATTACCAACTCTATGTCAAATCATCCAAAATTATGTAAAATCCAATTGCAACATGTTAAAATCCAGTGTGAGGTTGGTAGATTATTCATATGTAAAGTTGGTAAAGTCTATTGTGGACTCCAATGCAAATTTGGTAAAGTTTAAAGGTGCAAAAGTGGACCTACCAACTATAGGGACAGGATAAGGTCTCAAGGGGATGTGTATTGATCTAAACCGAAATTCCAAACTCAACAAAAAAACATATTGTTTCAAAAAAAAACAATTCATTAAGTTTTAGCATCCTCTTAATGATGCACATTCACAATCACATAAATAGAGATAAAAAATTACATTTAAATATACAACTACCACACTAACTAGTTGTAACAAGTGTAATGTGGCATTAGCTGCAATGGTGTCAGATGACAAGGTGCTTGATATGAAATCATTCATTTTTATTTTTATTTCATATCTGGTCTATAGCCAAATTTGACAAAACTAGGTTGTGAATGATCACAGTTTGGCTACATCACAAACAAAATTGAGGGAAAAAAAAACCTTGTTAGCAGGATCTGAAATTGCAAGTTGATCCCCAAAGAAATCCTAACCTGATCATCCATCCCTAAGTGCCATCCACTCCTAGCTCATCACCCTAAACCCTAAATGCAATTGATATTATTTATATCTTAATTCACTAACTCCACATATCCCTTTGGATTGAGTCTGCTGTAACTTAGTTGCTTAATAATAACAAATTCTTGATTACAAACGCAAGCAGCAGCATTAAATCTCTCTACCTATATATTTGCAGCCTCCTGCACAAACATCACATGGTCCAGTGAATATTTTTTCCCAAATCCTTCAGATTTTTATTGCCTCAAGCTAATAGACGTGCATGTGTAGATTTTGGGTGCACCCATCCAATTAATTAATGGGTTGTTTTGAAGTCTACCCATCTACTTGTTTGTTTCTTCTCAAAATACAAATGTTGGGTAACTGATTTAATCATGCCTCTATATCATTTTATTTTGTTGGATTGTCACTAGTTATATAATAAGTTCCAGCAGGTAGTAAACTAGCCAACATGAATATTGAAGGATTCTGTTTATAAAACAAACTTTCATTAGGTGCTATATAACCAAAATTTGGCTGAGTTTTTCTCTGGATGAACACCACTTTGACTACATCACACAAAAAGTGAGAAAAGGAACACTGGGACACACAACTCATGAGCTGCATCCATGGGGAGGAAGCAGTTTGGTTCTAGACTAGCAGTACCTGGTACTAAAGCCTAGTAGGAGGTGAGTAGGTAGTTAGCTAGTTCATAGCTTCTTGGGTGATGTTTGCACAATTATCACATGTCAGTGACAAATAGCCAATATGCCAATAGCCTGGGGGAATTGAATCAAAGGAAACAAACAAGCAAGTGCATGTAATTCCCATGAGTTACTGTAGAGTTGTTGTACGTACTAGTACTAGTACTAGAATTCACTACAGTGGCAATATTATCACTGTCCAGTGCAGTATATATATATTTTTAGGAAATTCTTTTAATGCTTTCTCAATGTGTTACACTTAAAATTGTTGATTTTTGACAAGTTTCGCCAAAATTTTAATATCATTAAAATTGAAGGTTTAGATAAAATTTAAAACAACTTTTCTTGAACAATTTTTTTTTTTATTTTTTTTATTTTTTAAAATTTTTTTCAAGTTGGACTGGTATTCACTAGAGAAATGAGCCATAATCACATTTTGTTCTGGCAACCTCCATGAACCCGACGACTTCTGACTGTTTTTTCCTCCAAATATGGCGACTGGTGCAAAAATATTCCACAAAATACCCTTTCATACAAGTCGCACTTGAATTTCTTTTTGTCACCGCCGTGTGAAAATTTCGTCAAAAAAACAAAACATCGGTGTTTTGAGTTTGTGACTCCTCACCGATGGTTCTCTTTTTTCATGTTGGTGAAATATTTTTGTCACCACAGTGACAAAAACAAATCCTGTATGGCAGAATTAACAAGTAATTTTTGTGGGGAAAAATACGTCACCAAAGTCCCCAGATTTTGAGGGGAAAAAAATTCTGAATTTGCCACATTTAGACAATGAGTTGTAAGTTGTAGCACTGCATTTCCGAAATTTCTGTTTTTAAAACAAAAAAATCATTTTTTTAATAAAAAGGCTGGTGCAACTTGCAATTACTGCTGCTGAATCGACTCTATGTTAGTTTTGTTGTATGAATTTTATTTTGTGGTTATGACCCCAAAACAATTGAGCAATTTTTGGGGGCAAAAAGAAAATCCTAGCGTAAATTCGACTCCTGAACTTGCTATTTTGTTAGAAAAAGATGCCAAATTATTTTACATCACAAAAGGCTGAGTGTTTTTTCTTTGGAAAAATTCCACCAAATAGCCTCTTTCTTTTCAAATTGGGGCGAAAAATTAGTGTTTATTGAGTTTTTTAGTCCCCAAATTGGGGTGGGGTGGGGTGGGGTGGGGTGGGGTGGGGTGGGGTGGGGTGGGGGGGGGAAAATATACTTCAAAACAATTCAACAAATTCTATCCTAAATATATTGCTGCAGGGCAACCAAAAATAAAGAAGGATGCTAGAATTTTATGTTTTCCTTTCATATTTTCGTATCACCAAATCTGCCCCCCCCCCAAGAAGAAAAAAAAAATTAAAAATTAAAAATTCTTATGGACGGTCCACCAATTGAGCTACAACAAAAAAAATTGAAAAAAAGAGAAAATGATTTTATTTTAAAAAAAAGCCGGGTAGGCTAGTGCTGATAGCACGTCAATTCAAGTACAAAAAGATAAGGTCGGGCAGGTAAAGCATACCCTCTGTAGCATTGTACTAGTTATAAGGTCGTCACTTCTGCTGCTCTGCACTGCACTGCACTGCACTGCACGGCCTGCTCAACAACCAGCCAGCAGCAGCAGCAGCTTCTTCCCGTACATACACAACTCCAGTGTTCCGATCGCGAGAGCAGGAGTGTGGGGCAATCATCCCTCGTAGTTTTGCTAGCTGAACTAGTCCTGCTGCTGCTGCGCCTCTGTTCTTCTCTAACAGCTGCTTCCCATCCTGTGAACGACGGACGTTGGTCACATCTGTTTCTTCCACTTTCAGACGGTTCGTAGCCAGGTACTGACTTCGATCTTTTTTTTTTCTTTTATAAAAATTTTAAGCTTGTAAATTTTCTAGTCCCACTCCTCCTGCAGCATGAGCTTTGAATCCTCATCATATATATATATATATATGTCTTGAGAGGAGTCATGGTACTTACTCCACTAGATTTGTTTTGTTGTAGATATCAAGATTGAGACTTTTCTTCTTCTTCTTTCTCGTTTTTTAAAGCAGCTTTGCTAGCTAGCTAGTTTTCCAGCTTCGAATCGTGGCTCATTTTGATATTTTATTATATCTGCAAGTTATTAGAATTCAGACTTTGAGCTTCTTCGCGTCTCAGCAGGTATATATATAAGAAGCTCAGCTTAAAGTCTCGATTCTAAGACTGGTATTAAGAACAGTTTGTGATTTCCAGAAATGGGTACTCGATGTTTTTGGAAAAGTCCTGAACTATAAACAGTTGAAGGAACCGTGTCTGCAGATCCACATCTGTTGTCTACTATGGAATTGAAGCTGCAGTTTTTAGCTGCCGCTGTACTCTAGGATTACTACTTTGCTTCAGGTCTGTTGTTGTCGAGCGTGGTTTCTGACTTGGTGGCTTGAATATAGAGCTGCGTTGCAGTTCAGAATGCAGGCGTTTCAGCTGCCGGGAGTTGCTGCATCGGTGTGCAGTCTGAGCAACTATGTTGCACCTGCTGCAGAGCGAGGAGCGTCGACGGGCGGCTCGACTTCTGGCCAGCAGCTCAAGTCGGGGCTACCCATGCTCGCCAGCGATCCCACGAAGCAGCTTTCTGTGAATGCGGCGCGACGCCGTGCGGCGATGATGCCCGGTTCTCAGAGGCACAGATGTGTAGCGGTTCGGGCGTTGCAGATCGACACGCTCATGAAAGGACTCCAGGAAATGCTGCACTTGTCTTCCAGAACCGATGCCGGCGATTACGTGAAAGTGGAAGGTGTGCTCACAGTTCGCAAGCGGAGCTTGCTGAACTACATGGACATCGGCTCCGACCTTGTGGACGATGCGGAGGACGCCATTCTCAACCGCAAAGTGGTGTTGCAGCTCGTGAGCTGCGAAGAAGTCGACCCTGGTGAGACACAGACTCTTGCACTAGCTCGAGCTTATAAGAGACGACGTAACACCCGCCTGCATGTCTTCCGTGTTGTAACCACCAAGATTGATAGTTGCTATATGATCTGACTCCAGCTGCTGCAGGCACTCAAGTTGTTGCAGAGTACTCGTGGGTCTGATGTTTGTGGTTTCTCTCTTTTGCTTCAGGGACGAACATCGGGAAGGTGAGCAAGGAATGTCAAGTGGTAAACTGGAACATGGTGCAGGAAACTGTGAAATCCGGAGACGTGAAGTACCCAGTCACACTGATGGTACCCAAGGATTTCGGAACACCGGGAGCATTGATTGTCAGGAACCTGCACCAGCACGAGTTCTTCCTCAAGTCACTATCCCTCACGCTCCCGGCAGACGTCGACGGCAAGAAGAAGGAAGTGTTCTTCCCTTGCAACTCGTGGGTGTACAATGCCAACAAATACAATTGCGACAGAATCTTCTTCAGCAACCAAGTGTATCTGCCTGATCAGACCCCACCGGGTCTGGTACAACTCCGAGAGACGGAGATGATCAACTTGCGAGGATATGGTCTGGGCGAGAGGAAAGTTTGGGATCGCATCTACGACTACGCAGTTTACAACGACTTGGGCAACCCTACCAATCCCGCTGACAAGAGACCAAACCTCGGTGGAAAGGATCTTCCATATCCTCGTCGTTGCAGAACTGGTCGCAAATCCTACGATGCTGGTAGGACCCATGTCCTCGAACCCACTCGTCCGCATCTGTCCCTGCAGCAGTACTGTGGCTTTCCAATTAGGTTGCTGTGATCACTGACTAGTGATGGCTAGTTTCTCACATCACCTCCTGCGTCAGATGAACACCCGTGCTGAATTTCCACCGTGGTTTTTTTCGCAGATCCGTCTATGGAGGTGAGAGTGTCGGAGAATTTCTACATCCCAAGGGACGAGATCTTCGACGGCCAGAAACAATCAGACTTTCTCTCCGACCAGCTAACCTCTGCAGCTCACAATCTCATTCCTGCCATCGAGGGACTACTGACCGGCGGCAAGAATGAGTTCAGCACCTTCAAGGATGTCAGAAAGTTGTACCAAGATGGGATTGACATCGGCGAGACACTCCAGACCGTAGTAAACACCAAGGATCAGTCCCAGAAGATGGACCCATTTGAGATCGTGAAGAAACTTGGAGCTGACGACCGTTCTAAAGTCCTCAAGTACACCATCCCTCAAGTGATCCAGTGTAAGGACAATCTTTTCATCACAGCATCTTTCCATTATGTTATTTCAGCTAGCTGTGCTCACAGTCATCTCACAACTCTTACCAGTCAAGCATTGATCAATTGCAGGAGCTGTGAGAGCTATGAGCCACACTGTGACTCACTGTGAGATCTGTCTTTCTTTACCAGAACATTTGTTCCCAGAGTTTCTAACATGATGAATTTCCTACTTTTAATAAACTTGCAGCTCTTCAATGGAAAGCAAACTGTCTCTGCAGCATGAAACAAGGCCTTGTGTCAGTGGCTTTCCATTAGGTTGTTTTTGATCACAGTAGCCTAATGGAAAGAGACCCTAAGACTATTGTTGCAATGTCATTTCTGGACCCAACTAAAAAGAAGTTGTGCTGCTAAAATGATTGGATCCTTCTCTTGTGCAGTAGTTGTGAATGTGCAGCCAAACATGATCTGTGAATAAATCCAGAGAAAAACTCTTGCACTAAATCACTGAACAATCCTCAGGGGGCACAATCGTGGAATGTCAATATTCTCCTGCTCAATGATGAAGAAAAACTAGCATTAGTTTTTTGTTTTCTTCTTCAATTTGTGCGATGTGTTTTGTGATGTGTTTGTGATGTGTGTGGCCTTTGTGTGTGTGCAGTCAATGAGCAGGGGTGGTTGGATGACGAGGAATTCGGGCGTCAAAGACTTTCAGGAATCAACCCAATGCATATTGAGCTTCTTAGAGTTAAGATTTGTCCATTATCACTCACTCTCAACAGGACTGTTGTTTTGTTTGGACATTCATTTTTAGTGCAAAATATTATTTCGATCGTGTTCTATGTTGTTGTTCTTCTGCAAGGTCGAATCTCAGTTTCTTGAGACCTTTTGTGGCCTGGCAATGAAGTCTTCTCCTTTCTCATGCTCAAGAGCTTTACATAGTTACAGTATGTTCTTCAGCAAGGTTTGCTTGTTGTGCATCGGCTACCTAATTGTTTGTTCGTCTTTTTGCTGTCATTTTATGGCATGTGACAGTCTTTCCCAGTGGTCAGCAAGCTGGATGATCCTGAAGAGAGATTTGGTGATCCAACTTCAGCAATAACCCACAAACACATTGAGCCATATCTGGATGGAATGACAGTTGAGCAGGTTAACCCCTGCACTTAGACCTCTTTCCAACAATGTGGTTGTTTTGAAGATGGTGTTTAAAGTGCAATCTGAATCTGTTGAGAATTTTCAAAGAATCTGGTGCTGTTCTGCAATCAGAATCTCTTGAGAATTTGGATCAGAAATGTCATTGAAAGTTGCTTGGTTGTTTCCCTGAAACCAGATTCTGCTGTGGAAGGAACCTGAATTGGGTACTGATTGTTAAATGAAATCTTTATCTGTAAATTGTATTCTTCTGAGCAGGCATTGGAAGCGAAGAAGCTCTATATTCTGGACTACCATGATCTGTACTTGCCATATGTGAAACAAATTAATGAGCTCAAATCATTCGACAGCCAGACATATGCATCCAGATCCATCTTCTTCCTCAACAAGAACAATGTTCTGAAGCCATGTGCTATTGAGTTGGCAACAGAAGACCCAACTGGTCGTGGCAAGAGAGTATTTACTCCACCCAAAAATAATCAGAGGGACTGGCTGTGGGATCTTGCCAAAGCTCATGCACGCACCAATGATTCAGGATTCCACCAGCTTTACAGCCATTGGTATGAAGTTTTGTCTCGTCTTTAGTTTTTGATAAATGTTTTTTTGAAGCTTTTAAAGCACAAGGATCTGAGAATCTGGGTTTCAAACTCATTGCTGAAATTGATATCCCACTTAGACTGATGAAGAATAGCAGTCTGATCAGCAAGCATGAGGATGATGACCATACGCGAATACTCTCTCTGGGTATTTTGTCAATTGCAGGACACGTACACATGCAGTGATGGAGCCATTCATCATAGCAACAAACAGGCAGCTCAGTGTGCTGCACCCAATCCACCTGCTTTTGGTACCTCACTTTAAGAACACAATGAACATCAATGCAGCAGCCCGCAAAGCTCTCATCAGTGTGAATGGAGTTATTGAGAAAACCTTCACCCCTGGCAAATTCTCCTTGGAGATTAGCTCTAAGATTTATGGTGCATTGTGGCGCTTTGATGATCAGGGACTACCCAAGGACCTGCTTAAGAGGTACACTCATCTCAATAGCTTAATTACAAACATTTTGCTCAAGGTTTTATAGATTTCCACCAGTGTCCCAAACTCAAATTTTGCTGCAAACTGCATATTAAAAGGCAACAGCCAACATGGTGAAAAGTTTCAGCCCTACTCATCAAAACTCCAGGTCATAAAAGATTGAGCAGCTTCAAGGGTGAAAGCACCATCAAGTAGACAGAAAAAGGTGACATTGTAATGCAAAATTCAAGGTCCTTGAGTAATGCAGATTTTTCCAAGTAAGAAAAATTCTTCATTGGGAAAAATCTGCATTACTCAAGCATCTTTGCTTCAGCCACTCCAGGTATTGGCTGCCATTTGGCACTCATTTTGCAACTGAATTTTCAAGTGTTTACACTGTACTACATCATGTGGGAATGAATGTGCAGGGGTATGGCAGTGGAGGATGCAACTTCAGAGAGTGGTGTGAAACTGAACTTTGAGGATTACCCTTATGCCCAGGACGGTCTTGACCTTTGGTGTGCATTTAAGTCTTGGGTGACTGACTATGTCGACATATACTATGCCGATGACAAAATAGTGCAACAGGACATTGAGCTCCAGCAATGGTGGTCAGAGATTCGCACCAAAGGACATGGTGATAAGAAAGACGCACCTGGATGGCCTTCATTAACTTCCAAGGCTAGCCTGGTGGAAACCTTGACAACTATACTATGGATACCATCAGCCCATCACGCTGCTGTCAACTTTGGACAATATGCGTACACGGGATATATGCCCAACCAACCTGCTGTCATGAGAAGACCTATCCCCGAAGTTAATAGCAAGGAGCACAGCCAATTGCTTGCTTCCCCTGAGAAGTTTTTCCTTCAATCTCATGGTAAACCATCACAAGCAACTATTGTCATGACAGTTGTGGAGATCTTGTCCAAACATGCCCAGGAAGAAGAGTATATAGGACAACGTCTTGTCGAGGGTTGGACAAACAACAATCAGGTACTTTCTTCTTCTTCTTCTTCTTCTTCTTCTTCTTCTCCTCTCTGCATCAACAAGGGGTTTGTCAAACTGTGGCCTTGCCATTTACATTAAAAAGTATCTCAAGGCAAAAAGAAGATTTATGGAAACTCAAATATTTCACCATGCAACAAATATAATCTTCAAAAAATCCTCTAAAAGAAACCAAAATCCTTCAAGATATTATAACCCTATAACTAATCTCAAGTTTCAACACAAGCCAAAATATCATCTTTCAAAAATCCTCATATCAAAATAGACCTATTATTATTACCTGGGGGCCAAAATCCCTTAAGCTACTATACTCTATGATGAATCTTAACACAATATTCATGCCTTGGTAGTAAGCAAGGCCAACAAATCCTAAGATCTGTAAATTACTTCTAGTCTTCCAAATTAGTACTCTGTGATTTTGGTAACTTAATTAGAGTTGTGGGGAAAAATACCCCAAACTGGAGCTACTGGGCCCCAGTTTCATTGAAAATGGGGACTAAAAATCAGGATAAAAATAGTACACAGAGGAAACACACCCCTTTAAAAAAAAAAAAGAAGAGCAGGGGATCAAAATGGTTTTCATACCCAAATTGCTTAACAGGGAAGTTTCGACCCCAGTTTTGGATTTGCCTTCCCTGTGCCTTGACTGGTAAGGATACACCCAAATTGGGGATGGAACAGAAATTATAGAGGTTCAAAATAGGGTCCAAAGACAGGGTGACTTTATGGACAACTCTAATATATTTCAGTGGGTTGTTTTTGTTGGTGCAATCTGCAGGTACTGGCAGCATTTCAGAAATATGGAGAGAAGTTGCAGACAGCTGCAGCAGCTATGAAGGAGAGGAATGACAATCCAGCTCTACCGAATAGACGGGGACCAGCTAAATTGCCTTACACTCTATTGTATCCAAAATCGGAGAAACATGGACTAACTGGCATGGGAGTCCCCAACAGTATTTCCATCTAGAAAGAAATCTGATGGTCACGGATCTGTAAACAAGGTTCTAAGTTGTAACCAGTGTTGGTCGGTTATTGAGAAAATGGTTGTTGGTTATCAACAAGGGTCCAAGGGTAGGTTATTCATAACCAACCTGTAGGGCCAACACTGGTTCAAACTCTTGATTACCACTACTATTAACTCTGTAAAGGACTCTCCAAGGATTAGTTCATATCTTCAGGATTGGTAGAGCAAGCAAGCAGAACCTTGAGTAGGAGGGATGAATGGAATTGGCTTGCATGGGTTCAAGATTTGGAGTTGTTATCTTTTTTGGGGAGGAGAAAAAAAAAGTGGTTTTTGCACAAGAGTTTTCTGAACAAATGAACTTTTGCAAAAGTGGTAGACACATTTGAAAAGCACAAAGTGTTTTGAACATGTAGTTTGCAAAAAAGGGCAATCACATTAACCATGAATTCCATTGATGTAATGAATCTTATGCACAAGAGCTTTGTCAATACCATTGTGTGTGTAGCACCCCCCACAATTCTGGTCTTGTGCTCTCTGCAATGAAGGTGAGACTAAACAGGCTAGAGTGAACCAACACCCACCAGCACACCATGCATTGCATGCTTTTTACAACTTACAACCAGTGTTGGGCAGGTGTCTACTTTTGAACATTCCAGCTGGTAGTGGTAGAGAATTGTTATTTAACTTTTACCTACTTAGGTCTCTTATTGAAAATCTTTCTTTTGAAGTTTTTGTAGGAGCCTGGTACTGGTGTTATGGTCTAAGGTTACTTAGTTACTTATTTTATTTATTCTAAGGTTGATATTATTGGCTAGTAGGGATGAAGCAAAGTACATACAGCTTCTGAAATTTTGTATGGAAGTTGATATTGAATTTTTACTTTATCAAGGTATTTGTAGCTGATTCTACTACTCACGCAACACTTGGTAATGACTAATCTGAAATATTGAAAAAGAAAATTTAAACAAAACATAAGAGATCTACGCCCCCCCCCCCCTATGAACCATGGTAATCTTCCTTTTAGTTTTGTAGATTACCCAACAATCTTGACTAAGCTTGTTACAGAAAAACACACCAATTGGGATGAACATTTACTTCATGTGTTTTTTCCATATCAGACAACCTATATAGTTACTACTGGACACACTCCGTTTTAATTGGTATATGTATTGCATCCATTATTACCCATTGAGTACCAAGAGACCCATCACCCAAAAAATAACAAAAGTAGAAAACCACACCCCCACAACTAATTATCTACCAATCCATATGGAAAACCGCATTCATCAAATGGCTTGTGTTGCAGATCTTGACCTCATAGCAAAAGAAATAAATTATTCATTTGCAAACCCCAATAAGAGTAGATAGGCTGCCGATAGATGAACACATAAGCTTTCAAAGAGTTGGCTCTCCTCACATTCAGCCCAGGGGGTCCAAACCAAATGCGTAGAACTCCAGCAAGCAAACCTATAGTCATTTGCAGACCTGAATTTGAGTTAGAAATGAGCAACCTAGGATCTCCCAAAGCAAAGGGGGTCAAAAATGAGATTGGTGGCCTCTTGTGAACACAGATACTTTCATTTGTAATCAAAATGCACCCTATAATTGGATGTACCAGAGTTGAGACAGAGGCATTAGCCCTGCTATTATCAAACTAGGATGATTTTATTCCAATTGATTTCATTTACATACACATTTGTGCATGGCAACATTTTGTCCACAAAAAACATAGAATGCTTGTTCAGTCGTATAACCAAAGGTATCCAAAAATCAAGAATGGTCGAATCTATGGTGACGACTCAATCCTTAATCTACATCTAATGACTATAGTTGTGCTACTGAAAGGGAGGAGGTACGGGAGGTGAAGCTCTACTGAGCTCCTATCACACTTGATTATTGTTCCTCACATTGGCTCCTATGGTGATGGCAACAATGGTGGTGGTGTTCATGATCATGTGGTCAACACACTCATGGGTGTGATCATCTTTTAGCCTTTTATGTTGGTAGCTAGGTGTTCATTAATCTGATGATCATTGAGGTCTTTCGGTCCTATGTTGTGATGCCCAGCAAGAACCAAGTGTGCAATTTTTATCAGTTGCAGCTCATGTCTTTTTGCAAACCATGTTCACCATGTTGTTCATGCTTGTTGTCATCTTTTGGTCTTTGTTTGCTACTAGCTAAATTGCTCACTATGCTCACCATGTGAATCATGTTCAACATTGTCCTCTAACCTTCTTGTGTTAATCATTAGGTGCACACATTGTGTTGATGTTCATCATCATCTTCTAGCCTTCTTGTGTTCGTCATTAGGTGCACACATTGTGTTGATGTTCATCATCTTCTTGTGGCAGTGTTGTAGCAAGTGTTCAACCCCACTTTTAGTTGTGTTGTTCACACCAAGTCTTCATGATGTTCAATGTGTTGATCATGTTCATTATCATACTCTAATAGCGGGATCAAATAAATGGTGCACATTGTGTTGTTATTACTCAAGTTCTCCAACCCCCCCACCCCCACCTTCTAAGCATTTCAATAGGTCCTTGCAAGCATGTAAACACATGCCTTGCAACTCTCATTTTTGTTCATGCCTCTCTCTCTCATGCCTTTCTTTATGCATCAAAAGTGATGCCAAGGTTCATATCTTGGGATATCTTTGTGCATTAACAGTGATGCCAAGGTTCATACCTTGATATCCCATTGGATGAATTGGGATATTTGCTTGAAATCTCCTATAAAACATGTCTCATAATCTTTGATAATAATAACATTGAGCCGTGATGCCATAAATTGTATTCATTGCTAATTAATAACGCAACATTGAATTGTTCATTTAGTGATGTTTAAAAAGTTTTGCACCTATTTAATGTGTTTTTGTTCTTTCTCCTTTCACCTTTGCTCTTTAATTTGTTCTACTACTTTCTTTTCCAAATTTTTTTTTGTTGGAAAATACTCATTCAACTAATGTAACCACATGTGATTAATTTAATCAACTAATGATTGTTTGCCCCTAGTCTTCCTTGTTAGCAAGTGTGGTAATGACAACAAATTGGCAAATGTCTAAACATCTTATGTCCAACTTGCAACAAGTTAAATGTCTTATTGATGGACTTTCCAAATTAACCACCAACTTTTGGTCCCCTTATGGTGCATGTGGAAATGTCTGTGGAATTGGGGTTGGTTAACATATCCACATAGTAACACTATGTTAACTCATTAGCAGCAAAGGCTTTAATGTTTTCCTAAATATCCTTACCATCATCTTTTGAATAAACATCTTTATCCCTAAGTATTGCCCTAACATCTATGAAAACGTTGGTTGGTGTTGTTTTGTCATCCATGGTCTTAAGGTTCAATGACCAATTAATCCATGTAATCCTAAATTGTGCCTTTATTGTTTATTTTGACAACACATGCTGCAATGTTTTGTATACCCAACTTCTTGAGTGACTCAAGGTAATTATTTATGACCATGTTTCATCTCTCTTTCTTTGGATGTGGTCTTAATTAAATGGTTTGAAGCAAGTGACATCTAAAGGTCAAAGGGCATGTGATGTGTGTGAAGGAAAAGTAGCCATGTCTAGTCCAAACTTTTAAGATTTTTTTATTGTTTATAATGTCACATATAATATGTGTCCATTTAAAATTAGAAGGTGATGGTTAGTTTGAAAAATGCCACTTGGGATTAACCTCTTGAAGAAAGCAAAAGATTTCTTAAAAAGAAAAGTTGTCATCCATGTTTTCTTTCGCATTGCCATGCAAGTTCATGGCTTGCACAACCTAACATAATTATTGCATATTATATGGTCACCCTTAAAGATGTAGAATGGGGACATAAATTCACCAACTCCATTTACAATGCAATTAATAGTGAGCCATTCCTTAGACTTGGGGATGCTACTATAAACTTCAATGATCCACACCTCACCAAACCCTTGCACTAGACTATTGACCAACTTGGATGTCAGTCTCATCCAAATTCCAAATGTGATCTTAGTCATACTTGTGTTGTGTGTATAAGCCTTACAAGTTTTCATAGAATGAATGACAAGATATCATGGTTAACCTTTGTGACTTAAAACTTCAAGGAGAGGCCATATAAGGGTAAAAGCATGGATAGGTGGCTCACTTTTGATAGTTTGAAAACTCCATATTTTATATTACCTACAATTCTTGTAATTATAATAAGTATCAAACTATTTTTTTGTCACAAATATTGATAGGCCACGTTATAAATATCCCTAAACATGTGTTGGTTCTTACTCAAAGTTAGTGAAATGTGGATAATTAAAAACTTGACAATGTTAATGTTCAATATGGCTCTACATTTTAAATTCATTTGCAACCCAAAAAAATTCAATCATGACAATCCAAACTATCACATGCACATTGAAAATTATGAAGACAAATGATGAAAAGTTAGACCTAAATCTAAATCCAAATACATAACATAAAAATTAAGACAAAAACTTTAAAATTAAGATCATGAAGGGTGCAAACAAAAGTGTAAATAAAGTTTTATTATGATAAAATGTGAAAACATAAACACAAAAGGAACAACACAAGGTTAAATAATATCATATTCCATATTAATGTTGAACAAACTAAAGATAATGTGTCTCTTACTTTTATTTATATCCCTTTGGATACTTGGCTTAAAAAAAGCTTCTATGAAAATTTCTATGTGTTTATGAACCAAAAAAACTTTTAAAAAAAAAATTAATTATAAATGAATTACAAGTTAACTTGTAAATCCAAAACCAACAAACAATTCAATTGTTTACATTTTAAAAAATGAATCCAATGAAACTTGAATTTCATGAAAACATTACAATATATGATTCACAACTTGAACACACATATGGTCAAATACTGCATTGAAACAATGCATATTAAGAACAACTCAAGATTTCTCAACAAACCATAACCCAATTCATTTTGCGTTCAAATTATGTAACCACAAAACACAATTTCAACAAATAAAATAGCTTTTTACAATTCAACCTCCAAAAGAAGACAAAGCCATTATGCAATATACCACTTGTTTTGTTTTGGTGGAGTGTGGTGGGGGTATTGGGATTTTTTTGTTCTTCACACAACATTCCCATCAAGTTCTCATTGAGTTTTCCAACATGTTCCCAATAGTTCCTCACTTTATCCCATATCCTTTGCCCTAAGTTCTCCTCTTGTAACTTCTATAAGAAGCCCCCAAGGATGAGAAAACAACATGTCTATTTTTTGGGCTATTTTTTGGACTCATTATTATTATTATTTTAAAAAAGTTTGGTGTGATGGGCCAATCAAAGATGTCCATCACAAATGAAAAAAATTTGAACTTTGAGGCTCCCAATAAACAACTAAATAATATGAGTCACAATATACTACCATATCTAAAAATATGACACATAAACATGTTCCAATGCATGTAGGTGGAAAGCTGTTGGCAGTTCCACACATGACATGTCTTCACCAGAGCAATCTCAGGAAAGGAATTAGGGTTTAGCCTAGTGTTGGGAATTTGGCCCATTGGAACTGGGTATGCTCACACATCAAGGATGTAGGAATGGGACACGTGTCTGATTTTGGGGATAAGCTTTAGTACCCAGGTTAGGGTTAGTTGGTTGTTAGTAGGTAGGGAGTAAACTCAACAACTGAGTTAAACCATTGTGGTTAAGAAGGGAACTAGAAACCCAATGGAAAAGGGTTTCCTGTGCACCCATCATCCATCCCTCCTTATGGGGTTATGGTGGCTGTTGGTTTAGGGTTTAGGGTTTAGGGTTTCATTAAAAGGTTTTTTTGGGTTCACATGCTCGCAAGCTAGCATTGTTGTTGGTTCATAGTTAGAGGCCACCTCAAGGAGAACCCTAATAACAATTGTACTTAGCGCATCACCCCTCCTTGCAAATAAGGATATTATTTAATTTTATTATATCCGGCCAACTATGCCTTGGGTGAACGAACACCCACATTGGTACCCAGGTAAAAATCCCAAATCTATTTAAATTATTTTAAATATCCCAAATTTCCCCTTGTTAGCAAAAATTTTTTGCATATTTTATATCAAAATTTTGACGATTTTTCTCCCAAATATAGCAAAATTTGTCAAAATTACACTAGAAAAGCACATTTATTCAAAATTTCCCAGAATTTTTTTGGCAAAACAGAAAACAAAAGTTCACTCCAAAATAAAAACAATGCTCATTAGACTAAAATCAGGGTCTCTGAGTTCAAATCTAACAAGTTTTGGGCTTAATATAGCCACTAAGAGGCTATACTCCAAAAGATGAAGGTACCAATGTGGGTGCTCGTATGAAGGTGATAACAACCGCCTCAAAAAAAATCAGTTTCTAGCGTATGGTTTTATTAAAAAAGGAATTTGTGACAAAATATTCCCTTTATAAAAAAAAACCATGTCACCTTTTGACAAATTTTCACCAAAAACAAATAGTTATATTCTTATCCTACAGCTAACCACAGTGGTTAGTTATGCACTAACCATCCACATGCATCTACCTACATAGTAACCACCCAGTGCATTACATAGCAACCACTTACATTCCCTACCTAATTAACTATGGTACTTACTCACTTTACCTTAGGTGAGTTAGTTAACCCAGTAACACGTGTGAGGATGACAGAGGAAAGTTTACGGGATACGTTTACCGGCCACAGTGAACCAGCAGCCACCCGCGCACCATTTTGGATGAATAGTAAGTGGTCAGGATACAGTTTCCCGTTAAATTTCAGTTCATTAGCTAACTATGGTGATTAACTCGGTTGACGTTCATCCACAACTGAGTAATAACGGGCATCCACTGGATGGTGCGCTGGTGGGTGCTGGTTCACCGATGACCGGCACGTGACGGTAGGTGCGGCTGGAAAGTGCCCAATTCACCGCCCATCAGCTCTCACTATGACCGCAACCAGAAAAGTTAGGGTTTCGGAAGTGGATCCGAACACTTGCAAAACCCCCGTTTGTTTTCTTGTTGGAGTTAGTCGTTTTGTTATCTTCGCAAGAAAATGAAAATAAAGTAAAATTCGGAGGAGGTGTTGTACGAAGTCGATCTTTCTTCTCTTCTGTTGTTAGAATTGGTCTGCTGACTATTGGGTCGTCTGTGGATTCCAGATTTGAAGAAGAGCGAAGTTTGTTGAAGCTTTCGTTGGTAGCAACAGAGGATCGAGGGGGCGCGGAGGAGGAGATCTTGTAGCATGCATATGACCTGCTTGATAATGTTATTGGGTTGCAGCTTTTTTTATAAGTACTTTGATTGCTGAAAGGAATCGGAAGAATTGAAGGCTTCAATTTGAAGACTTAAAAAGAGTTTTGGAAGAAGTCTTTCTTCTCTGAAAGAAGAAGAAGAAGAGGAGGAGGACAAAGGGGAAGACTAAGGGTTTGGAATTAGGGTTGGAGAGTTGTGAGCTATGGGAACAGCAGGTGGGGAATTTGATCATCTCTTCAAGGTTTTGTTGATAGGGGACTCGGGAGTTGGCAAGAGCAGTTTGCTTCTCCGATTCACATCTGACACTTTTGATGACCTTTCGCCTACAATAGGCGTCGATTTCAAGCTGAAGATGATGTCACTCCAGGGGAAGAGGTTGAAGCTCACCATCTGGGACACGGCTGGACAAGAGAGGTTTAGAACTTTGACGAGTTCCTATTACAGAGGAGCACAAGGAGTCATACTAGTCTATGATGTTACAAGACGGGCCACCTTCACCAATTTGTCAGACATATGGCTCAAGGAAGTGGAACGCTACTCAACCAACGAGGATTGCATCAAGATGCTGATCGGCAACAAAGTGGATCTGGAAGAATCTGAGCGTATGGTGACCAAAAAAGAAGGAATTGCATTTGCTCGACAACATGGATGTTTATTTCTTGAGGCTAGTGCAAAGACCAGCATCAATGTTCAACGCTGTTTTGATGAGCTTGTCCAAAAGATTCTGGATACCCCTAGCTTGACTGCAGATACATCGCAGGCAAAGAAGAATTTGCTGAGACCAGGTCCAACTCCAGAGCAAAATCCTGATGTCTCTGCTACTGGCTGTAACTGTTGATATTGTAGGGTAAAAGCCGTAGTATTATGTTATACACTTTATTGTGCATTTGATGGAGCTTCTCTTTTGAATACTCTTTCCTCTTTTGGTCCTTGACAAGAAGACACGGGGAGACACTAAAATTCTTTCCAAACAATAGCCTTTGTCTCTCTTGTTGTTCTGGAGTTGGAGCTAGGGTTAGAGGAAGATGAGGTTTTGTCACTTGATGGGTTGAAGATGACGATGAGTTTCTTCTTTACTCTATTGCTTCTTGGGTTTTATTGTTTGCATGCTGAGAAGCTCAAGTTGAATTAGGGTTTGTTGCATAAGGTCAGTCATTGGCAGTTTCGTTTTTGTCTGGTTTTTAGGTCATCAGCTTACTTCTGTAATGATTGTGAATAATTGATGAACAAAAAGCAGAGAATCCAGATCTGCAGGGTTCATGGAGTTGTAACTGCAGTGTGCTTCCTCCACTACTTAAAGAAATTAGAAAGAGTATGTTCGTACAGTGGTGAATTGTTATCCATTTTGCAGTTGTTGAATTCTGGGTTTTTAGCATGCTGTGTTGCAGATTGTGGTTGAGCTCACTCATTGACAGTATGTGATTCAGCTACATGTGTTTGTGTCCTTGGATAGAGATGGCCTTGGGTTGATTTTGCCATTTGAAGTCAAAAGGGAAGAAATTGATTAGAAGCAGAGAGTGAATGCTTCATTATGTTTTTGTACTGATTTGTTTCTAGATTGGTGGAATGGGAAGATACTCCCAGCTTATAGTTATGGTTGAAAGCAGCCAGCCACTTTAGATCATTTATCAGTTTTGGTGTACTCTCCTTCAAATGCTCACTGTGCTGAGCATTTGTTTTGAGACAAGTGCTTCAGTGCAAATCAAGCAAATAAAGGCATACTTGTGCACTGTTGGGGTAAACTGGATATTTGCTAAGTTTTTTTGCAGGGTGAGAGAACTCTGGATACCTATGTACGCATTGTAGAAGAAGCCCGAATGGTTAAATTTTCTGCACGAGCATCTTCCACAATACCCAGCCTTAAAAGCCATGGAATCTTGATGAGTTTTTTTCCTTTTCTTCTTCTTGAGCATACTCCTTCCAGCACTGTACCTGGGTTCATACTCAAAAAATTCTAGTTCATGCTAGAGGGAAGGTGAATGCTTTCATGCACATTCGTCTTAGTTTTCCATGCATCCTCTTTTTTAAACTACTTACCACCTTGCAAGCTCTCTGTATCAAGGTTGGGACATGTTGTGCTCCACCATAACATCAATCACCACAACTATAACAAGGATTCCATGGCTTAAATAGTCAAACTTTTGAGACAACTTTTCCAAAACAGAAGTTTCTACTTTGCAACTGCATCACCAAGGTTTATGTACAAAGAACAAGCAAACCTGTCTGGATTGTTTCTGAAGATATGGAAAAAGACCTATTTTGGCTTTTTGCCAAGCAAAGTATATGCTCACAAGCAGACAGACTTAACCATGTCACCCAAATCTCTTGGTACTAATGCAGTTGCCAAGTTCTGGAACTTGCACATTGGCAATTAAAAGCAGGTTTCAAACAAGCAACCCATCTATGAATAAGGACACCATATTGGATTCATTTAACTGGTGTCCTACCTCCATGAATACATGATGGAAAATTGGTTATCGATATACCCAAAATCAGTAGCAAAATTCTCTCAAAATGTGTGGATTAACCTACGACATCCAAGTACTTAGGACAATTTAGGCCACTCTCAGCAACTTGCAATGCACCCAGGTTATAATAGAATCCACCTCCAAGAAAAAGCCCTAGCCCTAAGGGTGAAGATCAACAAAGCTTGTAGAAGATGGATTGTCAATAGCATCAGTTTGAAGTTCGTTCAACTGTCCTTGCAGCTGATGGGTGAATTGAGATGTGGCCCACATTCTTAGTATCATTCCAAGAGAAATAGTGAGCTTCAGCTTTTAACCCATGCTGACTGAAAATGTTTGCTAACATCTAAATAGTATTCTACATCAAAGATCAGATAGAAATCTGCACATTTTTCCTTGTCAGAGGAGACTAAGCTTTTTCCAATTGAATATTTCCCCCAATTTTACCACAAGGCTGTCAAGCTTGGGTTGCATGATCTCTTCTATAGATTTGATAGGATGTGAAGAAGACAAAAATTTTGTTCACTGCCAACCCTCTTCATCAATGAAACAAAAGTTCACATTCTGGATGTTCTTGTTGCCATATTTCATTCTCCCTCGATGCCAATTGTTAGGGATCAGCTTCTTTGTATGGACTCTGGGTTTCCAATGTTGGTATACCATTGCTAATAGTAGCTTATTCTCTGAATTTGCCTCTTGGAGTAAGAAACATTATTGCACCCTTGATGAGGAAGGTGCAAGAAAACTTGAACAAAGACCGAGCTCCAAGGCTATTTGACCTTGGTAATGATGTTGAAAAAACACCACAAATTTCTTAAGACTTGAAAAGAAAACACTCTCTTGCTTTTCCCCCAAGCTCCACACTAACACAAAGACAATCAAGAACCAGACAACCACACGCAAAAAACGTTTTGTTCTCAACATGAATGCTTTTTTTGACAACCCAAGGTCAGTTCACTTTGTGTGCAGCTATCAGCCCTCAAGGGCTGCAAATTGCATCCTCTCTGCTAGTTCCATTATTGCCTTTTATGGATCCACTTCCAATAGCATTCTCAAGGTAGTATACATCTACATTGAGGTGGCAAGATGAGTAGCTTTAGTTCAGATCAAATGAAATATTTTTATTGGATCAGACTTTGAATATTCAAAATTCTAAGTACATATTTCAACTCTGTTCCTCACAAATCCCTCTACAATTCCTCTCCAAAATCAAAGTCATAAACTCTATCTCACAATCGCATTTTTGAGAAAGACGTATACTAAATCAACTGCTCTAGAAGGAGATAAGGAATTTTTCATTATAGAATGTATAGAATGTTCTCCAATTTCTTTTAACAGGAGGTTGCAGACATAATTTGAACAAGAACTCTAATAATAGTCTGTTGAAGCTTTGGAGTTTCAGCTCCATAAGACTCCCACCAAACATGACCTGGAACTTTTTTTGGCCATGATTAAGGCAATTGAATCAGAAAGCAATCCTTCAACATTCTGAAATGTGGACAATTGCCTATCCACTAGAACCTGAATCTTAACATCAAGATATAATTTATCTCATATTATGCAAACTCCTTTCATAAGCTCCTTGTCTCTGTCTTAACCCTTTCCTCTAATGTCCAAAACAAGTCAAGGAGTGGACTATGGATATGTCCATCTTGCTTCTTCTCATGTGAAAATTGTAGCATGAAATGCACATTCACAATCAATTGATTCATTTTCTTCTAGATTTTCCCATGTTTGCCATGCTAACATCAACCAACAGGCATTGACACTTCAACAATAAACTTTATATTTTTCCACATTTGGAAGGTGAAAACAATACCACATACCATCTCTGCATTTGTGCTTCAGAATTGGTCCCAATAACATCATTGCCTACTAACTTCCATTGTTTTACACTTACACAACCCACCGTGTACATTTACACTCACACAGTTCGTAGTTGAGTAGGAGTTGAGCCATTTACACTTACACAGTGCAAGTCCTAAACCATATAAGCACATAACACTGGCCCTGTTTGACCAAAATCACTTTTTCATAAAAAGAAAATTTCGAATCAAAATATTGAATACTTGCTTTGGTGTCCATTTGGCAAGATGTTGTGTTGCACTCATATCTAATATTCCATGCCTACAGAAGTGCAAGTTTGAAGTAGAACTATTTCTCGAGTGGGTTCATTACACAGAAGAAGAAAATCCAAAACAAAATCTTTGCTCACTGTTACTGACGTGTCAAACTTCCATCTAAATCTTTATTTCTGGGTCGAGTGATCAACAGTAAGAATTCCAAATTGAGTTTATATTTTTCTCGATTTACAGTGGATTGATGAGTAAAAAGCCAATCTCAATCCCAGCCCAAAAGCCAAACACTTCAAGAAAAAAGCATGTGAGTGGTTCTGAGCAATTCAGAATTGAAAGAATCAGTGAATTTGTTGAAGAATTTGGAATTGAAAGAATTTGTTTCATTACTGAAACCAAAAGGAGTCATAAAGACCAGCCAGTGGCAGAGAAATCGCCCAAAGCCAGTCACAACACCTATGATTTCAAAATAAGAGAAGGTCTGCCAAATGTAGGCGTGACTTGGATTTGCTTACAAGCTGCAAGAGACATCAGATTGTACAAGCCTAAACTACTCAACTCTACCTACTGCTTTAGTAAGATACAGCCAACACCTCACTCACAACACCCACTACAACAGAAACATCCAACCGATCAAAATGAAACCCGCTGCCATCTAGCCACTGAACCCATTGCAGTGCTTCTCATCTTGCAGTGAAACCGTGAAAGATGTGTAGCCTTTTGGGAAATGAAGACTGTCTCTATAGGATGATCCTTCAGATGAATGAGCAGGGAATGATCACGCAGTGAAAAGTTGAAGGAGACAGAAAAGCAATGTGTATGACTGACTTGGTTCACTTAGGGTGTCAAGGGTCTGGCTCTGTGTCAAAGTCCACATCATGCTCCAAGCACTCAAAAACTTCTGGTGGGACCTGTGGGGTCATAGTCATAAGGCTGACCTGCCTTCACAAACCTCCCCTTCACCCTCTTCCGTATATCTGCTCGTGCTTTTCGGGATTCATATCGTATCTTCTTGCCAAACCTTTACAATAACATCAGATGAGGGGAAAAAAAAATTAAATCGTATCATTAGGTCAGCAGCATAAGCCTGAAAAGGTGTAAAGAATATTGCTGCCACCAGTGAATCAATAGTGGGGATGATCATGACAAAAAAATACAAAGATATGGCAAAACATTGCAGCTTATGAATCAAATCATGGTTTTGAGTTCATTGCATACTTGCGGGTTTTCTTCTTCTCCTTGTACCGAAGCATTGCCGAGTCCCGTGCTTGGTGGGTAAGTGCTCCCCTGCCAGGGCTTGTAGGCACCCATGAAGAATCAGTATTTATTAACATGGATGAGGCTGCAGTGCATTCATGGTAATCACTACTGTCACCACTCACTCCAGAGAGTGAGAGGGACAAGCTTGACCCTGTTGGTTGCTGCTGCTGCACTAGTTGTTGCATCTCCATGTCAGGACACCCACTTAGACCCGTTGCACTCATCATCTTCCCAATTTCACTTATCTCTGGAGGTGATAGAGGTGGACCAGGCCCCTGTCCAGCCAAACCCTCCTCCTCATAGACCTGCAATTCAGCACCACTCATGGCAGCCTGCAAGAACCAAAAAATATTCCACTGGTAAAATCAGCTTGCCGTGTCCCTTATGAAATAGATAACTGAGAGACAAGTGGGAACCACCCAGCAAAGAATGCATCACAGACACGGGAGGACATGACAAGCTCTCATATTGAGATTGCAGACACTGACCAGAAATGTTTCTGCCATGTTTGCATCATGTGAAAGAGAAAATGGTTAATTGGCAACTCTCTTTGGTAATGCAGACTCCACAGAAAATGTGACAAAGAACAAGCTGTGATGATGATAGAGGAAATTTTTACATTGGTTGATTCAAGAAGCTTTGAGTCTGATGCTTTGCATGTTCACCACACACTGGTTCTTCTCCTCTGTTACAGAGTCTTGGCCCAGGGATGTGCACCCTGCATGTATGTCATTAAAGGATGAAGATGACAGATCTCGTGTACATGAGAAAACGTCCTCATAATTATCAAGTGAAAGATCAACATCCGCCATGCTGAAACCACCCTCACACAGATCCCCCACCTCTTCTCCTTTGCAGATTCCAAGATCCTGCATGTTTTCTCCCCATAGCTGCTGCCACCCACCCACCAATCCACCACCAGAAGCATATAACAATATCAGATAACCAAATCGTAATTTGACACAATCTGTGTGATTCACATCTAAAAATCTGAATCTGTAGAAATTAGGGTTTCACAATCCTTGCTGCTGCAGTTATTGAGAATGCAAATGTTTCTCCAAATCTTGACAAAGTTACACACCTGACTCAAGTTCATACGCCAGAAAGCATCCCCTCCTTGCATCATCATCAGGTTGTCATTGCAATCTTCGAATTTCAGCTGCAGTGTTTCACAAGTGGCTGATAATAACTGGGAGACTTGCGATGTCTGTTGTTGTGAATTCTGCAAACTTGCTGTCTGTTGATGATGTGAGAGCAGCAACTGATTGGAAGGTGTGTTTGGCTGTTGCTGCTGTTGCAAAAGTTCTTGTTTCTGATACCCTTGAAATGTTGTTATAGTTGACGACAGTTGTTGTAATGGAGGTTCAGATGGGAAAGAGATTGGATATTTCTTTGATGTTTGCAACAACATAGCTGGAGGAGGAGCCTGCTGCATCTGCTGCATTTGTGGGTCTAGAACTCCCAACTTTTGAAGCTGCTACACTAGTGCTTCCCTGGACCACTGCTGCTGCTGTTTGCTTGCATGTCCTCCTCCTTCCTTCCCCATCATCACTGCCCCTGTCGGCATGGAGGTCTGTTACCAATCCCACCAGGTCCGAGTCAATGGAAGCCCCATGAAACAAAAGGAAATGGAGAGAGAGAGAGAGAGATGGGTAGTACCTCTGCACAACCCCAGAGGCTGCCAAGCTCCCGTGCCGATGGGCAACCCGAGAAACAGTTGAAAGGGTGACGCATACGCTGCTGCAACGCCGCCGCAACGACGGGAGAGCAGCTGCTGCTGATGCTTCCTCCATGGCTATCCCAGTCGCAACTATGACACAGCGTCACATTCTCTACCGTACATCGAAACGCCGCAGGTCAAAGGTTGCAAGCATCACAGAGAAGGGTTCTTTGATGACGACGCGAGAGCGCGTTTGCACCATGCACGTGACGGTCACATAACAAACACAGACGCGCCGAGTCTGATCTACAATACACTGTCGCTCGACTCTCTCCACAAAAATCACAAGCTGAAGAACCCGCTTCCATTATTCTCTTCCTCTCCAGATCAACAACTCATTCCCCAAAACACACGCACTTACATCCTTCTCAGCTTCTCCCTTCTCCTTCCCCTCCCTTCCCCTCCCCTCCCTACTCACTCAACCCCTGACTTTCCCACTAAGACATCCATCTCCCAGAGAGCTTCTGAAATTGGGACCTTGAATTCTGCAGCTAAAGGACAATCCACTTCTTTGACACCACAATCTTTCAGAGAGAATCCACTTCTTTGACAAGAATGCGAGCGCATTCCCTCTCGGTTTCTCGCTTCGCCTGTCTCTGTACGCGTGCGTAGTGCGTAGTGCGTAGCAGTACTCAGTGTGTGTGTGTGTGCGCAGTGCAGCTGCTTCTTCAGCGTCCTTGCGGCATCCTCTTCTCTATCCTCCTTCACTGGTCGTCAGTCGGCGCGAACGCCAGGTCCCCAAAACCTGAGGATTTTATTTCACGTCTTGAAAATCTATGACCTAAAAATTTCCAGGTCCTGGGTCATGGAAACAACCACCCCTAGTGCGAAATCCAGATCCCAAAACTGAGGTCCCACGTCCTGGAACTCATGTCCTAAGAGTTTCCAGGTTTGGATCTTTGGAAACCCCGAATGTGAAATCCCGGTCCCAAAGGTGGGATTCCACGTCTTGAAAACCATGTCCTAAGAAAATTCAGGTCCTGGGTCGCGGAACCCCCCAGTTTGAAATTTTCAGGTCCCAAAAAATGAGATCCCACGTCCTGAAAATCATGTGCCAAAAAATTCCAGGTCCTGGATCATGCGAAGGCCCCAGTGTGAAATCCAGGTCCCAAAATTGAGGTCCCACGTCCTGAAAATCACGTCCTAGAAGTTTTCAGGTTTCGGTCTTGGAAACCGCGAGTGTGAAAATCCAGGCCCCAAAGTTGAGATCCTACGTCCTGAAAACCATATCCTAAAATTTCCCAGGTCTTGGGTCTTGGAAACCCGGAGTGCAAACTCCAGGACGCCAAAAACTGAGGATCCCACGTCCTGAAAATCATGTCCAAAAAATTTCCAGGTTTGGGTCCTGGAAACCCACACCATGTACGTCCCAAAACTGAAATCTCACGTCCTGAAAATCATGTCCTTAAAAATTCCATGTCTAGGTTTTGGTGAACCCCCCAGTGCAAGCAAACTCCAGGTGGCCAAAAACTGAGATCCCACATCCTGAAAAAACCATGTGCTAAACTTTCTGGGCCTTGGAAACCCCAAGTGCAAACCTCCAGGTCCCCAAAGCTGAGAGATCCCACGTCCTGATAACTATGCCCTAAAAATTTCCAGGTCTTGGAACCCTGGATGATCTTGTAGGTTTTCAAAGCTTCCATATAATTGTGTGGGGGTGGAAGGGGGAAGGGGAGGTCTTGTGTTCCATCCAGGTGCCAAAACTTGGCTTCTGAGTTCCAGATGTTGAGAATGAGGTCCTCTATTTCGAGACCTGAATTTCCCATTATTGCTTGCACTGTGTTAGGAATGCCAGTTTCTGTTAACCCAGACCAGGGTTTCTTTTAAGGAGTTTGTAATATAGCCAAAGTGGTGATCATACAGATAATTAATTTAGCCAAATTTGGCTATATACTAGATATGAAAGTAGGAAAATAAAATACAGAATCCTCCCATATTCTTGGCTACATTCTTTGAAGTTATCTGGCGATTTGGGAAAAAAGAAAAATCTTCAAAATCTGGCAAATTTTGGTCTTTTTTTTGCAAAATTACATTTTGTTAAAGCTAGTAAACATTATAACTATTTAGTTTTTTTTTCAATAACCACGGTAATATTTGTTATGGAAGGAAAAACAACTTTTTGAACACAAAGTGCATATTGAAACATTTTAACTAAACACTCTTCGCAAATTGCAAGGGAAAATTATTTATGATAATTAAACCCTAGATTTTTCAAAAATTATTTTTGCTACATATCAACTTTCCTGAGAGGTTTTTTTATAGCAAAAAATTTGGAGATAAACTATTAAATATGTTAAGCTTATTTTTTATTAGTTTTTTCTTTTCTATTTTCAAAGGAATGTTCACTTCCTCCTCAAACTTTTTGACAAGAATAGAATAGTCTACAAAAACATGTTTTTCAATGTAGTTATCCCATTTGTGGTATTGTATAAAATTAACCCATTTCTTGCTTAAGTTTGAAGTTAAAATTAAATTAGTTTGACAAAAAAATATAACACATCATTTGAAAAGACTAATCAGCATCACATAATTTTCATTTTCAAAGGACTAATTGAAATTCTAGTTTTACAAAAAATCAGTACTTAATGAATAAAGAAAAAAAACAACTTTATGCTCCACCAATATATTGTAAACATTTAAAAATAAGATGATCTACCAAACTACAAACATTTACAAAGCAAGATTGTTAATATGAGTGTGAACATTGCTTAGCTCAAGATATTTGTAAGCAAGTTCTAGCATAATCCTAATATGGACATGATTCCAAGCATTTGGTTTGTGGAGGTATTATGTTCTTGGAAGAAATAATAGACTCATTTTTTCCAAAGTTGAATCTCTTGCATTTCTCACTATGTGTTGAAAGTTTTTCTTCAAAGTTTGCTTTCAATACATAATATTAAAATGATGAAAGTCATGGAATTTCAATTATAGAACATGAAGTGCTTTTGATTTCACAAAAGGTCAAGACCAATCTAAGTTGGAGCGTAAAGCTTGGGAATAGCTTAGTTTGGATTTGTTTTTGGTTTTTTATTTTTTGAAAGATTATGAATTTTGAAATTATGTTTTGTGAAGTGCACTAGAGTTGTGTTGTTGCAACATGGAGGGAGATGCATAAAACATTTTCTTGTTTTGGGTTGAGCTTGGGAACCTTGGAATGGATTTTATATTGATTTCCTTTTGTTTCTTGAATTATTTTTTTGTTGTGTTACAATTTTTTTTCTTTTTCTTTTTTCTTTTCTTTTTGAGAAGATGAAATATTTTATTCAATTTTCTTGATTTTCTTGTTTTGGTACATCATTTGTGAATTTCCCCCCTTTGCAATATAAGAGGCTATGGTATCTTGTTGCTTGGTTGTTTTATGCCATTGACACAATCCTTTGTGCTCAAAGCTTTGGATAGCTTTCTCAAAAGAAACAAAACTTAAGTTGAATTACATGACTTGAACCCTCTTGCCTATTCAATGGATATCTCTATCTTGTTAGCCGACAATATGTTAGCTTGAGCAATTATGCCAATTTTGAGAATAATCACACTATTAAGTTTTTTTCTTTTTTAATTAATTGCAAAATTTTCGACTTTTTATAAACTAATGCACAATGGGCTGCCAACTCCCCAATTCCAAGCCCCGTCTAATAGCACAAAACTGGTTTTTGGTGTCTTATTTGGGGTTTTTTTTAGGCATTTTCCTAAGTGGGACAGGTTTGTAAACCCACCCTAAACCCCAACCACAAATTAAAAGGAAATTATTTTATGTTATTTAATCCAGAAGCCATTTTGTATTGGGAATGGGGATTGAAGTGAGATGTCAGTTACGGTGTAGTTGGTGAAGTGACAAATGATATGACAAAAGCCAAATGTCAAAATTAAGAAAAACACAAAGAAGCACGTCTGAAAAGGACTCAAATGAGCTGGAAGATTACAAAGCCCCAAGCACACCTGCTAACCAGAAAAAGGCATGCCCAGTCAGCAATAAAGTACTCATAAAAGCGTGGATAAAGGTGCGGCTCTTTTTGCTTTTTTTTTTGACACTGCTGCCCGTCTGACTCATCCGTATTCTGAGTCTGGTATACAGACCGTAGAATACGGATGAGAATGTATTCACTGACGGAGAGAAAGGGCTGCCCTGAATATCTCACATACGGGAAGCCCACCGCCGGCAATCATTTGAAGACGAAAAAACTAGAAAAACCTTTAGTGCAACAGAAGCACACAGACTGAAGCAGAAATGGAAAGGAAAACGGAAAGGATCTGAGGAGTAGAGCTCAATTGGCAATAGCTAGTAGCAGAAATTCTGAACCCTAGAACCCTCAACCGAACCATCAACGCCTCGTTAGCATTGGGGACTGGGATTTTTGAAGTCTACTGCAAGCGACAAATTAATCAGAAGTGAGAATCGGAGGTGGGTCCACAATGGATTTTGATATGCACTACAAATTGTGGTAGTTATTATACTTAACTTAGTTGTGGACTAACTTATTTATGACGCTTTTTGGTCTCCGGCCTTGAGAGAATAACATGCATGGTGGCACAAGCTATGTAATTTTTTGACATATGTCAGAGGTGCTGCATTGCAATGCCGTAGTCAGAACTTAGAATATGCTTTATATTTTGCACTCGTTCACCAGTCTCCAAGCTCAGTTCTGAAGTCAGTTAGACGTTGTTAATAAGTTGATGCCTGTGCGCTTTCCCAGTTGCCACTTACGTCACCTGATGATGGGTCTTCACACTCCCATGTGTCAGATCTATGCATTTGCACGGTTTGCATGAGTCAGAGCTCCTTCCCTTCCAAGCTACTCACAACCGAAATTTACAGCAATATTTTTTCCACAGATGATGAATGATGGGTCCCAGATTTAGCTCCGATCTATGCACATCAAGCTGTTGTGCAGGGTTCTTTTGCTGGCTATATATAACCAAAAAGCTAAAATCAAGTGATTTTTGAGATTTTCAATAGCCATAATAATTCGATCAAAATTTAAGAACAATCGTCAGATTTTGTAAGCCCATTTCAAGTAAAGTAGCCAATAAAATAACTTTCATGTTTAGCGTGCAGCCAACTTTTGGCTAAATCTTCCTCTCATCCTCACCGCTTTGGCTACATCACAAAATTGAAGAAAACAAAAAAACACTGGCTGTGTAGGAATTATGTTCGCATGGTTCGACTATGCACATCGAGCTGTTTTAGGGCCTTCTTTTGCTGGCTGTATATAGCCAAAAAGCTATGTTAAAAATTAGAAGTGCCAAAATCAAGTGGTTTTGGAGATTTTTCAATAGCCATAATTTGATCAAAATTCGCCAGATTTGTTCACATGGTTCAAGTAAAGCAGCCAAGAAATTACTTGCACATTTAGCTTGCAGCCAAATTTGGCTAAATCTTCCTGTGGATCATTGCCACTTCACATGATTTCTTCACATGCAAGAAATTTTGAAACTGGCAGCAGCTTCACAAATGAGTGCACTCTTTTTTTTGGGATAGCAATTTCCCATGTCAATTCTGTTCAATGATATCTCGTGCTTCTTTGTGAAGGGCTGGGCCAGGTTGCCATATATTGGTAACGATGGTTAATTCTAAAAACTAGTGTTGGTACATGGTACATAGAGTTGTCCCCTGGTATAAACCAGTGTTGTCCAGATATATTGAAAAATTTGGATATGAATACGGTTAGAGGTTGGATATGCACCTAAACATATCTGGAATCTAGGGTTTTTTAATAGTTGGGATGGTCCATAATTCGTTGGAAGGCATTCAAGCTATAACCAGTATTCATGCATATCCATATGTACTTTGTGTGAGCATCAAGATGTATATCCACCAACTAAAGTTATTAGGGCCCAGATAGAGATGTGGGATTATGCATATCCATATCTAGTGTTTAGGGTTTAGATATGAAGCTTGCATTAAGATTTTGGGTTATAGTTTAGGTTTGGTCTTTTTCCAAGCTATGACAAAGCTTGAATGTGTATTGTGTCTAGTTGTTGTCAACTTTCAATGCTATTGAGTGTTAAGCTTTTGGGGCCATTGAATGTTGAATCATTGAGTTTCGGTTTTCGACATTGTTTGAGCTTTCAACTTTCAATAGTGTTGAAGGTTGAACTATGGGTTGTGCTAAGCGTTGAACTAACGTAAAATGATGTTCAAAGTTAAGCTTCTAGTTGCATTGAGTGTTAAGCTTTCAATGGTGTTCAAGGTTGAGCTTGCAATTACACTAAGTGTTAAACTTTCAACTAGTCTGAATGTTGAGTTTTCCTAGCTTGAGGAGGTATGTCATTTCTTTTTTTAAATTTGTCACATGAATTTCATTTTCATGCTCAATTTCCTTTGTTTTTTGTTTAACGATTTGTGGTTCTTTGTGATCAATATACATATTCAAACTCCTTCATATGTGTTTGGTAAGTTTTCATCATTATTTTTTCTTTTTTCTTTTTTCTTTTATTGTTTCTAAGTTATTTTTTGTGAATTGGTTTGTTGTTCATTCATGAAACACATTAGGTTTGAGAGTTTCGTATGTTGTATGTGTTCTATGCCCATTCCTATTTTTGGTGCTTCTATAGTTACATTTCTTGTAATGCAACTTCTATCTTTCGTGAATTGTGTTTTTACATCTCACTTTTGCATCTTCAACGCAATGGAGTTTTTGTTTTTCGACTACTACAATGTTTCTACATCTCCATCATAGTGGAATTTTTGTCTTCCAACTATTACATTGCTTCTCAAATACAATGCAATTTATCTTTCTTGTATGGTGCCTCCGCATTTCAATTACAATGCAACTTCAAGCTTGTAGCCACTTTTGGCAAGGTGAGTCTTCAAATTTGCTTGTTCTTTTTCTTTTTCTTATTGTTTTTGGGTTTCCTTTCTCTTGTTCTTTTATTGTTTTGTCAAAAAAAAATTCAGGCTTTACAAGGTTCAAACAGTAAATAGTTTCAAATAAATTTCCATTTACTTAAGTTTTTTTGTTTTTGCATTTTCTTGGTTAGGTGTCAAGTTTTTGCTTTACAATTAATACAATGGTTGAAGAAGATTTTTTGTTGGTCAAGTCCATTGGCAGTGTTGGAGAAAATCAGCCCACGCCACCAACTTTTGATGTTGAAAGCGTGCATATGCATGCTACTAGAACTCATTTTTTTGTTGTTGCAACAAGTTTGGTTGAGCTTGAAATTCAATAGCTTGCAACTATATGAACCCAAGCTACAGTAAGGCAACCACATAATCAAAGTTCAATATGTTGAGGTTTTTTTTATTGTCAATGACAACTTAGTTGTGAATGTTGAAAACCTACAAATGTTGTAGTGCATTATTTGTAAAATTAAACAAGCAGGTGTTCATGATTTATGCCAAAGATCTATTCTATGAAAAGGACTTATCAAGTATAATAAGTTTAATGGGATCACTCCCATGAAAAACCACATTGAATTTACACATCCAAGGTTGGTTGCTAGTAAAAAGTTGCAATTTCTTCAAGCTTATGATGACCATCATGTTCATAATATGCTAGCCATTATGCTTGATCCTCATTTCAAAAGTTTGACAGTTGTGGAAAACTATGTGGGACATGGGGCTTGCATTCCTTTTGCATCTAGATATGATGGAAATGTAATAATTCCTCTTTTGATGATAGGATTTGAATGCAAGTTGCTTAGGGGTTGAAAGAGCGAATGAAAATTAAAAAAAGTTTAAAATGGTAAGGTGTCCTGGGGCGCCCAATATTGTCTCAATTCCTAATGGTCACATACCTTTTTGTGGTGGATAGGTAATGTTTGAATTGGCACATACCTTTTGGTGGGTCAATAGGTTTATGTGCCACTGAATTTGATTTAATTTCAAATTTTATATGGTTTGAATGCTGCAAAGTTGGAATGTACTTGGTAGTAATGGAATTTGAAATAGTAGTTCAAGTATAACCTGAGCATTTCATGTGATGAATTGTTCACAATAAACCAACATAATTTTTTTATATTATGTTTGGAATGTATCTTGTGAATGTTGATGAAAAAGTTCATCCATTGCCATTTTCATCCATAAATATCATTCATTCATGACACATGACAAAATATTCTTCCACATCACCAAATATTTTGTCCTAGGTGTGACAAAATATTCTTTAAATATCCTATCAACGTGGGAAGAATATTTAAAAAAAGATTTGGTCCTACTCCCTTGCTCATGCTCACTTGCCACATTCATGCTTGTAGGCTCCTGACCAATATCCCCCATCTTTTGTTGTCCTTGGGATGGTTAGGTTTAAAACTTTTGTTTAACAAGATCACTTTGGACATTGAAAGCATCATTGACTTATTTGATGGCAAATGAAATCTAAACCCTTCCACTTATGTGCTTCTTGTTCCTTCTCATTAAGTTATTCTAAAGTTTTCATAGCTTGTCATGTCCCATGTTCAAGTTTCAAAGTTGCCTATTGAAAACATTTCCATTACCCTTTGCAAAATGGTGCATAAAAAGTCCATATTTCTCCTTTGGGCACTACATCAACTTTTCCAAAGGGTTTCTTATGTGTACTATTTTGGCTTTCAAAGTTTTGTAGCCAACATTTAAGCCCAACATTTAAGCTTCAAAGATAGTCTTGGGGTTATAAACCTTTACCATGTTGTTGATATTATTATTGAGTTTGTTCACAAAGATGCAAACCCAATCAAGCTCCATTGTGGACAAGAAGTAAAGATATGTTCATCAAACCTTTGCTTGCACTTAACCACATTTCCTATTCATATTATAGTTGTATCAAATTTTCCTTAATTTTAATAGAGGAACCTTGCGACAAGTATTGGGTTGTAAAGATTTTGCAAAGAACATCCCAATGATTCAAAAGACGTTGACTTTGAACTTCTCAATTCACCTTTTTGCTCAACCAAACCCTAGCTTTGACCCACAACTACAAAGTGGTATCCTTAATTTGATCCACCTCATTGTATTCCCCATCATGCAACTCCTCCAAGGTTTCCTTGAAAAGGATATGACATCCTTGCACATGGTATTATTTTTTTCCATTGAAATTCAAGGGTTTTAACCATGTCCTTGTAGATTCCCCTTTACATTTGGTGGTCCATGGAGGTTTCTCGATAAAGACTTATTCCCAAATCCCATGCAAACATCAATTGTGTCAGTCATCATTCTATGCAAAGGAATTGTGAGACAAAAAGGAAAACCTCTCACAAATAAATTACTCCCTCCAACAAGAATAAAAACAAAACTTTGAGAAGAAAAGAAATATCTACAAGCATTGATTTGCTTTGGTACCAAATTATTACAATCCTCTTCTAGCCTAAGGGGTAGAAGCTTGTCTTTTCTTTTCTTTGTTCAATGTCAAATTGTGGGCTCTTATAGCTACTACTACAACAAATCATTTCAATCTATTTCCTTAGCTCAACAAACCACCATACTTAATTCTCATTTGTAGCAAGCCCTTCACTGATGATGTCCAACCACCAAAGACTGAAAGACCTTCGCAATTTCTTCTAATTTTCAGTTACAAGAAGCAAAAGCTATAATTCTTTCACAAATGCATCTCAAAACCAAAAGAACAACACCCAGACTATTTGCTAATTACAAATTACAAAAATGGGCATGACTTACCACCCAAGTTCCACGAGCTCCAAATTTGGACTAATTCTCAAGTTTATTTCCAAATTTTGCAACCTTAGAGTTTCAAATCTCTAGATAGCTTCTAATGCTAGGACCTCTCGTCCCATGTATCCTATTTTCCCACACTTGGGCTCTTCCCCAGGCATAGTTTTTGTTACCTACTAGGAAAAGATTTCCTCTCCCGAAAGATCATAAACAAATCAAAGTCAAGACCGAAAAGAAGAGGATTTACAATTGAGGAATCCAGATCATGCCAGAAGCAAATCTTCAGCTACCACAGCTTGTGCACACCGTCGTCTCAAGTCGGTGGTTCCTTCGGCGCACCCGAGACTAGTTCATTTACATGCTGTCCCTGATGTGTGTCGTAGCTCTGCACCCGAGACTAGTTTGTAGATCTAAACTGTCCCAATTCGGTTCCTCCGCATGTGAGACTATTTAAGCTCGTATTCTCCAACCCAATAAGTACACATTCTGATCTCATTTTCTCTTGCCCCTCTCTTGTTCTTCGCATGGCTGTTCTGATAATTACCTAGCTCTGAGTCGAGTTCCCTATTGCTGGCAAGTATAGCAGCTTAGTCATACATTAGATCTTGCCTCAATTGCACTAGTCTTCTGCAATTTTCTTGCGCCTCTTGCTCTCCTTGTTAATTTTCAAGCTTTCTGAGAGTTTAGGGTTTAAACCCTAAACCCTGAACCCTTCTGTGCCAACTTCTCCAAGTGGTAGATTCGCTCATCTTGTAAACGTCACACTGATCAAGTGCATGATCATGGTTTCAGCTCATCATGTGGCTTATAGAAAAGGGCAAGGGTCATGTGCAGCAGGGCGATGGTAATGCTGGAGATGGTAATGCAGAGTTTTATATTAACAGGACCTTCGTGAACATGCTTCTGGGATTTGTGTATGAGGAGGATGATCCAGAAAATCTTTCCAAGCTCTTGGAGATGGCACGCAAGAAGGCACTTTTTATGTACCCTGGATGTTCCACAGATTCCAAGGCTGCACACCAAGATGGGAATGCTGAGGTAGTCGCGCGCCTCGTCACTCGAGCTGTGGAGCAGGATGTGCGTGCAGACATTAAATGGCCCAGTACAGCCAAGAATCAAACTGTGTGCAGCAAGATGAGCGACTTTCGTGCATCCTTCACGTGGGCTTGGGGAAAGCACATGCAGTCCAGAAGAAAGCTGCAATCACGACCACATCTCAAACAAACTAGAAGATGCAAGAGACAATGTACATTCAAGAAGAAGATCTGCTATGGATCGTATCAGAATTCATTCCATGACTGAGGCTCAGATGTAGGATGTGATATACATAAAATTTGGAGGTCCTTGCAAGAAGTTGAGAGCCACAGATTGCATAGTGCAGGGATTGCAGTTGGGTGGCAGCTCGGATCATGAGTTTGGTCTCAAACATTGTCCAAGTTGAAGATTTTTCTCAGATCCAGGATCCTGGGATCAAGGTTTGGGGAACAAACCTTGTCCAAATTGGGCCTTCTTTAAACCATTGGAGCCCCTCCTCTCTGTGCAGCAATGGGTGTGCACCTTATGGCAAGTCCAAACCAGCAACAGTTACAATAGAAAAAAAATTCATGAAGTTCTCCAAGAAAATGAACTCACAGTTCAGACTAACACCTGGTGAACATTTCTTAAAATGTGGGACCAAATGTTCATTCCCATAGTCTCTCCCTTACAAGCAGAGCCAACGAAACTACGTGAGCTGCATAGCCATTTCACCTATGATTTATTGTCCATTGCAGGACTGTCCCCTATGATACTTTAGATGAATTTCACCAAGTTTTGTTGATGGTTTGACATGGTATATATTGAGAAGGTGATCACAGTAGTTTGTAAAATCAACTGAAGATAGTTTGCAGTTTCCAAGATACTTGATAATATTAGTTGACTTCTGATCATGAAATGCAGCTCCTTTTCTTTGTCATGTACAGGGTAGATTACATGGGGATTGTGACTGTTTAGTTAACAGGCACATGGGTGAACTTATTGAACCATGCAATCTGGATATGTAGATTGCCATATCTTGTATTTGTGGATGCAAGCAAAGCATGCGGGTTGAGAGAAATAAAAAGCAGTTAATCCTATACTGGAGAACCCAGTTGAGGTTCATGTCTTCAGGAATAAACTGCTCTAGAGTTCTACTCTGTGCAGAGATAAGGGACCAAAACATGTTTTGCTATGCAACAGCCGTTGCCATGTCCACCCAGCTACATCTCATATTCACAGTCAAATTTCTCTACTGACTGCTATGCCAACCCTTCAACCACCAGTTTTGATCATTGCCATGCTTGGTGAGGAACATCCAATAATATGTTCGATCTTGCAGTTGCAATCAACCAGAGCGCACTATGGTCGAGCTTCTTGGGTACACCTATGTTAGTGCAGAGTATGTAGGATACAACAGACATGTAAAAAAGAAATGCAGGACTCACCACTGTAAGATATTTTGAAGGTCTGCAAAAGCACGTAAACAAAGGGAGATGAAAACACAAAACATGAACTGAACAACAGAAAAGAGGAACCAATGAAACCTCAGCTAATTTGATAGTCACTCTAAACAACTTCTTGATTCATCTGACTCATTGATTAGTCACCAACCATGTGGTGCATCCTGACTTCATCAGCTCCCCACAACGGGTACAGACTGAGCTGAGCATCTGATTATGAAACTTCAAGCAACATGTGTTCTGAACTACATGGAGACAATCGCAGGGCACAACAAAGAGGAGACAGAAACAGTACTAAACAGGATCTCACAATATACAAAACAAAAAGATACTTTGCTCAGGCACATGATATTGGTCTGCAATGCAAGTTCCACCTTAGAACCATGCACTCTTCAAACAAATTGTTTTTCAGCCCACGATTGAACAAGGACAGAACCCAGTTTCACAATCTTCACAAGAATTGGGGGATTCCAGATCATTTACGACATATTTCTGATCTATGTGCACCGAAAAATAACTGAGAGATGACCTGATAATATGGTTACAGATATGTTTCAGATCTGACATCATAACAGCAACCAAATTACTAAACAGGAAAAAGAGGAAATCCAACAGAAAAGAGAGAGAGAGAGAGAGAGAACTTGAGTTCCCTCTTGGCATGCATGAGTCTCATGAAACAAAAGATGACACACGGGTTCTATGAAGCTCTTGTGCAGAAGTTTACCAATCTGATCACAACTTGCTCAAGAATTCTCTAATGTATGGAAAACGAAGGGTATGCCAGGGGAAGTGACTTTTACATGTGAAGCAGACTGATTGCAGATGCTCTGAGATGATGAACCAGGTGATGTTCAAACACACAAAAAATTATCTCTTTGCATTTCTGGTTATGATCAAAGAGTCATGAGCACATACCAGTCAGTTGTCTCCCTTGTTGGACCTGGGCTTGAGAGATGTTGATTGCACAACTTGACCATTCTTTGCAGTAGAGGAGGAGGAATTTGTTCTTCTCCCTCCCCCCCCTCAATCAGATGATTTTGTTGGTCCCACCAGTGCTGCATCAGATTGGTTTCCATATCAAATGGTATTGATTCAAGAATGGAAAGCCAAAGTGGCAATTCCATGCATTTGGTGTCCCAACTTGCAATGCTCTTTTTCCCTTCACGATGCTACCAATTGCAATGATATTTTCACAATATTTTGCAATGAAGCATTCTGCCATTGGCCTTCATAAGCCAAAACAACTTCAGCATAAATGAGACATAATCTGCAGTTTGACAAGTTTGTGCAGCCTTTTCAACATCATCATCCTCTTATTATTGCAGTCATCAATTCTTCTTGAATTCAGTAGTTCTTCAGATAAAAGCTTCAAAGAGGATCAGAGCTTGCAGGATTTATTCTGCTGTGATTGCCATTCTTCAATTTGGTAGTTCTTCAGAGCAACTTCAAAGAGGATTCAAGCTTGCAAGAATGATCTGTGATGATGATTGCCTTCATACTAAGTATGCTAAATCTCTCTGCCCTTGTGGGATTGCTCTGCAATGATGGTCTTTGTAACAGTCTGCATCTCTTTTGACCTTAGGGGATGGTTCTGCAATGATTCTCGTCATAGTATGATGCATGTTTTCCATCAACTCCACGTTACACTTGTATATCCACATTAAACAAAGATGTTCTGGGTGGTCAAGTGCCTCAACAAACCAACAAACTAACAAGAAAGAATAGATATGCAGTTTGCATACAGAGACAGATTGTGCAAGTGTGAAGCCTAAGAAACAATGAGATGGAGGATAGCACAGCACACAGCCCAAAATAAACAAGAATGATTGTCAAGGATTTTGTTAGTAGCTAAGAAGAAGCAAAAGAGCATTATCTTCTCATCATCTTCTCAATTGCTTGCAGCAACAACAGCCACTAGACACAAATCAGAAGAACTCAATCTTGAGTTACCAAGCCCATGCAAATCAGCAGGTGAAGAAGAGACAGAAAGCAGGCTGTGCTCTGTTTGCATTTCACAATGGTGATTATAGTCAAGCATGGAAGCAGAACAACCAATTCTTTTTCCTCACAAGAGGCACAAAATTTCAAGAGAGTGCATCAGCTTGCAATGAATGAATACACAACTATCTTCCAGTACAGACTGCAGAAAGTTTTTCAAAGCAAGGGGACACAAATGCCAACTACAAATTCACAAAGAGTTTGAGGAATGTGGTCAAGCAAATGAGCACATTGCATCATGGAAGAGAAAAAAAGGATCCTCAGATGAAGAGCCAGAGCCAAAGCAGCAGCTGCTGGTGTGATCAAGGATCGATCAACCCCACTCTACCACCATGGAGTCTTGGGTTCCAGAAGCTCCAGATGACCAGAATGGAAAAGCTCAACATTCACTCAATTTTGAAACCATGAATCTGAACATATCCGCACCAACCTGGTGTCAAATGAAGATGCCATATGCATCCCCATCTCCACAGCTGGTAGAAAAGCTGGCTGCTGATCACTGGTACCAAGAGCCCCAAACATGTCAACAAAAAAGTCAATCCACAGAAGCAGACACTAGGTTCATGCCTGACTAGAAAAATACCCAATGCTTACAACAACAATGAAATCATCACCACAATTCACAAAGAACCCTAGCATGTCAACAATTTAGCAACAAACAGTCAACCCTCCAGAAGCACACACTAGGTCCATGCTTGACAGGAGCAATACTGAATGCCTACAACAACCACCAAATCATACCACAACTCACAAAGAGCTCCAAAATGTTGACAAAAGCAACAACAGTCAACCCTGCAGAAGCACATATTAGGTTCATGCTTGACAAGAGGAAGTACTCAATGCCTACAACATCAACCAAATCATACCACATATCATCAGAGAAAAACAATCCCTGCTCCAAGATTTCTTCATTTGCCCCTTTTACATCCAGCAAACTAACAATTGTACAGCACATGCTGCATATATACATCAAACAGAGCAGAAAGCAAAGAAACTCAACCTGCAAATGCCAACCAACCATAGAGAACAGTTGAACAATGTACAAAACTCACAATGTCTGAAGCACTTGGAGGTGCAAAAGAGTTGCCAAGTATGTGACCATGCGAGGTCACAAACAAGAATTCCCCTTGAACAATTATTTGTAAAATTTTTACAGAAAAGTCCATGGCATGTAATGTAAGCTAGCAGAAAAGATCAATGGTGCGATGGGTGTTGTGCTAATACCAGTTCATCTGCCACCTGGGTCCAATTTTTCACCTTGAAAACCCAAAACAATCAAAGAATTGAGAGAAAGAAACAGCATAATTTTTTGTAAATCTTTAGGATTGTTGTATAGAGCTTTTGTTGTAGTATCCCTCAGCATGTGTACAAGGCAGAAAGCTTGGGGAGGTCACTGCCATAGCATTCTTGGATATGATTGTTGCCATGTAATTTTATGTCAGGTTTAGAATCAAGTTAGTCAGAAGTTAGGCCAGCAGCTTCCGTTTTTTGGTCTTGTCCATTCCAAGAATATTCTTGAGGCTTATGGGTTACCAAGGTGAAACTGGATATTAACTCCAACAACTGAGTCATTAAGGGCATTCAATGGATGATCCTGGGCAAACCCATCCTTGGGTGGTACTACCACTAGGATCCACCGCACGATTGTCCAATCATTATATTAAGGTACTCACTGTTGGCAGTATTTTATGGTAAGAGAATCATCATGCCTTGTGACTGTGGAGATTGTTACAAGAGTGTTCTTGGCTGGACAATTGTTCTGCCTCTGTGAGCTTGAGTATGTATCAATCTTGGTGGAGGTGCCAGGGGCTTACTTTCTCATAAGACAGTTGATCATGGTGGTCCATTTGTTTACCAGTTAGGTTCATGTTTCAGGCACTCGATTTATCGAATACCAACAAGTCCTACATTATGTGATCTGGCAGCATGCTTCCTGACATTTCACTCTCTTTCAACATCCATGCATGTTGGGGCTTCAGGTGTGCAGCTGGTCATTGCTTTGCCCACTGGTCCAGCCTTTTTAAAAATCAAACTCTGTCAGTTTCCATCTTGCTTAATGTTATAGCAGTAGTTTGCATTACTAAAGCATGCCAATATTTCTCGAATTTGCACTCTGGTGGTGCTTTCAGTGTTTTGTTTAATCAAGGAACAACCCTTGTTTGAGATCCTCTTCACTTCAATTGGATGTCAACAACTGCTTAGGATCACACAAGCTCACAGAACCTGTGAAATTTGCAGAAGTTATACTTCGGTTTTATGACAGTTGGGAAATTTAGTAGGCACTCTGCTCAATCAGATCCCTTTTCTGAAACTGTCAGTCTGATGTGAGAATTGCATGTCAGATCATGCAACTGTTCAGGGAGGTTATTTTGATGATCAATTTTAGGGACTATTTCCTGGATGCTGTGAAAGAAGTTTCTCACTATTTTGGTTGCCATGTCTTCTGATGGTTTATATTTGCTTGCTTGACAGAATGCTCTAGGCAATTGCCAAATTGCAGTGAAGCTTCTGGCATGCCAACATCATGTCCACAGGATACTTCATGATTGGCACTGCAAGCTTTTGGGGCTTGCCTCATACAAACTGAGAGGTGGGTTTTGGACATCTCATTTGGAGTGGCGTCAGGTGTGCAGATATGCATCTGAAGTTGTTAGGCGTGCAGCATCCAGACTAGACCTGTTTATACATACCTGTTTTTACTAACAACCTGCCACTATAATAAGGCAAAAAAGCAACTGGGGTAACTATCATGGTTAGCTATGGAACTGAAACCTTACAGAAAACTGTTCAGTGATCACTTGCATGGTCCACTGCTGGTTTCTGGTTCACTCTGACACTAGGCCCTAGCCATCGTAGTTAGCTGCCCACACTTCCGGCTGTAGCACAGCAGTAGGCATAATCTCATAGAGGTGATTGGTGAAGCCGTTTTTCTACTCTCAAAATTTCATTAAAAACCGAAATACAAGATGAAGTAATGCAATAATGAAGTGGTTTCCAGGGGTTTCATCAATAGCCATGTTTTAAAATCTGGTTCCAGTAAGTAGCCAAAAATACATAAGGATGCTTTAAAAATTGGACTTTCATATCTGGTGTATAGCCAGATTTGACTAGATCTTGTTAAGGACCACCACTTTCACTAAATCTTCCTATGGATGATCACCACTTCAGCTACATCACGAAAAATCATTAAAAAAAAGAAACACTAGATTGGTGAAGAACACCAGCTTAGTCAACACATGATCCTCAGATCCTTGGAGTCCTTGGAGTTTTTCTGCTTTGGCAGTTCACAGGATTCCTCCTTTGGCACAGTTTACTGGGACCTGCATTCACCTACATGTGTGCATGACAATCACAGATATAACATCCGAGGTTTGATGGATCTGCATGTCTTTCAGCTGCATCTGATCAGTATGGTTGAATGTGTGCAGCCTTGAATCTTTAGATGAGAACTCAAGAAATAAGAATTCAGTAGTTGCACAAACCGTATTCAGATTGCAAAGGCAATTCAGAACAAAAAGGCAAATCATAACAATTGCAATAAGAAATCTTCATGCAATTTGCGACCACTAGACTTCTGACAGCTTGTTGCCATGAGGTAGAGGTAGATGACGTAACATAGTCATTGCTCTAGGTCAATCAGTTTATATCACAATTCCGAATGCAACAACAAAGATCTGTTGTGCAGCATATAACAGAATAGCCAACCTAGAGCCTGACTGATCAAGAGGCCTGGAGTCACAAATAGACTAATCTTGACAAGCTAGGTTCAGTTAAGAAGGAAGACAAACCTCATAATGATTTCCACAATCAAAGCCCTCACAAGAAACAGAAAGATGCAGTACTTACCAACCTGTAACAGAATCCCTTGGCAACAAATTAGTGGAACTCTACCAGTATTGCAGCAGGGACACAAATTGGAGGCAGCAAAACACTTCCAAAAGATCAACAGAATATACAGAGATCCTGAACTGACTGGTCATGATTATTATCTGTGCAAAGCAAAGTGCAGGATTTCCAATTATGACATACCCATGTGGCCTCTCTCTCAATCGGCAAAGAATGCCATAGTGGCATTCAAAGGTAGTCTTCACTTTCATATTTTCACATAATGTTTCATCATACCCATCCCACACTCTGCTTGCCTGACCCACTCTCTTTCATGTTCCATCTCACGGAGCTCCAACTTCAGCTTTGCATTTTCATGTCTCAGGAGCTCAATGACACTCACCCTTCTCACATAGGAGAAGGAGAAGGATCCATCCTTGTAACCTTCAGAAACTTTTAATACTCTGGCCAACAAACAAAAATGTTTCATACTAACACCTCCTTTTCCTTGCACTCATACCTACAACTACAACGAGTATCATGTTGGATTTTGGCATACCCTTTATTCCTTGAGAGACATATTGAGGATGCAGCTCATCAAACAATACAGCACCATTTTCTCTATCCAGGAATTGATTCCGACAGATTCTTGTACCAGATCTTGGAAGAGCATGCTTTTGGAGTGCTGCCAGCCATATTCTAGAACGAAGGAAGAATGAGGCAAAGCTTGCTGAATAAGCATGACTGAAGTTTCTCTTCTCCCTTAGGTTCCATATTCCCATCATCAAGGAGGTGCAAGAAGCAGCTGGTTGCACAGTACTGAATGAATGGAGCACAAATATTTGGAGCAGAAGTAAGAAGATTCACTCAAGCAATTTTGAGTCCAGCACTGGTTGATGTTGATTCTATCCAGACATGTGTCAAAGAAAACCACCAGTACTGCCAAAAAAAAAGAGCATTTCAAGTGTCAGAAGCTCAATTCATATAATGTGTGAAAAGCATGTATTCCAAATTCAAACTTCAGAATATTCTAGTGAAATTGAAAATTTGCATATTCATGTATCTACTCCTGTAGCTGCATGCAATCATTCACACATGATCACTATGTAAGAGATGTGAAAGTCAAAATATTTGTGCTAATTGCAAGTGCTGGTGCATCATATTGACATAATAGTCAACTTGAATGATTGCTTAGCTACAACACATTAGGCCTGATAAAGAAACCATATGAAGATCAGGGAACTTGGAAAGCATGAACAATCAATGAGTCACAAAGATGACCTTGTTGGCCAATCAAGGATCCATGCAAATACCTGTATAAAATCACATCATGCACAATCACGCTCACCACCCATTCTAGGGAACTGAAGGTAAAATGAAAAGCTTTGAAGAACCACATTGAGATATCATAGTCACCCTTGTTCCAAACCACCCCTGCTCCATGATAAAGCAACATATCCCGAGCATTGCAAATTGAATAACATGGAGGTGGATGATAGATCCAGATGAGCAAAAGGGCAGGCGGAGAAAGAGATGATCAAGAGAACACGGCATACCAAGGAAAACTAGACATGAGAGAGAAATAGACAGAGAGAGGGAGGGAGAGTTAATTTTTCATGTGATGCAAAAATGTGAATTTAGAAAACAAAAAGTTATATAAATGAAAAGCCCTGACTGTGACATTGGCATACTGCTGAGAACACTAGCAAAATCACCCAGAGCCAAGGATGAAGGCTGACCTAGAACCAACCATAAATTCTATTAACAAATTTCTGTAGGAGAAAAGCCCTACTTATATCATGATTCTACAAGTGTACTTCACTGCTGCCTAAACAGTGATTGCTGAAAGGCTAGTTGTTACAGCATCTGCAATTCTCTCATGCTCCTTATTCAACATCTGCACCCATAAAGTTTCATAACACTCCCTTGAGCTTCACAACCTACCCAAATAATTCAGACAATCCAGAGCTTCATGTAATTTCTATCAGCAACCACTGGATAAATTGTTAATAAAGCTTTTAAGGTGAAACATAGCTGAGCAGCTTGCTTTACCCTACTGGGCCTCCAGTCAAAAGCTTTAAAAACATTTAAATCCATCCTCTATACTCCATTTGAACACTGGTATATGCAGGATATGGATGCATAATTGCATACCTTGTTGTTGATGAGATTGTGGAGTGCAATGACACTCCGGATGAGAGATGACAAGTAAATCACCAGCATCATGTCATTTGTTTTCACTGTAAGGATAAACAAGTCAAGGACTATTAATCCACATAAAATGTTCTCAATGTAAACAGTGGACAACATTGAGCAAGCAAAGAAACCCTTGTTTGTTCATGCTTCATCATGGTCATGAAGTTGGGAAATGTAAAGATACTTCACAAGAGGGTCAGCAGATCAAAGCCCAAAGTTTCACATAAGATGATCAATAAACTGTCTGCATCCTTTGTAACTTAAAGAATACACTACAGTAGAGCCTGGCACCTGTGAACCCAAATTGAAAAAGTCTCAAACAAGTAAGCAACAGATTGAGAAGTAGAATAGGTAGATGCCATTTTTCAGAAGAGTTGTTTGTCTCAAGGGTATTGTGCCACAGAAACAACAAGCTACTTCCAACTGCAACCCAAGCTCACAAAAGGAAGCAAGAAGTCTTTAAAAGAAGGCAATAATCTGTACTGTTATTTGGTTTTCTCAACTGCAGTATCAACTTGTGAGAAGGGATAGTGCCAGGATAGATGGCATCTTCTAGCGACTTTGGGTATCAAGAATTCACCTGCAAAGGATTTGATGAGTTCATGTATGTTGAGATTGGGTAGCAAATTGAATACATCCTGCTCAAGACACAAGAAACCCCTTAACCCTCCATATTCACACAAAATCTAGGGAGTACAGTGCTTCACATCCATCACCAATTTCCAAATCAAGGATACTGTCTAACATGACTGAAACTACCCCTAAACCCTAACAACTACCCCTGGGAAAGAAAAAAACATTATCCAGAGATATAGAAACAACTGTTCTTAGGAACATCAATTGCTACCTGGCAAAACATTTCAAGCGCTGAAATTTGGCATGAAGTGGTAGATATTATACCTGCAGATGGTACAAAATTTCATGATTGAGAGGAAGGCGTCCTTCTACTACAAGATCTAGATAGGCATGAATCTCCTTCAGACGTGCCTCCAGTCCCTTCAAGGCCACAAGCTTTCCACCAACCTGTCCAAAACTTACACAGAGATTAAGACCTCCACATTCATGATTCTCAAAGCAATGTGACCTCAGATGCCCAGAACTGCACACTAGCTACAACATCCTTTCTGATGATGGTGATGATTTCTTCAGGGACAATCTGATTGGTCATACACACTCTTCAGCCCTAGAACAATAAACTGTAAGACCCTTACCAATGAATTTATTTCCCTTCAATTGTTTTCAACCACAGTGAAACTCTCCATTAAATCTACAAATTTGCAGGCATTTTGCAATGCTCTCAGTGAATTACAGCAATGGGGCTCTTGATTTCAGCTCAAAAATGTAGCTCTATGGTGAGAAATCTAATTTCCTAGTATTTTACAATTCTTGTCTTTACACCCAGAGGACAACAAACTATGTAAAAAAATAAGAACAGTTCTCACCACTGAGATAGTAGAGTAATCTCAAAACATACTACCTATGAAAATCACTAAACCCTTCAATGTTCAAATGCTGCGTGCAACATCTTATGTGATTGCAGCTGGGTACCTCAGTGGCAAGGGTGCTGATTGTTGCATCCTTCACATCCCGTAGTAAGTGTTCTACCCCTGCAGTCTCACAGCCATCATGACTATGAGACCCATTCTCACATGCATGACAATGCCAACTATCACAAAGATGCTATTGCCCAAAAATCCCCAAGATACTTCCTAAGACACATAACACCAAAAACTTACCAATTTCTTCCGCCTCATATGCTCCAATCTCTGATGCAACATGCACAAATGCCTTCTGACTTTTTTGGGTTGCATCCTGCAATACAGACAACAGGAAATACTGAGCTCCAGTGCTCTGAGAACTAAGACTATCTATCAAGCACATGAGTGTGGGTTCCATGTATGAACCTCTTTTACTTCCTCCACTGCATAATATGCCTTTGTAGGAATACCAAGTTCCTTTGGTTGAACATCAATGATCACCAGCAATGGATTTGAAGCATAACTGCACACCCATATTTTGTTCCTGTCAGTTTAGCGAATTCAAATAAAAAAAGGGAACCACTCACTACACACACCTTACAGCAACATGCTGCTCTTACTAAGATGGTACTCACTCGCGGAAAAGCTCATGTATGTCAAGGTCATTTGCTCGGAGCTTTGGCCCAGTGCTATACCACCCTACCACATGCTCCTTGGCTGTTGCAGAACCAACAACACAATAGTTTTAAATGGATTTTGCAATCAACTGTGTTCAACTCAAGCCTACAACAGTCATCATAGTCACCCATCATGTTACAAAACTGTGTCTGAGAAGCAAAAAATTTGCCAAGGCAGGTTGTGATCAGTAGTACCATTGATCCTCTTGAACATGTCAAACATGACTTCGTGATAGTTGTGGTCCAGAAACCAAATGCTGGCATCCTTATCATCTTCCTCGAATGGAACTGTAATCCCTCAGACGCAAGTGAAAAAACGGCTCGTAAAAAATCCATGGAAAATATCCTCTCCTCTAGGGGCAAACCCTAAAACAAGAAAAATGGATCTCAATTGAAGCCCCTCAATTTAAAGAACTGGAACCGATGGTGGGCTAACCTGCATAGCTGTTGGTGATGTCTACACGGCCCCGGAAAGTCGAGCCTAGAAGAACTCCCAACACGCGCTTCTGTGTATCTTTCGCAACTCGGTTGTAATTGTCCACAATACTCAACAGAACCAGCGGATGCACAACCACTTTCTCAATTCCCTGTACCCCCGCTACTCCCACACTCGTTATCACATCCATCTCGTGAAGGCTTTACGTCCCCGTTCTTGCCCTCTGTTCCACCTCCTCCTCCTTCTTTCGCAGTACTACTCTATCTACCTCTCCCTCTCGGAAAATTTTCCTCCTATCTCCCTTTTCTTCTCCCGCTTCCTACTTCTTCCTCTTCCTAAACCCGCTCTCTGTGTCTCCGTTTCTGTCTCCCTCGTTTCGTGTCCGTCTCGTTGTCCACTGGCGAGAGAGCGCGGAAACACCAAACCCTAATTGCCGAAGCACGAAATCAAAGGAAAGCGACAAATGTGAGCACCAAACCCTAATAATTGGGTTCCCAGAATCAACCTGCCATTGAGAACACCCATGAGAGTTTCATGAACGCTACAAGGGATCGTAAGAACTCAAACACTACAAAGCTCCTTGGACGATGAGAACGTGAAAGCGATGAATTTGGGGATCGTGATAACAGGAGTTTGGGGGAACGTTAGAACACTGCGAGCGAGCGAGAGAGCAGCCCCACTGAGGTCCGCAAGTCACGACTTGGAAGTCAAGAAAGTGTTTGCTTCTGCCCTTTTCCTCACAGATCTTAGTTGCAGAAAAACTCTTTCGCAAGGAAAGCTCTCCATCGCCGAGGGGAAACTCTGTTACCGCATGGGGCGGAAAAGAAAGGTACTGAAACATGGAAATTTGGAAGAAAATAGAGCAAAGAATTGTCAAGAGCAACACAGAGGGTCCGCCAAGGTGTAAGGCAGATTTTGCATGCAGGAGAAGATGAGGTACATGTCTCTTAAGTATGCATACATATTCTGCCATTGCTTTCTTTGGCTCTGAAGCAATGCATTATTGTTTGTGGTAAACGGACAAAGGAAAGCAACATATCTGAACCTCGTCGTTCAGCATAAGTCTTTTGTGCATCAATGTGTTTTCCAGTTAGAGTTTCAGGTAGCAAGCTGATGGAAACGAAGGAAATGCACGGCCATTGTTGGAAGAGAGTAGTGTTTTAAGGAGGTGAATTCTAACAGGGGTACTTCAAGGCTTTCATGAACTGCTTGGGGCCCAGGTAACCCTAATCATGATTTGCTTTCAACAGCCTCCAAGATCCACATACCAGTTGGCTGTAAGTAAGGTTTTCAGCTAATGTTTATGAAACCCTTTGGTTGTGTAAGTTGAAGCTATGTTTCATTTGCAAGATGCAGGCAAAGACAGGAGATTTTTGTGGACAAATTGCTGCCTGGCTTTGTGATTACCCCCCCTTTGAGGCATCCTGTCACTTAACTAAGATATACAGTCCACTCTGTTGCAACTTTGCTTCAAACCCCTTTGTTGTCTCTCACCATGTTCCTTGTTGAGGGGCTCCATCCCCGCACCTCTTTCTCAATCTCACCTGACAGTTCCTTTTGATAATCAACTACCACATCCATGTGTCCTCCTCATCTTTTGTGTCCATAGCATATCTGTTTCCTGGGTATTGTTTCATCTACCTTCTTCAAGTCCTCCATCCTACCCTATGACAGAAGATATGTGCAATTGTTAGTTGCAACTTGCAAGACCACAGGAACATCTGGAGCAGTGACAGAAATGCTAAATCCACCATTGTCCCAAACTGACAGGATTGCATAGATGCTGTCTAGCAAAGAAGATCATCATGGCTTCAGGAGCAGTTCCACTACCAAGATGTCTAAACTCAAAACAGCTGACAGAACTTTTGCTTCATTCCATTGAAAATTGCTGGTTTGTGGGCAACCTTTACCTGTTCTTGCCAATATTTCAAGTAAGCACCAGCACACTCAGGACCCTTCTGCAGCTGAAAATTGTATTGCAGGACCATTGTCTGTGACCTGGATCCACTATCTGGAACATCTCCATTGCTATCGCATGTTTTGTTGCTGCCTCACTCACCAACAGCCCATAGTCTCTAAGCCTAAGCTTTTGTCATACTTCCACTTACCCATAAATAGTCAACTCACATATGAAAGCTCGTGCTGTCCCCTCAGAAGACTGAACAGAGAGGAGAAGTAGCAGTATAGGTGATTTTTATCATGATTAGTGGGTCCGTACCATTAAACTCACCACTGTGAGGAAGAACCCAACATCCTTTCCATGTCTTGTCAAAAACACACAATAGAAGCACACAAGTAAACTGAACTGCATTTTGCAGCAGGTAACAAATGCTCCCTGTCAGTCATTAAGATTTACATAGAAATTTCAAAGCTTTATTCTGCCAGGAGCTGTGGTATTCTGTGTAAGCTGGCTTTTTCATATTAACAGGAGCTTTGTGGCATTCTGCCTGAGCTTGCTTTTTCATGTTAAAGTCACCAAGTGCCTTATTCGAACATTTATAACCTCCAATTCTTCTGTTGTTTTTTAGCCATCCTTTAACTGAAAGTCATGTTCTGCTTGGATTGTCTTTGTAGAGTGAACCTTGAATCCTCCAATCAGCTCTCACAAGGAAAAACAAACCTGGAAAATCAGAGACTTGGGTTCATCTAACAAGCAGTAGACTTAATGCTGGTTGTGTTTTTCCACTCAGCAGGATGATCAAAAGACTGCTAACAAGAGAACCATTTCAATATGCACATCTATGGACCATCCAATCATTCTTCCATGAATGTTCCATCTGTAGTACCTGAACAAAAGGCAGAAAGTGTGCAACAAGCAAATTCAACAACACAAACTCAATAACAGACTGGCTACAGCTGCTGCTGCTGTTGCAACCAAAAATCACCAGCCACCAACTCACTTGATCTTATTATGAGTCTTTGTCCAGGTACATGAAACTCTCAAAGCCTGAAAAGTTAGGAACAAGAAGATCATCCACAAACCTATGAACATGGGACAATCTCCCAAGCACAACAGGGCAGGTGTTGGTCTTCTTCAAGAGGTGCTTCAAAATCTCAAACTCATAATAAAAGAGGTGCAAATTTGCTCCATAGACAGGCCACAAGTAGTCCCCATGGGGTTAGCAATACATTGTCTACAAGCACATTGACCAAAACAAAAAACAAATATTATCCAACAAAATATCTCACCAAGAGATATAAGTCTGAAGCCTCCACAAGCTTTGCAGTGATGGAGAATCATTCTCAAATGAACTTCTCTTGTTTAATATTAAGACACAGAAGTATATAATAATCTGCTAAAAATTTCAGGCACGCAACCACAAAGGAAGACCACAATTCCAAAACCCCAAAAGCAAAAGGAAGACATCAACTAGCACTCAAGAAGTTAGTTGTAACGGTCAATAATATCCTCATTCAAGCTGCAGCAAGCTTGAGGGGTAGTTATATGTGCTTTGCTTCATTTAAGCAAACATTAGTATCAAATCTCAACATATGACAGACAATCTACCATACCATTTGTGGCATCTGTCAAACAAACCACTTGTCCCTCTTTCTCAGCCCAACAACTCACTTGCCCACAATTCATGGCTTACAACATGCAGGACAATTATTGACAATAGTACTATTAGCCATGACCACTTTCATAAACAAAGGAACTACTATGTTCTTTTCTTTTGGGGCTTATGACAAGAAATCTCCCCAGTTGCATCAAACATTAAATGCTCTATTTTCAAGGATGTTGTAAACACAGGAATGTCCCAATAGAGTCAATCAAGATATCAAAACAGCAATAAAAACTGAAAGACCTCATGAAGAAGAAAAGCGTCTATTCCTTTTGTGATCAAGGCCAATATCACCATGACAATTAACAATGCCAATCTAGACCAACCATGTCCCATGATCCTGAACCTGGCAAGAAGGATAAGCATTATGATGATTCTAGATCACGAGTGCTAATGTAACAACAAAGCTGATGTTTTAGGTTTGCTCTCAACCTGCCTTACAAAAAAGCAGAGTGAAAAATGTCATTTGGCCAATCACACAAGTGTTAGGAGAAATCCGAGGAGCTCACTTAGAGAGGGATATACCAACCTTTTCAAGCTCCAGCTTTGTAATGGGCAGTAGAACTAACCCCAGAGAAAATAGGAACAAAACTTTGAAATGTCCTATGGCACAAGAAGCCAATTGCAATGTATACAGAAATGCTGCCGAATGTGAATCACAGGCTAAATGGACTGACACAGCAGGGAATTTGATCGCCCATGAACTCAAATGATCAACAATGCTCCTTTGTTGAGCCCAAATTCCCACACATGAAGCCATCCACAAATGGCATGAAGACCATATCTTCACTGCTGTTGCTGCTGATGTTGCTGCTGATGAGGAGGAGGAGGAGGAGGAACCATTCCGGGCCGCGGGCCATACATTCCAGGGGGTGGAGCTCCAGGAGGAGGAGGCATACCCGGTCGTGGAGGTCCACCCATTCCTGGAGGCATTCCTTGTTGGCGAGGAGGGCCTCCCATGCCGGGAGGAGGACCTCGCATCATCTGTGGAGGCCCCATGGGTCTCTGGCCATAGGGAGGTGGCATTCCTGGCCCTCCCATCTGCGGAGGCGGTCCAGGAGGAGGTGGCATTCCTGGCCTGGAGCCTGGAGCACCCGGAGGCCCTCCATATTGAACAGGAGGACCCCCTTGACCTCCTGGAGGTCCTACCATGGGCCGCATTCCTGGAGGAGGTGCACCAGGAGGAGGAGCTTGCATAGGTCGAGGAGCATACTGACCTGGAGGTGGACCAGGAGGACGCACCCCAGGAATTGGACCTGAAGGTGGAGTGTAGGTCACGGGCCCTGCAGAAACCTGGGGAACGGGAGGTCTACTGAGCTGAGGTTGCATCATCCCAGGAGCTGGTCCTCCCACTCCTCGCACTGGACCTGCAAGTCCTGGTTGCGCTTGTCCAAGAGGTGCAGTAGGAATACCTCTTCCTGCAGCCCGACCCACTCCTGGGCCACCTTGAGCTGCCGCAGCTGCAGCGGCTTTGGCACGGCTTTCTTCCTGAGGTGGAGGACCTTCCACAGTCATGGAAATCACCTCTTCACCACGCAGTAGGAGCAACCCAAGAGTTCTTCTCTCTTCTCTCTCTTCTTGGGATTTCCCCTTCTTCGGAGGAACTCGACGGATCTCCTCACAGTCACCGAGCACGAGGTTCATGTGTCGATCAAACGCCATAAACTTCCCCACCAACTGTCTCCCATCCTGTATCGTTACTCGCATTCTCCAGTTTATATACTGGAGCATCTTGGAAGTCTTCGACATCGACATCTTGTCTATTCCCCCCTCACCCAATCACCTTCCTCGAACTCTCCTCTCCTACTCTCCTGCTCCTCTCCTGCAAGAACAAGACCCTTTCTACAAACAGTCCAACAACGAAGCAAAACCCCCTCTTCTCAAAAAACCCCAACACCAAAAACACGGGTAAAATAGAACCCTAATCGCAACACCACTTAGCAGCAGCGATGGATCGAGGAAAACAAACCCTAAGCTAGAATCTCTGCGCAACGACGCTCGCTCTTCCGGATAGATCCTTGCGCTTCACTCCTGTCGCGCGCCTACATTAGGGTTTGAGCATTCTTGCGGGGCAAGAAGAAGATCTTCTTTCCCGCTTGGCGGCTTTTAGGGTTTGATGCGGTTTTGGGAACGAGTTAGTTATAGTCTCTTTTCACACTGGGTCATGAGATTTTTGTGCTAATCTGAGTCTGGACATTTTGTGACTCGACAGTTTTGTGTTCACATTGTAAGAGAGTGAGTCCAAGGCCTTGTTAACAACAACATGGCAACTTTGAGGGTTGGGTGTGGTTTTGGGAATAAGTTAGTTATAATCCCTTTTCACATTGGGTCATGATATTTATATGCTAAGCCCCATTTTGAATCTAGACAATTTGCAACTTGTTCACATTGTAAAGAATGGGTCTTCTTGCTTATAGTGCCTTTTCACACCAAGTTATGAGATTTTGTGCTAAAATATCCATTTTGAATAAGGACATTTGTGGTTCTCAACAATTTTGTGTTCACATTGTAGGATAGTCATAGCCATGTATATGCCATGTGGTCTAAGGTTCCTTTAAAAGGCCTTTGGGTGGCCTAATGTGTCTCCATTTTGGTCATACATTTGTTACAATCCCTTTTCACATGGGGGTGATAAAATTCATTGAGTCTCAATTTGAATCTAGACATATCGTTATTGAAAATTATTTTATTAAAAGTGAAGTTGTGTGAAAACATGGTAAAGTAGACAATTTCTAATTGTTGTCACAAAAAATTTATGAATAATAATAATAATAATAATAATAATAATAATAATAAATTGATGTATTGAAAGTAAAAATATTATTTTATTATAAGGATGATCCTTCATTTTATTATTCTAATATTGATGAATCGCATCTTCAAATACATTTTTTTCATGCATGTACTTGCAAAAAAAATTTAATCTTACAAATAGGTGAAGAAATTTTAATGTTTTTTCTATTTTCAAATTAATGAAAGATTAGAAGACATTTACGTATTATCAAATTGTGCATATTACTAGTTATGACATATTAAACTTCTAATGTAAAAAATAAATGTTGAATGTCATATTGATTAGTCAATTTCCATATAATTGTAATTTATTTTTATTGTATTTTAACATTTTTCAAATTTTGTTTTATCTTACCATAAACTCAATAGAAGAGTTTCAGTTTTTCACTTAAAAAGGTTTTTAATTTATTTTGAATGAAAGCACAATTCAAGGGAATATTTGAAATGTTACAATCATAATTTTTTTGGATTATAAATGAACTTAAAATGTAAAGCCATATTCAACATTAACATGATTGATATTTAAATTATCCTTGTTATAATAGAATGTAATGGGGATTGTATTAAAAACTTAGGATAATTTTTTTAAATGAAATGAATTCATAATGAATTTTTTAAATGATGACACTAATTTTATGTGCATATTCAATGAAAAATTGTGAAGTCAAAAAGTATGTCATAGTAATCTCAAAAATCAAAATTGAAAAATATACCTCATCAAATGAGGAAATTAAAATTAAGAAACTTTCCCTATATAAAATTTTTTTAAAAAAAATTATAAAAATGCTATGATTTTATTCGATTAAAAAATCATTTATAGTCCATTTCACATTAAAATATTCAACTTTTCACATCAATTTTTGGACCAATCACATGTTTAATGATATTTAAAAGGCAATCTACTAATATCTTGATTTTTAAAATGGATAATTATAAGATTTATAGTTTGATAATTATTATAAATGTAAGAATTTAAGCTAGTGTAAGATGGAGACTTTCAAATTGTCAAAAATGATTCACCTAACCGTACATCTATGCATGGTAAATGCATGGTTAGTTTTTAAGTGGAATATATATTTGTAAATTATTATGATTGCATTCAATTTCATTTTGAAGACAAATATTAGTATCACAAGTTATGGCCATTTTAAGGGTTGCGAATCATATTGCCAAAATGACTCCCAATCATTTAATGACCCAATAAAAAAGTCAAATCAACCTCTAACTGAAGAACTTCATATATTAGTGGAAGGTTTTTTCAATGAATGTTTTTCGCTTGAAAGGTTTCAAATCAAAAGGCAAAATGGGATAGGATGGAACCTACAAAGTGGCAAGATTCATAATTTGACATTTTCATGACTCCCATTTGGGAATACATGGAAAATATTCATTTTATAGTGGCCTCCACGAAAAATTACATAATATATTATAGGAAGAGGAGTGGTGTCTTTTCCCAAGTATAGGTTGTGATGAGACATACAAATTCATTGCTTGTCCATGCACCAATTTGACTCCAAATGTAATAATCAACCTTTTTGTTTTCGGTCATGCATTTGGATCTGTCCATAAGCTCAACTTGAAAATTTCATCCTAATTTTATCTTAAAGCTCCCACAAAACTTTCTTGTTTTGGTGCATGGAATTAAGAAATACACCCAAGGGTTTCAAGTTTTTCACAACACATTGTATCAAACAATTTACCTCATGCTTTGTGGCAAGTTTTTGTGTCCATGTTTCATACAAAGTGTTGAAAAATCAATGAACAAGTTAACAATTGAAGAAGAAAACCTTTAACACATCTTGATGATGGGAGTGGAATCAACAAATGAAGAAAACATTTAAACCACCTTTAATGTACACACAAATTTGTTCTAAACATGTTTTATTCATGTGCAATCATCATGAAATGCATTCACACATATATTATAAAACATCTTTTATGTTTCATATAACAAACTAACCTAGACATGTCACATTGTGACACCAAAGATGTACACCAAAAAATTATTTATAATGCTTATGAATACATAATAATATTTTTAAAAATAAGACATTCATTTTTCTAGGCCAGTGAAAGGGAACAAATGAAACTTATATGGCTATGAAATTGACGATGAATCGTTGCAAATATTAATAGAACTAAAAGATTCCAATATAGAAGATAAAACAATACAAGAAAAGGGTGATCATGAACAATGTTTAAACACAAAAGAAAACATGTGATGGGCCTCACCAACATGTATTTAATTATCAAGAATAGGTCATGCATGCATGGTGGGTGTGACATCATGCATCATAGCAATATATTAATTATAAATGGATGAAAGGCATGTGGGGTCTCCATACACTAGTGGGTGAACTAATATCTAGAACAATGCTAAAGCCATGATTGAATTTATTAGTAATTGGAAGTTAGGCTAGCTATTTGAAATGCCATCTTTTAATGTTTCATCAATAACATTATTTAATAAGTTTGGTAATGATGACCTTTCATGCAACTAATGTTTGTCCATCTTGGAAGTCTATTAGGGAAATGCTTTTACTTGTGCACATGGTTTCCTACAAAAGCATGTAGACATACCTCACAAATTTTGTTCAATTGTCTATTTTTTTTATAAATTTTTTTAACCTTTCATTATTTATTTAAACATGAATGAATGGTTTTCACATATATATATATGTGGCTTCCATGCAATGCTTAATCATAAAAAAATGAAAAGGTGACTATCCAAAACTAACCAAATATTATATATATGACACATTTAACATGATTTCATTTGGCAATCAAAATCACACATTAATCTATAATGTCTTTTTTTGAAATCATAAGCTATTTAAGCTAGCAAAATATTCATTTTTGTAGACTTTCATTGGCCTTTGTTCATGGATACACCAATCTTGGAATTGGGATGTCTTTAAAAATGAATTAATCTTGGACATGGTGAAGTTAAATATGAAATAAAGGTCATAAAATACACCAAAATGAATCCATGACAAGATTTTACAAATAAAATCATCCATCTACAATACATACCATGGAATAAAATGTAAGTATAGGAAAATTGATTTTTTAATATGAATCAAAATTGGAACAACCATCTTATATATGTGAAATTGAATCAATAATTCATTAAGTTACAAATTGTTACTACAATCCTAGTTTTTGAGCTCATGGCCACATTTGAAGTAAGATAAGGAATCGAGCCAAAATGAAGTTCAAAGTATTACAATGGCCAAGCATAATGAAACATGCTCCTATAGAAAAAAGGATATGTGTGCAAATGAACTTTCAACAATGCATTCACATTTTTAGACCTTGGATTCTTTGGGATGTTTGATTATTTATAATGATATTAAAATGTCAAATCATGTCCAAATTAAGTATCCTTAGTGTCATTGAAAAGGAATTTTGAAAAAATTAGACAAAATTGCATTTGCACATTTAAGAATATATATTTTCAAAACCAATTTAATTGGCTCAAGATTATAGACACTGAATGTCCCAACATGCTTTAAATTGTCCAATTTGACATAGTCAATCAAAACATGACTTCAAATGGGCAAATTGTGTCCATAATCAAAATTTTAATAGGACATTAAAAAGTTGCGCAAGGGCTACAAAAATTTGTGCGTTTACAAGTCCAAATCAATTACTTTTTTCAACATTACGGTGTTCTAAAATCTTACACAACATATATATCAAATTTGGTAACTGGGATTTAATTTTAATCACTTCAATTTGATTGTGAGGTACTATCAAACATGCTTTTGAAGTCTAATTATTTTTTAAATTAAGAAAATTTCCATTAATATCACTAGGTGAGGGGAAATTTTTTAATTTTTTAAATTTTGATTGTGCAAATGTGGTACTTTTTAGATAGAAATACATTTTCACACTAAAAATTGATATTTTCCAAGTATTTTCCCCAATGTTATGCATATTGTTGAAAATTTGCCAAAAAATATCAATAGGTTAGAGGGGTGTCACTTATTATATATTTTTAAATTACTTTTAGGGTAAAAAGTAGTCAATCTATGACATAGAATTGAAAAAAGAAAAATTGAATATATTTTTAAAATGACATCCCACCAAAAAATAAATAGATTTTGAAAAATATTAGGAAAAAAATGGTTCATAAGATTTTAAAACATGTTATCATTCTAGCAATTGTTTGCAATTGGGGTTAAGTAGATTATCAAGATTTGTCAATGCAATAATAATACTACTAATAATAATAATGATTTAAAAAATGTGTAGATAATTACAAACCATTAGCTAAACTCAAGTTAAATCAAACATTAGTTTGGTGGTTCTTTAAATGGATTTAATGAATGGTAAGCAAGATTTTAATTTAAAACTCACATTTGAAACTTATGCTCCAATCACAATTGTTGTTAGGGACTTTAATGTTAAGTCCCCTAACACCAAGCTAAGCATTTAGGACTTTTACTTACTTACCATGAATTACAATTTTAAGTTAGTTTTTTAGAATTTCATTCACACTTATAATATTAAAGTGCTTACTAATGACTAAGTCAATGTTAAGTCTTAATATTTTTTCATCACCATTCACTTGTGCGATGTTGCTAAATCTCTTTTGAATGTTATTTCTTTCTCTAAGTTGAGTAGGTGGGTGGGTAAGAAAACCATGAAAAAAAACATTTTGCCAAGTTACCATTGATTTAAAGCCCCCATTTTATGGGATGTCACCTAGCATTAAACTTTTATTTTAAAACTTATGTTTATTTTTGAAGATTTGATATTAACCAAAGACTAACTTAACATCAACTTACCATGCACTTAACATTGTGTGCTAGTTAGGATGCCACCTAGGTTTTGATGATAACTAACCTTCTTGATTTGAATACATCATTTTAATTTTTTAATTTTTCTTAACATCTATTTAACACTAACATAACATCAAATGTAATTGAAATATTGTTAATAATCAAACTAGACAAAAATAAAACATATATATATATATATAATAAAAATAAAATTTGACACACCTATCGCGTAATGGCATGTCCTACACGGGGTCTTGCATTCAACAAAATGTTTAATCATAAGGTTATTACAACTAGACCTAGAGTCTCCTCATACGTTTTGTTATGGCTATAATTTACCAACCACCCCATATCAAGGATGGTGTAAAATATTGCTTCATTTTGCTCTTTTCTACATACATCTTGAAGAATTTTGCCCTCTCAAAATATGAGTTCCATCAAGGTTAGGTATATTTGCAATTGTGGGTTGCATAAATAGGTAATTGCTAACATATAATGTTATGCTCTAAATAAATGGCTATTCTATTCACATGTTAAGGAGTAATTTAAAACAATGTGGTCATGTGTGCTAGTGGTGGTTGATGTTCTTGTGTTAATGAAATTACATGATTTCTTTCCCAAGGCTAATTAATAATCATGAATAACTTGAGATTTGTTTTTATCATAAGTTGTGTCTAACAAATTGCAATCCTTTTGTTATTCATTTTAATTAGTTGTGGGGACACCCAAGTTCAAAATTTAGGCCTCTTTGACTAACCCATTACCAAGAATTATTATTTTTCATACTTTCAACACTCCTCAAATAAATTGAAGCCTTACCCTTTGGCCCACCCATGTAATGTAAGTAAACGCCAAGGGGGGGGGGGGGGGGAACATTCCCAAAATAAGGGGCCTCTAATGAAGTGGTAGTCAAATATGGCCCCACATTTTTGTGAATGTTCCTCACCCGTGGACTTCCCCCATTTTTTTAAAGCATGAAGTGAATCTTATCATGAAGTTCGACATATGTGGATCATGAGGTGAGGAAGGGGAGGGTTCTTACACCTACTCTCTACGAGTAGAGGGATCTTACACCTATAAATAAATAGGTATAATAACCCTCCCACTCTTAAGGAGTAGGTAGAAGATCCGCATGCTTTGAGAGATATATGCATGGATATGAGGTTTGTTTGAGATATTTGACAAATTTCTCCATGTGCTTAGGGTTACAAGAAGTTGTGTTTGGTGAAAAAAATTAGTTGAAGAATAGTGTGTTTCATCTCTTAATGTTATGATCAATTAGTTGAAGAATAGTGTCTTTCACCTCTTAATGTTATGATCAATTAGTTGAAGAATTGTGTGTGTCATGTCTTAATGTTACAATCAATTAGTTGAAGAATTGTGTGTTTCATCTCTTAATGTTATGATCAATTAGTTGAAGAATTGTCTGTGTCATGTCTTAATGTTATGATCAATTAGTTGAAGAATTGTCTGTTTCATTTCTTAATGTTATGATCAATTAGTTGAAGAATTGTGTGTGTTATCTCTTAATGTTTGTGATCATAAATAGTTTATACCCATGTTTGAAGATAAGTGTATCTTGGGGGTGGTGAGAAGGTTTTGATCAAAGATTCTTAAGGTGTTATGTGTTATTCACATGTTGCTATGTGGGTTGCCAAAGAAGTGTGTTAACTCGTCTTTCAATGACCTATAAAATGTAGTTGTTAGTTTGTCTTTGGTTTGTGTACTATTGAGATGTTCCTCCTTTTTGAAGCTATCTATTATGGGAGTATGTGAGTTGTATTGGGTTGAAAGTAGAGTTTTTTAATATATTATATTATTATTCTATTTTATTTTTAAATTTTATTTATTTATTAGGTGGGGGCCCAATTTTGGCATCTAGAGACACAAATAACTAAATAAATAAATAAATAAATGAAAGAAGCCAGTGCAACACATACAAAGAGGCCTTTAAAAATGGCCCAAAGTGATCACATTATGAGGAATTATTTAAAAAATTTGCCCAGATTTTGACAATATATTCTTGCATGTAGCCAAAATATAGAAGGATTCCTAAACTTTTTTATTTTCCTCTCTGACCGACCTGTAGCCAAATTTTGCGAAATCCTCTTTTAGATGATTCATCAGACCTCCTATCTCACAAAATTAAATTTTAAAAAGAAAAGAAAAGAATGATCAAAAGTTGCAAAGATTTTTGCCGAATTTTGTTTTTTGTTGTTAAAATTTTGGGAACTTTTTTTGTCTGTTGTAAATTCAACTAATTTTTTGAATTTTTTTAGAAGAAAAAATATCACCAAATTTTCCATATCACCTATTTGAAAAAGGAAAAAAAAAACCATGTCACAAGCTCAAACCAACAATAGTTCAAATAGGAAATATTCCATGAAATTCCAAGAAAATAAGATCATAATACTCAAGGGTTTTTTTTCTTTTTTTTCCCCCTTTTCTTTCAATTTTCTGATATAGCCAATTTCAAAAAAAATCCTCAAATTTTGGCAAATTTGGTGCATTATTTTGTTCACGAAAATCCTTTGTAAATTGTATGAATGCCAAGTGGCAAAAATTCACAGCCCCCCCTCCCCACCTTCGTCCCGGGCAAAAAAGCAGAATTAGTCGAATTTACACAAGAAAAGCCAGAAATGTTGTGCACCTATGAGCGGCAGGGAAATCGGGCCGTCCAAATCTACATCCAACGGCTGTTCACTTCCAAATTAATTGGACGCCCTATCGTGCCAACTTCCGAGACTTATGTACATGTTCGTGAAATTTCGGCACCCATGAGCGGCGGAAAAATCTAGCCGTCCAAATCTAGATCCAACCGCTGTCGATGAGTTGGAGCTTTGCTTTCGGGAATTTGCGCCTTTGCTTTTTTGGGTTTTTGTCCGCTTCCGCAGAGCGGATTTTGCCGTCGCAGCGAGAAGACCGGACGACGGGCTTGTCACTGGCGCGACCCCGTGTCTCGGCGGCGACGGGGGAGACGACGACAGACGACAAGTTCGTATGGGCCAAGCACATGGTCCCACGTGCATCTGCCTATCCTTGGGCTGGCGTGTCCCTTGGCGTTGGAGATAGCGCTGAGTAGAGTAAATATTAAGCAGTCGGCTATTACTTTGTCCCCTCCCCTGTGGAGCTTCCTCCTATCATCGTCTACTTTTGCTCCCTCGCTCTCTCGCTCGTAGTTGTTTCTGTTCCGTAACTCCTCCATTATTTTGGCTACCTATTGCAGTTGTCGCTGGAGAAGGAATAAGCATTATCGGCGCTCTTCAATTCCGTTCTCGATTCTGGATTCGGTTGCACATTTTGTGTTCAACAGTTGCCTCAACCGCTTTGGTCAATCTCGCGTCATCTTCAGTTAGTAATTAGTGGGCTATTTCTTTATCCTGTTCCCTCACCCTGTGGAGCTTCCTCTTATTAGATCGTCAAGTTTTACTTGCTCTCTTGCTTGCAGTTTGTGTTCCGTAACTCTCCATTCTTTGGTTTTGCAGTTGTGGCTGGAGAAAGGAAGTAATATCTTCAATTCCGCTCTCGATTCCGGATTCCGTTGCAAATCTAGTGTTTCAAAAAAGGTGCCTCTCAATCGCTTTCCCCGATCTTGCGTCACTTTCCTTTTGAACATTCTTTCAACCACATTTGTGTAGTCGCTTTGGTTTTGTCTCTCAAACGCACCGAAGCTTCCACCTACGTATCCACACACTCACCGCCGCCGGGGCGTTCTCTTCCTTAAAATCTTCCCCACGCTCCTCTCTCTCGTACCTGTTTTGTGCCGTTCTTTGTATTTTTTGGTCTTCGCTGTTTGTTTCTTTCTAGTTTCCTCTCTTCTGAGACTTTGGCCTCAGGGCGTTTTGTTTCTGCTATCATTGATTTGCTTGAAGCCCGCGACTGGATCTTCTTGTGGTGAAATGCTTTGAATCGATCTTTCTGAGAGGATAGGGAATTCGTGGTTGCAAGGGGGCTGAAGCTCTCGTCTGTCAAATTTCTGAAGCTTTGTTTTTCATGGATTCCATGACACGGTTGCCTGTCTGCCTGCTTGCGTGCGTGCGTGCGTGGGTTGTGCTTCAAACCTGCTTCCAGTATGTGAAAGGATCATTTCAGATCCTTAGCTTTTGTCGATTTCCAAGCAGTTTCTTTGATTTCAGGCATTTTTAGCAGGTCTAAGAACTGATCAGGTTTCTTTCTTTGACAGAATTTGGAAGGGAAAATTCTTAAAGACTGCTTTGAAATGGCTGGGGTACTACGAAAATCACTGGTTCCTGCATTGCTACGATTCAAGACTCTCTCTCAAATGATGGCACCACAGGTGATTAAAAGTCTGAAATGATCACCATTCGTGATGCTGAAGCCGTGTATGAATTACTGTATTGAATCTTGCAAAGATTCGAACTTTTCTTAATCTATTTGGAGGAGAACGCTCTCCTGATTGTAAGAGAATCATTCTCAGATTTTATTTTATTTATTTGTAATCAGATGTCTCCAAAGAGATCACTCTCAGATCTTGATTGTTGTGTTGTGCTTGTCAGGCTTCAAAGGTGATGAGTACTTATGTTGGAATGGGTAGTGGAGGCCGGTGTGGAGGGTGGGCAGTAAGAAGCCCACCTGATGACATCCCATTTGCCATAAAGGCCCTTAAGCACATAGCCATAGCAGTGCCTGATCTTTCCATAGCTGCTGAGCATTACCGCACTGCATTTGGAGCACAAGTCAGTGACCCTGTGGTGCGTAACTGTCGTTCTTTGTACCACTCACTTCCCTACCATGCATAGCTTTGTATTTGTGTGTAAGAAAGTGGCTTGTTTTGCAAGTTTATTGAAGTTTTTTCTTTTTCTACTACAGTCTTAATAGTGAGTAGATATTGTCTTGATGGCAGGCCTGACAGTCTTCTTTCTTTTTTGTTGTCTCTAGCTGGTCTGTGTCTAGCACTGATGTTGAAATGTTGCAAAGAGAATTCTTATGATTCAAACTAAAGGGTATGGTTTTGCCTAAGTTGTGAGCCTTGGCATTTGATAATTGTTGGTGAGGGGCCCTTAGTAATGGACAGTACACATGATTTATGGGGTATGCAGGATAAGCTGGTGGATGGAATGACTGTAGTCTATGTTCAACTGCCAAATTTGTGTATTGAGCTTGTACATCCTCTTGGGGAGAAAAGCCCTGTGGCTACTTTCCTTTTGAAAAATCCAAAGGGTGGTATCCATCATGTGTGCCTTGCGGTTAGTTCCAACTTCCCTAGTCCCTGACCTTCATCTTGTGCATACCTTACACTTTGGACCAGATTTTGTGTTATTGTTTTGGCTCATTATTTAGGAACCACAAGTTGGACCTCATTTTTTTTCCTTGTAGACTGTTGACAAGAAGTCTAGTAGAATCCAGTTAGAACTTGAGTACCCACTGTGAACAAATTGAAGGCCTCAGGTCTCATCTCTGCAGTGGGTAATTTGGTTGTCCTCAAAAGGTGAACTTCTAACTGGCATCTGACTGTCCAAGTCCATTCCACAAGCAAGGGCAGCTATAACTTTCTGATTGGTGATAGGTGGCACACCACCCCTATTATCTGCTGATGTGTGATGGAAGATTGTTGGTGCTGAATTTTCTCTGCCATGAAATTAATATCCTGGAGTATTTGCAGGTGGATGATTTACAGTCAGCATCTGGTTATTTGGGTGAGGTGGGTGTGACAACCCTTGGGTCACCAGCGAACAGTGCAGATGATAAGCCGGCCATGTTTCTGCATCCAGAGACAAATATGGGTGTATTGATTAAGCTCCAACAGGCTAATCACTTCTTTGCCCGAGATGACATGCCTAGAGCAGTTGGTACTTGAAAGCCTCAATGAATGCGGAAATGTTCCGCCCATGCTTGCATTGCTCCTCATCAAATTCTGGCAAAAGCTTGTGGGTGTCAACGGATGTTCCTGCAGGTTGTAATAAGTTGCACATGAGAATCATGTGCATCTGATGGCAACGCAAGGTCCACTACTACCCATTTTTCTATCAAAGGGATTGACCACATAGTGGGGAGGAACTTGCGTTGATGGGATGCTTCAAGTTTTGACCTCATCATCAGCTTGGAGATCTTTGTATAATTGTACAGTGTTCAAAGGATTTGAAGCATAAGGACAACAAACTGCAGCACCAGTTATACATATAACATATGTTGGGTCTCCTTTTCGTGTACAGGAAATCCAGATCTGGTCCCAATTCAGGGATTGCTGAAACCAGGTGCTCCATCCTTGAGACAAGAATGAAGTCTGATTACCTGCCAGTCTAAATGGGTTTCGGTATTATGTGTACTATTATTACCATAGTTTGCCAGTATTTGTTTGAACAACCCTCTGTACATACACTATGTGTTGGTTAAATAGGAGATGCAGTCAAGTCACAGAGTGTCCTTGTGGACCTTCAAAACAAAGCATTGGATCTCGGTTATGTGTGAGAGTGTTGAAGTTATTGCAAAATATAAGCATAAGTTGAATTCTCCAAATTGTTGTTGGGTGACTTGGCTTTGAGCTTGTCTTGAACTTCTCTTGAATGTTTGGTGGGGTAGTTCTCCTGGCAGGACACTAGATCCAGGAATGAGCACATTTGGTATATGTATAAACTGAAGTTGATATTCAATATCCCCTTTTGTGCTGGATGCAATGTTATTATGCATGCTTATTTCTGGTTTGTGTAGTTGATGTGACTCTGAGGTGAACAGGAAGTGCCTAGTCTTAGTTTTATCGCTGGTTTTGGGTTTGCATAAAGTTGCAGGGTTGTTGTTTGAAGATCCAGGATATTATAGACATGGAAAAATTCCTGGTCCAATTTTGATTCTTATGGGTTATGGATGACAAATGTTTTTGGCAGATATCAGCTAGATATTGATAGATGTTTGCTTGCTGTTACAAGAGGACATCATTCTGAGTTTGTCATCTTCCCTTTTTGTGTTGGATTCAAAGTTATGTGTTCTTGTTCTTGTTCTTGTTCTGGTTTGTGTAGTTGATAGGATGGAGAGGTCAATGTGGAGTGTGCTTAGTCTTAGTTTTTCCATTGGTTATGGGCTTACTGAAGATTTCAGTTTTGTTGTTTGAACGTCCTGGGTATTACAGACATGGCAGAATTCGAGTCTATTGGGTTTTAAGTGGTGAAATTTGCAGATGTTGGCTAGATATTGGTAGAAGATGTTTGCTTGCTGTTACAAGAGGATATTGTTTTGAGGTGTTGATATCTTCAACTATCCATGGTTGATTGACCATTTTTCCCGTTCAGTTAATGACCCGGCCTTTTAATTGGCTCTGCCCAGAAACAAGAGACTTCACATTAGTGTAGGATTTTGGAACAAAATTTTGACCTGAACTGGGAATGGGGGTTCTGGGATAAATGTGGGCTGGAACTAGGAACTAATTGCAAATGATGATACCCAGAGATCGAACTGTTCTCCAAACACTTTCTAGTAACCTGATGGTATATGACACTTACTTAAGAGCATCCCCCACCAGTGCTCAGTATGTGACCCTGCAAATCAAAATCAGATGAAGAAAAGTCAATACATGCCAGTTTAGCTCAGGAAAATGGTTTTTCTCTGCATGCTTGCTCAGTTTGCTGACGCTGGTAAATAGTGCAGCAAAGTTGTGCACCTGCTAGAGAAGAGCCTGATAAATATGATCTGATTGCTGCTCCCTGTATTTGATTGGTCAATCTTAACGATTGGTCCAGATGGCTTGCTATTAGTAGTTCCCACCTATTTGCAGTCCCCTTTGAATCTTATGGGTGGGGTTGCAAAAAAGTAAATAACTAAACTTGGATGTGACAAATATTTTTGCAGGTTCTTATACTGAGCATGGGTGGAGATGCTCTAACAGATTGGTGTAGCAGTCTGCAAACTAACCACAAGTAAATCTAAAATCGGCCTAATCATAAATGAAATTAAACCAAAAAATACTTCTTTCAAAAGGCAGTACAGCTTCACCACAATTCAATTGGCCATATTGAATCCTAATTGTCAGTATAGCAATTCACATCTTCTCACGTCACAGACCCCCATCTCATGTCACAGACCCCCATCTCTTATCTTTGAGAACCTTTAGATTCATGTTTTTAAATTCATTATCAAATTCTCCACCTTCTATGAAACAGTTACACATTAGGTAAGTTTTGAAAAACCCATTATGAAATTCTCCCACCTTGTTTCTTAGTTATATTAAATAACTTAACTGTCCTCAAAGAGCATGCGGAAGGGACACCCCTATTATTTTGATTTACATCAGTCAATAGAAATGAAAACTGAATTGATCAAAATAGGACAATATAAGGCTCACAAACTTGATCACATGTGCTAAAACAATGTATGAAATAAATTCACTTGAAAAAATCACAAGAGAGGATTTCTGAATAGATCATAAACAAATTCTTTTTGCATTCAAAACACATTGCGATGTCACTTTGATTTGAAGGACATCTCTGAAACTCATCCTTAAACTCTTAAACCCTCGGAAATTCATAGAATGATAAATCATACTCTGAAACTCATAGAGTAATGATACAGATTTGTGTAACTAGTGGGTGCCCGTGGCCGAAGGCCACTGTGAAGCCCCTGTGTGAAATCCAGGTCCCAAAATTGAGATCCCAAGTCTTGAAAACCATGTCCTGAAAACCATATCCTAAAATTTCCCAGGCCCCAAAGTTGAGATCCCAAGTCCCGAAAACCATAAAAAGTCCTGGGCAGTTTAGGGCGGGAAAAAAAAAAAAAAAAAAAACCCTCCCTGGCCCCCCCCCACCCCTTCCCCGCCCGTCCCCCCTCCCCCCCCCCCACCCCTGCTGCCCCCACCCTCTCTCCCCCCCCCTCTCCCCACCCCCCCCTGCTGCCACAGGTTTCGGAATCCGACTGTCCGGGCCGGTTCCCGTTTTCGGAATCCGACCGTCCGGGTCGGTTCCGCCGGTCCATTAAAACGCGGAACCGTCGTCGGACGGACGGACGGACACACAGTTTGTATAAGATATAAGATTCCAGAGTTCTGCCCCCCATTGCACAAACTGTTGGTGGTCCTGATAAACCAAAGAGTGAAGCAGCACTCATTTACATCCAGGAAAGGAAGATTTGTCTAAGTTATTCTCATTATTGCCACACTAAATGTTTGTGAAAATTACTCTGTACATCATGCTTCATCATGGGTTGCAGATGCTCAATTCAGGCCCTGCCATCCATAGGGAATTGATAATCAGTAACAAATTGAGGCCACCAATGCTACTGTAAGCATGTCAAATTAGAGATATCATGCACTGCCTGTAGCTTGGTGCTGGACATGCACCAGACCCAATGATTTGGACAGAATCTCTTTACAGGACCTAGGTCAAGACTCAGAACCATCACAAGTCATTTGGCTGATGAGGAAGGAAAACACTTCATTACAAGTTGTGAGGACTTGAAATTGCTCAAGAATTGCATCAGAAATGGGTTAGAAGGGGGTCTCACCATGTGTATCTATAAAGATATAAGACAGTGGGCCGCCACATGCATCATTGCTGGACACAAGCAAATAATCCAGTGTCCAAATCTATGCAACCATGTAGAACCTCACAAGTACACTCGTCATGCAGTCACTCCACAACCTATAATAGCTAGTGTAACTGTTCACAGAGTAAAAAACAGACCACTAAACCAATAAACTGCCCCTATAAACCCATAGTACAGTTTTCCACAACTGGAATTCCAGTGAAATTTCAGTTTATCAGCCAATGCTTTTCCACTGTTGCAATTCATCAATGTAAAGGGTTGATGAAGTGCACTTGTACACTATCAGGGAAACCTCACCTGATGAGCAAGAGCATCGCACATGAAACACACTATGTATGCATTAGATTCAGAACCCTGTGAAGAATCATTGAAAGTACTAGGTACTCAAAAGTGACTGAAAAGAGAGGTGTCAAGAATTCAGTTCTGTGGCCTCTCCTTATGTGCCAACTTCTAAGAGCAGTCTATGCTCATTGACATGTAGAGAGGAACCACAAAAGTAACGTCAGAACCCTGTTGAGCCACAACTTCCAACTCTTGCTGCATAAGCCCAAAATCCCACTTGGGTTTTGGCACAAACAATAATCCTCCTAGATTTTGCAACAGTCAAAACAGAAAAAAAAATATGAACCTCCACAGATAAGTAAAATCTGATTCAATATCATCATATAACCAAAGATCATAAATAGAGGGTTTGCAATTAGGAAGGTAACTGAATCCAAGCGGAATCACAAGATGCCCATGAAATTCCAAAGTTTGCATCTAATATCCCTTGACTCATGAAGCTCACAAAAAAATGTCAAATGACCTTGTGTTGATATAATTGGTAGCCATAATGTGGTAGCCAATTGGCATCCTAGATATAAGCCTGCATCTGCCCCTCATTTGATTGACAAACTCTTTTGACCTAAGATATCTTACCTGCAGAATTGCTGAGTTCCAGTTCTCTCTGCAAGTTCAGGCAAGCACAAAAAACCCTTGCCTGTATTCCATTGCCATTATGAAATTGCCATAGTACAAATCCTTAACACTGACCACGAGAAATTGTGGAGAGGAAGGAAAGGTGGCAGCATACTTCAGCAACAATGGGTAGTCTGATGACTCTGACCTAGGTTGAAGGTTTCCTGAGGTTGAGCTCCATATAATCAATACATACACAGGAGTAGATTAGCTGTCACCAAATATAGTTGAGAGCACCAGTTGCTGCATAAACCTAGCACGGAGTGCTGCATCTTTTGACTTCTGTTCCCGCTCCTCTGCTGTTAATGAGGCATCCCCACTGTCCCAGAAATGGCAGAGCATGAAAAAATGAGGATCATGAACACAAGTACACTTGCACAGAGCATATTTTTGACATTACTTGTGTCTGCTGTTGCACTCCATGACATTTGCTACTACTTCCTCTAACAAACTTGCTACTTGAGAGCCTGCAACAATTACAATACTCTTGGAAAACTATGGTTGGTGGGCCATATGCAAAGCCACACCCTGTGGCCAGTTTTCATGGAAGAAGAGAGCATGAAGGACAGATAACCCAGAAACATATCTATAAGACTTCAAAGAAAATAACACTTTGAAGTTAACCATTGTTCCAGTTCCAAGAAAACTGAAACAAAACCACAAGAATCAGTGCAATCATAACCTTACAAGTGTCACTCACAAAGTACCAGACCGTCACCTTTATCATAACTAGCTGCCATGACTCCCCACTGACTTCAACAGCTCCTGGCAGTGTGTGTACATAATATATATGAATCGGCAGAGAAATCTCCACAAGAAGTTTAAGATAACATGAGTGCAATGAATGCAATCATAACCTTATGAGAGTTAGTCATAAAGTATCAGATGCATCACCTTCATCATGAATAGCAGTATCATGGACAAAGGCACAGAGAGGCCCACATAGAGGGGAGTGGTTGGGGCCTACTGCACCCTGAACATATGCTTCAAGCAATGGGAAGACTCGGTCATGAATATGGCTAATGAAATGGCTGATAGAATCCTCATGTTTGTTGTTGCCTGTGTAATCCTACTTGCACAGCATGTATGCAAAAGCAATTGACAAGCTTGTGAAAGTAGCTCAGTCCATTATAGCTTGCCCCTGTACATCTAAAGCTAAGGCATAGAGAGACCTACACAGAGGGTAACAGCAACTTCTGAGAATCATACCTGTGAGTTATCTACCATGGGAACATTCCAGTATGTTTCTGTTAAAAAAGTTCACAAGTGTTTTGAAGCTACAAAGGGTAATCTCAGAGCTGGAGAACACCAAACTTGATTCAGAGGAGCAGCACTGAAAGATTTGGAGGAGAATCACAGATGTAGAATAAGATTGACAAGGTGTTTTGTTTGTGTGTTTCTGGACTCTCCCAGCATTTGAAGTTGTCTCCCAGAAATACAAAGGCACACTATACAATGGGTCTAACAACAGGAAATGCATAAGGTTTTGCAGCACTAGACCCCACATCAAATTCAGACAGAGGAGAGAGAGTGTCAACCTGGGACTTCGCTGATGGATGGAAGTCATGGGTTTGGAAGGAATTTCAATAGTTACACTTGGTTTTATGGGATCTTCTCCCTCGGAAATGGGGAGGCTGTAACCTAGGTTGGAGAGGAGTGGTTCAGTAGCATTGATGCTGAGGGAACCCACATGAGACAGGCCACTCCCTAAGAGGGCCTGCAAATGTGCTTCATGAAGTTCTTTGCCCAGAAGTGAGAGAGTGGTACTTGATGGTGTGCTTGCCCTTCGAAATCTTCTCCGGCGATGCATGTAAGGAGCCGTCAAGGCAACAAATCACATATTGATCAAAATAAACCTTCATGTTGCTCTCTTTGTGTCATATTCTCATGGCTGCACAACCAAGACTACAAACTGCAAACCTCATGGGTTTATTGAATTGACAATAAAACCTGATAGCAATTTAAAAGGATATCTTAAAGAGATGAGCATGCTGCAGTGTGATATGGCCCACCATGTCCTTTCCTATCTTTGCAGCACAAACTGGGCAGATCTGTGAAAATTATCCAACATATAGTAACCCTTTAGCTCCACAAGGCAACAAAATAGATAGATGATCTCACTGTATAACTCATCTAAAAAGCATAGACCCTAAATGAAGTAAACAGAACCAAGACCCTGTAAGGTTGCTCAGCTTTTATCCCAAAGTAAAGAACACCACAGCAGCAACTCTCAGCAGGCAGTTCTTCAAACTTCTAGCTTACTAGACAATCAGATTGCATTTAGATAAATATGATTCCTCACAGCCAGCTGTGAGCCTGGCTTGAAACAACACCTTGCCACTACAAATGTGGCAAATAATTGAGCAAGACTCATCAGAAGCTTGGAGTTTGCAAATAACTGCATAAGAGGACATAGAAACACCATAGAATAATGTATAAGGAACCCAACATTTTGCAGTCATGGCATTTGCTCTGAATATGACAAAGCAATGCAGAAGCAGTGGAGAACAATGCTGAGTCCTGACCAGGCAAATCCAGGGATATAAAAAAGTGATCACGGTGACCAGAACAACAAGGAGATATCAAGCATTGCAGATAGACAGAGATTAGCTTACAGCTGGTTTAGACTCGAAGCAGTGCTCATTTTCAAGATGAGAACACAGGGACGTGATGTCAAAGTCTTCATCGCAGTATGGGCATGAGAATTCAGGTCGCATGTCCTCATCACCATCCACATCATCAAGGTTAATGAGTTGATCTGCAAACCAGACCCAGTTCTTGCATAAGTTTGAAACTGTGTCCACTTGACACACTTTCAACCCCAATTCCCCAGACAAACTCAAATCTAATGATCCCATTCATCTGCAGCATTCCCATATCATCCTGTTGTTCCAAGAAAAGAACAAATAAAAACTTTACAGGAATGTGTTTTCCGAAAACAGCGCTAGCATCGGGAAGAGAGACTGCATTACTTTGAATCCTGATACTGATGAACTTGGATCAAATTAAAGCTACATAGAGCTTTGTATGTAAATATTGAGGGTACAATCAGACCAGCTCTCAAAGTACTTGAGATCAAGAATTGTAGACTACACCCCAAAAAACCCTAACTTTCCCTTAGACTACTATGTCATCACCTGCGGAAGGGCAAAACTCCATGTGTGCAGACAACCAAATCATATACATTTCTGGACTTCAGATGCCTCTGAGACAAAGAATTGTCAGCTGAGAGAGCTCAAGTAAATCTGAAAAGTACAAACAGTACCCTGGATCGCAGGTGCAGACAGCAGCCTAACTGCACATTTCCATTTCATGCTATTCATCATGTGTAGAATGCATTGTAAAAAATGCCCTGGCAGGTCTGTGAGTCCACCAACACGAAGGTGTTGGTATAAGTATTTCTTGGACTTAGGGTTCTGAAACCCTAGTTGCATCTTCATTCTGATTGCATCACGGGCACTGTAATCCGTGAATAGAAATGCATCAGGTAATCTCGGAGTGCAACTGGATTATGGCTTGCCCCTTGAAGGAAAGCCGAGCTTTACAGCCGGCTAATGTCACGTCATGTCTCAATACCATAAGTATCAGAAATAGGCAAAGAATCTGTATGCCCTCTCCTCTTCCCTCATAATTCATACTAGTATCGTGTTTAGATTAACGAGAAAAATAACAGTAAAAACGATATCCAACCTAAGTGCACGGAGTATGAAGGTTGGAGATTATGGTGACGCTTGGAATTGGACATGCGCATCGCCGCCCAAAGCTCCCCGTCCATGACGTCCCCGACTTTCTTGTCCCCTTGACTCACTCCTTCCCCCCTTCAACGTCGCCTTCTTCCCAAACACCCAAAACAAACCCCCTCTTCCTCTTCCTCTTCCTCCTCCTACACAATTTACCGCTTCTTCCTTCCTTCTACTTCTGGGAGCTTCCTTTCTTTTTCTTCTCCCACACCTCTTCTTCTCCCTGCCCTCGCCAAACCCCAACCAACCCCAACTCCTCGACTTCCCCACCTCTTTTCCGCTTCTCTAATCCTCCGTTCCTCGCTCCAAAAGACTCTTTCCCTCAAGACTTCTTTCTTCACTGAATTTCTCTTTCCGAAATCTTTCCTCCCACTGTCGACAAACTCCGCCAAATTCGGACAAATTCGCAAAAGAGCGAACGCAGTGGAGTTCGCGAAAAACGCGGCGATGGCGCACACCGTCCGCGTTCGGCTTAGAAGAAGACCCCGCGTTTTCACCCGTCCCCATCCCGCAGTAACTGAACGCGGTAACTTTCACTTTCTAGGCATTTTCGGCGTCTTTCGCCGCGGTTTTTTTTACCCGCGATGGTTTATCACGGGCAGGCGATCAAACAATTTGTCTCCATCCCGCGAAATAGGTACCCGTCAAGGTTCTCACCCAAGAGGAGACAACCGTCCCCCACACTAGTACCTACCGTGCATACTTTTTCTTTCATACGTGAATCTGCCCAACATTTACTCACGCTGCCCGGAAGGGGAGAGAGACTACCTACGCAATAATGGTGAGGCTTTATATTTCTTATGTTGTGAACTAAGTGTTCCCAATTGTCCCAAATGTTGGTATTAGCGTTGTGATTAATTTTGTAATTTTAGATTTAAATGTTTTTTTTCATCTGGACTACTGCACCTACTAAAATACCTAACTAAAACTCTGCTTTTTTTATAATTAACAAAAAAAACTAACTGCATAATAGAGTTCTTCGTAAAGTCACCCTGTCTTCACCCTCTCCTTCATCCACTATCCGCTCTTTCAGTGGTATCAGCAAAGCAAGGAAATTTTCCTAAATCTCAGTATGAAATGCTGCAACTCAGCATTTAATGCACAAGGTTCGAGAGTCATTATACTAGTTGTACAGGCAGTACACTCAGACAGGATGGAACTCAGTTTACCACCAAACTTAGTGGAAAAACTAGTTTGGGTCCCAGTTATTTCGTTTTGTAAATTTTCATTCCCAGTTACGGGTTTGATGCCCTATTATGCTGGCAGTTCTCGCCCCCTAATCGCGTGACTTTTTTGATAATGTCTTCGCTCCAACATGCATGAATGCTGTTGAAACTGTCATGTTATGCAAGGTTTATTCGAGTTCAACTATTCACAGTATTTCGCTTTATAGCTATTGTCAATGACTTCTAGAAGATTTTTTTTTTTTAATTAAATTTATGTGATGGTATTGTGAGATATAATTTGCAAGTTTGAATACAAAATATATTGGTTTATAGCCAGTCTTGCAAGCTTTAACAATTTCTGACATACATTGTTGAATGTGGGCATTTACTAAAAAACAATGTTTTTTTAATGTAAAAGCAATGACCTAAAATTGAGATAATAAATTAGCATACATGTGACTTGAGAATTGTATGTGGTTTGGAGATGGGTATATTTCACAATGTATGCATTTTTATGGCAATAATTTGGGGGGGGGGGGAGGGTGTTTGAAATTTTAGTTAAATAATCATTTTAAAACATGAATAATTGTTATATATGTTAAATCATGTTTATAGACATTAGTAGAATCAAAAGCTAAATAATCAAATGTACATCCCTCAATATATGATACATGCTACAACCAATTGAATTGAAAATTGTGTCCTTGTTATAATATAGGAAGAATTTGAACCAACATTGGTATCTTTGGATATGGGTTTTATTGGTGTCCATGTAAAATTCATTTAATATTCATACGAGTGCACATTGTTTCTTTTTGAGAGTTGACCACATTCGGGGTTATTAAACAATGTTCACATGGTTTTTTATGAAATAATTAATTTAGTTGAGTCAAATGAAATATTCCAGTTGCACCATTTATTAGACCATCACATAGTGCATAAACTTACTAGTGCAAAGTTCAACTAACATGGTTTTCTTCACTTGAACTTTTGAGTGCAATCTAATCATGAAGTTTGCATCATTTTGTAATTGAAATATTTAAGAACATGTGTCATGGTGTCTATCTTTAGCACAAGATTTGATGTGCATCCCCAAATCGTGCTTCAAAGGAAAGCTAATTCATTATGTTTTAATGTTGTTTCATGTTTGTATAAATAATTATGGAACTTTTGAATCATTTAGTGGTCTATGAAGACATTGATTATTTATGGTGTCCATGTCAATTTGTGGTTGTGTAGTAATCCCAAAAAAAGAAATATTAATGAATTATTCATCGCATTGGTGTTGCCTTGCTCAATTCATAACATTTGATTTATTACATCCAAAAGCTTGGAACTAAACCATCAATGTTGTTTGTATTAATTTTGAAAATTCTTGCATAGTTGAACTTGATAAATATCTCCAATGTTAATGACATCAAAATTTTCAAAAACAATTGTGTGAATGCATTTAATATTTGATCTTCATTGAAAGTCAATAAGTTTATTATTTTTTCTTTATTATTGAATTTTCATCTAACATTATCAATTGTAATTGTTCTAAATTCGATGATGGAAATTTTTTACATTTAAAAGGCATAGAAATTTTTGAATGAATTATGGCTCCATCAATGTTATTTGCTACTTTTCCAATGTATGCCATGAATAAAGTTTCTTTCTCAAAAACCTGATTGAAGGAGTTTGAATTAAAAACATTAATGTGAAAGTTTTACATGTACTAGCACCTTCAATACAAATGAACTTGGGTTTTGTGTTGCTTTGCATTACTAGAAATGATCAATTAACAAAAGGTCAAAATAAATTATTTAAAAAATAATTAATCACTATACATTGGTTATCCATGATCATGTAAATTGTCCATGAAATCATTTCCACTTCCATTAATCTTAGAATATGAGATTTAATTCTCACCTATTAAAACGTTAATATTTTTAGCATCCATGATTTTTTTTGGGCAACTTTGTTGCCTAAAATCAATTTCTTTTAAGCTTTTCCAATATCCCCTATGTCTTTTCTACCATGTTTCCCAACAACCTTTGGTTCGAAAAAAATAAAAATAATTGATTTCAATCCCTAAAACATCCCCTACGTATTTTTGGGCATCTTTCAACATTATATCCAACACCTTTAACCCTCAACAACTTGGTGCCCCCTATTGCCCAAAAAAGAAAAAAAAACATGTCCAATCTAACACCCCTAGTGTTTTTAGCATGTCTTTTCAACACCCTTGCTACCTATTGTTTATTGTTATTTTGGCATGCTCATCTTTTTGTTGTTCATCTTTTATCATCCTTGGTGTTGTTCGTGTGTGTTTTTGGTATTGACCAAACTTAAATCATTTGTGAACCAAAACACAACACCAATTTGAATTTTGAGTAAGGATATTTGAATTTGAGAACAATTGTTAGGTCAACACCCCATCTTGGGATGTCTTTTCATGACCTTGGCCTTGCAACAATCATAATGATTTTTTTTTGGGAAAGATGGGTCAAATATATATTAATTATTAAAAGACCTAATTTGAAAACAAAAATTTAAAAAGAATATATATATTCAAAAAGAGAAATGATTAAAGTGAAAAAAAAAAATGTTTATTCATTTCAAGGAGAAGGTGGTTAGAAAAGGCAAAATAAAATATTCACCCTCAAATCATGTGTGAAGGTGATATTAAAAGATTGTTAAATGCCACTTCTCATTAAATATTAAATTTTTTATGTTTAGACTTAATTTATTAAGTCTAATCAATTTCATGAACGTAACATTGATAAAAATAATATAAACTTGTTCAACTTTGATAAAATGTTCCAATGAATACTTCATTTTTAGTGTTGATTTGAATATGTTTTTAATTAGGATTAAAAAGTGTCCACTGAAATATTGCAAAAATGTTTAAGTTGAAATTCAATGGTTTATTCCTTTGTTTTTAATTATAAATTATAATTATAATTCTGATTATAATTATTATAATTAAACATACCAAATATATTAGTTATAAAAAAATCAATTATTTGATTTTTAAATTAAACTTATATTGAAATTTCATATTTATTTTCTTGTGATTTTGATTTTCAATACAAACCAAAAGCTATTATCATGTTAAATTCATTGTTACCACTTGTTGGAATTATGAACATTATGAAAATTAATCAATATCAAAATTCATTAAAAAATGTATGGATGTAGAGTGTGGTTTCATGGTTTAAAATACACTAAGATATATTTTTCCTTTCATATGAAATAAGTGGAAATTTAAAACATCTACAATAATTTGCAATCATGATGTGTAAATCAAAAAAATTAATTATAATTTAAGATTCATATTTCAAAACATAAATAATGCATTATTTAATAAGTCATTAAGTTTTTAAATATATGAAAATTTGAAATAAAAATGCATTTGAATGTGAATCATGCATTCTTAAATAACAACATGTACAAAATAATTTCAAGGTTTTCAAAACCTTGGTTTGATACATAGTGATATTAGGTTGAAAGACAATTAACATTTAATTGATTTAACCAAAATATTAAATAATTGAATATTGTAAATTTTGAACATATTTCAACTACATAAAAATGGGGGAAAAAAATTGATCAACTTTTATGGTTTTAATCTTGCCCATTTATTTTGCACAAATTTGTAAGCATTGATGTATTGCCTAGAAACTATATCATTTGTTTTCTTTTTCCCTTTTTTGTCACCTTTTTTTTTTTTTTTTGCTCCTTTTGTAAAGCTTTTATGACAACAAGTCATCCATTATCCCCATGCATTTGCTTCAATTAATAACACACATTGAAAGACAATTATGACCCCAACATATTCATTGGATGTTAAAAAACACATGATTTAATCTATTATAACATTTTCAAGATTTATTAAATAACTTTGATTAATGTGATTCAAAAATAGCTTCAACACATGTTTGTAGAATGATTAATGAATTTTGAAATTTTCATGTCAAAAAAAATCTTGAATATTTCAAAAGACTATGAAATTTCCTTCACAAAATTTTGCTCTTTGAAAAAGTAAAAATGAAATTTACAGTCATTTTACAAATAATATAATTAATGCCAAAGATGTCGAGTTACCACAATAACAAATAAAATGTAAATGTAAATGTAAAAATGACATCATGTACAATAAATTATGCAATAAACTGAATGGATTCTTTTCTAGTAGGCCATATTTGCATAATGAATAAGGATTGTCAAATGAATTTGAAAATATATACAAACCATTTTATTTGTTTATATTTTGAATAATGAATGGAATTCATAGGTAGGCATAACTTGATCCTTAACATCAAAAACAATGAAAACACCTACACATGGTCTAACAAAAAATTCATTACAAATATTATATGGTTCCACTCAATACAATTTGTGATCAAGAGTAGATATTTACATTTTTAAATTTATTGAATTATTATTTTACACAATTCATTGTATACACATTTTTACTATTAATAAAATCACTAAATTTATTTGTATTTCATGCATGTTATCTGCCTTATACTATGCAATTAAGAGACATTTAATTACCTTGCAATGAAAATTGTTGGATTTTAAAACTATGAAATATTACAAGGCAAAAAATTTATATACATACATATATATATGTGTGCGTGCGTGTGTGTGTATTCTTGCTTGAAAATTATTATATGGATCTCCATATTTTCTTTTGAAAATTAATTATTTTTTCATTTTCAATTTGTGGTAGTCCATTCAATTTTGGTTTCAAACTTGAATTATTTGGATATTTAACATTTTTTTTTCCTCTCAATGTTTGCTTCATTCATGAAAATATCAAATATTTCATTTTTTGGGTTTTTTTTTATTGGATTGCTCCATGTTTTTCACAAAAAATGTTAACCAAATAGAGTGGGAAAAACCAAAAAAATATACAAGTTACAAAACTTTACCAAGTTTATCTAATTGATCCTAAAAGGATCACAATATTACCATAATTTTAAAAACCAATTAAAACTTATAGTCCCAAGTTCTTTTGTGTCATTGTGCAAAAGTTATATAGCTGTTGAAAATGTAAAATTAAAAAAAAAATGTTTGCCATATGAAATCATGTTTAAAAAACAACATGGATGGGTAGAATGTTTCTTTAAAAAAAACATAGAGGTGATTTTTTTTTAAAAGACTGGAACAAATAAATAAAAAATCTAAGCAATAGCCCAAAAAAAAAATCTTAATAGATAAATCTTTGACATTGTAAATGACAACTCCTAGGATCAATATGTAGTTCCACTACACACTGCACTTGCACAAGGCATAAAAGTGGGAAGAACATGGAAATAAAACAAAAGTGTATGGGAATAAAAACAAATAACAACAAATCATGAGGAAACCAATGGGGTATTTCACATACTTGGTTCAACAACATTAGTATGATCAACAACAACGAGAAAGAGTCATAGCACAACACCATGGAGGGAAAAAAATAACATCAAAGAGAAAAAAGAACAACATTGGGGAAAAAAAAGGCAACACATCAAGAAGACAAGTTACAACCTACAACTTAAAAACCCTTGCCAAAAAGTGCTAAAAGCTTTGAGCCAAAACACTTAAAAAAAGGCAATGACAACTAAAAGGTCACTTGAACAATACAAAAGTATCAATGTTTAGGTTACACATTGAAAGTTGAAAACAAAAATACAAGAGTGGGGCCCAAAAAAAAGCTTGGCCCCGTATATCTTTTGAACATCTTGTAACAAGAAAGTAAGAAGAAAGGATCATTGCAAGTTACAAGCACCACCCTAATCTTAAAAACATTAGACACCAAACACAAAAACCTTTAGAAAAAACAACATAACAACTTAAAAAGTTAGCCCCTATATTTATACACTTTAGTTCAAAACAAAAAATTGTCTTTGGATTTCTTTCATTATCTTGGGTAGTTTTCATTTTATTTATTTATTTATAATCAAAACAAATTTCAAAAGTCCAATTCTCATTTAAGTGAGAACTAGCTTGAGAAGTTGTTTGATTCTCACCTCAATTTCAAAAATTGCCCAACATTAGACTAAACATGTCATGATTCTTAAGTTCCAACGTGTTGCATTGTACACAAAATGCATGTACAATTGACCCATATATGCACAATAGGTATTGATCCATTTGTTACAAGAACAATGAGCAACATCCTTGAACCTTGGAGATGATGACATTCATATTATCACATCAACTAAAATCTCAAATTCTTATTAACATAAAACATTTAGAAAAATTTCTCAGTGTATTTTGAAGGCACTTTATAATCATGAATGCCACTCATCAAAAAAAAAAAAGATTGTATTATTACTTGTTAAGATTTGGAAAGATCTCACACCTATTTATAAATGTAAGATACATCTCTCTCTATAAAGGAGTAGACATAAGAATTCTCCCCGATTGATGCGGTTGATTTGTGTGTGTTTAAGTTCATGATAATGTTTAAGTCTCATGCTTTCCAATGGGTAAAGCTCATTGGTGAAGGACATTTGCAAAATGTGGAGTTGGACTTGTCTCTTGCCTAATCCTAGGCTTCCTTATTTTTGGAATGCTCTCACTTTAGGATTTTACCCTACACCTCCTTATTTTGGGAATGCTCTCACTTTAGGGTTTTACCCTACACCTCCTTATTTTGAGAATGCTTTCACTTTAGGGTTTTAACTTACATCTCCTTATTTTGGGAATGCTCTCACTTTAGAGTTTTTCCCTCCACCTCCTTATTTTGGGAATGCTCTCACTTTAGGGTTTTTTCTTATACCTTTTCTACTCCAACAATTTTGTGCTTGCTTGCTTTCTTCTTCTTGCTTTTTTTCCTTGAACCCAACACTTGTCAGCCATTCCCCTTGGCTACTACTCCTTCCCATAAAAATTTGACAAAAAACTTGAATAGCTAGCTGTGTTTTTTCAATGTGAAATGTGGTCTTTTAGCAAACTTTTGCCACTTTTGCAAAATTCAAAAATTCAAAAAAAATCTTATAAATGAGATTTTTGAAAAAATAGCTGCCCCCCCCCCCCCCTCGTATGGGGTTCTTGAAATAACATTTTTTATTGGATTTTTTTCCCAAAAATTAAAAATTAAAAATCCAAAATTAAGTGCTTTTGGAGGATTTCAATTTGCTAGAAGTGAGAAAGAATTAGTAAAAATTGCCAGATTTCTTATATTTGGTTTCAGTGTGTAGCCAAAAATATAGAAGGAAGATATGGGATATTCATTTCATATTTAGTTTATAGTCAGATTTGGCTAAATATTCCTAGAGATGATCGCCACTTTCTTCACAGCTTTCTATGGATGATCGCCATTTTGGCTACAAACGAAAATTCATTAAAAAAAACATTAGGACAAATCAATTTTCGTGCAAAGAATTTACATGCCAAAAGTCCAAAGTGAAGCAATGCCCCGACAAAGTACCGGGCTGACCCTCGGATTCGGGGGCCGAAAGCCGAAGGAATTGCTGGTGAGCTTGCGCGAGAGAGAGAGAGGGGCGGGGAAAAACAATGTTGATCGATTTCTGTGCTCCCGTTGCTGCTGCTGCTGCGTGGAACTCGGAGTGAGAGCGTCTGGATCTTGCTCGCAAAATTAGAGAACTGCTTGTGAAGCGAATGAGGAGAGCAAAGGTGTGCATCGGGCGCAGGCTATGAAAGCCTTGCGAGAACGCATGGATGCCGATATTGCACAAGTGACGAAGATTGCACGCTTAATTAAAGGCGAGCTTGAGGAGCTTGACAGTTGAATTCTTAGAATTCCTTGTTTGCTAATGGGTTCGACGTGATCTGCTGCTGCTGCTGCTGCTGCTGCAGGTCTTGACAGAGCTCAAGCGGTTGATTCAAAAATACAAAGGAGAAAGAGCTGAGCATCACAGTCACAGGTCATAGTTTGGGTTCCGCATTGGCGACTTTGAATGCTTACGACATAGCCCAATCTGGATTCAACCGGATCACTGATCCTGCTGCAGCTGGTGCTGAAAACAACTACAGCGACGAGGATTGGAATGACAGTTGCCCCATTCCGGAAAATTGGGGTGACAAAACAGCAGATCCAGTACGACCGGACAAAGAAGCGACAATTCCGATTGCAGTGATGTCATTTGCAGGTCCAAGAGTGGGGAACAATGCCTTCTGCGATCAGTTGAATGCATTGGGAGTGAAGGTACTACGAGTGGTGAATGTGAACGACATCGCACCTCGAGTCCCCGGGAATCTGTTCCCTCCACAACTGAGCTTCATTGACAAGCTCATTGACTTGCTCCCTTTCACTTACAGCCATGCCGGTGTACAATTGTCGGTGAACAATTTCGATTCTCCTGACTTGGATCACAAGCGCTCTAACACGTCCAATTGTCATAACCTTGAAGGCTATTTGCATGTAGTGTACGGCCATCAAGGCTCAGATGGGCTGGGGAAGAAGCAGAACTCTGCTTCTTTCACGTCGCCTCGTTCTCGCGACATCGCGCTCGTCAACAAGAGCTCCAACTTCCTCAAGGACGGCCACTTCATTCCGGATCGCTGGTGGCAGGTCGAGAACAAGGGACTGGTTTACTAGGATGGTAAGTGGGTCCCGCAAACACGCGATGCGGAAGATGTACCGGTTCCCCCAGTTAGCCAGAAGCAGTCCACATAAGGGAGCGTTTAACTGTTAACAGGTTTACTTTCCAGATTGCTGATGCTCCCTTAAGTGGGTAGTTCAGCAAATGCGGGAACGGAAACTTTACCGACTTTCCTCTGTACCGGTTCTCCCACTTCCGCAATACGAAACCATACGGGTAGGTAGGTTTGTTTGTTTGAATTGTTCCTCAAACAAAAAAATCAAATGTTTTTGTAATCAAATGCTCTCTCAAAAAACTAAATAATAATAATAATAATAATAATAATAATAGTAAAGTAAAAACTGGGTGTTGGATCTCCGAAAACAATAGATAAATAAATAAATAAATAAATTTGGGTTGTGGTTCTCCAAAAACAAAGAAAACATTTATTTATTTTTTGTGGTGGTGGATAGTAGATACTCAAAAACAAAAAACCATAGATTTTGGGTTGTGGACAAGGAAGATATAATAATAGGTAGGTACCTACTGTAGTTCTTATCTCATAAAAAATTGTGTCTTATTTTTAATAAAAGAATTTTGAATTGAATTAGAGCTCTTTTGTTATCTATTGAGCCCCCAAAAACCAGAATAAAAGCAAAAAAAAAATTTAAAAAAAGGGGGGGGGGGAGGGAGGGAGTATTGCTCAGATTTGGAGTCTGATTTGGACTTGGACCACCCCACTTGACACTCATAATGATGCAAGAACTTGGCCAAGGTAAAGGCCACGATAGAATCTACATCGCACGCACTCTTTCAGTATAGGACAAGGGCCGGAGTACAGGCCCTTCCGTAATTTGAGATATGTGCATGAGGCTCTGGTAGGCCGAGATAACAGGTCGCATATCATGGAAGGGCCTGTACACAGGTCCTTTTCTTATGGAAAGTTTTATTCACTTTTTAGAAATAGTGGCCGGCTGGCTGGTACCTTCCGTTGGTCAGAAGATCCTAGTACAGCCTGGCTGGTACCTTCCACCACCGAAGGTCCCCCCTTGCTGAAAACAGGTTTCTTCAGGCAGGTAAGGGAGCTGAAAATACAAAGGAAAAATCCAAGCAATGCTTTTTACGTCTTGTGAAAACATCCACAGACGAAAACTAGCCTCGGTGATACGAGATTCTTATTTTCAAAGAACAGGCTAGGTCTAGGCTTATTCAAATTTCAAAGAACAGGCCAGCTCTGGCTTTTTAAAGATTCCAATGAATAAGTGGGTATGAAGTATGCCCAGGGGTTAGATTCATTTGAAGGGAGCATACATTCTTAAGTCTTTAACAGAAACCCTAACTGATATCCTACTAGGTTCCTTAAAATATCCCAATTCTTTGAGAGAAACCGTATCAGATCTAATCGATGATTTTTTATTCAGGTCTCAAAATGCAAGCCTGAAAAATCCCTTGTATGAAACGGTGCAAAATGGGACAATGAACAACAATCATTCATGCAGCAAAGGGGAAACCAACAACAAAACATGCAAAGTTTTCAAATTTCATTGTACCTAAACTTAAAATTACAATAGATTTGTCATTGTTTCTCAACTTCTAAACTATAAACCAATTGAAAAGAGCTAATGCTAATATGAGATAAAATGATGGTTTTTTTCTGTGTTTGTGGTTCTATTGCAGGCCACTCTTCCATGTTTCATATGTAGTTTCAAATGGGCCCTCAAAGAATATTCACATATTCCCAACTCCCTTGAAAGATGGATATACATACTACAAACTAAAAACCTGAAAAGACAAACAAACCTGAAAGACAAATAGACCTAAACAATAAATTAATTAAGAAAATCTAGACAAATTTCAAAAATAAACAAACCTCAAAAGATGCAAACCTAAAAAATAGACAAACTTCAAAAATAAAAACAAACCCTCATAATAGAAGGATATGCACTCAAATATGGAAAAAAACAACAAAAGACTTCATAATCAAAAGGACAAACACTTGTGAAGTTTTGAAAAGCACTTCTTGTGTAATCTTTTTTTGTAAAGTGGGACGAAGATTTTAAAAACACAAAAAAATTCAAAAAAACCTCCTCAAAGGCAAACCATCCAAATCTTAGACTTCCCACCAATCTCTAACTCCCTTCAAAATAGATACATAATTAAACAAACCTTCAAAGAAAACATAATGAAAACCTCACAATTTCAAAACACTGAGAAGTTTTCTATACAAGAACCCTAAGATGAAAATGATTTTATCATCTTCATGGACACTCAATATGTATAAGGATTTACACATTTGGCTAACTACCATGAAGCAAATTGCTATAAACTTCAAACACCTATACATTCCAGAATAAATTCACAAAGCATTACACCATTCCATAAAATGTATCGTGGACATTTAGAAATTCTTCACATTCAACTTCATTCACAAATTCAACATATAATTCTTCTATCAAGTTAGATTTAGCCTCACATACAAATACTAAATTTGCAAGTTTTAAACAACCAATATGACGATCAACTAGCCAATTTTTGTTCATAAAAATAAGTTTGTCCAAATTGTCAATTTGAAGCTAACATCTTCAAAATGTTATGGAAATTCCAACAATAGAAAATATTTTATTGTTTCACTATGAATAGTAGGGATGCCTAAAATCTATTGTGTTAATATAGCCATAATGGGATTTTTTGTTTTTTTGTCCACCACCATGATAAAAACAGATTTACAAATTTCCAAATCAATAGGATAATGACAAAATAATCCAAGTTCTCTTTTTACACAGTCTTTGTATGTCTACATTTGTGTCAAATTGTTAAAATAAATCTTGAAAGTTCATAAATTAGGTAGATTTTTCAAGGTCTTGAACCCTATTGGGTGTCAACAAGTTGTAAGCCTCCAACAATAAAGGCAATAATAATTGTTTGTTATACTCAATGATTAAGGTGGCAACAATTTCACAATGTAGATAAATATTCACCAACCTTACATTCCTATACTTGGGATCCAACATCAAAGCCAACATGCAACATTTGGCATTTCATACAAAAAAATGAACTCATCCAACTCAAAATTAAAAATATTTACCTACTTTTCAATAATGTTATCAAGAACCTTCTTGTGGGAAAAAATTTCACCAAATTGTTCACATGTAAATATGACAAAATGAAGGGCATCCCCAAGGAGTTAATGGCCTCAACTTTGGTTTAAAACATAACCCCTTACAATGGGTGACAAAATTTTCACAATATCTTTGTAAACAACCCATGTTCATGATGAAGGAATATAACTCTATAATGTTATAGTTTGTTGGTTATAACACAATGCAATGGTGATTTGAAAAATCAAAACATTTTAAACCACTACACCAAAATGCGTCTTAATTCACTATGGGTTTCATTAGATTTTGAGTGAATTTGAACATTTTTACTTGATGAAATTGATTGACCCCTAGTGAATGGGGACTAGTTGCTACAAACATTGTTTCATTAATACCTAGTGAATAAGATTACTCTCAAGTGAAGTACAAATTTTACCAAGCCATTCACTTGTTAGTTAATTAACTATCCAACATGGAAATCAATTAAAATTAAGTTATTTAATATATAATGTTATTTATAATTTCATGATTTTTCAACCTATGATTTATTGACACATGTCACTACCTAGGCTAGGTTTTTAATCTAACCCGTGTAGTTAACCCACATAATCAACCTAGGCACCTATTCTAAAAAACTAAATAGGATAATATTTGGTCAACTTACCATTGTTGACCACACATAACACCACTTATGAAGTTTGATCCCTTGACCTTTAGAATGGAAGCAAACACCATTATCATCGAGCCACTTCATTTGTTATGATAATATGTTACATTATATTTATTTATCAAATATTTCATTTTAAACATTATAAAAACATAAACATTGAAAATTCATATCTTATTGAGATTTTGTTCAAATGAAATGATTAGAAAATTTTTAAAAATTTCAATAATGTACCTGATTACATTTATTTCCTTTCAAAAGTGTAAAATCATTTGAACAAAAAAATGTTGAATGTCATTATTCAATAATATTTCAATGACCATTCTTTTGAAAAAAAAAAAGTTTAATAAATGGATAAATTTTTTACTAATATAATAATACTACCTATGTTAAGCTATTTTCAATTATTATATGGATATTTTTCATTAATTATTTCAGCCTACATTATTTATGGCTATTTATGTTATTCTCAATTATTTTTGGTAATTTTTAACTATTTCACCTTATGTTACTTTTGGTTATTCTAAATTACTTTTGGCTATTTTAGCTTATTTCACCTTAAGCTATTTTTGGCTATTATAAATTATTTCACATTAGGCTACTTGCAACTATTATAAATTATTTTTGGTTATTCTAAGTTATTTCATTTCAAGCTATTTTTTATTATGTGAAGCTATTATTGGTTAGTTTTGGCTATTGAAGGTTATTTCACCTTATGTTATTATTGGCAATTATTGGTTATAATAGGTTGTTTCACCTTAAGTTACTTTTATCTATTATAGATTATTTCACCTTAAATTTTGCCAATCCTACCCAATTTTAATATATGACTATTAATTGTTCTTTTATTAGGGCTATTTGTGATTATTAATGGCTATTGGTACTTATTATATTGGTGGCCATTAATGGTTATTCTATTAATTGCTATTAGTGGCTATTCTATTAATGATTATTGGTAACTATTCTATTAATGACTATTGGTAACTATTATATTAATGACTATTAATGGTTATTGATGGATATTATATTGGTGAATATTAATGTTATGAATGGCTATTGGTGAGTATTCTATTTATGGATATTTGTGGTTATTAATGGTTAGTATATTAATGGTTATTGGTGACTATTCTATTAGTGAATATTTGTGTTTATTAATGGTTAGTATATTAATGGTTATTAGTGACTATTCTATTGGTGGATATTTGTGCTTATTAATGGTTAGTATATTAATGACTATTAGTGACTATTCTATTGGTGGATATTTGTTCTTATTAATGGTTAGTATATTAATGGCTATTAATGATTATTCCATTGGTGGATATTTGTGATTATTAATGGTTAGTATATTAATGGCTATTGGTGATTATTCTATTAGTGAATATTTGTGCTTATTAATGGTTAGTATATTAATGGCTATTGGTGACTATTATATTAATGTTTATTGGTGATTATTATATTAATGGCATTGATGGCTATTATATTAATGGTTTTTGATGACTATTATATTAATGGCATTGGTGGTTATTATATTAATGGTTATTGGTGACTATTATATTAATGGCATTGGTGACTATTATATTAATGGCATTGGTGACTATTATATTATTGGCATTGGTGACTATTATATTATTAGCATTGGTGACTATTATATTAATGGCATTGGTGGATATTTTGTTAGTGGATATTGGTGGTCATTAATGGTATTGTATTACTGGCTATTTATGGCTATTTTATTAATGGTTATTGGTGGATATTCTATTGGTCAATTTTGGTGGTTATTGGTGGTTATTAATGGTTATTATATTAATGGCTATTAATGGATATTTTATTGGTGGATATTAGTGCTTATTAATGGTTATTATATTAATGGCTATTGGTGGCCATTATATTAAAAACTACTGGAGATTATTCCATTATAAGCCATTGGTGGTTATTTTATTAATGGTTATTGATGGCTATTGATGGCTATTGATGATTATCCTATTGGTGACTATTAGTGGTTATTTTATTAATGGTTATTGATGGCTATTGATGGCTATTGATGACTATTGATGGCTATTGATGACTATTGATGATTATCCTATTGGTGACTATCAGTGGTTATTTTATTAATGGTTATTGATGGCTATTGATGGCTATTGATGATTATCCTATTGGTGATTATCAGTGGTTATTTTATTAATGGTTATTGATGGCTATTGATGGCTATTGATGGTTATCCTATTGGTGACTATTAATGGTTATTTTATTAATGGTTATTGGTGATTACTATATGTTATGTTATGACTATTGGTCATTATTTTATTATAAAATATTGTTGGATATTTTATGCTATAATGTAATATAATATAGGTTATTGGTGGTTATTATATTATGAAGTATTTTAAAAAAATTATAGGTTAATATTTTATATTTTAAATTATTTTACCTTGAGTCATTATATTTTATTTTAAATTATTTTAAATTATTATACCTAGGATAAAATAATTTATAATAACCTTGAATAAAATATAATGACCTTGGACAACTTAAAAGCTTATAATAAATTAGTTAAGATACATTAAAGTAAAATAATGTATAATAGTTTAAGGTACAATAATTTATAATAAGTTATAAAAATTATAATAACATAAAGTATATGTTAAAATAAGTCAAATAGTTTAAAATAATATAGGGTATATCATAAAATAACATATATAAAATATTTTTAAAAGCACAGAAATAAACCTATTTACTACATTAATTTATAATAGTTAATTATGTTAACTAATAATAAAACATGATGCTTACATAGTGATATTATAGTGAAATAATTTTCATCAAGGTGAAATCAGTAAAATGCAATGAACTTATTTCACTTTTAAAGTTTCATAATGATTTAGGCTAATGAACTACACCCCACTTTTGTAGTAGTGGAATAATAAAACTAACTTACAAATACATAAAGACAAACTTAATTCACACCGCATTAGTGGGAATAATAAAACCTTAATAAAATTCATAGTTTTAACAAAACTTCAAGAGTTGTGTTAATTAAAATTTGGTAATAAAAAAAAGAAATAAAATCACATTCACCTTGTCTTGACAAGTGTGTTCAATTTTTTAGGCCTCAAACTAGAATCTATGCAAGTTTTCTCCCATTCTTACCTTCTTTCCCAAACTTCTTTGGCAAAACATTACATTTTTGGATATCAATTTGAACAATCTTTATGGATGTGCAAGACAATCCATGGGCCATTTTCTCATCCATAATCACATATTGGCAAACCTTTGATGGGGCATGCTCAAAGCATGATCCATCAAATGGCTCAAACATACCCAAATTTGCACACAAAACAACCAAATTCAAACCATTGGCAAACTTGACCCCTCATCCTTGATGTAAGCAAGGATCTTATGAATAAGGGACAAATGTCTAAAAATTGTAATTTTGGAACCAGAGCTTCACCACTAATGTCACTCACTTCAAACAACTTGATAATCACATTTATTAAACAAAAAATTAACAACCACAACAAATATGTCATGTGCCCCTTTTGACATTGATAAATCAAATATGCACGTGGTTATGCATGTGTCAAATCACACATAAATAACCATAGCCTTTTCCACCAATCTAGGTAAACTTCATCCACCAAAACCTTCTTGCTAAAGATGACCACCTTTGGGCATAACTTATATGCAAATCTCTAGAACCAAATGGATTCAACAGTTTTCATGGGCAAGTAATCCTCACAAAAAACATCAAATCCTTCAAGAAACCAACTTGGTTTTCATTTTCCTTCTTAAATTGGTTAACAAAAAAAAACCTTGAAATGACAAACGGCGTTATTTGTGCCTTTTTTTTGGGCGGCTCATGGCACATTGGTTACATCTTCAAGGAATTTTTTTAAGTAGGGTATTATGTTAAATTTCAACATTTCATGGGTATAATGCCATTTGATTTATGGTAAACAACGAAACATTTTCGTAACTTGGTGTGATGCCAAAACTTTAAAACCCAAGGTGGTACCCAATGTGGTTACAAATAAGTTGGATCAATTCGAATAGATAAAAAATTCATTTGATAATGTTAAAATTGCAATTTATTGTGATATAAATGTTTTACAAGGAAATAAAAAATGGTTAATGTGTAGTGCGAAATTAGGTCGGCGCACAAGTGTGAACGCTTGCTGATCTTAAGGTTTATCTTGTTTTATTAGCCGTCATCTTATTACGGCGCCCCATTACTACTACATGGAGTTGCATGGGTTGCTTTCTCTTTGTTGGTGTTCTGAGTGGTTCAAGAAATAAGGCGGCTGGAAATGATGATGGAAGATGGAGCTGAATTGATGAGGGGGTGCAAGCAACGGCGACGGATGCGTGGGAGCTAGACAAAAAGGAGAAGAAAGTTAGGGGAGAAAACGGCACGAGAGTTGGGTGAAGGGGAAGGTTGTTTTAAGCAAGGAGAGTGTGGAATGTGCGGAAGTCGAATATGGTAGGTGAGGAAATAGAGGCATAGATAGAAAGATCCAGACGTCTGATTTTTGGGGGAGGGAAGATAATTTTGGCCGAGTAGCGCTAGGATCTAGGCTAAACATTTGGTAGGAAGAGGGATGCACCTTGGACATGGATGTGAATGGCTCTGTGTTGGGAAATTTGGCTGGTTGTTAGAACTCTCCGCTGCGCCAACAACTTGGTCAAGCAGATGTAGAGAAACTTAAGAAGAGATAGACCTCAGTAGGAACCGGATTATTGATGAACATTTTTGGTAGTAAGGAAGCTTGTTGTCACAACCCTAGCTTTGGGCTTGCGACCAAGGCAAGGGGTTGCAAGGTTGCAAGCCAAGAGGAAGGAAGCCCAGGAGTCAAGGCAAAGGCATGGCAAGGTTGCAAGCCAAAAAAAAGAGGAAGCCCAGGAGTCATCACATACTCCTGGGAGTCTAAGGAAGTGCGAGGGAGTGTGAGGGAGTGAGCACTCACACTCCCAAGGCAACTCCCATTTTGGGAAAAGGAGTCCCGATGGACTCTCAAAACTTCAAAGGGCGAGTTGAAAGGTCAAATCTCAATGCATTGTTGCGCTCTTTCTACCGTTGGAAAGCGCTTGAAACGTAGATGTCTAAAATGGGCTCGCATTGCTCATTTGGACATTTGAAACACAAGTTATGGGCAAAAGAAGTGCCGGGAGTCAAAGTGGCAGTTTGACTCCTGACCACTAAAAGTCGGGAATCGATCTCTTCCCGACATCTGATTTGAGAGTGCAACATGGCGTTGGAAAGCTCTTGACGAGGGCTACAACTTTGCTTCATACCGCATCGCGATTGGACTCTGAAGTCGGGAGATATGGGCGTCCAAAGTCCCGGGACTCCAACCCGGGACAATTTCGAGACTCCAACTCGGGAGTCCCGGGAAAAATAGTAATTTGGATGTAGTCTCCGCCACGAGCTACAGAGTATACTATAAGGGGGAAGGTGGTGGCTTCCCCCAAGTTCAGGCCATGGTGAGTCTTGTGTGTCTGTGTTGCCCGTGGCTCGTCCTAACACCAAAAGTGCTCCAACTATGCACTAACCACTTTGTGTGGGTTTTGTGCAAGCCCGTGTAAGTTAGTAAAGCTTGTCAAATCTTCCTAATCCCATCCCGGAGCTCCAACACGACCCTCTACCCCTCAAAGTGTTGTGAGCTAGGGAGCGTGTCCCGACTCCTCCTTCTTCTGTTGTCTTTCACTTGGACTCACATTTGGGTCCTTTGAGGAGTTGGGAGTGCATCACTTGTGCTTTCGAGAATTTTTCTTATAGTCTACAATCAAATGAGTAGGCTGCTGTAAGGAAGTGTGTACTCGTCAGTATCTTGGTGAATGACAGAAGCAAGCATTAGAGGTTGTGAATTCTACTCTATGTGTTTGTGTCAGTGCAAGGCATGTGTACTTCTAATCAACAAATGTACACAGGAAGAGTCAATAGGGAAGTGCAAAGGAGAAGACCAAAGGTTCTGTCTTGGTGAAATAGATCAGAAGATACGAGGTCGTTTAGGGTCGCCTAGACGGTCAGTGTGATGTTTGGTTTCGAGCCCTCTTTTTTTAGTATCAGAGCATAGTTCTGTGTTTGCAAATCTTGGTGGAACATGTGGATGTTTAAGTAGAATGATTATTGAAGATCATGTCTTCGTCTAGTGCAGAAGAGATTAGTACGAAAGAAGTGACACAAAAAATCCGTGAGTAGCAAATCATCAGGAGGTTTGATTTTCTGACTCGACAAAATGGACCCCAGAGGGGAGTAGTGATTCTGCGTTTTCTAGGTTTTGGGGTAGTAAGACTTGTAGGGATAAATCCTGATGAGGCCAGAGTTGGAGATATAGCGGTAAAAGTAGCTCATAGTGGGTTTTACACTCGTGCATAAGTTTGGTTGGAGGTAGTAGATGGAACAAGAGGGTGGGCGTCGACCTCACAATTACAGACCCAATTTTATTATACTTCCTATCTTGCATAAAGTGTCACCTTTATTTGTTGAGAGAGGGAGTAGTGTTCCGAGGATTAGGGACATCTGGATTCCTAAATTGGTTGTGTCGCCTAAGCACTTTGCTAGGTTGTATATACCTAGTGTGGAAGATTTATTTCATAAGGGAGATCGCATACTTAGGGTGGAACATGATGGATTGAGGTCTCGCCTCATTAGCTAGAGAATGTGGTGGAATTAGGAAGGAGAATGGCAATTCCAACAGGATTCTACAAATGAGCAGAACTTTACCACCATTGCTTCTAATGTAACACCTTTGAGTCCAGTAGCTCAAGGAGTTTAGTCTAACTTTACAGAGTGGCTCGGATGATGTTTGTCCTTCTGGAAAATCAAACATAGACAAGAGAGATTGAAAGACTGATCATTTTGTCCTGATCTAATTTTGAAGAATCATGCGTTGTGAAAGGTGTTGCATTTTCATTTTTGTTGCTAAACTTCTATTAGATGACAAGTCCTAAGGGAATGGATGAGTTATTCTGGGGACGGGACCATGAAGATGTAAATGATTGGGCAGAACGGCTCACAATGGCTACTGAAGTGCGAGACCTCAATGTAGATAAGCTTTTCAAGATTGCCAAGTTGAATTTGCGGGGCCGAGCCAAAGAATGGTTCAAGCGGCTCCAGCCAGCGCCAACCGATTGGAACGAGCTGCGAACGTTGATCGTGCAAAATAACGGGAACGTTGATGCTGATGACATCCGGATGAAGCTAGATGCCATCAAACAAAAATCGAAGGAAAAGGTTCAGAAGTATTTTGAACGCCTAAACAAATTGTTTCGCAAAGGCAAGATAAAAGACGTAGAGCAGAAGAGGAGATTCTTGGCCAGACTAAGGCTAGAGATCCGAAAGTTGTGTGTAGTAAGAGCGTTTATAGACATTGAAAAATTAGTTGGAACTACAACGGAAGTTGATAGAGTTCTAGGTGAACTCGGGGAAACATTGTATGAGCTTCTTCGAGAGGAACAAGAAGAAGAGACGTCAGAGAGCAATGTGGAGAAGCAGGTCACTACATTGAACAATACCTTCATTAACTTTTTCAAAAGGAATGTGAATGATCCAGCATCATCATCCTCTTCCACTGTCTTTGGAGGATGCCAGATCTGTAAAGGAGGGGACCATATGGCCACTACCTGCCTGAGGCTAAATGAAGCACGGCCAAAATGTGACAAGTGCAATATGCCGCATAGAACAGAAAACTATGGAATCAAATGTACCTTTTGTGCAAGATTGGGGCACTTTGAAAACAAATGTTGGAAGAAACCCAAAGATGGGAAATCAACAGCTGGAGCAGCAAATTTCTTGGAAGTGTTGCTTGATGATGGAGCAGCAACCGAGCAGCAGCTTAACAAGTTGTGTGGAAATGAAAATTTGTTCCCTTATACCCGAGTGCCAAGAAGGAGGACTCCTGTCGATGTAGCACCAGGAAGAGTTGTGCCAATCCCTGAGGTTGAAAGGGAGGGAATGGTGCAAGCCAGGACACTTCAGTGAGGTCTAAAATTCTTTCACATTTCATAAAGGGAAAGATTTCCCTCTCACCCATGGAAACTGTTCTAATGATTCCTGGAGAGCTGGAGCACCTTGAGAGCTTGGTGAAGTTGGCAAGGAGAAAAAGGGATTCAGAAACCACTAAGAATCAAGTGTTAGTGGTCTTTGCACTTCCATCACCAAGGAAGATATGCGTCAATAAGACCCATTGGAGTAAAACTCTGCACTTGACTGTAGAAATCAACAACTATGTTGTTGAAGGTTTAGTGGACATAGGAACTTCCATGTCTGTTATGGCTGCTACTGTAGTGAGAGAGATGGGTATGATGCATCTTGTGACAGGAAATGAGAGTTACAAGACCGCATCGGGAGTGATTACTCGGGCTTTGGGCCGGGTTGATGAAGTACAAGTCAAAATAGGAGGCATCTAGTGTGCCATGACTTTTATGGTAGTGGACACGAATGGTTACGATGTGCTACTTGGACTAGACTTTCTAATGAAGATTAGAGCGGTGGTTGATGTGGAACGAGGTCTGATCCAGGTTAGACATGGCCCCGGGACCAATGTGGAGGTGTTATCGTTGACAATTGTGAATTTGTTGCAGAGAATGAGTGCGGGAACTATGGTGCAAGAGGCATTGACCGCTTGGAAGGACACACATGTCGATCAAGATGGTGATTTGGTACTTGATAAGGAGCAAGAGACCATGGCCAAGGGGGACGATGTGTCTGCGTTGGACTCTGATGATGATAGTGATAGTAGTGAATACTATGATTCGAAATATAATCGACTAGAACAGATCGATTCAGAGGATGAGTTTGTAGATGCTAAGTTTGAGGAATTAGTAAGCTCAAAAGGGCCGTAAGAAATGTTACGACTAATGCTACAGGAGCAGGCTGACGGGATCATGGCAGAAGAGATCACGAATGGGGATGATTATGCCAACTAGATCAGGTGGGTGTCTAATGCAGAGGAGAGCAGACATGTCGTGCATGGATCCACACACGATGTACCTGTTCCATTGCTGTTGCAGCAACACAGTCTTGAACACAACTCTTTAATTCCAATGCTGCTACAAATTGTCCAGGCAGAGAATGACAAGTCTGATTGCAAACCCATTGAGAAATTAACATCTTCCAGACATCATGAATTGGAATTAGGTGGAGGGAAATTTGCCAACGAACCCGGATCGACACCGATTTAGGTGAACATGGGCAGCAGCAACTCTGGGAAATCTTGTTTTTGCTTGGAACAAAGGAGAACTAGGTTGTTGCACCATTGGTGAGCATAGTATCGACACGTAAGGATTTCCACCCTGCAAAACATCTCCTGGTCGACTGTCTTACTAGGAGGAAGCCGAAATGAAGAGGCAAATTGATGCACTAGTAGATTTGGGTAAGATGAGACCCAATGACTCTGAATATGCCTATCGGGTGACTCTGCCAGTGAAGAAAGATGGGAGCAGGCGTTTCTGTGGAGACTATCGGCCTCTCAACGCTTAAACACGTCGAGATTTGTTTCCAATGCCACTTGTGGAAGATGTAATTGATGAGCTGGGCAAATTGTCATGGTTCACTACCTTAGACCTGCAGTCTGGTTTTTGGCAAATTCGAATGGCTCCAGAAAATATGAAGAAGACAGTTCTGATCACCAAGACTGGATTGTATGACTGGACAGTTATGCCATTCGGACTCAAGAATGCGACGAGTACGTTTACTCGAACTATGTCAAAGGTCTTTAAGGATTTGGGAAGCAAATTTCTGAAGGTATTCGTTGACGACCTCAATGTGCACAGTGAGAGCTAGGGGGAGCACCTTCAACATTTGGATGCAGTACTTTGCAAACTCAGGGAAGTGAATCTAAAACTCAACCCAAACAAGTGTTGTTTTGCTACCAAGACTATCACTTTTCTGGGCCATGTGGTAAGCAAGGAGGGTATCCGACCCGATCCTGGAAAAATCGAAGCAGTGTTGCATTTCCCAACACCGCAGAATGTCATAAGCGTCAAATCATTCTTAGGTCTGACAGGTTACTACCGAAAGTATGTGCGAGGCTATTCAAGTTTGGCAAGTCCTTTATTTGAGTTGACAAAGAAGGACGTTGCATTTGTGTGGGATGTGGGCTGTCAACATGCATACCAAGCGTTGAAGGCAGCACTGGTGGATGCGCCTGTGTTCACACGACCGGATTTCAAGCGAACCTTTTGGTTGGACATAGACTGGTCGCCCAGGGGTGTTGGAGCTATACTATCACATAAAGAAAGGAAGTTCGAGAGAGTAGTGGCGTATGCCAGCAAGAACCTGACTGAGGCACAGAGGAAGTTCCATCCAATGGAAGGGGAATGCTACGCTCTAATCTGGGGCATCATGCATTTCTAACAATACTTACACATGAAGCACTTCATCCTACATATAGATCACAAACCACTAGAGTGGTTGGCAACGATATCTAATGCACATGGTAGGAGAGGCAGGTGGGTTGGCATGTTGCAAGACTTTAGTTTCAAAATAGTACACCGACCAAGACTCAGGCATACAAATGTTGATGCTTTGAGTAGGAACCCAGTTGGATCGACTGCAGATGACGAAGAATTCGGTGAAGAGATCCAAGACATTGCAAGTACTCAAGCTGATGCACATGGAGGAGAAGGGGAGTTTCTATCTGTTCAGACAGGCGAAGAAATAAAATGGCTGGGTGTCAGAAAGAAGGACAAAGAATTTGTACAACATGATATGTGTTGTTTTGGCATCAACCACCGGAGATGTGTTAGCAACCATCTGTTGTATATGCTCGACGTCGCATCGGAAGAAGACCCATCTGAGGAGCTTATCCTAGGTGCAGCAAAGGTCTCAACGGGGGATGAACCTGTGTGGCACAATGGAGCGAACATGGTGCTGAAGAGAAGAAGACCCCAGTATTTTGACAAGTGACAGCAATTAGACTTAGTGTTGGCAGCTCAGGAACTGTCTAAGTTTGGGGACCATGAATTGAGTCCTACAGAATCCGATGATGAAGAAGACCATGGAGTGAAGTCAAGTTGCGTTGACGTATGGGAGGATACAGTCTGTTTAAAGTTGTTGGAGGAAGGTGTACTGCTGGATGCAGTAGACCTTGAGGAAAACAAGAGGGCTAGAAAGAGGGCGAGCAACTATTGCTGGAAGGAGCAAAAACTTTTCTTCAAAGGGTTACTAGTACCCAAGCCAGAGGAGAGGATGTCCCTAGTGAGACAAATGCATGAAGATCTGGGGCACTTCGGGGAACAGAGGACATTGGTAGAGATCCGACGAAAATACTTCTGGCACAATTGAACTAAAGATGTTAAGACGGTGGTCAAAAGGTGCCAACAGTGCCAATTGGTGAAGAGCGCACGCAACATCCGATCTGGGGATGAGCAACTTAAGAGCATTCTCGTTTGTGATTTGTTCCACCAAGTTGCATTGGACACTGCAGGGCCATTGCTTGAGACTAAGTCAGGCAACAAATATATTCTGGTGGCTATCGACCACTACTCAAAGTGGTGCGAGGCAAAGGTGGTTGTTGATCATGGAGCTAAGACGACAACCCGGTTTTTGGAGGATGACATAATTTGTAGGTATGGAGTTCCCAAATTCATACTTACTAACAATGGGGGTGAGTGGGCTGCAAAGTTTGATGTGATGTGTAGGGACTATGTTATCCAACACCAACGCATTGCACCCCAATGGCCTCAGTGCAATGGGATGGTTGAGCGCATGATTAAGACCATTAAGCATGGCATAACTGTGCTTGCTACAACTGCGGCAGCTGGCCAATATGGATTGTTGGGACGAGCACTTGGCTAAGCTTCTGTTTGGGTACCAATGTGGGATCCAAACGAGTACAAAATTCTCTCCGTTCATGATTCTTACTAGTCGTACACCACGTTTGAAGGCAGACAACTATCTGTAAGCCTTGACTATTGAGATTGACGATGGTGTTGATATGGAAATTACTGCAGCATAGTTTCTACAGAAGGTGGAGCTCATTACAAGCATCCATGACAACGTTTTGCTCAATGTGGAGCAAGTTCGGAAGCAACAAAAGAAAATCTATGCTGTTAGGAAAGGTAAGCATTTATTTAAGGGTCTGGTTGCAGGACAGACAATGGTGAAGATGAAGAAGCTAGGAAAAAGAAAAACTCTGACTACAAGTTGGGAGGGTCCCTACCAATTCATTGGGCATACTGATGGAAAAGGGAACCTCGATTTAAAGGAAGGTTGTCAATTGTGCATCATCCAAGATGCTGATGGTCACCAGTGGGAGAGGTCTCGTCGAGACCTCCAGATCTTTTATGCTCCATTAAACTAGATGAAGCTGAGGGACTCAGCTGTTTAAGAAAGGAGGGGTTACATATGTAGCGCGAAATTAGGTCGGCGCACAAGTGTGAACGCTTGATGATCTTAAGGTTTATCTTGTTTTATTAGCCGTCATCTTATTACGGCGCCCCATTACTAGTGCATGGAGTTGTATGGGTTGTTTTCTATTTGTTGGTGTGCTGAGTGGTTCAGGGAATAAGGCGGCTGGAAATGATGATGGAGGATGGAGCTGAATTGATGAGGGGGTGCAAGCAACGGCGGCGGATGCGTGGGAGCTGGACGAAAATGAGAAGGAAGTTAGGGGAGAAAACGGCACGGGAGTTGAATGAAGGGGAAGGTTGTTTTAAGCAAGGAGAGTGTGGAACCTAGTTATGACATTCGTCATTTTGCATTTTAAAATTTGCGAATTTACATGGCAAAGCACCTTGTCAAAACATTCGGCATACATTCGTGAAACATTCGCGCACGGCAACAGCCTGTGCTGAACGGTAACGGTAACGGTACTCTGGCCGAGTCTCTCACGAAGTGGTCACACATTGACGGCGAGCAGCGATGGAGTTCCTCTAAGGGTTTTGGAGGGAAGTGGCGGACTCTGAGCGTTGCAGCTCTGAGGAGAACTGTAGTAGAGCAGACATGGAGCATGCGCAAGGGAGCCAGAAAAGGTCTGAGAGAGAGAGAGAGAGATGAAGTGGACCAGCGGGCAGAAACTCTGAGCGTTGTAGCTCTGAGGAGGAGGAGGACTGTCTGTGTTCGGTCCGAGCGGTCGTCTCTGAGCGGTCTGTGACTCCTGCCGGGATGCTCTAAGAGGAGGAGGAGGAGGAGGAGGACTGTCTGTGTCCGGTCCGAGCGGTCATCTCTGAGCGGTGACTCTTGCCGGGATGGTCTAAGAGCTGGAGGAGGAGGAGGAGGGCATCTAGATATGGACGTCGGAGTTTTATGACGAGTTGCTGAACCAGATCGGAGGCAGCAAACCGAAAATGCGCTGGTACATTTGCTTCCATCTTTTCCATTCTTCTTCTTTCTCCATTTCTTAGTGAAAATGTCACCTGGTTTGGAATGTGTCCGTCATTGGAGCCTCTGTTGCACACTAAGTCAGAGCTGCAATTTCCGAGTCACTTGCTAAGTCTGCCTACGCCTTCACCTGCACGCAAGCTTGTGTGGACGTTGTCTTGCCGGCTCTGTGTTCCTCCTTGTCCTACTCTTGACGCAATCTTCCCTTCCGATTTTAGTTTTGCGTGGACTACTTCAGATGCACTCACACCGTCATCACTGCCCAACTTTGTTTCTGAGTTTGCAGTTGCTGCAAAAAAACACGGAATGTGATATTGGTCAATGATAATTCTCCTCTTGTTCGCTTCCCTGAACTGCAATCTGATGTTGTCCCAAAATATCAAAATGGTGTAGATGCCGATACATTAGCCAACACAATCACTTTCTTTGGAATTCACCCTCTACCAAGTGAGCTGCTGCACTTTTAAACGAGTTGTGCAGTTGAAGGCAATCACCAGCAGACAGGTGTTGTAAGAGCTTAATGAATTGTACCTTGCAGGTACTTCAACAAAAATGGATGGCCAACTTCCACCATCTCTTCCAAGCCACCAGTGGGTGAGCAGGATCAAGCAACTGTGATTGACACAATTCAGGTGCAAAAACTTCTGAATTCCTCTTTGTGCCAGGGGAACTTTTGCATTTTTTTTTGTGTCTTTCAAGGGGAGGAAAGGATAATTACTCCCCATGGGAGTAAAACCCAGGGGCCTCAAACCAGTATCTGCTTGATATGGTGTACATAGCTCAAAGTGCAATATGAAGGAAAGTAGTGAAATGGGTGCTACCTGCATATGAAGGAAGATTTTCAAGTACCAAGTAGCTCTGAAATATGCTAACTTGATTAGCAACATCTTGCATTTGGGAAGAACAGGGTAATTGCTATTTATCCACGCACATGAAGAATGCTCCTTAAAGACCAGAGAGTGAAACAACAAGCTGCATCCATTTCAAACCAGTACAAAACATTCATGCTGGTTATTCAACTTCAGAACTCTATGCTGAAGAAATGCTTGAAGAAATGTTGAGTTATCATGAAGTTGGTCATCATGATGAGGGGTATGCTTGCCTCAGACATGTGATAAATTCATTCCCCTATTTTGACATGGTGCAATTTATGTGTGCAGGATTGGAAAACTGACAAATATAAGGACATTATACGCTTTGGGGCTGTGAGCAGCTCCTCTCTTGTTCCTCACGTGCATCCAACTCTGTAGCTTTAACAAGGTCCCAAGTTAACCAGGGCTTGCATCTTGTGGATGAAATCTATGAACAAATCATTATGCAGGAGTTGACAGTAATGCAATTTTTTGTCTAGTCACAAGGAAGATGCATTCATTCTTTCTTCAAGTTCTGAAGGAGTGAAACTAGTAACACTTGTTTGTGGAATCCAGATGAAGGAATAAAGCTTGTAATCAATAATTTTCTATTTACCCTAAACCTAATAATGTAAGCCTAACATGCCCGCGAATGTTTACCGAATGTTCACCCGTTGATTTATAAAATTCTTTAAAATTCTTGCTTCTTCGGGCTTCCATAACATTCCCGCACCAAGAATGTCATAACCATGGTGTGGAATGTGCGGAAGCCGAATATGGTAGGTGAGGAAAGAGAGGCATAGATAGAAAGATCCAAACGTCTGATTTTTGGGGGAGGGGAGATAATTTTGGCTGAGTAACACTAGGATCTGGCCTAAACATTTGGTAGGAAGAAGGATGCACCTTGGACATGGATGTGAGTGGCTCTGTGTTGGGAAATTTGGCTGGTTGTTAGAACTCTCCGCTGCGCCAGCAACCTGGTCAAGCAGATGTAGAGAAACTTAAGAAGAGATAAACCTCAATAGGAACCGGATTATTGATGAACATTTTTGGTAGTAAGGAAGCTTGTGCTTTCGAGAAATTTTCTCGTAGTCTATAATCAGATGAGTAGGCTGCTGTAAGGAAGTGTGTACTCGTCAGCATCTTGGTGAATGACAGAAGCAAGCGTTGGAGGTTGTGAATTCTACTATGTGTGTTTGTGTGAATGCAAGGCATGTGTACTTTTGATCAACAAATGTACACAAGAAGAGTCAGTACGGATGTGCAAGGGAGAAGACCAGAGGTTCTGTCTTGGTGAAATAGATCAGAAGATACGAGGTCGTTTAGGGTCGCCTAGACGGTCAGTGTGCTGTTTAGTTTTGAACCCTCTTTTTTTTGTTACAAATGAACGAATAAAGATTACATGTATAAAAGCCCAATTATATGACTTTTTAACATACATGGTTAAACAAAAAACATTAAAATTCATCAATAAATGATTATTCAATATGGATTTTTGAAAATAAATCCATTTTAAGACATTCAAAAATTTCTCAAAACATTTTGGGTTAATTTTTTTATAATTCAATTATGTTATCTTTCCTTTAATATATCATATATTCAATCCCTATAAGGTATCCCATAAATAATTTGTAAACAAAAATGTGTTTATATAAAGTTATAGACAAAAGATCGTTCCATATTTTTCAACTACAAAATTCCACAACTATATATTTGGAAAATATATGTTGTAATTTTTAATAAGGGCTTCTATTTATTTAAGTTGATAATGTTAATTCAATAGCAAATTTGACATAGTGATGATTTTATGGCATGTTAATGATATGTTAATCTATGACACTTAACAAAAACCTACAGTGTGATAGAAAAAGTGGATTACCTTATCTTGCAACTGCCTCCCACAACTTCCATATGACAAATTTATGCATCACATTATTTGGTTTTAAGAAAGGTCTTTTGTTTACTTGTTCACCTTTTTAAAAAACCCACATCAATGAATTGTAAAACTTTCAATGAATTATTTATTTCCACATATTTGTCGTGTGTAAATTTGATACATATGAATCATCACCAAGAATAAGAATAATCTCAACATGATGTAGCTTTCCATTTGCTTATGGCAAGTTGTCAACAACAAAGTTTTTATCATGGCTTGCAAATATTGGGACCCTCTTTTCATTAGGTGATAGATCTATATCATTCATGACAAAACTTTAAAAACTCATAGAACTTGTTGAAAGCTCACAACTTGTCACCCAAAAAAATGCAAACAAAAGGGTTTTGGTGGGAGGTGAAAAAAAAAAAAAAACCTAATAAAGTCACTAAACAAACAAATAAACAAAGGGGACTTGGTGAAAGATGAAAAAATTAAAAAATGGGAAAAAGCTAGAATGCTAAAGCTTTGTGACAATTGATAAAGCTTGCAATTTGTAGATCACATCCCCAATTTTGCCTTCCTTTTTGGTGTTCACAATTTTTTGAAATTTTTTCTTTCACATAATTGCATCAAAGTTGAATCAATAAAGCGACAAATTTCATAAGGTGAAAACTTCAAAGCTCTCAAAAACCCTAAACCCTAAAACACTACTATCGAAGGTGATGGTCTTGGAATGGAGGTAAAAAAGACAAACAAAATGAAAAAAAAAAACTTTTTTTTTCTTTTTCATGTAGGATTTATACTCTAGACTACCTATGCGAGGATGAAGGGTCTAACTTAAATATTATGAGTACAACACTCAAATTAATTGTAAGTTCTGAAGTATTGGGTTTGGGGGATAGTTTCCAAAGAATTTTTTTGGGCATGCTTTCTTTAAATCATGTCAATGTGCCAGAACATATGAAAAGTTTGCAAAGACTCAAAATATGTGTCTATCAAGTCTTCACAATGGGATTTGCAAAAGTGTATTAGTTAGCCCAAAAAAATTAGGGAAAGGACAATAATAATGGAATTGGGCACGTGTGAATTTTAGTTTGTTTTCGAAGAAACTAAATACCCTAATGAAAACAAAGTATATTTTTATTTTTCCTTTAAAAACCTTTTTATTTGCATTTTAAAAAAGTTCTTGCTTAAAACGTAATCTAACCTAGTTTTTTGCCTTTGTAAATTTGCTAGAAAAATTATCCTTTTTCAAGAAGCTTTGTAGTTTAAAAAAACTATAATGTTTTGTTTTAGCATGCATAATATTATGAAGATCATTGATAAGTGCCACCTCCTTTGACATGGCACGTTTCCTAAATTATTATTGATTTCTTGGCCATGTTATATCTACTTATGTTATAAACCAATCTAGGTGTCATTGGTTATTAAATGATGCATTAAATTTTGCAACATCCAAGAGTTTGAAATTCGCAAATGAAATGAAAATTATAACTTCCTTTAATAACCTAATGGATGAATATGCCAACCTTGTTTTTGAGATAACATGTTTGGTTTCCACGTTAGAAAAAAAGTTGTTGGGTTTTGGATTATTTTATTTCCATTCAAAGGAAATATGAAAAAAAATCAAAATATGTTATTTTTAATGTTGAACCCTAAATGAAAAATGTTAAATTTTATTGCCCTCACTTATTAGCCATTAGCAAGGGAAGGCCATTATTGAAGATTATGATACAAAGTCTTTTATATCCCATGCTTGTAAAATGCCATCATCATTTGCACCCCTTAATTAAATTTGAAACTAATATCGTTAATGAAAAAGTTGATGAAAATTGTAATTTGGATATCTTTGAAATGACAATTAACATTAGTGAACCATTAAATGAGCTTGTGAATACAAAGTTTTTGATTTTCAAGTGATATCAAATTGATGTCAAAAACATCAAATATCGTTTTCAATCATGGCAGAAACAAAAAAACCATGTTTCCTATAATTGGATTCCTTACTCATCAAATCTTGGGGATTATTGAATCACAAATTGAGATTAAATTTTTTTTTTTTCTTTAGTAGGAACACTTACTATTTTAACAAAATGTCATTTGTAGTTATATAATTTTAAATTTTTGATTTTTGTGAGAAAAATTTGGCCAAATTACCCTAAGGTTGGTTGTAAATCCTTTACTAGATTTTAAAAACTAATTGTGATTGATGTAGAATTAGAAATCTAGGTGTTGGATATTTATTAAATCCTCAAGAATATACACACAAGAACTATTTTTAATCCTTATGTTATTCAAACTAAACTTATAAATTCAAATTCAAAAGTTAACAAGACAAACTCTCATGCATGTATTACAAATGAATAGGAATTACAAATAGTAATGCATTATTTCCTTATATAAGTTGAATGGAAATTACTAGTGATTCAAATAATTACTTAACACCAAATTTGAACTAATTCAAATACTAACCAATGCTAATATAATTCTAGCTAACTACCTAATGAACTTAGTTAGTAACTAATCAACTAAAACATTTATAAAAGTTAAAATTAGTACATAGTTTATATGATCCCCCTTTTTAATGTGGATTATGTCTTCATATGAATGCTAAAAGATTAAAAATCACTAATTTTAATGATATTCATCCAATACTAGTTATTGGTTTTGTTTTTCCATCCAAGTGAACATAAAAACTAAGATATTGTGAACATCATAGTGGATAGAATTGTGCTAGTTATAATCTGCTATGTTTAAAGTCTGGAAGAGACTTGCAACCACCGGTTGGGGTGCATAAAACCAATGTTGGTGTGTTTGAATATTTGTAAAGCATTGCCTATAGCCATTTTCCACCTCAAATCATATTGATGTAAAGAATAACAACCATTGCATAACACAACAAAAAAACCATAACCCATGCATCCCACACTCCCCTTTAGATTGAATAAGAAAGATTAGTGAAGGCCATGATCACTGGAAAATAACACTACAAAACCCACAATAATTTGAAATTAAGATATGTTTAACCACATTGCCCAATCACACAAAGGGCAATGAGAAAATTAATCTCACATGTCAAAGGAAAGCCTTTAATGCCTAGTAACAAAAACATCAAGGAGGTCAATGTTTTCTTTTGGATAACAAAATAGTTTTTGTTGCAAAGTAGTCAAGGCCTCAACAATCCATCATATTAGTGCATCTAAATATCACATGATATGATATCTTTCACCCAAAAATAGACATCCAAGTTTTAAACACATGAAAATTCTATGAAAATTCTACCCCCAAAATTGATAAGACATGTGTTACAAATGTTGCCAACCATAATCAATATCTAAATTTTCAAATGATGTCTTAAATCCAAATAATAGGAAAAGAAAGTTGTTAGTACTTCACAACATTGACATTAAATGCATGTACAACAAAAACCACTTAAAGGACTTGGCATGAACTTTTAAACAATGAAAGCTAAGAAAAGAGACCTAAAGATTTATCTTGTTGTTGGTGGTGGAGTTGAAGTTCAAAGAACAAATAATTTCAATGTTGATGGTTGGTCACTAAAGGCCTTATCATGCACTACCATATCAATGCCTATAACTATTGTTGTTCGCGTACACATAAACCAAATAATATGAATCACCCTAAATGGTGCTTCACCTTCAAATCGTCCCCTATTTGGGATTAAACTAAATAGCAACACAAGAAATTATTTTATAAATCCACCAAAAAACCACTTTGGTTTTAAAGTGAAAAGACCAATAGGCTAGGTGTGACTATGAGTTTCATCATTAATTGTTTAATTACAACCCCCCCAATCCTTAACCAAATGTAAACCATCATGGGGAAAAACTAAAATACTATCACTATCTAATTACATGAATATGTACCTAGGTCTATTTAGTGCATTAAAAATAAAACCATTTTACAACTAGGATTTCTTCCAATGATGGCATATGCTAACCTTTGGAACATTGATCATAAATCAACATAATGGCAACCCTTGTATATTGTCCACACAACATACAACGTGATCTAATAAGAACAATTGTCAAAGATGAGTCAACTTGGCCATGCACATCAAAAATATGACACAAATGGTTTTTCCAAATCTAACCATCATATCCCCCCAATTATAACATTATGGAAGGTTATTGGCACCTTTCACACACACAAATAACATGTTTCAAAATCACATTGAGCATGGTTGGTGTTGTTTATTACAAGAATGCATAATCTCCTCATGAACATGTTGTACAAAGCCCTCACATTGTTCTAGATGCAGCATTATTGACATTTATCCATCCATCCACACATATAGGACAAAATTACCTTTTCATTTGAATTGTTTGACCTTATGCATGACGAGTCACACTCCTTGGGTGTCAATCCAATTGGGACTTCACTTAGTTGCAAATATGCAGTAATGCATGCATCTTCATGTATGTTTAGGGAACCATCACCTTTCAACTCAATGTCCACATCATGGGAATGCCCATTACCCATGTTAATTTAAGGTACATCCCTATAGGATTCCAACAAGGTACATAAGATGTCAAGGCTTGCCATTTTGGTACCACCTCCAAATCTTCATCACCATGCCAAGAAACCCCAATGGTATCCTCCAATGTTGGGTGGGTATGAGAAATTGATTAAAAATTTAGCATGGTTTCAAGTTGAGTTTCAAGTTGAATACCTCAAGGTATTACGCAAGGTCATACCTTATTTGAAACATACTCACTATTTCTCACTAAATTGAAAATTAATCACTTCAAACTATGTCCTTTTATATTAAAAAAATTGATACCTAATTAGGGTATTAAAAAGTACTAAGGTCAAGGTTTCAAATTTTGTTAAATATTTTACTTTTTCACATTCAATTATCGCTTTACGAAAATTTTATTAAATCTCAGTATAAAATTTTGAAATTCAGCATTTAATGCACAAAGTTCAATTATAATACTAGTATAATAAGAGTAGTGAAGAACAATGAAGACGCTTAGGAAAAAGGAAAAAAAACCCTCCTTTCACCCCTTACCCCCTATTTCAATGGTATCTGCAAAATAATTTTTTTTATTAAATCTCAGTATGAAATGTTGAAACTTAGCATTTAATGCATGCACAAGATTCAATAAATAATTATAGTAGTTGTAAAAGTAAGAATAACTAAAATATTTGTAATAGAAATGGAAGCGCTCAAGAAATAATGACTCAATGAAATTCAATTTATCACAAAATTAATGTTTTTTTGAGTTTCACCTTAGTTGAATGTTCATTTGTGAAAATTGCCTTTGAATAGCGATGGGTCTAAATTATGTTAAACTTGGCACTTTACGAACTTCGATGAAAATATTTTTCTCAAAATTTTGAAACCCTATTCAAGTCTCTTGAAAATATATTTATAAAACTAGGTCATCTTATAAACTCTTTAGAACCTAGACCTAATGGGTCTCTAAAAAACCTAAAAATTGCCTAATACTAGTATTCTTTTAGCTAAAATTTAAATTCCAACTTAATCCATCAATGTCCTTACTTTATGAATTATGTCAAAATCATATTCATGTAAGATAGATGCCCATTTTGTCAAATTTCCAATGAAATGATTTGATTCCATTAAGAACTTAAATGGCTAGTGATTCATAACCAATTTGAATGGGCTACCATAAAACACTACTAAGAAAAAATTTAGTTTGCAATTTTAATTTGTGACTATAAAACAATTGCAACCAAGGTTTGCAATTAAAATTGTTTTAATTACATAAGTGAAATTACACACAACAGTCAGTTGCAAATCATGACTCAACATGATGTTATCAAATGGACCATGGATGATGTATATGATCAACATATACATGTCATCTTTTGGCCATTTGTATAACATTTGCAACTATGTCTTCTTTTTGTAACTATTTTTACAACTATCAAATATCCACATATTATTTGTCACTTGTCTTAAATTAGGGAAATTTAAAAATAATAATTACCCAACATTTAGTTGCAAATCATGACTCAACACAATGTCACCAAATGGACCATGGATGATGTACCATTAAGATATACATGCTCATCTTTTGGCCATATGTACAACATTTGTAATTAAGTCTTGTTTTTGCAACTTTTTACAACTATCAAATATCCACACATTATTTGCCACATGTCTTAAACTAGGGGAATTTCTAAAACAATGATTTTATATGTTGAAAAATTCCATGCCATTGAATTCCAATGACTTGTGATCTGCCATTTAGCAATACCAATTCACCACATGGAATTATGAGGAATTTTGGGTGATTTTATAAATTATTCAAACATTGATATTGGAATGTCCATTATGAACATTCATTTTAGATGGTCCTAGAATATGACATGTGGTGCAATCAAAATCTATCACATGGCATATTAACTATATATTTATTTGAATAAGTACACTAGTAGAAAACCCCTTTTTTTTAACCAAAACGTTTTCAACTAGATGTGATTTGCAACTACGTTGCAACTATAATTTTTTAAATTTAAAATTGAATAATGGCAATTAACAATGAAGTCAACTCATCAACTAAATTGGTATATATGTGAAAGCAATTTTCAACTAGGTGGTGTTTTGCCAGATATTCCATTGAATATTCTTGGCATCAACAATGTTTATAAATTGAAATGCCTACTACATTGGTAAATAGTGAAAAACATGTTTTGAATAAAAAGTTATTCTTGGAATATTATTTAATATTTAAGGTTTTCTAGTTATCACATAGTCAAAACATTAACCAATGTTCAACTATTTTGGTAACACCATCAACACATGCATGGATGATAAAATGTATTAAAGGATGGATGAAATGCAATTTCATTTGCAACTTTGTTGCAACTATCTTTAAACTCGATTAAACAACTAATAGGTGACTTTGCTTATACATATCATATATGTTAATATTTATGCTAAATTATGACAACATTAAATTACATGAAATTTTTATTTGTATAAATGAATAGTTATGTGTGACATGATTTTTGTAATGCATATGGCTCATGTTTGGAAAGATTTGAACTAAATTCTCTTGAATATAAATTAATAATTTAATTTTGTATATGTTCATACATGTAATAATTGATTTTTATGTTGACTAATTTATTTTATGATATATAATTAATGATAATTAAATTGTGAAATTTTGATGTTCATTCATTTCTTTTCATGTGATAGCTTAATATTCATTGAAAATTATGATCAAAATTCGTTAAACATTAAATTACATGTCATTTTTATTTATAAATTGAATGATTATGTATGATGTAATTATTTTTTATAAATTCAAATAATAGTATTCAATTTTGAAATAAAATTAAACAAAAATTTGAAATATAAGTCGATAATAATGCATATGTTCAATATACATAATTTCTATTTTTGTGTAGATCAAATTTAGTTTTCAATATATCAAGTGATGATAGATGGTTAATATTTTTGTGGAACTCTAATCTTTATTCATTTTTATACATATGGTAACTTTTTTATTTCTTTAAAAATTTATCAAGTTTCATTAAATTGAAATTACATGCAATTTTTTTCATTCAAATGATAAATGAAATTTAAAATACTAATAATAAATTTAGTACAATAATTGTATTATTTTACTTCATAAACAAACTGAAGAAAAACAATGTCAAAATATATTTCTTTATTTTCCTAATTGAAAGAAACAACACAAAAACATGTCCTAAACCAAAAATTTGTCCAATGTAAGTACTAATGTTCTTATATACCTTAGTATTCTTTTGTTTTAACAATAATTAGGTAGTGTTAGATGAAGTAAACAACTATTTTTCCCTCCTAAACTCAAATTTTGACTACTTGTTTATTTAACCACCTATTTTACCTTCTGTTACTATATACATTCATTTATCTACAAATCTTTTTCTAGTTAACAATGTTTAGCACATGTAATGATAATTATTTCCATAAATTTTAAAAAATTAATGAAACATAATTATGGTTATTTGGAATTAATGTAATAATTAATCTAATCTTAACCATTGGTTTGATTATATCTTCAAATTATTTGTTTCATTATTATTTTATTTGATGTTAAATAATTATAATTATAATTGGCATAGTTAATACGGACATCTAATACACGATTATAATTTCAAAAATATATTTCATTTAGCACTATTATATTTATTTCAATATTTTATCTTTATTCAATATATATTATATTAGTTATAATATTACTATTAATTTAATTTTTATATTTTTAATGTAAATATTAATATTATTAATATTATGTTAATTAATATGTAATTTTATTACATCTAATGAAATATTTATAAATATAATTTTAGAATAAATAAATTATAATAATTTATTCAAATATTAAATTGCGGAATTAAGAAATATTTATTGAATATTTATTACAAGTAATTAGCATAATTAACTAAAGTTAAACTAAGAAAACTGTTAGTTTAGGTATAAATTAAATTAAATTAAAATCAGGTCGTAAATTGGTTACAACTAATTGAATTGCAATTATGTTATTCTAGTTTGCAATTAAGGTAAAATAACTGACCACAATACACTCAAGTTATTAAAGAACTTAATACATCCTTCCTTTACTTTCCAAGTTCAAAATGTTGTTTTAGAACTCAATTTGGAGTAGCCATGGCCACTTAAATTGCTCAAAGGTGTAAGCATTATAAAGAATACAAAAAATGTTGACAAACAAAAATGAAGTTGAAATTGAGACAAATTTTGACAAACATATAAGAAAATATATTTAAATTTGATTTTGAACCATTGTGTTTTTATTTGGATTTATTATTTAAAATAATAAAAATTGAATTTTTTCTAATAATAAAAATAGGTAACATGTATGTTTGAAATTAATTTGTCAATATCATATTCAAACATATTTTTTCATCAAAAATTTTAATCAAATAGACATGTATGAAATTACAACATAAAAATCATTGTGTATTAAAGGGCATCACCAAAAAACCCATGTACTTTCTTTCTTATAGAATATACTTAACACATACTTGAATCAAATATTACACTACAAAGAATAGGCTTTTAAAGTTATTTACATTTTTAAAAATCTATTTAAAACCTATTTTTACAATGTGAAATTTCAAAATTAATGCATAATAATAAAGAAATATCTTGTTAGTCATTCAATTTTAAAAATCACATGTATAGTAATTTTTTGATGGGTTTTGGTTTTACCTTTTGTTATTTTGACAAGTAGACTACCAAGTACGTTTAACATGTTTTCAACATCAAAATAGATTTTTAAAACTGAAAAAACTATGGGCATTGAAAGTAGGAAAAGTAAGTGTTTGGTCATTGGCCTAATTCACACATTCCAATTGTATACATCTGTGCTCTTTGTGGTTCTTCTCTATTGGTTCTTTGCACTTGAAACTTAAATAAGTAATGTAAAGCTTAACTTGGTGCACCTATAGCTCTTTAGATCACTCAAATTGAATAAGAAATGCATAAGATATGACGTTCTAAAATAATGTGCGATTTTTGGAAGAAACACATTATCTAATTTTGCCATGTTTTATGTTTTTTATGTGTTGCTCCTTTGCTTTTGGAGCTTAAAGAGATAATGTAGAGCTTACCTTGACGTTCCCATACCTTTTTGCATCATTCAAATCAAATAAAAAATGAGAAAGATTTATAAGTTTTTTCATTATAGGCCTATGTGTGTTGGTAGGCTTGTTTTCCCATGGTGGCGACTAAAATATTTGTCCTATATTGTTTGGCTTCCATTTCCATAATCCCAACTGTATAAACAAAGGCACTAGGATGATGGAAAACCAAAATAAACATGAAAATGTAATACCCATTTGGGATGAACAAAGAAAAATGACCCAACTTTAAAGACTAAGTTAAATGAAATTGGACCTTATTTGTATTTTAGGTATAGCCCTAACCTAATGCCTATGTTTAGCTTTAGCGTAGGTGCTTACGCCTAAATTTAACCTAAGCTTACACAAGGCGGCTTAGGTATAGACCTAACCCATCTTTAAATAAATAAGTGGTTACATGTGATTTAGGTTATGCCAAGTGGCATTAAACTATTTGTCCACCCCAAAACCTATTAAATTACAACACATGTCATCCCACAATTGGCCAAATGAGTTGACCCTCATAATTGTAACATAGTTGACCTCTCGATTTAATCTCTACTATGATCAATCAATGGTGGAATTTTTTTTGGTGTGCCACGTGTCACTACATCATTGGTTAAATTGACATAATCGAAATGTTGTTCAAATTCCAACTAAATATTTTGCTAACGTCATATGCAGTCAATGGATAAAATTCATCCACTAGTTGAACGAAGTTGACAACATCTCATGACTAGGTTGGTAAGATAGTTTGCAACTAAAATAGTTAGTGATGGTTATTGATGTGATATTGACATGTGGCAAACATCAATTGGAATGTCATTGTCAACTTGTACTTATTAAATTTTTGGTTTATAATTGAGAAAAATATTTTTCAATTGCAAAAAATACTTTGCAATTATTTTTGTTACTTTCAACTATGTTTTATAGTTGAAAACATAGTTGCAAAAGCGGGGTTTTTTTTATTAGTGGTAGGTGGGTACACATGCCTATGTAGGTAGGTAGGTAGGTAGGTAAAATTAAGTAGGTAGGACATACCTACCTACCTAAGTTGCATATCTATTTATTTAATTACATAGTTAAATAATTAGAACTTATGTTCCTACTTACTTACCTAGGTAGGTAAGTAGCTAGGTAGGAAGGTAGGTGAACTAAAGGTTAAATTTCTTTAAGCTCATCCTTAATGGCACATGTTTTTTAATGTGAAAACATAAAAGAACACCTTTCTTGTATAACTTACAAAATGAGATTAGAGGACAAAACATATGGGTAAAATTTTCTAGTTGCACCTTAGTTACCAATTGAAATGTAAGTAGAAATTTGTTCTCCCTTGATTACACCTACTGGGAAACATTGTAAATAATTTGAGTTTCCCATTAAGGCATGGCACATGCAAACCTCAAACTTTCACATGCATAGATGCCAAGCCTAGACTTGAAATTTTTGTTGGCCTTACCTACCAAGGCAAAGATATTGTGTTTAAAATTATAGAGTATAATAGCTTAATGGATTTTGGCCTCCTAGGTAATAGGTTTATTTTTATATGAAGTTTTTTGAAAGATGATATTTTTGCTTGTGTTCAAACTTGAGATTAGTTATAGAGTAATAATATCTTGAAGGATTTTGGTTTGTTTTAAAGGATTTTTGAAGATTATAATTTTTGCATGGTGAAATATTTGAATTTTCATAATTCTTCTTTTGCATTAAAATACTTTTTAATGTAAATGGCAAGAACACAATATGAAAAACCCCTTGTTATGATCAGTAAAGTTTTTAGCCATTACAAAATGGATGCACTAGGTCATTGCTTGAGGATGCACACAACCTGCAATTGCACATGTTAGCAGAGAAAAGTGGGTCTCCTCTTGTGCTTCCAATAAACACACAAAAATTGGTGAATTTTTTCATTTTTTTCAAAAATGGTAAACTGGTCAAGTTTAATAGAATTTGCAAATGCAAGTGGAAATAATGATTATGAAAATGACAATTTTCAACAAATTTTTTATTTCCATAATTCAAACAAATTTGAAGAAATCATAGAAGAAAACTTTGGAAAAAGATTGGTATAAAACATATTGAATCTTGAACAAATTATTGACAATGATTCAAAAACTTTAATAATTGTTGTAGGAGAAGGTTTTTGACCATTTGGATTATTCTATGACCCATATTCAAAAGAATACAATTTCCCAACGTTATTCTATGACAATTCAACACCATCGTTTACATGTTCATACCAAAAGATAATACAAGCTGAATTTACAAATGTTAATAAAAATTTGCATATCATATAACAAATATATATTTCAAAAAATAAAATTTTAAATACATTTTATATTGTCTTTTACATGGATTTGTATAGGAAAAATAAAAATTATCTAATCAAATCTTCACAACTAATGATGTTTCAAAAAATATAAATATAAAAAATACAAAATTTTAATTTAGGTTATAATGAATTAAATCGTATTAAAACATTTCCAAAAAAATTTAATCAACTTCAAAAAAAAAATTTGCAATGATTAAACAACTTGGACTGCCATCTTTTTTTGTAATGTTTATAATGACTGAAAATAATTGGCCTATTCTTGTAAAAAATATTTACACATTAAAAATGTTCAAAATCTTAATATAGAAAATAAATATTTACTAAACATAAAAGACCTCATTGAAAATGACCCTATCACTTGTGTGTGTTATTATGAACATATGATGAATACCTTTCAAATTTTTTTAAATAAATAATAATTTTCTTATTTGGCAAAATTAATGATTTTCTTATAATACATAATTTCAACCCATAGGTTTAGCCCATGATCATGTATTCTTATGGTTTTAAAATGTTTTTAGATATGGATTTTGTACGAACAAAGAAATTGAAATTTTTGTTGATAAAATATAACAACTGATCAAAGTATTCTCAACACATAAATTCATAATTGTCAAATACATTAACACAAATGAACATGTCAAAAAAACACAACTAATTTGTCAATTCCAATATCCAAAACCTCTAATGAAATGTGTAAAAATATTATCACCTTTAAATGAAAAGGATATTAATTCAAATCTTCATGAAATTTTCCAAAAACTTGTTGATATGGGATTAGGTCTAGAAATTTCATTTCATCAATTTCTATTAAATTTATTTTTAAATGAATAGACTTATCTACTTAGTTTATAATGGACAATACGAAGACCAACATTTTTTTGAAATGTATAGCAAATGATATAGAAACAAATGCTTTTAATATACATCTAGGACATTTGTGGGAAGCAAATACAAATCCATAATTCATTTTAAATCCATATGCAATAGTATTTTATTGCATTTCTTATTTTTTAAAAATAGATAAATTTGTCACATGAGAAATGCAAATCATATTGGAAAAATGTAATCATGAAGAAAATGAAGCATTTAAACGAATAAAAAATTTAGAAATGCATTTTTAAATGCACAACAAATGTCAATTCAACAAGTATTACATATTTGTTTATCCATTCCAAAATATCATTCAACAAGATCTTTCCAATTTATAAATACTTGTGAAGAAAATAATATAACTTTTTTTTATTACCACAAAAAATGTTAAACAAATTATCTCCAAATTCAATAGACATCCATTATAAATCATTATTTGGAAAATATAAAACATGAAATGAATCATTAAACCATATTTCTTTAGCAAAATTTGTTGCTACTTTTTATATTAAATCACAAAAAAAGTACACATAGTGAAATCATATGTTGGGTTTCATTTAATCTTCATAAAATTTCATAAGACCATTATAGAAAAGTATTACTTTTATTTATGCCTTGTCATGGATTGAAAATTTATTTAAAGGGTCAACATCTTTCATGGAAAGATGTTGATCTCAATCTAAAAAATGATGTTGAAATTTTTAAATAAATTGTATATAATTTCAATATTTTAAATGACTATGGTGATGAGTGGGATAATTTACAATCACAAGTACAAGAACACACCAAAAAATTTAAATAAATGGATGGGAAAATACTTTTAGTAATGAAATAGATTTTAATGCAAGTAACTCAAAATTAAACATGTTTACAAATACCAAAGAAGTCAAACTATACAATTTAACATATGAATATTCATCAACATTATAAATTTAAAAAAAAAAAAAAAAAAAAACAAACAACACACCAATTCATGATATTTTCAATAAATGGATGAACGCATTCCATATGAATAATTCTTGACAAATATGAAAAAATTAATTATGAACAACGACTCATTGTAAAAGATATTATATAAAAAAAACAAAAATATCCTTCAAAACCTTTACACATTTTCTTAGCAAAAGGTGCAAGAACAAGAAAAATTGTTACATTAATGTGTATCATAAAAAACATGTTAAGATTTTATATAAAAGACATTCCAAATGCTAACCCTTTGAAATCAAAAGTCATGAAATTAACATACATTGGAAAAGTTGCATTTAACATTAATGGTATGACCATTCATTCAACACTTGCAATTCCTTTAAACAAAAATTTCAATGGACTCAAAACATTAAATGATGACAAACATGATAGTTTGATAAAAAAAAATTTATGACCAATTACATTTATTAGTCATAGATGAAATTTCATTAATTGGCAATATTATGTTATCATTTATTGATCGTAGATTACAAATAATAAAGCAAGTTCATAATTTATGGGTGGTCTTGATATAATAATAATTGGTGATTTTTATCAAGTGCTTCTGGTTCAAGATTCATGGATTTTTTCAACCAAAAATATTGGATTCAATATTTTAGCAACAAATTTTTGGCATAAAAATGTAAATTGTGATGAATTACACAAGATTATGAAACAAAATGATGTTCATTTTATTAACATTTTAAATAGGCTTTGAACTACTTCACAAACAAATGAAGACATACATTTTATGACTAATTTATGTTTAAGACCACCACTAATGGATAACACATTACCACATTTATTCTACACAAATGTTAAAATCATTGCTCGTAACAAAATTGTATATGACAAAGCACTTGGTAAAATAATTAAATTTCTTGCAAAAGATATTCATTTTGAAACATGTCCTCATTTCAAATTGTCAATGTTACCATCTCACAATAGTGACCTCCATCATGAATTGTTGCTTTAAAAAAATGCAAGTGAAATTGCATGCAAACAACTATGCAACATTAAATGGTCTTGTTAATGGTGCAAATGACACCTTTCAAGATTATATAGAAAATAATCTAAAACCATTGATTTGGATACATTTCCATAATCCACAAATTTGAATAAATACATGAAGAAAAAACTCTCACATTTACGAACAATTCCTTACAATTGATAAGAAATGGACACCAACTGAACAAAAAATTGTAGAATTACAAATTGGTAATAATCCTTCTCACATTATCAAAAGAATTCAATTTCCAATCTAATTAAGCTGCGACATGCACTATTCATCAAGCACAAGGTTTAATTCTTGATCGTCTTGCATTTGATTCAAGTGGTGTCACAAAACATGGTTTAACATATATTGCATTATCTTGAGTCCATTTTAAAAAACATTTATATTTATTTTCTCCATTGTGAAACAAGAATTTTCAAGTAAATACTTTAAGTACATGAAGAAATGCATCGTTTAAAAACAACTACAAAATGCACAATAACAATTGCTTCTTTAAAATCCGATTGTAAAAAATTTATTATCATATAATTTTAAATTACTCGTCCTTTTAAATTATACTTTCAAGACATTCTTAATTATCCAAATCTGTTTGCATCACACATTCTTTGTTTAAATGAAACAAAAATACAAAATATTTAAACACATCAAGAAATTTATAATGCTATTTTAAATAAATTCAAAATTCTTTCATGGTATGACCAACATGGCACAACGATATTCTACAATACAAATATGTTATTATCTCAATATGTTTTTCAAATGCAAATTCAAGTGCTAAATTTCTCATTATTTTTTTCAATGAAAACACATGACAAGCTTTACAGTATAATTACAATTTACAAACCACCACAAATGAACACAATTTTTTTCATTTCCATTTTAGAAAACATAATTAACAACAAAAAATTCCTACAAATTGTCCAACCATAATAATGGAAGATTTTAATGATAAACATGTTGACAAATACAATTGAATCATCAACATTAAAAGCACAACACATTAATACGCATAATTTCCATATTACATTTATAAAATGCACAACATCGACCATATTATGGACTAATGCCCAGAGACCTCAAAGTTTATTGGACATATCATAACCGTATTATATACTTTGCATTCAAATTATCTAACCATATTTTTCAATTTATTATACCATTTATTAATGAACAAAGTTCAAACAAAAAATAGATTATAATCCAAATAATAAAATTACCAAAAAAAATTTAACTATTTAAATATATATATATGTGCATGGATATAAAAATTTCCCCATCCATTACTAAAATTGATTGTCATCAAAACATTTTCAAAAATATTAATTTCCTTTTCCATGATTTTGAATCTTTCTATTGGTAGAGTCCGTGTGTCACATGACACCTTGTTTCTTTTATGATTTTTAGTGTGTATCTCAAAGTGGCTATTCATCCCTAGGAAGATTTTGCCAAATCTGGCTATAAGCCAGAATAAATAATCCTATATTTTTTGAATCATTTTCCTATGATTTTTGGCTACGCAGTGAAAACCAGATGTAGTACTAAATATGGCGATTGTAAAAAAATTATTTTGTTCTCTCATTTCTGGCGACTGAAAACCTCCAAAAATCACTTCTTTTTCCAAAATTTTAATTTCGCTTTTTGGCGAAATTTCGCCAGTTGAAAGGAAAAAAAAGGCTGGAGTAGCAGCAACAATAGCCAAGGGGTGAGTTTCGTTTTAAGTTCTATAGCCAACTCGCCAAAAGAACGGTTTATATATTCTTCGGAATCAAGTCGGCAAGAGCGTTGGCAAAACTAACTCGCCGTTTAAATTTATTCATTAATTAATTAATTAATTAATTGTTTATTTTTAAGAACCCTGAAAAACTCCCGTTTCTTTATTTGAATTCCGTTCCTCTTGGAGGGAACACGGGACCCGGGAAAACGCAGGGCGCGGAGAGGGCGGCCGGGCGGGCCTGGGTGCGCGGCGGCCGCCCCACAAAATGCCTTCATGAAAGCGTCCAAGCTGCTGTTCTCGGTTCAAAGGTTTAGGGTTTCGCGTGTTCGGAAGAAGGGCTTTTCCGCCGTGCGTTGCTTTCGTTGCAGTCTGTCGCGGAGATTTTGCGAAAATCTGCTCGAGGTTGGAGTTCTGCTGCAAGTAGGAGCGCACTGCGCAAGGGGAGAAGCTAGTTCCAACGATTCGGAAGCGTTTAGACAACATCGTGTGCGGTAATGGAGTTTTGGGGTATGTACTTTTGTCGTCTTCGTCGTCGTCGTCGTCGTTTTCCAGGGTTTTTGAGCTGGTTTTTACCGTGAGACTTTCAAGCTCCTAGGTCTTGCAAGTCTTTTTAGGGTCTTTTTTTTTTTTTTTTTCCCCTCCTGTTCTTTCAAATCTCATTTGCAAGTTTTATTCGATTTGCAGCTGCTGTTCTTTTAAAAACGTAATGAAAAATTATGTTTTTCTTTTTTCCCTCAGAGGTTTAACTGGTTTTCTTTAATGCTAGCGCAAGGGTTTGTGTCTTTGAATGCTCGTATTTTTTTCTTTCGGCTTTTACTTGTGAAACCTCGTCTGAAGGTTTTGTCTTCTTCATAGAACATTCTTTTTTTTCATCACGATCTCGACCGCAATTGTTTGTTTTTTCCTCTGGCAGGTATTGAGGTTCCAGCAGGGAAGCCCGTAACATGTGTTCCAGGAGAGGGAATGTATCTCCATGTCTCCCAGGTGCTGCTAGACCTTATTCAGTCTTCATCTTTTTGAGCATTTCTTTCTGAACTGTATTGTACGTTGGCATCTTCAGTACAGTTGCTTTTTTACTTTCCCCGGGTGGGTGTCCATGAAATGTCAATTCATTGCTAATTTAAGTTTCTTTTTTGCACCTACAGGCTGCATTGGGAGAAGGGAAAGGAAAGTCAGAGGGAAGCAATAAAGCAGTGTTGAGTGTCGAAGTTGATGCAACCAAAGTAGTTCTAGGGACTCTCTATCAGGGAAAGTGTGATCAGATTTCTCTGGATTTGGTCTTTGACAGAGACTTCGTTGTCTCACACACTGGCTCTTCAGTTAGCATGTACCTTTGTGGTTACCGAACTGAGGCACCTCAAGATGAATATCCTTTTTCCATACCTTTTTAACAGTTGATTTCACAAGTATACTTTGAAGACTGTAGTTAAAAGCCTAGTCGCTGCTGGAAACTGGTTTAAAATGTTCCTTAAACCTCAGCTCCATATCATCTATTATGCATTTCAATGGTTCCTTGACTTAAGTGTTTTTTGGACTCATCACGTTTGACTCAGAGGAAGGTGGGTTTTGGATTTTGAATCTGTTTGATTTTGTCAACTGATGATGCCTTCGTTTCACTGCTGTTTTTTTCTTTTTCGATTTATGCCAGATTGGGTTGTTTGGTGACATGATTAAATGCAATGGTCACTATGGGGTTGATGAGGTGATGCCTGAATGGTGTTGTATGTTCAAGGAATTAGGATAATATTCAGGTTTTTGAATGTGTCAATGGTTTGTGGCTGTTTAAATTCCATTTGCCATCATGGTTTCTGATTTTTCTCTTTGTTAAAAATCCAGGTATGACTGATGAGGATGAAGATGAGGATGAGGATGAGCCTGTCCAAGCAGCTGTTCCGCTCATCAAGGCAAATGGTGATGCCTCAGGTAGAACAAAATGAACCTTATTCTCTCCTGGAGTGCAGCCATTGAGTCATCCCTGGCTGAGAATATATTTGGGGATGGGAACACACCTGGATTGGATCTGGTCTCTCCTCTTTTGTGGGTATGTTTGAAAGAGTTGTTATTGCAAGGATAAGGATATCATGTGGATTGACTGGTATAACAGTCCAGTATTCATCTCAAGCAGTACCTCAGCTACAATGGTCTTGGCATTGTTTGGCAGGAGGAAAGAAGGCAGTCAAGCCAGAGACAGCCAAGTCAGCCATCACTCTAGAAGCTGCAGCAGCAGCAGGCAAGGCAGCAGCAGCTCCAGTTCTGAAGAAGCTTGAGCAACAACAGACGAAGCCAAAAGGTCCTGTGGCTGTTCTAGCTGAGGATGATGAAGATGAAGAAGATGATGAGGATGATGAGGAGGACGAGGATGACGATGAGGTTGGTTTTGGTTGACTGCTTTTGGACCTGAGAAATTTTGTTCTCAGAAATTCCTGATTGATTGAGATGCTTATCAAGGGTGATGTAGATTTTTCTCTTATAATGATGGCTGCATGGGACTGCATTTTGATAGCAGACTGTTTTCTACACTTTTTCACTTGGAGTCATTTCTCCTTGACATTTATTAAATTAGCTACTCTTGGCTTGTCCACTGCTGGAGCTCTGCTCCTGCTTGAGTTTCCATCTGGATGACTCCCTCTTCTATGTCCTTGTCTCTTCAACACAGCCATGCTGACTGCTGACAATTATCCCAGTTAGATGTTTGAGAAGCGACAGACCTATGACTGGGAAACATAAGTCCTTGGTGCAAAAGGAGAACCAACAACTTATTTGGTTCTCCACAGGGACAGCCCTGCTCCAATTTCAGGACTTGCGGTCGCAGTGATGTTTGCCCTTTGCTTTTGAGTTTAGGGGTACAGTGCAGGCATAGTCATGTGACTGTAATAGTCAGAACCTTTTTTGACCTGATGAGCTTATTGTTTATGGCATGAAAATTCAAGGATGAAGAGCCCAATGTGGGTCCGTTTGTGATGGACATGGACTCTGATTCTGATGACGAGGAATTTGATGAGGTGCGCTGAATTATGTTTCATTCCAAATGGGGTTCTCTGTAAATATGCTACTAGATTTTCCATGAGCTAGTGTTGGGACCATAAATAGAATGGAGCTTGCCCTCCCAAGTTTGTAGCAGTTTGAATGTGGGTACTATTGACATTTTTTCTTAGCTATGTCATTTGAGTTGTAGCTGAAATCATGATTGATTTTTCCTGTTGCTTTTAGAAGTGCAACAGAAACTTTGGATGCAGATGTTGTATATTGGTTTACCTGAATTTTTGGGTTGATTATTATACACTTATGTACATCCACAGTTGGGAGTTGATAAAGTTAGTGGTTGGTCTTGGCAGCTTATCACTGCTATTGGTGATGAAGGTGATGAACTGACAGTTTGAGAGCAGCTCTCAGCTCTATGAAGACTTTTATTGTTGTGTGGATGTTCCAACTGTTGTGGACATTTCTCTGCAATCTCATGGAAATGTAGAACTTCTCCATTAGGTACAGCAGAATTCACATGAAGACAAGTGTGGAATTTTAGAGAATAGATTATGGAGATGAGATTGAACACTGATGATGAATGTGAGTATTGGAAAATAGTCTTGTCTCAAATCACATTTTCTGGATTGTCCTTTGTTTTGGGGGTGCAGATGGATGAAGATGAGTTTGATGAAGATGATGAGGATGATGAGGATGATGAAAATGATGAGGAAGATGAGGAGGACGATGAGGATGAGTTGGAATTGGAACCAGCCAAGGTCTTGTACCACCTTCATCCAATGAATGTGGGATTATGCCTCCATGGCTACAGTGCACTCTACATCTGAGACAATTATTATGAAGTTGGTGGTTTCTCTGTTGCCTTAGAGTAAGGTCACCATTGCTGAGTTTGACACGGTTTTGCAGTTAGGTGCAAAGAGACCTGCAGCAGGTTTGCCCAAGGTTGTGGACAAGAAGGCAAAAACTGAAACCCCAAACAAGCCAGGTCATCCTTGTTTTCCTTATTTCTGTCTCCAGATGGTCAAAGTTTCTTTTGAAAAAATTCCCAAAGGTGATTTGATACCTTATCCGCTGATCTGAATGTTTCAAGGACTGGGCTTGACTCTGTGCAGCCTCAGTGGTGAAGAAGGCAAAGGAGGCTGCTACTCCAGTGGCGAAAACTCCAAAGAAGGAAGTGGCTAAGACCGCAAGGAAAGAAGAGATAACCCCCAAGGAGAAGAATGCAAAGACTCCATCTGATAAGGTATCATGGGTCTTGTCAGACTTTCAATCAGCATTGTCTGCAACTGAATCAGCTGTCACATTCTCAGTCAATGAGTGGTATCTGCTAGAATTAAGTCCAATACAATGATAAAAGGATGACATGGTAGAGGTCTGGATGGGCTATAGCACTCAATACAGAAAAGAGAAATGCTTTTTGTGAGAATTCTGTGCCTGAAGTTTTCTTTACCCTGTTTGGCAGACCCCAAAAGGTGCTGTAGGGGCAACCCCTACAGCAACACCAGCATCAGCAAAGAAGCTTGGTGAATACAAATGCAAGGATTGTGAGAAGTAAGTATCCAATCTGCCAGTTTGCAGGAAGCATCCATATGCTCAACACTATCATGCCTACAGTGTAGTACAAATGCATTTTCTAATGCAAATGTTGACTTGTATCTCCCTATGAAACGTTTGTTGTTGAGGAACCACTCGAAGTTTGGTTTCTCAAGTGGCAGTGATATTGCTTTCCTCTATATTACTGTTTGGTTGATGCTTAGAGATTGTGGGCCTGTTGCTGAAAGGTTTTGTCTTTGTCCAGGAATTTTGTGACGGAGACAGCATTGACCCAACACAGTGCTGCTAAACACAAGAAATAGGTGCTGGAGGGAGATAGTCTTCAGTGTTCACCATTTGACTAAAACTGAATTTTTATGGATCGTTATCGCAAATCTCCTTTGTTATCTTTCCATGTTTTTCTAGGCAAAGAGTTGGTTACAATATGGTCAATGACTTTTTTTGATAAAAGTAGTAGTCTGAAAGGCTTGTGAACTGTTTGGGACAAGTGAGGAAGAAAATTGGTGGAGGTGTAGTACCAAGTAGAGAACCTTTGAGGTTGTGTCACAGGCATAAATGAAATGGCCTAGAACAGGGATTAGTGTTTCAAATAGATGATGATCTGGTCAGGCCTTTTTTTTGGGGGGGGGGGGGGGGGGTGGGTTGGGTATTGCTTTGATGATCTGTTTCATCTGTGAGAATGAAAATGTGGAATGTCATTTCTACTTGCAAATTATTGGCAAGGAAATGACAATGCGGCGCTTTCCTAAACTGGCTGGAGATTTCTGAACTAGCTCTACTGTACTCAACTGCTTGATAGTAGCATTATTGGGTTTTGTGGTTAGTTTTGAATGCAAAAAGTGCAACCTCTCTGCCACACTGTAACTTTTTGAGTATCTGCAGGAAGTTGCTTGGTTATTAGATGGAATGAGCATGGTGCACTGAAGGCCAGAATTCAATCACTCTTTTAAAATCACAGGTCGAGAAGAAAAAGAGCACTAAATGGTTGTCATCCCTTTTGTGGTAATTGAGGTATGAACCCTAGAAATCCTGAGCGATTTGGGCCCAAGCACCCAAGTTGAACAAGTGAGAATGGCCATCTTGTCTCTTTGTTGTCTCCCCATGTTTGAACTCTTTTTTAATATAAATTGTTCCAGAAGCTTGAACACCTATTGATAGAGGCACAGAATTTGACAACTTTGTTAAGGTCTTGTTGGTTTCTGAATTCAAAGAATCATTGAATTGTCATTTCGCTTGGAAATAGATTCAGTTTTGGATGTGGGAAATGATTTGTTTCTCTTGAGTTTTGTACAATTATTTTAATTGTCAATCCTTTGCTAAGTCAATGCACTTTGCTGGCAAGTTGGATTTTGGTTGTTGGCTGACATTGGGTGCCCTTCCAAAGATGTATACCCATCACAATAGATTAAAGGCATTGACAACAGTGCGTCATACCCACAGACCTTGGCAATGAAAGTACGGATTGGACGATGGATTCACTCTAGAGTTCTTCTGCAGGTGGAGTGCCCTTTGCTGCTAAGGAGATTACACAATGCAGCTGACTCTCCAGCCATATGTGGGGGACCCAGCATGTGGGTATTCTGCAAAATGGAAAGCCCATTGCTGAGGGCTTTATAGTTGTAAAATCCAAATAGCCAACTTTCTTACACGTTCTACGATAATTGCACTTGTGATATCTACACCATTCCTCTGGTGTCTCTTTTCTCTACTCTACTCTGTGGGATCAAGTTGTTCTCTGTGATAGAATATGCTTTGATGTGGGTCCAAAGGATACTATTTAGCTTCTTCTGCAAAGAGCTTTCAATTATGCCAAATAGTGCAAGAGGAGGCCCTATGAACCAGCACCCACCAGTGCACCATCGATGAACCTCAACTGAGTTAATATTCGGTTTCACCTCGGTAACCAACTTCTTAGGAAATAGGTCTCATATATGAGTAGATAGGTAGGAAAATAGGTAACTACTAACTAAGTAGATGGTTTATACATGGGTAAGGGCTGTTTTTACTACCTACCTACTAACAACCTTCTTGTGGGTTGTTAGTAGGTAGGTACAAAAAGAAAGCAATTGAGCTAACTGCAATACTTAGCTACGGAACTTGGAACTCAACTGAAAACTGTTTCATGATCACTTATCATTCATCCTTCATGGTGCACTTGGTGGGTGATGGATGTTTTATTGTGGCCTGGAGAGGGGGTGGAAGGAAGTTGGGTAATAAAGCAAACAATGAAGAAGAAGTGCAATCTGACAATAAAAGTGTATACTGGAGACCTTTTTACCACCAAATGTATATGCAAAACTAAAAGCCCAGGTTGACTAAGAAACTGGAATGATTCAAGGTGCATTACATGAGAAGTCATGTAACAATTGCAAAAGACACAAGTTGTACATGTAAAAAGATTTTGTCAAGGGCAACCAAGATCATTTTGAGCATAGCCTATTGTTAGGTCGTGCACTCCAAAAAAATGAAAAATAAATTAAAAAATAAAAATAAATCTCTTAGAAGGAACCCTACTTTAATTGGCCAATGGTTAATTTTGTTTTTGCAACATTGACCAGTCACTCCCTAATATAGAAGCACAAAAGTTGCTTCTCCTTTAGCCAACACAATTTATAGTGCACCCTTTGATCTGAGGCATTAGATGTAGTGCACCCTATACATAGATGTGTATGAGCATCTCCACTTATTTGGGCCTTTACCAAGGCTTATCACATCTAATGTAGAATGCTCATTATTTCCCCATCCCTACACCACATAAACATGAAAATTTGCTCCAAACTGAGTTGATTTAAAGGGTTTAGGATGACCTTTAAAACCCCTAAAATTTCATCCAAATTATTTTGTAAAGGTCATTTTACTTCTGGGGGTGGAGCTGGTCTAATGCTCAACCAGTTGCATGATTAACTTTGAGCATCTCCACCCATACTGCCACCCTCTATTTGGGCCTCTACCAACATTAACCATGTCTACCATAGAGTGTCAATTATTTCCCCATCCCCAATGGACACACACACACACACACACACACACTTCCAAACTTTTTTTCCAATGTTTTGGACTTTTGATCACCAAAAAAAGGCTTTATATACCCAAAAGGAAAGTAAAGTCCACAAAGAGAGAGTGTGCCCACCCGAGCTTTGTTTAGCTTTGTTTACATCATTTGGACGGAGAGCAAGTATATGAGCTGATGATTGTAGTAAAAAGGCAACTGGAAATTTCAGTCATAATACTATGGCCTTGCAGCCTTTGAAGGTCCTTGTGAGATTGGACACTCCAATAATCGACTGGATTATTAAGGACCCACAAAATTATGAGCGTGGTGGCGGGTATTGGGTTGTTGGGTCTTTGTTGGAAATTGGAAGTTGAATCATTGGGGGTGAGTCCCGAGTGAGCCTCACGAAAATGAGTGACTCTTTGTTTTTTATTGGGGAAAATAAAGACCCGCTAAAACTTGTCAAAACAAACACTATTCAACAACATCCCACATGAGTGTGCTCAATTGACAAAATCACACCTTTGCCTGCATCTACAGCTTTCAACCAAAAAACAAACAAATCAATGTAACAAATTATCACACTGTAAAGTTATCTGTAAAGTCAGGCGATTGGGGGGGGGGGGGCCACAACGGCCAGTTTCCGCATGATAGGCAATCAAATGTGTAACTGGGAATGAAATTTTACAAAACGAAATAACTGGGACCCAAACTAGATTTCCACCAATTTTGGTTGTAAACTGAGTTTCACATCCCCTCTTCCCCTTTTCCTTATCGCCTACACTGCCGCTACATGTATTTTCAGAGCTCTTACCTGTACAACTACTATAATTACTTTCCGACCTTTGTGCATTAAATGCTGAGTTTTAGCATTTCATACTGAGATTTCATAGAATTTCATTACTTTGCGGATACCACTGAAAGAGGGTATAGGGGGGCGAGGGAGAGGATGACTTTATGCATAACTTTAGTGAATGTCGTAAAAGGTGAGTTCTCTATGATCCTTGGTGGATACATGGTTGTTCTTTTGTGGCTCTTGACGGGCTCTTCCTTTCTTCTCTTGTATGATTCAAACTTGTCAAGTAAAATAGGTCCAAAATCCAAAGTAGTGACAAAACTTCAATTTGGTATTATTTTAAAGGTCATGCCCATGTATTAAAAAGTCTTTTGGCAAAAAAAAGTGGCACACTTCTTCTTCAAAAAGCTATAGGTCAAAAAGTTGGAACCTTTACTCGCCATTTTCAAGAGAATGCTTTTGTATTCTCTTTTTCTTTTTCTTTTTAAATTATTATTTATTTATTTTGGGCACAAATGGAGAGATTCATTGCGAAGAGAAGGCAAAACAACACGAACTACATATTTGCACCTTCCAAAGTCCAAACTCAACTTCACAATAGAGCTATCCGTAAGGTAGGCGGGTTAGACTAAGGTTCCCACTAGGGGTTTAGCTCAGAGAGGGTTTGAGTGGTGGGGACAACATTTTGTTGAGTGTGGGTGATTATGTGCTTTGGTGAGTAAGAACCAATGTTTTGCAAATATTTAACTATTTGTATATATTTGGCAACTATGGATAGCATATATACTTCATCTTAACTAATTTTCTTAAAATCAATATACTCTAATGAACCAAATACTTAGAAGTAATGTAATTTTTTTTCTAAATATTTAATTACATTCTCAAAAAAATCAGCAAAATGGATAAAAATATAGCAAGGCATCTTATATTTGAGCTTTAAAAGTTGTCTTCAAAATTGCAAATGTGGATATTTTTCTTCATTTTGTAAGGGGTTACTTGGGCTACCTAGGGGCCCCCTAAGACTACCCAATGGCTACATAAGCCTACCTAAACTATAAAGGGTTAATTACCTAGGACTACTCAAAGCTACATACCTAAGGGTTATTTAAAGGCTACTTAGGAGTTATCCATGTACTACCTAGTAAGGTCCAACCTAGGGCTTACTTAGGTTAGCTATAGTCTACCTAAGGATTATGGAAGCCTACCTAAGTGCTCATTTTCTAATCATATATGAAACATTTGTTATTGTATCATTTGTCCATATGTGATAGTTGAACTTTCATGTTGTCATATTCTCTCTTAATAAGTGAACATAAAATTTTATGGATGAAAAATGGTCAACAAAACAAGACTTTTTCATTTCCTTTTATAGCATTATCACAAATTAATTATATGAAAGATTAATTTATGACTAGTATGTTTTACAAATGAGATACAAAATTATATTTTATGACTATAGTCATTTAAAAACTCATTGAGGATCTCTAATCATTGTTTTCTTGGTTACGAAAGACAAAATTTCTTCTTGCAAATGATCCAATAACAACTATGTTGACCCCCACCTCACTTTTGAACATAGTGAAATTTCCTTCAATAAGCTTGAAGGATTGACTCCATAAATCAATACACATGTTACAACTCCATAATGAGCACCGTGTGCATGTCCACCATGCAATGATGCCACCTTCGCATATACACAATCATGTTCATACCATAGGGAAAACATCTTAGTACCGTCACCAATGCAAATACATGTCAAGCAAAAAACCAAAAAAACAAAATGGAAACTTCAATTTGCACACATTTGCCAATTTACAAGACAATCTAATTATTTTATTGCAACAATTCATCCAAAATTTAATGAATAGGGCAACTTATTGTTAATGTTGGAGTTGTTCTTAGGTTTTCAATAACAATTGCCTTTTAGAATAACTACACAAGCTAATCTATTACATTATATATATACATATAGTTTTATTTTGTGTTTTTAGAATTATGATTTAATTGTAACTTTCAAGTTTTTGACTTGATGTATCCAATGAGTTCTAATTCTTTATTTCAAATTGCCATAGGTCCAATGCTTTTAAGGTCTTGATTATATAATTGATGATTCAAAACTCAATGTTACAAGGTCTTTGGGTTATCCTTCCTATTTTTATTGTAGGTATTAACTACATTTTACCATTTTCTAGTTTTAAATTTGATGGTCTTTTGTGTATTGTCATGATAAGATTTTTTTTATTACTTTTATTTTGTTTTGTGCAAGTTTTTGCATATGAACACATTAATCTCGTTGCATACAAATTTTTTGAAAGCACCATGATAATGGATGGACTCATGTCAAATTATATCAAATGCAAGGTGTTACTTAACCATGTATACTTGTGATTAAATTTGAAAGTTGAAAAATCAATTTATAATTCTACCCAATATGTGCAATTTATTGGAACATTATTTTCCTTTTTTTGAGTGCAAGAGACGTTTAAAACATGTAAGACAAATATTGATGCAACATTTGATGTAAGTTCAATAAACACGCCTCTATCAAATGGCACATTTGAACTTTGAATTGTGATAACATGATTTTGTGAATGTAAACGATTCCAAAGGTTTTTTTTCCTTGCATTTGAAAACACCTCCCGTGCATGAAGATTTCTTTGTTATTTGAAGGCTCCTTTCATTGATCATATGCAAACATATTTCCCTATTTGAATAGAAACCTTTTGTATTTTACCTTGGGGAACATGCACTCCAACGTGTGCCCCCCTCCCCACCCCCCTTTTGAGCCAACAGCTAGTCGGGGAAATTTTTTGAAAATGTTAAAAAAAAAATTTTGAATTTACACTACAAGAACAAAACTTTTTGAATTTTTTTTCATCACAATGCAAAAATTCCCTCCCCCAAATGTTGATTTATATCTAGATAAAGGTTATAGTAAACTTCAACTAAAGTAAAAGTGTAGTGGAGATACTCTAACTTCATATTAACTAAGTGTGCCCCTACGTCATTGGCCCAAGTGCGTGTGAACTCGTTATAATAATGGGGTGGACACAACATATGACATTATTTGGCAAGGTATACTTATATTTCACTCCAATAGCTTTCCAATAACACCAAAGGCACATCACAATTCCTTCTACTTGAATTGAATGGTAAACATTCAAGTGTTACTAGGTCCTCAACTGATTTTTCCTTTCAAAGCCTGGTTTTTTGGAATTTATTTTGAATTTTCAGTGGTAGAAATCAATTAAAAATCAATATATTCCACATTCTGAATCCAAATCTTACAAAATAAATTCTGTTAAATCCTGCTCATCAAGATCTTTCCAACAACACCAAAGGCGTATTCCAATTCTTCCAAAAGAATTTAGCTACGATTCAATTTAATTTAATTTTTAGGTGAAAAATCATTCAATGTTCAAAAAACTTTTGCACCACAAGGCCAAACATGGATGGAACTAAGCCCATGCATCCCTCCTCGTCAAAAGCTTTCCAAAGACACCAACAACACAATCTGAAGCATCTTGGTGCAGTCGATCTCATAATTACAAAACAAAACAAACTACCTTCCTTCATAGATAGATATGTAAGGAAAACACAGCACCAAATTTGGTCAAACATGGAACCAAGCCCATGCACCCCTCCTCGTCGAGAGCTTTCCAAAGACACCAACAACACAATCTGAAGCATCCTGATGCAATCGATCTCATAATTACAAAAAAAAACAAACTAACTTCCTTCATAGATAGATATGTAAAGAAAACATAGCACCAAAATTTGGTCAAATATGAGTTTCATCTTGCCTTTTTTTTTCTCCCCTGATTGACTTGCCTTCAACCAATCACTGCTTGTTCTGGAACCTCCTGCACTTCTTAATCCTCCTGAGTTCCAACATTTCATACCCATATTTAATCAAATTTCATTACTTTGTGGGATAACAATCTTCAGAGGCTAAAAGATAGGGGTTTGGGGGATGATGAAAGAAGGGATCAAAAGGGGGATCGATCACTTGATGGGTATCCCTATTTTTTTGCAAGATGAAAAGTTCTTGACACTTGGTGTTAGTGACTCTAGTGTTAAGTACCCCCCTAACATCAAACTAGTCATTGAAGACTTAAATATACTTATCATGAAAAAATTATGTTAAGCTAACATTCACTTAACATTAAGTTATCACCTATGTAACCATTGCATGCCACCTAGGATGCCACCTAGATTTTAAAGAAATGTTGACTTAACATCAAGTGTGATTGCACCTTTAATTATGTTATGTTCACACTTGGTGTTAGGGACTCTAGTGTTAAGTCCTCTAACATCATACTAGTCATTGAAGACTTAAATTTTATGTTAAGCTAACATTCACTTAAACATTAAGCTATTGCACATCTAACATTGAATGCCACCTAAGATGCCACCTAGATTTTTATTTAACACTAATGTAACATCAAGTGTGATTGCACCTTAATTAAGGTATGCTCACACTTGGTGTTAGGGCAGGCCTCTTAAAATGTGGCATTTTATTTTTAGATGCCACATTTAGATAATATAAGGTTTCTTGGACATCGAAAATAAGAAGTGAATGTTTTGTTCGGAAATGCTGCATAGACGTGTCATTGGAGGTGTTCTCATCGTACCTGACATACCATGTCGCGTAAAAGACCATTCCGGCTCCTTCATGTTCTTGAATTTGGCTTGCTAATCATTGATCGTGACAAGAAATCCCTAGTCACTTCAATGATGTGTCGCTTCTGTGTGTGCTTCAAGCACGTAGACAGCCAGGGGCCAAACATCAGTGGACGAAAAACACCAAGTATTATTCGGCCCCTTTTCGCAAGGAAAATTATGAAAAACACAATAGCAATCAACACCCTGTTGAATGGGAGAAATACAAAAAAGCTAGCAAGGAAGAAAAAATGGAGTTTTTTGAAACAATGAAATCTATTTCGATCGAACATTTCATCCGCACGAGTGGCAATATCCTCAAATTCATTGTGGATTCAAAAGATTATGGAAGACATCGTTGCATGGCTATTTTTTTCGTCCTAACAACAACTTGGACGCGTTGTCTCGAGAAATCCATGGCGTTTTTTAAGAAAGTGCCCGACACCACGACCTCGTATTGCATCACTGTAAAAAACATGAAACGATTCAAACTTGCTTTCGATCACACTTTAATCGGTTTGTCGTTTCATCAAATGTTTGTTGTTATTGATGCACCTTAATTAAGGTATGCTCACACTTGGTGTTATGGACTCTAGTGTTAAATCCCCTAACATCAAACTAGTCATTGAATACTCTCATGAAAATTTAATGTTAAACTAACATTCACTTAATATTAAACTATCACCCATTTAGCATTGAGTGCCACCTAGGATGCCACCTAGATTTTCATTTAACATTGACTTAACATCAAGTGTGAATGCATTATAAGTAACCTCATGTGTGTAACACTATAACACCATTGCTTGCTAGATGTGATAGCTATCTTTCCTCCTCCCTAAAAAACAAGACCTTACAAAGCAAATTGAAACTTGAGTGTTTTAGTTTAAAAGTTTAATAATTTTTCTTATACTCATTCAATTCAATGATGAAATATGAAATCAAGGAGTTCACAAACTTCTTTTAATGACTAGGAGTTTTGTGAGCCCAGGAGTCATCCCAAAAAAAAAACTAGGAAAATTAGTCTAATTTACAATAAAATTCTAAAAATTTGTTGGAAAAGAACATTGGCCCCAAAGTATGTATTCCCATTTTTCGGGGGAAAAAAATAGAAGCTTGGTACTTTTAACCAAAGGGTGGATACTCATGTTAATTTGATAACCGTAGCTCTCAACAAAATTGTAAAAAAAATTTCCAAAAATGAAAGATTCTTATGATAGAACTACCCAAAGCATCATCGATTCTTTTGTGAAAATTGTTGAGTTTTTTTAGTTATGAAATAATAAGAACCAAATACAGAAAGAAAATCTAGGCTATTGATCATAATATGGGTTTCGATTTATATGATTCTAATTAAATTCTAAATTATTAAAAAATATTTTAAAATTTTACCAAAATAGATGTTTTTTTAATTTTCAATGAACCCAAATTAGGGGATTAAATACCCATGCACAACATTGGTGGGTATCATTATTTCATAAAATGAAATTGAAAATTACATGTGGATATAAACTTGCGATACTACCCATTAACCCCAATTATAATCATTTATTTTTTCAAAGCCATGTATTTTGGTTCCATTGAGATCTAGTGTTAACCCAATTTTGTAGTTATGTACATAGTAATCAGTTGTTACCAGTGAGGCAATATTATTTTGAGATTATTTTAGTTATTATTGGATAACAAGTCTTTAAGTTAACTACTATGTTACGTGAACCAATAACCGATTTGTAAACAGTATTGGTTGTTAACAAAACAAGTTGATTTAAATTTGTGACCAATAATTCCTAGAAGTTGATTTTGAATTTATATCAATTATTGACTATTTAAATTCAAACAAAAGTATGATTTGGTACAATTAGGAGGATTTTGAGGATGATAAGGGGATCTTTTTCTTTATTTTTTGTAACTCGTAAAGGTTTTATTTTTTGAACTAGTATATTTTTTATTTCTAAAGATTTTTCCTTTTGATTTTATATGGAAAATTGATATTAGTTTTATTTTTAGTGAATAGGCAAGCAAAAACTTATTGTTTTTGTTTTTCCATGTTTTCAAATTTGAATAAACCACACCTGTTGATGAATTTGGTAAATCGGAATTATAAATATAGAAGAGGGAAATCAATAAATATAAAGAAATAGAAAAAACCTTTAACATTTGGTGACCGCACAATGGAACAAAATTGTGAGCAATCATGTTTAAACTCTTTGGTTTTCAATGATTTTGTTTCTTGAAATTTTAAGTTTGGATTTGTAATATTGTTTTAATAGTTTTTTAAAAGTGTTTTGTGCCTTGATTATTTTTTATTTTTAGATTATTTCTGATTTTTATAACAACTTGTTGATGAAAAGAACTAAAATTATCAATTTTTTAAATCAATATTAAAAATGCCAAGAATAGTCATAAGGGCCATTAGAAGGCAATTAGAATTAAGAATACCACATCAACTCGTTCATGAGGTGGTTTAATCATAAAAACAACTACATTATGAAATCAAGGGAATTCAACTTGTCGATGCTCTCAACAATGAGCGTCAACAATCGATTATGATATATTTACCTCTTCATTAGATATTAACAAACTAGGAAGAAAGAAGGGAACCACGAGTACCTTCAACTAATTGATTTTTGACACCCCAACAATTGTCCCAACAATGAAGGTTAAATGTACAACTGGGTGGACGAAACACCGCACCTATTTGACATGCTAATGAAGTAACCTCTATAGCACAAAGGTGGCAGTTTACAACACCCAATTATTGTATTCGTAGAGCTATTGTACCATCCCCATTAGCACCAGTTGTTGGGTACCACACATTTGAATCAGTTCTTAATTTGAATCCAATAGCAACAAATTCCAAATTAGAACATAATCAATTCTTAAACTGATTGGAACAACTATGCAACTTGGAGTGAAAACCTTCACATCCATCTAATGTTCAACAACATGTAGGACTGATGGATGGTCGACAAAAACCTATTACTCAAGGTGTTTGGTTGAATTTACCTATTATGGGAATCATTGAACAACCATGTGTTTAGTGAAGTATACTGGTTACAACCCCATAACCCATTATTGAAATTGCATTAACATGTGCATATTACCAACAGGTTGGACATGAATTCAAGAATTGTCCTTTTGTGGATGATAAATTGAAATGATTAATGAGAGAAAAGCTCAAAACTTATCTACCACCTATCTCAACGAACACACTAACAACATAGGTTGGTGTACCCATGCCACAAATTCAATCACAACTGGGTTTGACTACTCACCCAACATTACTTAATCAACATTTAGGTTGTCAATAACTACATTACACCATTGATACCAAGACAACCTAGAGTTGTATCTTATCCACCATATCTGATGTGGAATAATACAATACCATCTTTTGTACCCATGAAGCTTAACATGTATTCTTTGTATTATTATGGAATCAAGGGACCTAATCCAGTGATTTTTAGAAGAAAGGAGAAACATGTAATTAGTATTATTCAAACAAAATTGGTGCCACTTATTGAATAATAGGAACAACATCGACATCCTATTAAAATACCAACTTATGGATTATAGCAACCGGTTTTAATTCCAAGAGGTGTATTTGTTCAATAAGCAACATTAACATCTCTACCTATTAACATACCTATTGCCACTGGACTACCTATCTATGGTCACAGTGTTCCACTTCAACATTTAAAAAGGGTTAATGTACATCCACAATTGGGTGGATAACCGCTTGGAGGTTCACCTAATGGAGGATCACTTGATCAAGACCCACTTAAAGGATTGCCACCTAATCCACCTATTGGATTTTATGAATGACTAACACCTAATCTAAAAATGTTCATGCCACCATGGTACCCACCAATTCTAATTCAATACAAACCGACGAATAAACTTCCATATCATAAACTTCAATATCCAACATATGTGAAGGATATTAATCTTGATGTTCATATCAAAAATTTCAAAAACACAATTAAAACTTACGGGGAGATTGTGGAGGTTAATATCAGCAACCTATTTACAAGATAACATCTCGGAATGGGGCGAAAACTTTGTACAAGATTATCCCCATTGCACTTTTGAGGAGTTGGAACAAGTGTTTTGCAAACGTTTCTAAACTGTGAAGAATGAAGAAAAAGTTTATATGCAATCAAAAAATCTTTTACAACAAGTCGATGAATGGGTAAAAGTTTACAATGAATGTTTGTTAAAACTTGTTAACTATTTGCAAATCAAAACTACTAATGTTTTTTTTACTATTATTTTCCGAATAGGATTGCAACCATACTTTAGACTAACAACAATAGTTATGGCAAGAGATACCTTAATCAAGCATAAGGAAATTGTAGTGATTTGTGAAAAGGGTGGACCAATCATAGCAAATTACAACGCTTTGATGATTCAACTGAAATCCAAACCAGTTGCACAACCTATAAACACTTATAATATTGTTAAACAACAGTTTACTTGTTCAAACTATGGTAAAATTGGTCATGCCAAGGAAACCTATCATAATAGGAAGAAAAAAAAACTTGCAATACCTATTATACCCACTAAAATTGTTGAACCGATGGCTGAAATTATTACACAACCTCTTAAACCAACTAGAATACCATTGAAATATCCTTGTATTATCTATTTTAGTTTTGAACACCATTCATTTGATTATTTAAAAATATAGAAGTTTGGAAAATGTTTCAGACTAATCTAACCATGACCACGACAATAGTAACAAAACCTTATAAACTTGAGAACATATCAATTAACATAGTTGTTGTTGTCACCACACGTAGTCAAATACCAAAGTAATGGGTCCTCAAAGAATGTTAATTGATGAAGGCAAAAGCAATAGTTGAATAACAAACCGAAGAACAAATGTGTGATTCTTTTGTCCACATTATCAAGGAGTTACAAGGGAGTGTTTTAGTGTCACAAGCATTCGTGGAGTTAAATGGACCACTTCATATATTCAAATTGGGATGGTTTACTATAACCGGTAAGTCAACTGGTTATTAGCAAGTAACCTATTGAGTTGACTACATAAACAACATTACCAGAGAAGATTTGGGAGGAGATTTTGAGAAACATTAGCATATAAGTTTTAGAAACCAACTATGTATCCAACTTGGGGCAACTATTCTGGATTATGCCAAACATAAAAAAATGTTATAGATTCTAGTTATTCAATGTTGTTAAAATGCCCATGGTTGAGATATGCTAAAATATCCCATGATTGGGGAACTAAAATTGTTACAATACAAGGAACATGTATAGTAATAACCATGCATGTTACTAAGAAACTTGGTGTTCAAACCAAAAGACCATAAGTTTTAATTTGTTATGATTTCCATTATGGAATATCTAATGAACATGAGGATGTGATTTTGTTATAAAATTAAACATGTTTTCAATAGGAACCATAGCATACCTATTTGAATTGAACTGATTTCTAAAATAATCTACATACTAAATCTTAATGTAATAAAACCGGTCCCAAAAGAACCCATTGAATTGGTACATGTCTTAGTTGTCAACATGGTTATACCACCTGACACTACCAAACAACACCTATTTAAGACCTTTTTCCATTCAAAAGTGGGAAAGATGATCATTGATGAGACACTTGGTTGATGATGAGTACAAGATTTAACCATAGTTAGTTGGACAGTCACTGAAGAGGAGCAACTAACCAAAGTCAATTGGGGCACCAAGGAGAGTGTGCAACAAGTGAAAGTGAATGTTTCACTTGAACTGATTATCACAAAACAATAGATTGAACTTTTAAAGGAGTTCAAAGATGTATTTTTCTAAGCATACAAAGACTTGAAGGGTATACCATTAAAGATTGTTCAACACAAGATTGAATTTAATACCATAATAACACTTACTCATCAAACAAGGTGTTGGTTGAATTTTAATTATGTTGCCATCGTCAAACAAAACATAGACAAGTTACTTGCTAATGGTTTTATCAAACCGGTTGAGGAAGCAACCTGGTCATCACTAATAGTGGTTGTTCCTAAAAAAATGGGAAGTTGAAATATGTGTTGATTTTTGGAAGTTTAACATGGCAACAAAGAAAGATCTTTATCCATTGCCTTTTACAAATGAGGTTATTAACACAATTTTTGGGCATGAAGTTTAAACCTTTTTGGACAATTTTTTAATATTTCATCAAATTTTAATCACACAAAAGATCAACACAAAATTGCCTTTGTGGCAAACTTGGGGACTTTTGTGTGGGTTGTGATGCCATTTGGTGTCAAAAATGGACTGCCCCCTTATCATCAAAAAATAACCAAAACTTTTCATGAATACATTGATGTATTCATGAAGGTATTTCTTGATGATTTTACAGTTTTCAGTGACCTATCAACTCACTTTGAAAAATTCATGATTTTTTTTTTTAAGTGTAAAGAATTTGGCATTAGCATGAACACATACAAGGGCGCATGCATGGTATTTTCAGAAACCATCCCAAGTTTCATAGTATCCAAAGAAGGAAAAATAATGGATCTTAAGAAGGTTGAAGTTTTAGTAAACATACCAATACCTACTAGCCCCCAAGAGATCCAAGTTTTCAATGGGATGGCATATAGTCATACATGTGTTTTATCAAAAACTTTGGCTCTATTATGTCACCAAGTTGCTCAAAAAATTTGAAGTTTTTGAGTGGACTACAAAATGCCAAAATGTTTGGGAAGAGATCAAAAATTGGTATGTACAAGCCCCTATTTTGATTAACCCAAATTGGGAGCATGAGTTTGATGTTCACATAGATGCATCCTAGCTAGTAGTAGGAACCATATTTACCCAAAACCGGTAAGTTTGACTAACCGGTTATGTATGCCTCTAGATTATCAAACTCAACTGAGAAAAATTGTATTATACTAAAAGGGAAACCCTAGCTATGGTTTATGCCTTACACCAATTTAGACATTACTTATTGGATAACTAGTTTGTATTTTATGTTGACCATATGGCCCTTGTGTACCTGATTAATAAGCCATAAGTTTCTAGCAGAATAATTAGGTGGTTTTTGCTATTTTTTTTAATATGGCCTCAAAATTAACTATAAACTTGGTAGATTCCATTTAATGGAAAATGAATAAAATAAACTGCCCAACCAAACCAAACTAGTTGGTGTACTTGATTAGACTTTTAATGCTCACATGTTCATGTTATAACTATAACGGTTATAAAATATATGATTCCCTGTTAGAAGGGATGATGCCAGAACAATTTATTACTTCACAAAAATAGTACTTGGCTTAAAAAGCTAACCATCTATGTTACAAGACAAATTACTTTATAGATTTGGACAAGTCAACATGTTTTGTCATGTTTTGCAACTAGAACAGGTGCCAATTATAATATAGGAGTTGCATAATGGAGTTGGAAGAGGACATTTTTCTCAGACATTATGGTGAAGAAGATTCTTGATGTTGGTTACTAGTGGCCAACCATGAATAAAAATGTTCATGAATCTTGTCAAACTTAAGACTTATGCCAACAAACATGTAACCTATTATCACAAAATATGGAAAATTTGATCATTACTATGCTTAAAAAACCTTTCCAAAAATGGGGACTGGATTTCATTGGACCCATCAAACTGATGAGTTGATACTCTTATAATTGGTACATTTTAGTTGCCACTGATTATGCCACTAAGTGGGTGGAGGTGATAGTTTTGCACACCAACACAACTATTATTATTGCGAAGTTCTTATATGACCACATTTTCACTAAATTTAGTTATCCACATACCATTGTGATAGATCAAGGTACCCATTTCATTAACGATGTCATTTATTATTTAATTGATCATTTCACATTAAAACATACTAGTTCAATTGCCTGCTATCCACAAGGGAATGGACAAGTTGAGTTTATTAACAAATATTTTGGTACATTACTCACAAAACTAGTGAATAATAATCAAAATGACTAGGATGAACACTTGTCCATAATTTTATTTTGTTATATTTATTAAAGTTGGAACTAATCACACTCCATTTCAACTTGTTTATGGTTTACACCCATTGTTACTTACAAAATACATGTTGATATCCAAACCAGGATAAAATTCTAATTAATCAACTATCATAACTAGAGAAACTCCATGAGATTTGGTTTGTAACACAAGACTTGGTAGTTTCTAACCAATGGAATCAATCGTTATGGTTTTAGAATTGGTACACTTAAACCAAATACTAGTTTGGAGATTATGTATTAGGGTTTTTAAGGTTGTCAAAGCACATACCCTTAAATTTCAAAAACAATGAGTTAGACCATATGAGATTTAATATATTGTTTACTTAACAATATTGCATTATTAATGTCCATTGACAAATTTGATCTTAACCCAATACTAGTTAACATTAACAAGCTAAAACCTTATAGGTTGGTGGAGGATCAAACACTTCAACTTGTTCTAACTAAACCTAATGATTTCCTACTAGAAGAACTAATTGAAACAATCCATTTTAGTAACCTATTTGCTAAGGAACTAGTTGAAACAAACCATATTGGTAACATGTTCATTGAAGAATTAGTTAAACTTCCTACTATAGGTTTGACAACAAATAATTTGATTGAGAAAATAAACAATTGTAGTTTGTCTGACCAAGAACTAGTTAAATAAAATACAAATGACACGTTGAAAAAACAATTGGTTGATAAAGTACATGTTAGCCTTATTCCCATGCAAATTAATGATGTGTTAGTTAACCTAATTATAGGTGTCAATTTTTTAAGGAAATTAATTTAGGTTATTTTTCAAAGGGACAAGGTTTGTTACTTTAATAACATAAGTGCCATATCCATCATGACAACTATGATAGAAAAGCTATAGATTGGGCATATACCTTATTTAAACAATTGCACAAAAAGTTAAATAGATTGACGACCTTTAAAACAAAGATGTTGAGAGGAACAATAAAGGTTGATCTTAAGAAGGATGTTTGTCATTCAACATTGGTCATTGAGATTTTGATGCAACACTTCTTCCTAGAGACAAAACAATAGATACCACTAGAAGTTGCAATGGCTCGAGCATAAGAGGCTTCTACATCTAGGGTGAATACATTAGAGTTTAGGGATTGACTACAAAAAACTGAATTCCCTCGTGTATTATCAAGTAGATCACCAAGACAGTTGTAGACTGAAGATCAAAGGAGTGCCAAAGAATTAGAGAAGGGGGAAGAAGAGGAGAAACCTTTGATGATCAAGAGGAGGAAAAAGATGCAAGGAACAATTTCAATATTATAGGCATCGGCATCATATTTCATACCAAGGCAACAATAGCTTCAAGAGGAAGTGCATAGATCACATGCAATGGCTATAAAAGTTCCACCCCTATAGTAGGTTACAAAAAGGAACCATAGTTTGAGGATCATATTGCATAACAGGCTGCATTGCTTAAAAATCCAATACAACAACAATAGCAACATAGGGAGAAATTTGTGTGTCAAGACATAGAACTAATGTGGTTTCCATCACATTCACCACCTCCACAACAAGAAGTTTAAGTACAAACTACAACACAACAAATTACACATCCAAAGGATAGACCATCATCCTCAACAAGGCCATTTGTAGAAACCTTAAGGGGGGCAACTCCAACATTTTAGATCCCACATACAAGTGGATCTTTGGGTGAAAAAATCAAAGGAAGATTTGAGGCTTGATGGGTTGTTCTAGTATGTGGCAAATTATAGTAAGAAGATGGAACAAACCATAATTGAGTTGTTAATAATCAAACTACCATGCAAAAGGATTGAAGTGGAGAAAAAAAAGTTAGAAGCCAAAAGTTGCAGTTACATAGTAGGAGGTGATAGATGTACAAAACCCAATTTGGGTGGCTTGTTTGATGTTCACTTGACAATTCCATGGATAGACCCGCCCGTTAGAAGAATTATTGCACACTTGGGAGTCCATTAAGGATGGACGCATTAGAATGGTTGTTTGTGGTGAGAAAATCACCATCGACCAAACATTGATAGTTCAACAATTTGGCATAAATGTTGAAGGATCAATTGATGTAGCGAACGCATTAGTCAAAGAAGCCCAAGTTGCTTTCAGAAACATAGTTGCACCGGATGCATTTGTCAACAAAAAACAATGGAGCGTAATCTGGGTGAAGGAGGATTACCACACCAAGTTTGTAGCAATCTTGCAAATCATCTACCAACATGAAAGGTTAGCCTAATTTAGTAACTGCATTGCCATTTACTCTCAATTTGGCAAACAAAGGGAAGAAGGTCAACAAGTGTTCCATTGTGTTGACACATATGTCAATAGAGCTAACCCAATGGATGGAACACCAGAAATAGATTATAGCAAGTTTAGCAACGCTTGATAAAAGTTGTATCACAAACCTTCTCAAATGAGAAGGTTAAGTATATGTGCATCTTAAAATTAAAGGGGTGTATACTCTCTTTTAGGAGCCCACCTTCAAAATGTAACCATTGGTTAGATTTGGAAGTTTTATGCCCTTAAAATGAATGCATTGTAAAAATCTTATAATTTTTTTGCATAAAGTTCTTCATTATATATTATGTTGTTAGAATCCAAAGTAAAAGATGATGATAACAACAATAAATGATGAAAGACACAACGACTTGTTTGTAACTAATACTTTTGCTACTTAATTGACTCCTAAAAAATCTTGAAAATTTTATGTATGACATATTTATGGAAATGTCTTTAAATAAAACTTTCACATAATAATATAATGCAACATTTTTTTGGGCCATAAGATTTTATTGGTGACTTGTAAATTGTGATCTTAAGAATATTTTTTCTAGATTCATTAATCATATTATGCCACATCAACTTGATTATTTCATCCACTCCATATAAAGATTTGTGAAATTGATGCTTGTGGTTCCTAATCAAAAAATGCACCCGTAGGTCCCATGTGTTGATTCCACCCTTCTTCTATTGTTTAACCTAATTTAAGGGGAAAAAAACTTATATATTTAATTTCATTGAAATTTGAATAATGCATAATTTCATTTGCCTAATAGACCTTTTCATTGTTAAGCAACAAAGTAGCTAACTTGATTGGTAGGTATGCTAATTTCAACTTATTGAATGAAGTTTTAAAAAATAAGTTCATACTAGGGATAGCCTAATTGTAGGAGAGGCCTTAACCCATAATGATAACATTGTTTGAAGCCCATTTCACAATGTTGATAAATTATTTATCCTAATGTAAATAATTGGATGTTACCTTTGTTCACACATAAGGATAATAGTACCACCTACTAGTAGATAGGGGGTAGGTGCGCTATGTTTGTTCATGATTTATTGGTAATTAATGATAAAATTATGGTAACATGCATTGAGCTTTCCCAATTGCTCTGAAAGTTGTTGTAAAGCCTCACTTTCCTTTCATTCTATATCATAATGTTTCATTTTGTTCTTTATTTTTTGCTTCATTGTTGTTCTCATACTATGCTCCCACATTTCACTTTGCTTTCACAAGATGTCCTCACTTTGTTTTCATAGTTTCAACATCATGACATCACCTTGTTCTCATTTAACTTTTGTAATTGCTATCTTATGGCATTGCTTGGCCTATGTTTTTGGGTAACATTGACTTTTATATTTTTTGGAATGTTGATAGGTTTTTTTATGTATAAAATGATCATTTGTGCAAGATTTTGCCATGACATTGTGACACCTATTCTTTTTTGTTATGTATGCAATGTTTCATTGTGCATCTCCATTGTTTACATCATTGAACTTCCTCTATTACTTGCAATGTCAATCTTCCATGTTTGCAATGCATCCATTTGTGCACAATTTTGTCACCACATCACATTGTTCTCTTTTTACAAGAGTTTATATATATATTGTTCATGTTTGCTTTGTAATGTTGTGAAGGAGTGATGGAGCAATGAACCTTTGTCAATGGAATGATGGATCTTTGCTATTTTACCATCCTAGTTTTTTGAATGGATAGAATACTACAAATGATAGCATTGAAAATGTAATGAAAATCTAGAAAATTTATCATCAAACACATCCCTACCCCAACATTATTTCAAATCGTTAAGCATGTGTTAACATCCTAGGTAGGTAATACACCTCAACTATATATTTACCAAGTTTATGAATATATGTGAACAATAGTTTGATATTAATGATTTAACAACTCTTGTATTTAAATGTATGAATTAACCTTTAACAACAAAATTTAATAAAGAAAAGTTAAGTTTTGACTTGGATATCTTGGTTATGTCTTAGCAAGGGAAATTATAATGTTTTTAAGCACCATTTTAATTTATATTGTAATAATAAATGTCGATTCACTAATTAAAGACAAAGTTTTGGCAAATTGTGTCATCTTAAGGATGAATAGAAAAGGTGGGGGTTGCGGGGGCATATTTTTTTCATTTTTTGAACTTGAAAGATATGATTTTGAAACATAGAAAAAAAAATTGTGAAAACATAGGCACCAATTACCTAGATTTTAAAACTAAAAAATAAAATTCTTCAGATTTAAACAACATTTTCTTTAGGTAGCCAAAATATAAAAACGTTTTCAAGTATTTTAACTATTTTTGGTCAATAAGGCAAATCATTATAAATATTATGTCTTAGGACTAAAATTAGGGTGTAGGACCCCAAATTTAACATTTCCTAGGTCAAATATAGTCACTAATTAATTGGCCTCAATAAAGTCAAGGTACTAGTTACCCTAGTCACGGCTAGTCTTTTTTTCTATTGACAAAATTTCATGAAATTAGTAAAAAAAGAAAATTTTAAATGGTTTTTGGGGTTTTCTATTGCCATATTTCCCCCAAAAAAATGGCTATAGTGAATCAGCAACCCACCAGTGGACCATCCACTGGATGCCTATTATTACTCAGTCATGGATGAACCTTAACTGAGTTAGTATATGGTTTCATGTCCTTGGTAACCAATTAAGTAAAATATATAGGTCTTATATATAGGTAGGTAAGTAGGTAGGAAAATAGATAACTACTAGGTAAGTAGGTGGTTTATACATAGGTAAGGGCTGTTTTTACTACCTCCTTACTAACAACTTACTTGTGGGTTGTTAAGTAGGTAGGTAGGTAGTAAAAAAAACAATAGCAACTGAGGTAACCACCATGGTTAGCCAGGGAACTGGAACCCAACAGAAAACTGTTTTGGTGACCGCTTGCCATCCATCCGCATCCATCCGCCAGTTCTTTTAAACAACTGAGATGAGCACAGTTGTTTGATTCCAATATTTTCCAAAGAAGAAATGGAACCGGCGGTTCCCCGATTTCCGAAATATCAAGAGGAATCGGAACCGGGGGTTCTTTGAAAATTCAAATAACTGCACAACACGGGTAGAGTGACACCCAGTATTAGTGATGTCTACCGGTTCTCAGCAGCCTTTGTAGAAACAAAAAAAAGATACTGGCTACCTATAGCCAAAAAAGCGATATTAAAATTTTTAAAAGTGCTAAAATCAAGTTTTGTTTTGTTTTGTTTTTGTGTGTGTGTGTGTGTGTGTGTGTGTGTGCGTGGAAGATTTTCTCAATAGCCATAATAATATGATCAAAATTTAAAGGAAAATTACAAGATTTTGTATGTATACATATGTGGTTCAAAATAGGTAGCCCAAAAATATACAAGGATGTGTTCGAAAGTGTTTTGTTTTTATATTTATCTTGTAGCCAGAAATTGGCTAAATCTTCTATGGACTATCGCCACTTTGGCTATATCACAAAATTGACCCCAAAAAAGGCAATTGGTTCTCTAATGAGTAGGAAGGTACCTTCCTGTGATTTCCACCCGTTGTCAGATGAGTAGGTAGGTAGGTAAGTAAGTAGGTAGGTAGGTGGGTAGCTAGCTTCCTTCTTGTGATTTGTGGCCGCAGGCTTGCTCCCCTCGCATTTGGTTGCGCTGCGCGCGCGCGCTCGCTCGCTGCGTTGTTGTTGTTGTTGGTGTGTTGATAATTGTTTTGTTGAGATTTTGTGAGAGCAGGAGAGGGAATCTCAGCGGAATCGCAAAAAGAAAATCCAGCATATGTAGCTCACGGTCTTCATCATCCGAGAGCCGGAGTTTGAGAGATTTTGGCAGTTTTTTCCATTGTTGTTGTGTTGTAGAATTTTTCTGAGAGTTTTGAGACACAGAGATCGCGATCGAGGAGCTCGTAAGAGAATTGTCGGATTTTTTTCTCTTCAATTTTAAAGCGAGAATTGAAGGGAGTGAGAGTTTGTTTGTTTGCGTGATCATGGGGATGGTGTCGCACATTGGAGGGAACATCGAGCAGAAAGTAATATGTAAATCTGCTGGTGCGGTCATGAGCTGCGGGATCTGCGAGAAAGCTGTGTTTAGCAGCAGCAGGTTTCTAGATCAACTTTGTTTCTAGAGAGCTGTTTCTAGATCAGCTTTTGTTTTGTTTGTTTTCCTGCTGTCAGGAGAGATTTGTGAGCATGCAGATGCTGCAACGACTTCTGTCGTCGCCGAAAGGGCGGCGTGTTCAAAGAGCACTCAACAATATGAAGGTTACTGTAATGTGCGGATTCATGACGATTCTCGTGTTGCGGGGAACAATCGGAGCTGGCTACTTCGGAACACCGGCACAGGATTACGAAGAAATCCGAGCGCATCTTCAGTCTTCTTTCAGAGGATCATCAGTCCATCCGATCCGAGCTCTTGCTGAGATCCAAGAAGAAAAGCCAAGTTTCAAGAGCAGCAGCGCTGGTCTTGATCTTGTGATGTCCGTAACAGCCACTGATGATATCCAGGATGATGATGAAGAAGACGACGAGGCGGCGACGACGAACGTGTCCAATGCAAACCCCGCGGGAGTCTCGGACTGGGATGAGCAACGCGGGCAGTGGAAAAAGCTGCAGCAGAATCCGAACATCAGCAGCACCACGGTTGCAGCAGCAGCCCGAAGAGACACGATGTCGCCTCTTCGCAGCATGATGCTTGTGACAGGATCATCATCGAAGCCACGTAAACAGTGCGAGAATGCAATCGGTGATCACTACTTGTTGAAATCGTTTAAGAACAAACTGGATTACTGCCGCTTGCATGCCATCGAGATGTTCTACAACACGGCAACTCTGGATCGACAGATGACAGGCTCTTGGAGCAAGCTCCCGCTGCTGCGCAACTTGATGCTGGGACATCCGGAAGTGGAGTGGCTATGGTGGATGGACAACGATGCCATGTTTACCGATATGTCGTTCCGGATTCCTTTAGAGGAGAAGTACCAGAACTACAATCTGGTCTTGTATGGCTTCAACGATTCCGTCTACGTGAACAAGAGCTGCACCGGTCTCCATACTGGAAGCTTTCTCATTCGCAACTGTCAGTGGTCCCTGGACTTGCTCGACGCTTGGTCGCGGATGGGACCAGAAGGCAGCAGTACAGAAAAATCAGGTACGCAGAGAAGGTCTCTCTCCTGCCTCCAACGATCCCCCTCCGTGTTGTTTGATTCTGGAACACTAGAAATGGCTTCCTCCTCGTTATGCTCTGCAGGGGGAATTAGGAATTGGGGGGGAGGATTAGGAACCTCAATGTGTAATATTTTGCAATATTGTTGCAGGGGAATCGTTGACACAGAGTCTGGTAGGACGGCCTCAGAAGAGTGAAACTGATGATGATCAGTCTGCGCTTGTGTACTTGTTGATCACGCAAACGGCAAAATGGGCCGAGAGAGTCTTTCTGGAAAATACCTACTTCTTGCACGGATACTGGACAGAATGGGTAGACAAGTTTGAAGAGATGATGACGATGATGATGGAAAAGAGTTACCGTCCGGGATCGTTAGGAGGAGATGATGAGGAGCAGCGGCAGAAGCAACAGCGGCACCAGCGATGGCCCTTGGTAACGAACTTCGTGGGATGCAATCTCTGCTCCGAATCTGCTGCTGATTACCCAGTGAAACAGTGTATGAAGCAAATGGAGAAGGCTTTCAATTTTGGCGATAACCAAATCCTCGACATCTATGGTTTCCAACACAAATCCCTTGAAAGACCGGATGTCCAAAGCACCAAAACTAACGGCAATTCTGACCACCCCACGAAGGAGAAGCTCGAAGCAGGAGGAGGAAGCTCCAATGCCTGAAACCGGGCTTCTTCCTAGTTATGTTCTACCGGGAGGGGGTGGGGAGGAACTCTAATTAGGGTTTCAGCTGAGTAAAGCCACCCAACATGGCCACATCTTTTGACCTAAATTCCATTCTTTTCCCTCCAAAATAGCGGGCAGACTCTGAAATCAACGAGAAGCTGCAGCTCATTGAGTAATGTTGGTGCAGCCCCTCATTATTGCAAGTTCAAAAACAGCAACAACAGTCCAAATAGGAAAAAATGTACCATGAAGTTCCACCCCAAGAATTGGACAGCTTGTTCAGCACAGGACTTAACACCTGGTGAACAGTCCTCCAGGAACAATTCCTGCAAATGTGGGACCCAATGAAAACTACATGCGTGGAAATCTCTGTCTTGCTTATAGACAGAGCCAACAAAACCAATCAAGTTGAAGGTATGCTTTCAAAGCTCACTGGTAAAATGGGATTTGTCGACCTTACCCACTTAATTTCCTAAGCAAAAAAAGAGTCAGCAGATGCAAGAGAGTCCTAGATGGCATTTTTCCTCTTGACCTCTTAGTTGTATCTGCAAACTACCCTTTTTTCCCCTTTTTTCTGGGGGTGTATTACTTAGTTAGAGACAGAAAGATTTTCAGTTGTATCCCCAAGTTCTAACTTCCAGTCAGTTATGATGGTAATATTGAGTATTTTGGTCTTTCTGTGTCCATTTCATGCTTGCTACAAATTTGCTTCTTTATGTTTTAATGCTTTTATCATGCACGAGTTTTTAAAATTCTTCGCCTCTCTTAAACACCATTGACTAACATGTGTGACAACACAAGCTAAGTGTTTTAAACTGGCATATACCGATTGCATATACTGATTGCAAGGAGCTGATGAAGCCAGTGAGTAATAAGTTGTCATAGAGAGTCACTAACATCCACGTTGGTGGATTGTTATTGTTGTTGCTATAGCGAGTTTTATTGTGTTTTTTGTTCTGGTTGTTCCTTTCTTTTGTATCTCATCCCATTTCTCTGTTCTTTTTCAGTCCTTATCTGCTCCTAATTTACCTTCATAGAGAGAGAGTATGGAGATCTGTCAATGCTCATAGAGTTATTGATTAGCATGTTGTGACATGAGAGATCTAGTGTTTTTGTTATGAATTTTGTGATGCAACCAAAAATGGTGAGCGTTCCAAAACAGATTTTGTATTTGTTTTCAAAAGTCTGGAATTAATTAAATACATGATCAAAAGAACTTGGCTTATAAAAAGTACAAAAAGTGATGCATAGATATTAGTGTTTTTTTTTTTTTTTGGTGGTAAAATTTTACAACTTGATGGGCTTTTTTTTTTTTCCTCAGAAAGTGGAAAAAAAACCCAAGAAAACTTTATGGTTTCTAGGGATTTTTTTGGGCCATTTTTTGAAATAAAAATAACTAAAGTAAACCTCAACACTTCCTAGGTCACCACTTGTAATATCACTTATTGGAAAATGTTTCACCCACTTAGGACAATTGCTAGTTAATGCTAATTAATTTGAGGGATACTCAACAATGCACTTACTTGAGCAATTTGAAAAAAAAAAAAAAAAAAACACCTTGATAGATATGGTTTAAATATTTGATTTTTTTACAAATTTTTGATTTGATGAAGATTACCATAATACTTGGGTCAATTTGACATTCATTATATTTATTTGAGCTATGTGTTGCTACACACTACCAATGACAATTTAACTATTTAAAAAAAAATCTTATGTTTTTATGTATTTATTTCAATGTCAAATTTAATTTAAATTAATTACATTTCATGGACATGGAAAGACACATGTTAATTTTTTAAAAAAAAATCCATGTTGGTGGATAGAAAAAAGGAATGATGTAGTTATAAAAATGGACCTAGTTATTAGGAAAAGTGAGAGATAGTTATTATGAAAGTTAATAGGAAAAGGAAGTAATTATTAAGTAGTTTAGGCTTGAAAATGAAGTAGTTATTTTTGAATTGTCTTTGGAACGGTCTAAGGAATTCCTACATCATTTGAATTATTTGTGGATTTTTTTTTTTAAATAAAATATTTCAAAATCATGGTAAAAGTTCTATAAATGATATAAGTATTTCCATTATTTAAAATGTTTCCCCCATTCAATGAATCTTGTTTACTACTTTCACAAAAAAAATAATTCAAGTAATTATTTATTATGTGTATATGAGAAAATTGACAAATTGATGAAATAGAGAATAATAATGACTTTTTCATTGTTTTAAAAGTAGACTACTCGATCCTTGAACTTCAAAAAATGTGATTGATGTCAATTTCTAGCTAATTAATATTCAATGTCTCTAAATTTGCTAATTAATTTCTTAACATTTCTCAAATGTATAAATAATTGAACAACCATTGTCAAATTGAGTTTGTGACGATTAATGAAATATTCAACAATGGGTTTTTGGATTGACCCGTGTATTAATATATGAGTAGAAATGAAGGTGTATGTAAATCAAAATCAAAAACTTCTTTTGACTACCAATTTAAGTTTAAAAAATAGTTTAAACCCATGTTTGTTTCTTAAGTATTTTTTTCATTATCACTTTGGATGTGGTTACCCAATTTGAAGCACATTATGAATAAATATATTGTATTTAGAATTTCCAACAATAAGGTAAGCCCTCAGAAGCAAGCATTCTTGATATAAACCCCTTGGTGCCCCACTCTTGAAATAAACACCCCCTAAAACACATGGGCATTTATTTTGGAAATGTTTTGTTATAAAGGTGTTACTCGATGTAAAACAACCTAGCAAAAAATATCATTTTTTTCTTGTGATAGATATCCATCAAATATTTTGGGGAAAAAAATGAAAAAAAAGGTGAAAATTTTGAAAAATGAAATGTTCATTTCTATGGGCATTTTAGAAAGAAAAATGCTTGTAGGAGGGAACATTATTAAAACACCCCACCTTGTGTGGAGGAGAAATTATGGTATCTAAAGGACCTTGCAAATATACCACAACAAATTTCAGCTAGTGTTTTACGTGATCTTATATGTTAGGTACCTTGGGTGAGGAGCTCAGATGAAGTTCTTTTGGGAATTCAAGTCCAATGCTCAACTCCCACATCTGCATGGCCCTCATTCCTAGAGCAACCCTTCTTGATCGAGTTGAATTGTTAATTGATTTTTAAATTTTGTTTTAGGAAATTCAAAATAAAAATTTGCAGCTTCTACACTTCTCATGACCATGTTACCATTAATAATTCACTCAACTTGAAGCATTCCAATAATCAACGTGTGAACAGTTAATTTGCGAGATGTTTCACATTTTGGTACAAAGATTGTAGTTGAAGAGAGGTTTCATGGTTGCATAGCAATTGGCCAACATAGTCATCTTGAAAAAAATTCGTAGCCTAATTATCAATTGTTGTCATTTTGTCATAGGAAATGAAACATGTTACCAATCAATGGCATTTTACATCATATTGTGCACAACCTTGGGGCCATGTTCCAACTTATAGAGTTAGTCCAATGCTTGTGAGGATTCTCAAACATTTTGAGAAAATCATAGAGCTCTTTCATTCTTTCGAAATTCATCATGGGTTGCCCTTGCTTCAATAGATGAAAAATGGTGACAAATTACACAAATTTCTTTTTGGCTTCAATATGAGCACCATTAGCAACTTGGTTTGCAATAGAATTTCACCCTTGCATGTTAACAAATTGTTTCTCATTCTTAACATGCTAATTAGTCCCACTAAAATAATATTGACCAATAGCCACCCATAGACATGCACTCATTGCCTTATGGTGACCCACATGTTTCTAAGACTTGTCAAATTCAGGAACGAACAATTTTTCTTTGTTTTCCACAACATCACAAATGCAACATTTCACCTACATCAATTTCCCCTTCAATCCCTTGACTGTTTCAACCCAATAGAGTTTTGTGGCCCATACGTCTTGGAACATGTGATTAAACTCCCATTCCTTATTCTTCAATTTCTTACACATATGGCAATCAGGAAGGCAATCAATAACTGCCAAACCATTTCCCACAATTTTAAAGCTCAAAACTCTTGCACATGTACATCCTTGAAACATGTGTTACCTTTCAAATTTGTCACAATACTTGCATTTTCAATTAGACTATTGTTATGCATGTTTATATTGATGAAATAACCATCAAGCAAAACTAATGTTAAATTCTAGAAACCCGTAGAAAAGATCATCCAATAGTGGAAGTTTGGAATTGGTTTAAAAGGTGCCATGGTTGGACAAAATTGATTAAAAAAACACACAATTTGACAAACTCACACACAACACACCTAAACAAACAAAAGCTTCATGACTTAAATTCAACAATGCAAAGAATCAAAACTCACAATGCACACCCAATAACTACAACACACACCTAAGTTGTGATTTACTTGTAATAAAAACACATAGCTTGAAGTTTGGAATCAAAATTGTGCATCAATGTGAAGTTCATTGTTAATTTAATTTTTCATTTACAATTTAAATTGAACATGATCTCATGTCTTGATTGATAAAAATTCAAGCATTTCTATAACCTTTTTTTTGCAATAATGCATATATTACCTATAAATACAAAGGCACATGTTAGAAAGCACACATCATGATGTTATTGACAACAATGAAGGCTATACAATATTAAGTATACTAGGTAGTTCTATAGATTATGGTGGTGAAAAAATCTTCATTTAAAACGCAAAAGAGGTGATAAATGTTGAAGGCCTTTGCAAGATGACAATGACGGAGAAAATGTTAACATTAAACATAGTGGCAACAAATTGATCAAAAAAGGGAGCTTGAATGCAAAAAAATGATAGTGAAAGGGAATTGATGTGACCACCTTTTGAGTGGAATTGGATTATGGCATCCAATGGTAAGCGGTTGTCATTACATGCAACTATCCTATTCTAATGCTAATAAAAAATGTGGTTTTCAAGCCATCCATGATTGTTGAAATGCGACAATTTTGACCCAATCCAACAACCTAAATGATCAAAAGGAGGTCAAATGTAGTTTTCTTAAGTAAAAAAATGTGATATTTTATCTTTTAAAAAATGATGGTTTGGGTATTTAATATTTATGTTATTTGGGGAAAGGCATGAATCCTTTCAAGTTGTTGTGGCATTCTCCAAGAAAACAAGTATGCAAAATACCAAGCCATAACTATGGAATACAAAAAGACCTAGATGAGACATGATTTTAGGTCTAGGCTAAAATGACCAACCCCAAGCTAAGATGCCAAAATTAATTTTAATCCCTTTGGAAGTGTTTAAGATATTCTAACTTGAGCCCAAGCCAAAATGTTGGCATATGTTGGCATATGTTGGCATATATATCATTGTTCCATTGTTTTGGTTTTTTCATTATTTTATTTGTTGCATTATTGTAATGTGTGTGGTATTAACATTTTAAACTTCATTCATCGTAGTGACGTTTTATATATTGTGTGTTCATTAGTTTGAATATTATTATGAATGTTGGTGGTGTTGGTACATAGTTTTGTTTTATCATTTCACGTTCAATTATTTTTTCATGTTATTCAAGTTGCTTGCTTTTGCACCACCATTGTCATTTTGTGTTGTTTTTGTTTTAAATATTGGCTTTGGCATCTATATTGTTTCTCCATTGCATTTTTTTAAAAAAATTGCAACATTTGTTTTATTGCATTATTTTAATGCGTCATGTTAACATCTACAAGATTGCTCGAATGTTGTAATGTTTTGGATTTTATGTGTGCATCATTTTGAATATTATTGAATGTGCTAGCAATGTTGACATCTACAACATTGATCCATTGTTTTGTTTTTTGGTTTTACATGATGTTTCTTTTGTTGCATTGTTGTAATTTATGTTCTATTGGCATTCACAAGCTTGTTTGACTATTGTGAGGTTTTGGATCTTATGTGTGCATCACTTTGAACATTGTTGAAAATGATAACAATGTTGTCGTCTATGCCATTATTCCATGAATTGTTTTGTTTTTTTTTTGGTATTATGCGACATTTGCTTTGTGGCATTATTGTCATGTGTTTCATGTAAGCATTGTAAGCTTGTTATATTGTTGTGATTTTTGGGATCTTATGTGTGGATCACTTTGAACCTTATTGAAGGTGCTAATAATTTTAGAGTTTTGTTGCATTGTTCACCTTGTGATGATTGTATATTCTACATGCATCACATTGAATATTTTTGCAAATGTTAAATAACATTGTAATTTTGCTTTGTCACTTCACTTTCAATTTTAGTTTTTTTGGTTAAAAAAGAAAAGAAAAGATTGTTAAATAACCAAAATAACTCTCAATTTAGGCTAATTGAGATCAAACATGGATTATAAGGTCCTTTGCAACATTTTACTTCAAAACCATCTTAAAAATACACTAAGAAAGTTTAAATGTATTTTTATAGATTTAATTAAGTTTCGTGATCTTGGGAACCATGATTCCAAATCATGCTTGAAAATGCAATTAAAATAGAAGATACAGTTGAAGATTGAAAATCACCTAACACAATCACCATAAATTTCTCTTGAAACCATTTATTTATTCTCAATTCACAATCATGTTCCCACCCTTTACACATAGACTCCCTTTTTCTTGTTTTATATATATGTCTATAAACTTATGTCGCTTCTATATTATAAAATGGGCCTTAGGTGGTTAATTCAACTATTAGGTAGTTGCTTATTGGGGAAACCCAACAAAATCACCAAAAATGGGTTGTTCCTTTGCTAATTTAACATTTTTTTAATGTTAAAAATTAAATATATCTCATGAACATGTTCAATTTGAAGGTCACATGGATGGCAAAGTTAGCATTGCACTAACATTTACTCCATGTAAACAAAACTTACAAAGTCACACACAACACTTGGATACTCACAAACATGATAATCACATCCACATAGGAAACAAACTCTTCCACCCTAAGTTGAATGGTAGCAATGGGGTTGGGGTTGACTACATTTTGACATCCATTTCCTATGGATAGATCTACAATTCCCAATTTTGTTCTAATATTGGTTATTAGAGGTTAATTATGGTCTTGCCATTAGTCTTTGCTATTGAACACCTATTATTTCATAACTAAGTTATGACACTTTTCTATCTTTTTCTCCACTTTTACTTCTTCAACCTTGCTTTAATGCTTGATGTTAATAGAATTTGACATGTTTACATGAAACAAACCAATAGTTTTTCAATAGAAAAAACATTATTATTTGGTCTAAATCACAATTAGGATATTTGAAAGACATGTCACAATATTAAAAATAATATTGTCTAATCCACAAAATTCAACTATGAATTATCTTATTTCTTTGTATTATATTTTCAATTCATAATTATCAATGAGTTTTACAAGTTGCAACATGTTTTTTTGTCATAGTTTTCATAACTTTAAAAATCCATTGACATTGAAGGATAGATCACAAGAACTGATCTTAAATGTAGAATAAATACAAAATTAATTGACAACAAATATTTTAAAAAGGAAAAACGCTCAGTTTCAACATTCAAAAGCTCATTCTTGTTATAGAAAAGTGCATTTGACACTCGATATAACCGCCTATGAAATGATGATCCTATGAAATAGAGGAAACAAAATGCAAATAATTATATATATTACTTGAGACCATGATGAAATGATGACCCATTGTAGCGTTTATAGGATCTTACCAACAATGTCTTATATTGATTATGGCAAGGCAATGAAAGGCAACAATTGTTAAACAAAAGACAATAACCACTCAATCTATTTCCTCATTGTCATTTGTGCTCCATTGAACCAAATGTAGCCCATGCGAACTAGGGGGACAATAAAGTAAGTTAATGAATGCAAATCTTGGAGAACAAGATTGTGACATAGAAATTAAAAAAAAAGAAAGAAGTTGAATGAAGTTTGAGCAAAACCTTACCTTCTCCAAAAACATGTTTGAATCAAGCGAATTTCTTCTTTAGCTAATCCTTTTTGGTCTTTGCTTCAAGAAGCTCTTTCAAGTATTCTCTTGCCCTTTTCAACTTTCCCAAAAACATTTATGAGTCACTTCTCACAAGTCACACACCAAAGTGAGGAATTAAGAGAAAGAAAAAGCTAAACACATGTCACATTTTGTACAAAACATTTCCAAGAACTAAACATCCCATTCATTTATCTAAACACCCTCAAAACAATGGAGGAAAAAATATGTTGGGTAAAACATACCTTTCAATTACAATAAACAAAGCCCCCTAGAAAGCCTTTTAAGGCCCTTTACTAAGGTCCCAAGTCCCAACGGGGCAATCAACAACCTTCCTTGTGCACAAAAAGGGTAGGTTGTGGGTCCATCTTGAGAATGTTTTTGGGAATTTGGGGACCCCCTTCACTCATCCCAAAAAGATTAGGCGCAAGGAACTTAGGGACAAACCTTCCCACTAAGCCTATTGGCTTCAGGAGCGCATACCTTAACCTAAGGCCCGTGAAGTGTACGGAAAGGGTCTCAAAACCGACCCTTCTTCAACCCTAGGTACCTTGACAAAGACCGTCCCTAAAGCACGACCCTAAACTAGTCGGTCCCTTTGTGTGCCCTGTTGTCCGCCATCGCTGTGCTCTCCAGCTGCGACGGAGTCCTCTCTCCCTCGCCGCCTTCTTCTGTGTTCCCCATCCCCGCCCCCGGCACCATCTCCTAAGCCTTTCCTTGTGTTCGTGTGCCCCGGCTCCAACGGTGTGCGAGTGCGCGTGTTTTCCTGTATTTTTTCTTGTTTTTCTGGTATTTTTTTCTTTGGCAAGCATCTTCTTGTGCATGTAAGCTGTATGAGTTGAACGAGATTTGAGAAAGAGTTAGACAACAGGAGGAGGAGGAGGAGGAGGTGGTGGTGGTGAGGATGGCGGAGCGAGCGTGCGTGCAGCGACTCCAGAAGGAATTCAGGGCGATGTGTAAGGTACAGTTGCTTGTGTGTGTGTGGGGGTTTTTTTTTAACTTCCCCACTTTTGTATTCGGGATCCTAGTTTGTGTCATACGGAAGTTTAAGGTCCCAGAAAGTAGATTGCAGCATTCTGGATATCACCAGGATGCTTTTTTAACGACGTCGAAGAAGAGGACGCATCAGCAGTGGCGGCGATGTTGGTTATGTAATGGGGTTAACCCTAATCCCGACACCTGAATTCAGAGATTTTGTGTGGCTCCCGCTCCCAGGAATACTCGAATTCAGGAACCCATATGGACCAGGAAACACATAATTGAAGATTGATTTTGCAAACACAGATCCCAGAGACCTGAGCTTCAGGTTCCCTAGATTAGGGTTTGTTGCAGATATAGAATTTGCAAAGACCAGAAGCTTAAGGTTTGAAAGAGTTAGTAAGTTTGCAGGCACTTACCTGCATCAGGTCACACTGGTGTGAATATCTATCTCTTCATTCATGGATGGATCCTCAGAATTCCTCAAGGGGTCTTCTTCTCACTCCCAGTTGATGATGGCAGCAGCAGACAATGTTTTCATCCTGAAATCACACACCTAATCTCTTGTGTGTGATTTGCTCCTTGCTTGAAACCTTTAGATTGATAGGTAGTTCATAAGCTATTATCTCTGTTGCAGAAACCTTTGACTTGTTTGTCTTGTCTTCTCACTCATTGTATTATTTTTCACAGGAACCTGTCCCACATATTCTAGCTCGACCATCCCATTCAGATATTCGGGAATGGCGTAAGTATTCTCATTTCTATGCAGATAAAAAAACCTTCAAGTTTTCCTTATCTGGGACTTTCAGCTTCCAGCACTAAGTATTTTGAGCAACAGAGTCCTTTGTTATCTTTGTCCAGTGTTGTCAGAACCTTTCAGTTTGTGGGTCCATGTACACCTGATAGTCTTACAGTAATCTGGTTTCATAGCATTGAGAGTAGAGCTCCTATCAAAAGACCAATGGATTATCTGGACCTCCTGAGGCTATGGGTACCAGTTTGGTTTTCAGCTTTTCTGTTAGCTTTGTGTGTCTAGAGCAGAAATTTCAGACACTGAGATATCTCAATTTCATCTGTATCTGGTGCACTTGCATGAGCCTTGTTACTCATGACTTTTTGATTGCTTGTTTTAGTGTGCTTCTAAACTCAAGTCTGATTATTTGTGCAGATTATGTTTTGGAGGGAAGTGAGGGTACCCCATTTGAAGGTTTGTTGCACACTGTATTTGAACCTTTGCTGCCTTGGAGGCACCATCTTCTGATTGTTGCTTTCAACAGGAAAAGGTTGGGGATCTGGTTGTGATAATGGCTCGTTATTCATGGGGCTCATCTTTCACCTAGCCTGTTTTTGATGATTGCTTTCAATTGCAGGAGGTGTGTATCATGGCAAAATCAAATTCCCAGAAGAGTACCCATTCAAGCCCCCTGGCATCAGGTTTTTGTCATATCTTTTTTTCCCCCTACTCATATTGCTTTCAGACAACCCCTTGTGAATTGACATTGGTTGGACAGGAATGAAGTTGTTTCTTGACTGGGTGCAATTTCGCCATGGGTTGGGGGCAGCATGATTACTCCAAATGGCCGTTTTGCAACAAATAAAAAGATCTGCATGTCAATGAGCGATTGTACGTATCTCACTGTTTTGTAATGTTTGTAGCTGCTCCATGTTTATCACTATCAAAATCTTGAAAGTCTACCAGGTTGCAGTCTTATGCATTGGATCAATGGTAATGCGCCCGTGGGATGTTGCTCATAACTTAACAGAATGTGTAATTGGTCTCTCCAGCAAATAGAGGTGGTTTGACTAAGATTCTAGACCTGTGTCAAATTGTGAAAGTGCAGTCTATGTTCTACTGTGAAATAAATTTTTTGTATTGAAAGTTGAGGATTTCTTCCTTCATGTTAGATGATCTGTGGGTGTTTAAGCCTCAATGCCCAGTTAGGTTTTGCTCAAATATACACCAGCTTACAGTATACACTGGATTTGTTCTGATGTGGCTGAATTGCTTGCAAGTATGAGTTGGCATTGTAGTTCGAGTGCATGGAATCCTGTATGGTCTAGCCAAGTAGATTTCACTAACTTGGCTACAAAGCTGAGCTCACAAAGAACCAACCATATTCTACTTTTAAATCACACGTGCACTTCATATCTTCACAGGGTCAACTTCAACAAGGTTGTACAGGGAGTGCAACTCTAACAGGTTTGTGTGGGTGTGATGGGTGACAGTTCATCCAGAAACATGGAATCCAATGTGGTCTGTTTCAAGGTGATATGGCTTCCTCCTGTGCATCTTGATGGGTTTCTACATAATATATGTTTGAGAGTCATGAACAAGTACTGACCATATGTCTACTGTATGTCTTGTGAATGCAGCATTCTGAATGGCCTTCTATCTTTCATGGTACAAATCTTATAAAAGCAAACCTTGGTCATTTACCTATTTCGAAAGTGAAAGCTCTGTTGTGGTCCACAGTTTGCAGCTGTATTGATGATTTTTAGGCACCCAGCTTTCTGGAAGTCAGAATACTGGAGATAATTCTGTCATTTTGGTTGAGATGCAATTAGTGAAGAGAGAATGGCAGGGCTCCTGACCTTTTGAGAGGAATTTGGTGTGTCTTGGTCACTTCGACTAGTTGAAATACTCAAATTAAAGCTGGGAGTTGGAAATACCATCTTGTTCAGGGATTTGATCCAGTTCTTGTGTTTCTTCATTTCGATTGCAGAGTGATAATGCAAATACAACTGGCAGTGTATCAACTAGCTCTGCTGAGAAGAAACGTTTGGCTCAGGCCTCTCTTGCTTACAACTGTAAAAGGTAAGCTTGTCCTTTTTCTTCTTGGGTCAGCAGCATTAACTCTATTGGCAATATGTCAGATTTGTGGAGAAGACAGTTATCTTTCTGTTACTCTGACCACCCCTTGGATCTACGTTTCCTTATTATCATCTCTGTATCTGAAAGTTTGAAGATCAGTGCAACAGTAGGAATTGTTGCAGGGTGGAGTAGAAGATTCCCTCAAAGGCTTTCTGTCTCAGGTGAAAGTACTGAATATGTGTGAGGGTTGACATGCAGTGCTTTATTTCGCAAGATGTTTCCGGAGTACGTTGAGAAGCAATTAGCAAGAGAGAGGGAATCTGAGCAGGCAGCAGCTGAGCAAAAGCAGATGCCTATTCTGGATATGTCTGCACTCCCTGAAAAGATGCAGCAGCTTGTAACTACTGATAGGACCCAGGCAGAAATGAAGGGGCGACAACATAGGTCATTCCAAAAGTTTCCTCTGTGGCTGACTGCTGTGGTTGTTGCAGTCTTTGCAAGCATTATGGCACTGCCGTTGCTTACACTTGATCTCACTCATTTCTGACTCGTTCACTTTTTTGTATATGCACCTGTTTGCTAAAACCAGTTCCAGCTTCTCCCTCAAAACTGTGTAATCTACTGAATTCTTTGTCAACAGTTAAGCTTTCATCAGGGATGTTCAGACAGACATCCATTTCCAGTCTTCTTCTTTGCATTGAAGGAATGCATAGGTTGTTGAACAAAAGGTTGTTGATCAAGGATGTTTCACACATATAACTTGTTTGCTTATTTTGCATTGAGAGAAACACGTGTTATCAGGTTCTGAATCATCTGTCGCATTGGCGTGCACAAGATTAATAGCATTCAATTGTCAGTAAATTTACTAAGCTCTTTCCCCCTTGTGATTTGCTGGACTGAATGGATCCATGGAGAGATCTTGCAATTCTAATTTACTGTTTTCATTTAGCTCTGATTTCTGGACCGAGTGGATTCCTGGTCTACCCAATTATATCTTTCCTTGTGCTCCTAATTCATTGTCTTCTGTTAGCTATCTATTAGCTACAGTTTGCCGGACTCAGGGGATCTGCAGTGCACCCAACAATATCTTGCTTTTTTGATTTCAGCAACAAGTTCAATTCAAGTTTTGTGCTTTCAATATGCAAACTCAAAAAATGTGAGACTTTTGTATTGTTTAGTTGCTACTTTTCAAATGACATGTGTGTAGTTGACTTTGATGTTAGATCCATTTTGATCCAAATGAAATTATGCTTGGGAGAGACATCAAAACCAAAAACCAAGCTTTTGCTTGGGCAGTATTGGAAACTACGGTGATTTCATGATTATTCAAGTTACATATTTAAAGTTTCTGAAACGACATTTGCAGCATCCACAGGAAAAAAATCAAAATAAAACTCTCGATAGAAACATCTGAAAAAAAGAAACAATTGAACAAACTGATTACTTCATGCTATGGTGATAAAACAACATTGATGGGTTTTTGGCAAAGTAAACGATCAGACTAAGTGACAGGATTAAAAAGGTCATTTGACAAAAACCAATATGTCTCCCAGTATCTTCAGTTTACATTCAAAGACTATATTATATGCATTACACGTGCAGAATATCCCGAACCACAAATGTTACATGGCTGTGCTCCACAATAGCACCAGAACATATTGCCAAGAAAGGAACTGTGTAGTCCACACTAGTTGGAGAGTCTTTTGAAACTCGTTTTTTAAAGAGTCTGATTATCTCTCAGCTCAAACTAATAAAGCATTAATGTGCATTGTAGTTGAGTAATGTCAGCATAGAAAAGCTACAAAACCTCAATCAGATATCTAATTCACAAAGCTTCTAGCAAGTGAAGCTAGAATGGTGTACCAGTCTTAGCATCTGTGTCTCAAAAGACAAACTTGATGAAAGCTGTTTTTTTGTCTCCCATCACATGTACAGCAGATGTACAAGCATGCACGACCTTCAAGACCTGCTTTTGTTTGCAGATTCAACCTCATTCAAGAGCTCTGTATCCTTCCTGTGCAGTTGGGTGAGGGATAAGTGCTGACAACACCACAATTGCTCCATAAATAAAGACAATGATGCCAAGGCTGTTGACAAGAAGAGCCTCTCTGGACCACAACCCCAATGGAGGACTGCCTTTCTGAAGGAAAGTCAGTTTCTCAAGCAGACCGAGTTGTATTGTGACAAGAGCCAGCACAAATGTTGTGAAACCAAAGAAGACATGCCAGGGAAGAACTTCTGCACGCCGTGTGCTTGGAATGCTCTGGGTCCAGAATGAAACAAATCCCACAGTCCACTGCATTTGTACAACAGAACACAAAATCAACCGCAATTGTTGAGTTGACTTTCAAGAGAAAAAATTCCTAACACTCCATCTGTACTAATGATTACTTAGCTGTAACAGATTGCTATTCCAAGTGACACTCTGATCAATCTTCTGCTCGGTTGGGGATGTAATCAGATACATATGGTATGGTAGTCTGAATGCTGTTCATATGCAAGACATGATAAATCTTTAAGCTTTACATTGAGTGGCCACACTGCAGATTTTCATGTAAACTCAAACGTAGAAACACTGCATCTGAAGCAAATGCTCAAATCTTTGCTCCCATGTTAACAAAGAACTCACTACTTTCAAAATTGGCAATTGAAAGAATCATTCAACATGATTGCTAGAGAATTTACCTGGACTAAATAAAAAATGATGGTGGTGATTCCAAACCAGGAATGTAAGCTGTAAAAGTTATCAAATTTATTGTCCAGGTGGAACTTATAAGCTGCTGCAACACCAACAAGAGCCACCAGAACCGCCACTCCATTGAGTGTCAGGTGGACAGCCTTCTGATATGTCTTATCTCCATCAACTGTCTTGAACACAAGAATTGCTGCATACCAGAGAACAGGTGTTGGCTTCAAGGTTAAACTTTTAAACCTCCAGACAATCCACACCTGCCAATAACTAGCAATTGGTAGAAGAAGATGACAATCCCAAGATGAGAAACATGTTGATCAACACCATAAGACAGAAAACAAGTGGGATCTTTCAAGAATGAAACATTTGCAAGGGGCCTTGGTACAGAGACTGGTTCACTGACCTTGACCAGAGAGATAGCCGAAGGCTGCAAACATGAACACTGGGTGTAACTGGCAATCAATGATAACCAATCACCACCATCAGTACTAGATTCTATATTCCAGTTTCGCATCATAATGTACATGATAGGACTGCCCTAACTTGATTGAAAAGATACTGACATTATTGTGACTACAGGAATGAAAGTTCTTCCAAATAGGAACAGTGTGGGGGCATTCTTGCACTAAAATGGTATGTAAGCATGTTCTGTTATGGTTCTCATCTTTCTGCCATCTCCATTCAGAGATGCATGCTCTTGATGACATACATACCAGCAGTGTCTCAGTTTGCAGTCTTGAGATTCACTGCCTCAAAATCACAGTGGACCAGATTTCCTTGCAACTTCCAGAGAAGCCCTTGGAAAGACTTTAACAAAAAGACAGAGAGAATCAACTATTTGTGCCTCAGCTCAATCAAATCTACAGCTTTTTTTCTCCCATCTAAACCAGTAGAAGGAAACAAGAGGCTGGCAAGACATGATTCATGATCATTTGACAGCCATGTCAAGAGAAACCAACAGGAAGTTGAGCTGGATAAAGCAACAATCACAATGTTCCCGAATGACAAAACCCATCTTACAAACATGTGACATCATGCAGGCAGCATCTGCTCTGTAATTGATCGAAGTTCACTGCTTTGTCAAATCAAAGCAAGACACAAAAAAAATTCCCATTACCTCTTTCAATCATGCACAAAACCTCACTTCCATGAAATAGAAACTTGCACCTGACCTGAGAGCAGTTAAGAAAGCCTCTATTATGGTCGTAACCAGACATCTAATTGACATCGATTCCTTCTAGCTAACCACAACATCTGCAGCCAGATGTTGGAGCAACATCAACCATCCCCAAGCCAGTCACTTGCAAGACACTGTTGATATCAAAAACACAGCAGAAGCAGCAGCAAAAGCAGCACAGAAACCAAACCTCAAAAACACAAACCAGAAAAAGAAAAAGAAAAGAAAATGCTACAGTGAAAAACACGGCACAGAGAGAGAGAGAGAGAGAGAGAGAGAGAGAGCAAGCGCTTACATTGAAAACGGCGTTGCCACTGAGGCCGAATCCGCCACGGAAATAGTAGTTCCATACTATCAAGATCACAAGAACAAGGATAGCCAACACATGGACAATCGGTAACAACTGTTTGCTGGTTATTCCCGAGTACTTCGCCATCCCTTGAGAACTGAAGATTACAACAAAACAAACAAACAATGAATAAGCGTGTGAAGAAGACGGATGTACGATGTATAAGGGAGGCTGGCGGTGAAAGATAGATAAGAAGAAGGAAGAGAAATCCTCACCGATCTGTTCTCTCCTTATCAATCTGTTCTCCCCTTGTGCGAGAGTGTGTACGATGATGATGATGATTGAAGGAAGAAGAATCGTCGTCAACTATCTGTTCTCTCCTCGTGTGAGACGAGCGTGGATGCATTCAGAACGCAGCAGACACTAGGAAAAGCACACACTACTTTACCTCAGTCCCCGAGTCCCGACTACTCTCTCGCTTCCACAATCCGATCTACAACACGAAAAGCTCGACACCCACGAGTGGTAGGCCTCTCTCTCTCTCTTTCCCTCTCTCTCCGCTGTCGCCGAGTACGGGGAAAAGGTTCTTCCGGCGACGAGGCAGGCGGCGGTTCTTGCAGGAAGTGGCAGCGGCAGCAACACTAGTGCAGGGTCCGGTTTCGTCGTCGTCGCGTGGGGCAGAGCGCGACACTCGGGGTGCATGACGACGAACGGACGGGACGAATGGAGAAGCTCACAGTGGCATCCAATGGACGAAAGTACTTCAACGCTTTAAAGCAGATCATGACACGTACGCTTCTTGCAGCTTTTTTTTTAATTAAAAAAAACCATCCAAAGACCATCCAAAATCCATCCATCTCAGAATAGGCAGTACTAGGTACTAGGTACTTACCTATATAAATATATATATATATATATATATATATATATATATATATATATATAAAATATTTATATTTATATTTATATTTATATTATAGAGGGTACCTGACCAGAGTTTATTATGGGCACGTTTCAGAACTCTTTTTGGAATATTCTGCCTCACACCAAATACTCTTTTCTCAATAGGGTTTAGCCAAATTTGGCTACATTCAGAGAAGGAACTTGGCAGTAGAAAACTTTAGGATTCCTGTTATAAATTGGCCATTAACTTTGTTGGAAGCTACCTATTTCTCTTTAAATATGGCGAATTTAATTTTTGTTTCCCTCATAATATGGCGAATTGGGCCCATTTTCTCCCTCCCCAAAACAAACCCTTTGTACCTTTTGCACCTTCGTTTTTTTTTTTTTTTTGTTTTTTGCTTTTTTCTTTTTCTTTGCTAGGTTGTGAAAATTTGCCAAAATAAAACACTGGCCAAATTGCAAAAATATACCCACCCCCACCCACAAAAGAAAACACTGATATATGTATATATATTTAGTTAGGGTTAGTGTTTTAGATATTAGGGTTAGGGTTCAGATATTAGGGTTAGGGTTTGTTGCTTCTCTAGTTGGGGCAAGTCTATAATTGGGAAAATTTTAATGCCAAAAGTTGGGGATGTATTCCTAACCTTTTGTACATATCCTCTGATTAATCTGGGTTTAAAAATTGACAAAATGCATATCCATCAAATGAAAAAAATAAAAAAATAAAAACATATTTGTCCAATCGAACGTATTTTTAAAAAAAATTCTTAATGCAATACTTAGGTTATAAATTTTTTGAAAAAAAATTCCATATAGATAGATAACCTGAGAAATGCCTCAAATCTTCATATCCAAGGAACAACGGTTTTAACCGGCGTTGGGCTGGGCGGGTGTCAAAATAAGCTGATACCCGACCAACACTGGTTTTTTTTACCATGGTTGGTACCTACCCTTGTGGGCCCCACTCTTTTGCACATGCTTTGAAATTCTTTAGAGTCTTTTAGTCTTTTATCGCACCTTTTTCTTTTTCCCCCTTTTCTTTCTCCAATTGTGTTCTATTTCACTAGTAACTTACCATTGAATTGGGAAGTTTTCAGAAGGAAGCGACTTGCAAGTCACTTGAGAGAACTAAAGACGAAGACGCACGCTGCGCTGCGCTGCTCTTCGCTGCTGCCGCGGACGACGACGACGACGACGACGACGACGACGATGATGATGAGTGCAAGAGGACGGGAAGAGAAATCTCCTTCGCATCGATTTCGTCCAGCGTTTCTGAAACAAAGAATAATGAAGAAGCTATAGTGTTTCTTGCTGTTAAGGACGCAAGGAAAAAAGGAAGGCCGAGGGCGGGATTGTTTGTATCGGTGCGAATTCTATTGCGCCAACAAACCCTAGTCCAACAACAAGGACAACAACAACGACACATGTGAGGATCTGTTGATGGTCACTAGTCTCGATCTCCAGCTATCTTGTGTGCGAGTCCTCTCCAGTCGTTCTCTACGCTTTTTTCTTTACCGCAAATCAAGGTATGTTGTTATTAGTATTGAAATATAGAATGGAGTCAGTTCCGTCCATAGGCATCTCTTCTTTGTAAGTGAGTTTGTTAGAGCATGGTGGAAAAAGCTTTCGGGGATTATTTAGCTGTGTGCGTGCGTGCTTCGGCGCTTCACGTAATAATAATAGAATCGAAAGCTATGTTTTGTTTTGACGAAAGCCAGGAATCAACATCTATCGGAACTTTCTAGGGTAATGAATTCAATGGTCTCCTGATAGTAGACGGGCAGGTTGATAATGTTCTTCCACAATTAGAAGCAGGAATTTTCTTCGGAATGGCTTTGGAGAGATCACTAGAAAGGTTTTGCTGGTCGATGAACACAGAATCCTTGTTGTTTTCATTGTTCGCTCTATTTACTCCTGGATTTTTGTCTTGTGTAGCGCTTTTCTGTATGAGGTTCTGGCATTTGGGCTGAGATTTACAGGGTTTTGTCTCCCTTTATGATGATTTCTGCACCTGCTGAAGCTGTGGTATCGTTTTGTGAGAGGTGTGATTTTGGAAGGGCTTATAAGCTCATCATTAGGTCAACCATTTTGCCTGCTATTAGGCTTGAGGAAGGTTTTTCTATTACGGTGAATGTAGTTGAATTTCCACGTGTGGCACCATTTGAGAAAGCTAAAGAGATTTCTCATACTGAATCTTTGCCACATCTTGGTTGCTGCAGCTTCTTGTTTCAGTATTGGTGGTATCTGAGGAAGCTGTGGCATGTGACTCCATGCAAGTTTCATCTTATTGTGCAGTAGTGCATTGTTAGGTCAATAATTTTGCCTGCTATTAGGCCTGAGGATTGGTTTTTCTATGTAGTGGAATTTGTGCATGAAACATCATTTGGTAAAGCTAAAGAGATTTCTCACACTGAAGATTCAACAATCTTCAACACATCTTGGTTGCTGAAGCTTCTGGTTACAGTATTGGCAGTATTTGAAGAAGCTGTGGCATCTGATACCATGCAAGTTTCATCTTATTGAGATGCAATAGTTAATTTTTCACATTTGAATTTTGTTGCATGCAAAAGGTTCATGTATCCCATAAGTCCATTTAGAGTTTCTATTCTTACCATTTTGCTGGTGTTGTACAGGGTGTGCTGATCAGTGTGATACAAAAGGCACGGACTGTACATGTGATCTGTTGGAGTTTTTCAAAGACCTTCACTTAGCAATTTTTGTTTCCCTGAGAAAGACAAGATGGCACATGATCAAGGCATAGATGCATTTGGGCAGGAGCCACAGCGGAGATCTGAGATCTACACCTATGAAGCACCGTGGCTCATCTATGGTATGAACTGGAGTGTCCGCAAAGATAAAAACATGCGCCTTGCAATTGGTTCCTTTATTGAAGATTACCGCAATAAAGTGGAAATTGTGCAGCTCGATGATGAGACTTGTGAATTTAAAGCAGATCCCAAGCTTTCCTTTGAGCACCCATACCCCACCACAAAGATCATGTTCATACCTGACAAAGAGTGCCAGAAACCAGATTTGCTGGCAACAACTGGTGATTTTTTGCGTGTATGGCAGGTTAAGCTCCAGTCTTATCCTGCTATTCTTCCAATTCACCTGCTTTAAAGTAAAAATACGATTTTCTTTGATCTCCTTAGATAGTCAAGCCACCATTGCTCTAATTGATTGTTTGGAGTATTGGTCTTGTGCCAGTTGGTGAAGGTAGTGGATAGTTATGGAAAAGGATTTCCAGGCCAATTTTCATCTCACATCATGCCTCTTACTGTGCATGGCATCAGGGGTAGTGTGCGCTCTTAGCACAAGTGAGTTTGCTAGAAAAAAAAGAACGTCCTATTACATTGGGTATGGAAGAGAGAGATTCGTGATGGATGCTGGTTTGGTCTGAAGCTTGTCTCATTTACTCTTCTCGCAAGGCCATCAAACAGGGTACCAAAGGTAGCTTAAGAAGAGCAGCTTTGAAATGAAACATGGCTCTGAGTTAAGGATGCTTAATGACATGGGTTGTTTACAGGTACATGATGACCAGGTGGAGCTCAAGAGCCTTCTTAACAACAACAAGCACAGTGAATATTGTGCCCCACTGACGTCATTTGATTGGAATGAAGTGGAGCCAAAGCGGCTTGGAACATCCAGCATTGACACAACATGCACAATTTGGGACATTGAGAAGGAAATGGTGGACACCCAACTTATTGCTCATGACAAAGAAGTTTATGACATTGCATGGGGTGGTGCAGGGGTTTTTGCTTCTGTTTCAGCAGATGGTTCTGTCCGAGTTTTTGACTTGAGGGATAAAGAACACTCAACAATCATTTATGAAAGCACGAAACCAGATACACCTCTCTTGCGATTGGGTTGGAACAAGCAAGACCCCCGTTACATGGCCACTATTCTGATGGACAGTTCAAAAGTAGTGGTTCTGGATATTCGGGTTCCAACAGTTCCAGTTGCAGAGCTTCAGCGGCACCAAGCTTGTGTGAATTCTGTGGCTTGGGCCCCTCACAGCCCTTGCCATATTTGCACGGCTGGTGATGACTCCCAGGTACCTTCACTCTTCATGTGTATTTTGAACTAAATCTCTGGAGCCAATATCATGACAAAGTCTTCCCATTGCTTCCTGAAATGTGAAAGAAATTTAGGACACAGATTTTGAATAATGGCTAGCCCAAATTTGGGCGGATTATTAAATGGTTATCTGCACCCACTGTTACGAGTGTATAAAGTCCATGTGGGTAGTCACAGCAGCTAGTAGCTGCTATTTGTAGTCAAGGTTATGGTTGAACACTTTGTGAGTGACTCATAAGATTATGAATGTGCTCATTGTGTTGTTACCTTCAAAGTGTTGTGGAGATTTCTCTGCAATCTCATAGATATTTGTTTGAACTAAGGGCAAGCAAAAGTGAAATTAAGCGTAGCCTCACAAGCTTGAATGAGGATACTGATGATTTTTTCGAATGGCTCTGCCTCTGGAGTGCTAGTCAACATCATGACCAAGCCCTCTCATTGCTTCTGGGAATGTGGCAGAAACTTAGGACATAGAATTATGTGTCGTTAGTTTTGTGCAGATTATTGCAAACAGGTGCACACCAACTGTTGGGAGCTGATGAAGTCAGTGCAGGCTGATGTCAGCCAGTCACTGCCATTCATGATCAGGGTGAAGGTCTGATATCTTGAGAGTGATACTCACAAGGTTATGACTGCACTCATTCTTGTGTTTGTTTGGGTTGGGCAACATGTATATCACAGTTACCTTCAAAGTATATTTTGTGATGTTTTCCCCACAATCTTAATTTACATGCACAAGTCAAGTTTTGGACTCAGCTACACAACACACAATGGATGAGTATTCTATTGAACAGTGGTTCTTGTGGTCATCATGCTAACATGAAAGGCCTTTTGTTGCTTGTGTGGAATTTGAACTGCAGGCTCTAATTTGGGACTTGTCTTCAATAAGTCAACCCATGGAAGCCAATTTAGACCCAATTCTAGCTTATACTGCAAGTGCAGAAATCAACCAGCTCCAATGGTCTTCAACTCAGCCTGACTGGGTTGCCATTGCGTTCTCGAGCAAGCTCCAAATTTTGCGTGTTTGAGCTCCTTATTTATGCCACAGTGTCATTACAGGTTTTCATTCATGGATTACAGCTAAGGCTTTGAAAGTTTATGGGCTCAGTGCTTTGGCATCTGCAAGATCACAGAGTTCAGGATTTGCCATGTTTCCAGAGAGGACTTTGAGTTGAGGGCTCAGCAAGTTATGTAAAAGGAACTGGTTGCTAGTTTCTACCCCTGGATGTCCTGGGATGTTGAGGCAAACCAGATAATGGGATTAACTGCAGAGATGGCATGGATTCTTTTCTTGCAGTGCAGGAAATCTTTGTACTGGTTGAGGATCTTCAGAATATTGCCTGGAGTGAGTGATCTGATTGGCCAGTATTGGGCAGTCTAGCAGCCTCTGGACTTGATCTTTTCTGGAAGAACCAATTTCTGCAGTCACGCATTGGTTCCCCTTGCCTGCTGGTCTTATTTTGTGCCATGTTCATCTTCGGGCTTTCAGTTGGTAAGCTGTAGGGCAAGGTGATGGTCAAGCCAGGAAATAATATATCTTGGTTCCAGAAATTTTTCACCTGTCGGGAATCTCATTGTACACTCTGGTCTGCATATAGATAATGGATTAAGAACTTTCATGGATTTGTGAATAATCCAGGTTTGCTATCTGTATGTTTTACATGAGAAAATAATGTAACTGCAGATAAAATGTATTATCAACTGATTTATTGATGTTGTCTTTGGTTCAATTCCTTGATTGTGAACCAGCACACCTTTATATGTACTAACCCAAAATTAAATGAATAAACTAAAAAAAGAAAAGTAAAGACTTTAGTAATGACAAGTTTTTTACATGAGATTTTGTCTGTTGAGTATTATTGCAAAGGATGTGTCCATTGGGTGTTTTGTGTTGCACCATGAAGAGGTATGAAGTATGACAGGCTTGTATCACCCCTCAAGAATTTTTTTTGAAAATTTGATGATTTTTTCTTCTTCCTCACTGCCTGTATTGATCTAATCCTGTATATAATACGAGATACTGATCAAACCAGTCTTAAGCTTTCAAGATTTTACTCAGAAGCTGTGAAGATCTGAAAAGGTATAATTCCAATCTCATGATCTTTGGGTGCAAATTTTTTTAGCAGAAGCTTGCAAAAATCAGTCTAAGCTTTGAAGATTTTCATCAGACACTGTAAAGATCTGAAAGGCATAGTTTCAATCTCATGATGTTTGGGTGCAAAGATCTCAAGCAAAAAAAGCTTGCAAAAACTTGAGTTTTGCAGCCAAATTGGCAAATGCATGAGACAAGGTTTCGAGAGCAAGTTGCAGATGCTTTTTGAGTACAGCTCATGCAGCAAGCATGCTTGTTCACAACAGCAATTGAGCTAGTTCTAGGTTACAAAGCTGGTAAGCAGGATTTGCAAGCAAGCTCATGACCATGGCCTAGTTCCATGAACTGAAAGGAATTTGAAGACTTGCAGCAGCATTTGTGGGATTTGAAAGACTTACAGAAATTGTGGAATTCGTATTTGTTGGCCTGCACAGTTCTGGTGTAGTTTTGGATTTGCAGCAGCAGCTCAATTTTTTGTAGAAGCTGTTATGCAAGGAGGTAACTTCCTTTCACCTGATGACATGAATGGTGAGATGAATGGCACGCAAATCACCATGCAAGCTTCACCCATTGCAGGTTCGCTCCTGCTGATCTGGAATTGTGATAATTCCTGATGCGATGAATTCTCTTTGCATTAGGCCCATTGCAGGTTTGCTGCTGCTGATCTGAAATTGTGATAATTCCTGATGCAATGAATTCTCTTTGCATTAGACCCATTGCAGGTTTGCTGCTGCTGATCTGAAATTGTGATAATTCCTGATGCAATGAATCCTCTTTGCATTAGACCCATTGCAGGTTCTGTACTGCTGATTTGAAGTTGTGATGATCTCTGATGTGATGAATCCTCTTCGCATTAGACCCATTGCAGGTTTGCCACTTTGTTGCTGCTGGTCTGAAGTTGTGCTTCATCCTGAAGTGATGAATCCTCTTCACTTTAGACCTCACTTACTTCCGGATTGCTGAAAACAAAAATGTCAGCAGATATGGTCACCAGCAGATGATGAACTCCTGACCTAAATTGATTGATTTGAGTGCATGACAACCTGTGCAGTTGAACCAATTCCGGAAGAAGAGTTTGCAGAGGATGTACAATGGTCAAGATGGTTGAAAGCTGCATTGGACAAAGTGATCGCACATGTGGGGCGTGTGTTTGTATGTGACACTTCCAATCCCCAACAAGTCACAGCACCCACAGCAGACCTAACAAGATGTGCAGGAACAGTGGGACTCATGAACTCAAGAGGGGATTCAGTGGGAGCTCTCCACTGCATCTTCAAGGCGATTGAGCAACCATGGCGTTACAGCATTCACGTGGTGTACCCCAACTACCACAGCGGCAAACTGGCATTCGAAGCCAAAGTGAAAACCCTAGACGAGGACATCGATGTATGCGTGTTGGAACCCATCCGTCCTTTCTCTAAGAAGGAGACGACTCCTGTCACTTCCTACTTGGATCTCGCCACAGATGCTCGAGAAGGTGACTCCGTCTACTGTTTCCTCTATCCCAAGGAAGCACACAAACAAATGATCGAAACCCCACAAATCTTCCAGAAATTGCTCAAACAGGCGGCGGCCGAGAAAACAGCAGGAAACAAACTTATGTGGTCATCTTCATCATCATCGGCAGCAGCAGCAGCAGCGGCAATGACGATGTCCGATCTTCCCACCATCATCAACGGCAACATCTGTCATTCCGAGTGGATGCAAGGAGTTGTAAGCTACGAGCAACAGCTTCCAGACTTATGCGACGGCGCTCTTCTGGTTTCTCGCAGCGGTCGCGTGAAGGGAATCCATGTGAAAGCTTCCACTTGTGCAGAGTTGAAGGAGCTTCTCAACTCCCCTAACCCTGATGAACTCCGGATTGCCAAGAAGCTTTGCAAGCACATGAGCAACATGAGCGATCCGTCTGCGATAGTTCCTGTCTTCGTTCCGCCGCATGGCTTGGTCAGATTGCTTGGGCTTGAAGGTGGTTCCGAGCTCCTGGAAGCAGCCGTCCAGCAAAACAAGGTGCAGATGAAGGAGGAGAAGCGCAGAGAATCGCAACAACAGAAGCGCAAAAACAACAGGAAACACCAAACCCTAACCAACCACAACAACAAACGCAAGAAGATGAAGAAATGAGCATTGTGATTAGTACTAATCACCAGCCTTGATTAGTACTAATCACCTAATCACATTCTTCCTTAATCCACCACTACTTATGTGATTTGTTCCTGATCGAGTAAACCCACAACCACCAACAACAGGAAACACCAAACCTTAATCAAACAACAACAACAACAACAACAACAAACGCCAAGAAGATGAGGAGGAGGAAATGAGCATTGTGATTAGTGCTAATCACCAGCCTTGATTAGTACTAATCATTTTCTCCTTAATTCAACAATTAATTAAGTGATTCTTTGGGGTGTTCATGATCGAGTAAAACCCACAACCCAACAACAACAACAAACACCAAGCCCTAATCAAACAACAACAACAACAACAAACACCAAACCCTAATCAAACAACAACAACAAACAATGACCAACAACAAACACAAGAAAGATGAGGAGGAAATGAGCATTGTGAATTGATTAGGACTAATCACGAGACTTTATTAGTACTACTACTAATCACCATTCTTCTTAATTCAACACTAATTGCATGATTCTTTTGGTGTTCGTTCATGATGAGATTAAAAAAAAACAACAACAACAATTAATTAGGTAATGCAAGAGATTTAGGTGAAAAGAAGCCAAACATTTGACACTAATCACATGATTCTTTCAAAGTGTTTCATGATCAAATGCAAAATCCAATACACTAACATTATTCTTTACTTATTACTTATCTTTCTTTTGTTTGAAAACACTAATTATTATACAATCCTTGTTGAGTGTTCATGACAATGTTCTTGTTTTTTTACATAATTAACAAACCACTAATATATGATTCATTCTTAAACCCTAAACCCTAAAGGATTTTGGTTTTCTTTTGGAGGTTTTTTTTTGGAAGATTTTATTTTTGCATGGTGAAATCTATTTGAGTTTCCATAATTCTTCTTTTGCCTTAAAATACTTTTTTTTAATGTAAAATGGCAAGGTGACAAATGTGACACACCCCGTTGTTTAATTTGTGAATCAACATGATTATCGAATGCTAGGCTAATAACACGATTCCTTATATATTGCATTCATGATTCATTATATGCTTTGGAAAAATCATTATGATTCTTATACCTAGTGTTTCATAATTGAACATGATTGATTGACGGGTATACCACACGATATTTCATATTATTATTATTATTATTTATGAGTGAACATGAAGAATGCAACTAGGTCTTTTAGTGCATGAAGAGTGAAGAGTTCTTTCTTAGTCATGGGTTTTGTTTTATTTGTGGTTTTCTTTATGATCGACAAAACAAAATTGGGTCAATAATTAAAAACGTAACGCACACTCTTGTGAGCATTTTTGTTTTTTCAAAACATAAAGAGTGGGAATTAAGTTTTTTTTTTAAATGATCACTCACATTTTATTTTATTTATTTATTTATTTTTAAAAATCTCGTGATATCTAATGGATCTCCTAGATGGGTATATCACTAGAAAATTTTAACAATTAAAAATCCTACGGGGGCTTTATGCAAGAACCGGCAATTAGGAAGGTGGGTGTTTGAAAATTTTCCCAAACAAATTGAGGACCAAGGGGTGGTATGTTCTCTACCAAAACCGAATTTTTAAATTTATTTCCCACCCCCCATCAGCTAAGTGGGTATATATCAAGTTGATAACCGGAAGAGACATCTGTGGCCGATTCTAATACCCGCCCAGCACATGTAAGAACCTTCCCTCGGCCTCTTGCTTACCCTTCCCCAGTCCATCCCCCTCTTTCAGCTTTACCATGGTCTTTAATCTTTTTGAATTTGTAGGGTTATTAGGATTCATAACCATGGTTCTAAAACATCGAAGGCCCGCTCTCGGTATATAACTACTACCCACGGTCCTCAAATTCTCAAGGAAAAAAAACAAAAATCATGTCACCGGGGTCACGAAAGTGTGAGTTTAAATTGTCGGTTCTTCCTTTTATGAGAACCGCTGGTTCTTTTACACGGGTTTTTTTTCTTGAAATAACCGTGGCTCTTCTGATCCCGATTCATTTTCGACAAATAAGGGAACCCCATGGTTCAAAATGATTTTCAAACTTGGAATCGACGGTTCTTTAATAAATTCAAATAATTGCACAACAATCGGGGTTTGTGGTTTGAACCAGTGACAAAATTAGAACCAGGGTTAGAAATTAATCTCTAGTTAACCCTTAGAAACATATGTATATATATATATATATATATATATATATATATATTGATTCATATTTCACAAATAAAAATAGAATCACCCTTTTTCTTCCTAATGAAATTTCACTCAAAAATTTCAAATTTCAAAATTCAAAATGAAGCGATTCTAGAGGGTTTCCAATCGCCAAAAAATTTAAGTTTAAAAAAAAAATTAAAAAAATAAAAAAAAGCAAGCAAAAATTTGCTAGATTTTTACATTTTGGTTTTCAGTGTGTAAGCTATAGATATAGAAGTTTATTAAAGATTTGTACTTCATATCAAAATTGGCCAAATCTTCCATATGGAAGATCACCACTTAAGGCTACATTAAAATTAAAAAATCCCTTAAAAAAAAGTACTTCTAAGAGCTCAAATATAAAATCTAGTTTCATAGAACCAATGTCCAAAGCGAGGATAACAAACAAGAGTGAAAGGGAAGAAAAACCATTCATCCAAATACAAACCCTAAGCCTAGGTCCTAAACCTCTCACCATTTGCATGAAGCAAATTGTACAAAGAGTGTGGAAGGAATCTTGAAAGAGCACCAAGCCTAGAAGAGGTCTCCTTAACAAAGGAAAAAAATAAACACATATTCTTCCCATATCCTCTTTTTTTTACATAATGAAGCCCAAAAACTTCCTTTGCTTTTATCAACCCATTGCCATTGCTTTTTTTTAAATAAAAATAAAAACTCATTACCCTTTCTTGAACATTTGGATCTTCAACTTTTCCTTTTGTTCACCAACCCACTCTTTGTTGGAATGGATAAAACGACAAATCCACAAAACACAAATCCTCCATAGGGTAAACAAACCAGCGACTGAACACTTAGTGTTTCAATCACCTCCTTCTCACTCAAAATGCCTTCATTTCACATAGCATCTGAAGATAAAATCTTCACGAGTAGAAAGTAAACTCATGCTTGTTTGAATTGCTCAAAATGGGTGAAAGATGAATAAGATACATTCCTTCAAAGTTTGGGGAGTGAAAAATGTTAAAAAAAAGTGGGTCGTACACATGGCAGCCCATGATAGTTTGTTTATTCACCTTAAACCAATTAGTCACTACCCCATTATTGAACACTACCTACTCCCATAATCGATGATCAACTAGACGAAAATCAAGATTATCAATATCTTCAAAATAAATGTTCACTTTCCAACCTAGGGTTCAGAATTTATGAAATCTAAGATTAACAAATCGACAATAATAGGGTTTCAATATCCCATTCACCAAAACCACCATGCCCATTTTGAATGTCTATGGGTGTGATTTTCCATCACCTTCACATGCATTTGACAGCTAATTCAACCTCCCCATGTGACATCCAATCACATTCTTTAAACTTTTGATGCTCCCTCTCCTACTCAATCTACTCATTCCTCCCTCTTTTGTTCAATTGTCCTTCTCCCATTTGTGTCCTTTTGAAAGAATCAAAATAACTTGATTTTATTTCATGTTGTGAATTCCTAGTTGAAACTGGTAGATGTTACCATTATAAATTGTCTTGGATCCTTTCTTAGCCAAAACTTTTATTCTAGACTATTTACCAACTTGAATTCTTGTTTCATCAAAATACCATATATGATTTGGATTGTAATTGTGTTGGTTATATGATGTTTATAAGTTGATGTAGAAATAGTTGCAAGAGTTGGGTGTTATCCCTTATGCTCTACAAATGTCCAATCCTTTTGCATGTTTAATACTAATTTATGGGTGTTTACATTTGAACCAATATCACCAACTATTGCCAAGTATTCCATTTTGGATTGGTGTAGCCTTTGTTAATGTTAGCTCTATAACTTTCATCTTTAGTTATTGTAAACTTATGGGCAATCCATATTCACCCATAACTAATGTCCATGTAATCACAATTGCATCCTCTTCTTTAGTAAAGACACCTCTTGGTTTCATCTTCTTTGATTTGGTTTTTCCATTCATGTGGTGAAAAATGGATGTTCCATCATTGGAATGTTCCATGCCTTGTTGGCCTTCCGTAAGGAAAATGTCCCATTTTCAATAGCATCCATTGTTAATTCCAAGGTTTCATTAGTCCACATGTCTCTTCTGGTTGTTGAAGGCATTTGATTTAATTATGTTCATTTCTTGTTTTGTGGCTTAAGAGCATGTCGACAATTTTTTTTGTTTGTTGTAGGGGGTAGATTATCCTTGCTTGTTGTTTGCAAATTTAACATGTTTTATTGTTTATGAAAGATTGTCAAGTTCATGATTTGTTTGAACTCCTTGGTCATAGCCTTTAGTAACTTGGTGGAGTGCATTCTAACCCAACCAAAGGTATCCCTTTTTCTTCCCTGTAAACAACCCAAGAATCCAAAAAATGTAATAAAATTGGGAATCTTGTTATGGCATGTTCTAGGAGTGCTACACTATAGTAGGTTAGATTATAGAGCTTTGAAAAGTCATCCCATACTAAATCAATGTCTTGAGTTGATGTGCATGTAGTTGGAAAAAACATGTAAGAACGATTAATAAGACTAAGTTGATCTTTAGCTCTTTGGAAGGTCCTTGATGCAACACTTCAAACTATGGATTTTTAGATCCAATGGCAATCCATATATTTTTTGAACTTTTGATTGTAAACATGATCTACAATTTCTATATGGAATTTTGATGTTGATGTTTTTACTACAAGCTCTACTTTGACATTGAGACCTAATGTTTGTAGATCTACTTTTGAACCTTGGTTTTGCTCATCTACTTGGCACTTTACTTTCACTTGCAAATATGTTTATTTGAGATCTACTTTTGAAATGAGTTTTTGCTTTTCTTTTTCTCTAAGACCTAACTTCTACAAGTAAACCTTCAAATTTGAACTCTCATTCTCTAATTTCCATGGTAGGTTTGCAGTTCCTAAAATTGTAACACTAGGACTTATGAATTTTGCACAAAGTTGAAATTGTTTTTCTACTTGGGCTCAAAGAAAAAACATACTTAGAAGGAGATTGTTTGGTAGAAAATGGTGTAAGCCTTGATTAAGTTCATATTTTGATTTGTGCTAAGTTGTTATTGGAAGAAATGCACAATGCTTTTGCATAGGAGGAATCTTCAAGGACTCTCTTTTAAGGGACTAATAAATGTGCCTTTTTTAAGGGCCTCAAATATTTTATGTCATTTGCTAATCCTTGTTCATTGTATCTTTGTTGCGGTTTAGAGTCGATTGATGGCCAATTTGTTGCCCTTTAATGTGAACCTAAACCCCCATAACCAAGCATTTAATTTTATTGCTTTTTGATTTCTTTTGTTTAGTTTTGTGAAACTCTATAGATCCCACCCCAAAACCAAACATTATAATTCTAGTATTGTTTTATTTTGCACATGAGAAAATGTTGGTCCCACCCTTTAACCAAACAATCTTTTTCCTTCTTTGAGTTTGGTTTTGTGTAGTGTTTACCATTTTCACCAAGTAAGCTTAAGGAAGCAAAGCGCAGAGCGGAGACACAATCTTTCTGTTCTGTTTTATTTTTGCCATTTATTTGAGAACCACGCCTAGAAAGAACATTATCAACACATTCCAATGTGCTAGTCCTCTCCTATCATCACACACTACTACACATAACAAGGTGACATTTAACAAAAGAAATTTACCCACACCCAAAACCGCACACAATTGTTTTTAAAGTGTACTTTCCCAAGCCCAAAACCACGCACTAAAATCAAGTGTCCATGTGTAAAATGTAAAAAAAGGTTGAACACATTTTTTCAAGATGGGCACTCGGTCATAGGGTCACTTCAAAATGCTTTTGAAAATGAGTGCATTCATTCATTAATGCTCATTTGCACAAAAGGGGTGCTCGGTCATTGGGTGATGTTGAATGGGGGGCATGTTTACCCTAGATAACATAAGTTCCCTTTAGTTTTGTCCTTTCAAATTTATACCACCCACCAAGACTAACAATAACAACATCCTTCATCAATGACATAAGTTCCATGGAATAAGTATGTACTAGGGTTGGTGGGGTGCCCTTCCTTATATGACATATGAACCCTCACAAAACACAACTCCTCTCTCCCTCTCCCTCCCTAACTCCCTCCATAAACACAAGAAGAAGTTCCATTGATTTGTGTCCTATGATGATAATAAGCAAGCTTCCATACCTAAAACACCACACAATACACAAACTCCTTCCCTTTCCACAAATAGAAGAAAAGAAGTTCCATTGAATTTGTCCTAATGATGGGCTTTCCATCTCTCTCTCTATATATATACATACTTAAACCACCCACACAAAAACAACTCCTAAATGCTAGTCCTCCAGGCTCCTCTTGTAGAATAAAACCATAGGTCAAAAGTTTCTCACTAGAATCTTTGTCCTAATAATGGGACTTCTTCTATAATAGAAATAATAACAATAAAAACCACACTTTGGGCTAATTAATCCCAAATAAATATAGGAGCCAAGAAAAAAGAAAAATCAAACCCCAAAATCAAACATATAATAATAAAACTTACCCAAAAGAAAAAAAAGAAAAAAGACCCAAAATTACCAAGAATTAAAAAAAAAAAAAAAGCTACCTTAAAACACTATTTAAAATTTTTACTAAAAAATAATCTATGTCCCAAATTGCCCATTTTATGATCAATGCAAAACTTGTTACAATCTAATCTCCTATTTTCTTGCCTTTTGGCATGTTTTTGATGTGCAATTTTGCTAATTTTTTTGCCAATAGTTTTGCAACAACAACAACAACAACAACAACAACAATGAATTTCCTACATGATTTTTTTGATTGAATGATCAGATCCATGGAATTCTCCTTTTGGTGTTTTGTAAGTCATTTTGTTTGTCTTTGTTTGTCTGGGTTCTAATTTAGTGCTTGCAGTGCTGCAGCAGCAGCAGCAAATGCACATGTTTGTGATTGTCTCTTTTGCTGCTGTTGCTGCTGCAGTGCCAGATCCACCACATGGAGCTTTATCATAACACAAAACTCTCTTTTCCAGTTCAGCAAGAATCTTGCTGTTGAGCATCTCTTCTCCTCTTTCTTTTTAGTTTTTGGTTTTTGGTTTTTGGTTTTTGATTTTGATTTTTTTTTTGGGTTGGTTTTAGGGTTTGATTTCTCACCAACTTTTGGTTAGTGATGGCATCATCATGGCAGAAGAAGCACAATAAAAAGAATTACTTAGAGAATTACTGTTCATTTTGGTTTTGGTTTTTGTTTTGGGGGTTTTTTTTCCCCAGCAGTAGCTCTTTTTTCTCTCTCTCTCTCTCTCTCTCTGGGTCTTTGTGTGTGTGTGTGACTCTCTTTCTCTCTCATGTGAGGGGAAGTAACTGAGAATCCAACTCACCAACTTGTGATGAGATTTGCATCATGATGATGATGATGATGGTGTTGGTGGTGGTGGTGATCAATCCTTCCTTGCAGTGGGGGTGAGATCACAATAATCACAAAGTCATTTTTGTTGTTGTGTGTGTTTGGTTGTTTTGCACTCACAAGGATTGCCAAAGGATGTTTTTTGCTTTTTTCTTTTTTTGTGATGGATTGGTGGTAGTGGTTCAAGATCTTGAAGAGCATGAAAGAGGGCACCTTGGCAAGAATTTGGGTGTTGACAAAACAAAGGCAGACAAGGTACCCTTGTGCACTCCAACCCACCACTCTCTCTTCTTCTTCTTCTTCTTCTTCTTCAGTAGGTTGTTTTTTTTTGGGAGGGCGAACTGGAATGGGTCCTTCACTGGGGAGGGACTCAGGAGGTCATAGGGAGTGTTGGGTTGTTCTTCTTTTTCAAGGTTTGGATTTGGATCTTTCTTTGTTCCGATTTCTGCCATAGCCAAATTCTAATCTAATTCTCTGCACCCCGCCCCCCCCCCCAAGTGGGTCCATGTATTCTCATGCTGATGGGTGTTCCAAATCCTCAAAACACTTGGACAGTGAAGAAATCAGGTCTGGGTTTAGTTGAAGCAGCAGCAGTAGTATGTTTGTGAATGTTATAATAAAACCTGGTGGACAAGGTGGGGGAGTTGCATAGAGATGGGAAAGGCACATGATGTTATGTGAAACCCAGTGTAGTATCCCAGGTTCTGCAAGGAAGGAAGAGGAGAGACAGAGACAGAGAGACAGAAAATGGATCTTTTATAGTAATCCAGAAATCCATCTTTTGAAGGGAAAGGCTTTTGTCTCTTGTAAAAGCAAGCAAGATCTTGCAATTGCTTATCTCGCCTCATTTGACTTATGGTTGTCAGGAAGGATTTTGTTTTGTCTTGGGATTCGGTTGCTGCTGGGTGTCAGAGGTTGGGATGCTAGAGTGAGCTGGTGGAATGAGGTTCAGGGCTGTCGAAATTGTGGCAGTCCTAATGGAGATCAGAAGGTTTTTTTGTAGCCCTAGGATGGCAGATACGGTTGCTTAGCAAAACCAGATAGAAGAGGAAGCAGAGCGTTCTCCACAACAGATCAAAACACACCCACTTTTGATGTTTCTATGTTCCATTTCTCCTGACCCAATTGTTTTTTGTGTTGCAGTGTCAAAAGGAAACACATGATGAAATTCTCTTGAAACACTTGCAAAGGCCCTGTTGGAGGCTCAGTCCAGAAGGAGGATCTTGTCTGAGAGCACTACTTTAGCTGTTGGGCATTCCGGGATTAGGGTTTCCGGGGGGGAGGGTCTTTGTTGTGAAAGTGCAGACCAATATGGAAACAAATGGGACTCCTGTACTTGCAGGACAGAAGAGTCTGCCAAACAACAGCCATTCATTGTCTGCAAAATTAGGGCCACATCATGTGAGGTCAGCTTCCCATGGGACCCCGACAGGAAGCAGGAGACCCCAGAACCATGCTGCAAAAGCAGCTCGGCTTGCTGAAGCCATGCAAGCTCAACACCACTCATTCGATGAGGAGGATGAAGGTGAGGTGCAGTTCAGCCCCATTCCTCGCCATCGATCCACACCTACACCCATTATCGCCAGAGATCACTCACCAGCAAAGGTGGGTGATAAAAAACATTCAATCACTTGGTTTGTGAGCTACATTCAGTCTCTTGGGCATGTTGGACTCAGAAGCTTCCATTGACAACACTGATGCATTTATTTTTCTGGGTTGGGGTGGTGTGGGGGTGGGTGGAAACAGCCTTTGAAGGTGTTGGACAACTTACCAGGGCCTTTGCGATCTGGCTACACTGACTCCACTTCAGTGGGTACAAGATCAGCATCAACAGGCCGGAGCTTGGGTTCTCGGATGACAACTGTTGTCCCTCCACCAGTCACACTTCCTCGCCCCAGGCCAACAACCTCAGCAGCTGTTCGCGTGTCTGATGTTCCCTCTGAAAAGAACCCCGAACATCGCACAAGGTGAGGCCCAAATCTCTCAAGTCAGAAACAACCCCATGGACCTTGCTAACAAAAAATCAGTTTTCTATGAATTGAGCTGCCAATTTACTTGATGTTGTCAAACTCAACAGTTGTTGTAGGGCATGTACATAGCCATTTCTAGGAACACAGTCCTTTTGTTTCTTTTCTTTTTTCTGTTTTCTTGTAGTTGAAATGAGTATTTATGGACTTGACAGGCCCTCTATTATAGAATTTCCAAAACTCACTGGGCGGAAAGAGACACCAAATTCAACCACACGGCGAGAAACCGCAGCTTTAAATGATCAGGTTTAGACCTACCTATGTGATGCTTCTTCTCCTGTTGAAAGCGTTGTATTTGTCTTTTACATTATTCTCATAGAGTTGTCTCTTGTTGGTAGAGTTTTTGGGTCATTATCATCTCTATAACTTAAAAATAGGGTTATCTGTTGATTTTTTGGGTTTACTTTCAGTGAAAGGGTCATATTTTTATGTTATTTTTGCAGATTGATCTACTTGCTGATGAGAATCAGTCACTGCTGGATAAGGTATTTGCTGCTGCCACTCAGATGATTTTGGAAAAGACTCTTGAGCTCTGTTGATGTGTGGCATTGCCAAACTCTTCTTGATGGGCTCCTTAATGGTATATCTACTTGCATTTGCATTTTCCAACAATTGTTTCAAAATCTGTAAATGTAACAAGTTTTCTCAGAATGAGATCTCTAGATAGAATTTTCCATTGTATTCAAAATTGGGGCTTTGGTTTCCATGCATACAACACATGTCACCAAAGTTCCAACTTTTCCCAAGAAACAGTTGTGGGTGCCAGCTGAGTGGGGTATGTGCGATTGTGCAGCTTCGTCTCTTAGAAGAGAAATTGCAAGAAAGTGAGATGAGATCACGGGAGCTTGAGAAGCAGGTAGTAGTGTGTACATCATCTAACACCATTTTTACATGGAGGACTTTTGAGTGTTGTTTGCCTGTGCTCTTTCAGTACATACCCATTTTTGGTAATCTGTTAAAAAAGAGGAAGGAGTCCTTGATATACCTATCCTTGAATTGTTTTTCAGGTTGCTTCAGTTGGGGAGGGTGTTTCTTTGGAATCTCGTCATAAACTCAGGTACCACATTTTTGTCTTTTGGGTTGTATGTATTATTATGTGCTATGTTGACTCTATTGCACGCCTTTTGGTTGCATCTGGTAACCCTTGATGGCGCCTTGAAGGAGGTGTTGTCATGGTTCTTAGAATTTGTGTGACGTAGAATCTTACCCATTTTCTGTGATTTTGCAAAATACTGTTATTTTTGCAGACTGGAACAGGCAGCAAAACAACGAGAGGTAAAAAAATGACCCATACAAACAAGTCAGTTATGGTTTTGGGGTTCCAAACCCATCAAAACTTTGTAGAATGCATGAACCCTTGTTTCCATCTTGACTCTGTTGTTGTCAAAATCCATGAGGAGGTCTTGGAAGATTGGTTCACCAAGAAGAAAGAAACAATAGGAATGGACATCAGTATTTTTTAAAGGGAAGAGGAGAAGATGCAAGGTGTTAGAGAGAGGGCAGGAAAGGCATGTAGCTAGCAATATCAGGGCATGGCATGAAAGGCTAGAGTGAGGAGGAAAATACATGGAATATAGAATCAAAGAAGTTTTGTTTTTGGGTGTGGCAGGCAGCACTGATAGCTGCCAAAGAACAGAGCAAAGATGCAAAGGATGAAGAAATTACTTCCTTACGAATAGAGTCCCAGGTATTGCCACCTCCTATCTCTTGCATAAGAGCATCTTTTGGTCTTCTTTGTTAGATGAGTTACAAAATCCTTCACTTTCTCTTTTTTCTCTTTTTTTGTTTGTTAATGTTTTTGTTTTTGCTCATCCTTGTTCTTATTCTTGTTATTATTTTTTTGTTTTTTGTTTTTGTGTTTGCTTTTTGTTTGTTTGTTTGTTTTTGTTTTTTGGGGGAGATTGTCTGTGGAGGAACCCTCCACATAAGGCAAAGGTGATATTTTTGATTAGAGATAGAAGTGTATGAGGAGATGACTGAAAGGGAGAGGGGGAAGACTGCAAGGGATGAGGCACTGGTGGCAGCAGAGGTGGCACGGGAAGCAGAGTTTGAAGCAAAGGCTCTCCGCACAATGACCCATCGCATGATTCTAACACAAGAGGAAATGGTGGGTAGATCAAACCTCTTTATAAAAGAAATACATGAAGCTCTTCTGGTGTTACAGTTTTGTCAGAAATTGGGTCAGCAAATGTGGGAATAATAGCTATCAAAATTTGAATGTTTGGGTTTACGGGTACAGGAAGAGGTGGTACTGAAGCGCTGCTGGCTTGCTCGATATTGGGCTTTGGCTCACCGCCATGGTACTGTTTGTTTCATTTTGTTTGTCTCCTGATTCTCCTGATTGTCATGGGTAGTTTCACAATTGTTTCATTTGTTAGCATAGGAAAAGAATGCTAAAATGAACAAAATGATCTGGGTTGTCTGGAAACTATATTCAGTGGGTTTGATCAAGTGGAGTCTCTAATTATGAGCATGCATGACAAATGTGCAGGGGTGCATCCAGAGATCGCAAATGCAAAGCATGAGCATTGGTCATCACTAGCACCCTTGCCATTGGAGGTGGTTTTATCAGCAGGCCAAAAAGCAAGAGAAGAGCCATCCCCCCATGTGCCAACTGGAGCACCAAGTGAGGGTAGGAGTTTTTTTGGGAGGCTTGTTATTTTTGGACCACACTTTCTTTTCTTGTTCTAGTAGCCAATGCAAATAAGCCACATGTGGGTGTAGAATTTGTCAGCAGAAATTGTTTACTGATGTGATTCAAGGTTTCCAAATGTGTTTTTTGCTTTTTTCAGAGAAGACACAAAACTAGCAGTCTAAAATTCACAACTATTAGTAGTTTCAAAGGCTCAAAAGTTTGCAATTCCTTCAAGACACAAAACCGGTATTTAAAGGTGTTTGAATATTGTTGAACAACCTTAAGATACCTTTGTGGTAGATCTTGAGGAACACGCACCACAATCAGAAATGATGAGGGTTTAGGGAAACAACAGAGTTTTTCTTTTTGAAGGGGTTATCGGTGTGTTTGTGAAAATTTTGCAGGCAACGAGACAAAGATTGGGCAACAGAAAGCCAGAGCAATGAGAGATGTGAATGATATAACTGGTGATGGCAATATTGAGAGCATGCTAAGTGTGGAGAAAGGCCTACGTGAGCTTGCTTCCTTGAAAGTGGAGGATGCTGTAGTGCTCTCCATGGCTCGATCCCGACGTGTGTCTTTTATTCAAGTTGGTCTGTCTCATGTTCCTCTGTCCCTTTGTGTACAGGCTTACTTATGTATGTGTGTTTTATTCTGATTCTATACTTCTCTTAGGAGATGGTATTGATGGGTGTGCTCCAGTCTTTGGTGAAACTAGCTAATGAAGTTGGGTTACCTAATGAGGATCTTAACTTCATTTTTGAACATGTTATTTCACATTCTGGAGCTTTTTTTTCCTCAAAAGTTAAGAAGACCGTTTGATTTTCCAGACTCCGGCAGGAAGTTTGATGGGCTAAAAACACTTTATGCCTTGGGTGAGCAAGCATGTCCTCTTTGCATTTTGTTATTTAATACTTTCCTCAACTTGACTCACTCTTATGCACTAGGTAGTAGTTTTCATTGTTTTGGTTGTGCATTTTTATAGCCTGGTTTCACCTAACATGCTCCTCGAACCAGCCTTAAAAAAATTCACAAACTGCTATTGCTGCAAACCTTGAGATTGTAGTGCATAAGCTTTTCAGGAGCATGATAAGATCACAGCAGAAGAAATGCACAAAAAGTTGGAATCTGTGTGAGTATCGGAGATTAATACTATGCTTGGGCAATGGACTTGTACAGAGTTGAGTCCAGAGGAAGCAGAAGATGTGCAATTCAAGCAGGTGCAATCAATCAGTCCTGGATGTGCTGTATTTGTCAGGTTATCTCTTCAGTCATGATTGTATTTGCTTGGTAAAAATATGTAGCGTGGGGTTTGATGAGAATCCCTTCTTCTTGTGAATTGCTGCAGGCATGGTTGATATATTTTTGGCGACGGGCCAAGAACCATGATGTGGAGGTGGACATTGCTGATGAGCGTCTTGAGTTTTGGGTTACTAGGAGCAATCAACAACCAACCTCCCAAGACGTGGTGGATGGTAAAAGAGTTTTGCTTGGTCCAAACTTCCCATCTGCTAATAAAAACTGATCAATAGCACACTTTTGTGTTTTATCTGGGCTCATACATACATATATACACATACATACATACAAAACCCCTCTGGGGTTGCCTCTTGCAGTGTTTTTTTTTTTTCATTTTTTTGATATTGAAATTTTGGAGAAATATAACAAAAGATCAGCAAAATTAGTTAAATTTACACTAGAAAAACAAAACAAAATGAAAAAATCAAAATTTTCTCAATTGCTTCGTTGAAAAATGGCAAAATTTCTCTAGAAGAAAAAACACTGGGACTCTCTTGTTGATTCCTGCACACTAATTAATAAAAATGACTGATACTGATGATGATGATGATGATGATTATGAGGGTGCAGTGGCACGGGGATTAGAGCAGCTGCGGAAGTTGGGCATAGAGGAGCAGCTATGGGAGGTCTCGCGCAAAGAGATAGCACAAGAGGTAGCCAACTATAAGCTTGTGGATCCAGAGAGTACTTCAAGTTCACATCTGCAGAGGCTGGCAAGCTCACTCAGTGTCCAAAGTTTATAAGATAAAAGGCAGTTGCAGAAAAGTATTGCTGCAGCTCAATATCAAACAGTTGATATAAAAGAAAAATGCATTATTGAGTGTTCATACAGTAGTAGTCATACAGATCGCTTTTCTATAAAGTATGTACAGACCAATCTCTTTCCGTGTACATACTATGCATATCATCTCTTTCTAGAAGTCACTGTTCACAAAATCATTAAGAGCTTTGGACACAATGTGTAACTAGGAATTGTTTGTTAATAAAAATGGAAAAATGTGTCGTTTGGTTGGTCATACCAAGTCACTTTTGTTGCTTTCAAATGATTCTTGAAATTCTCAACTCACTCACTGGCAGGCAGGCCTGCAAAAGGAAAACTGATTTTGAGATGGAATGCAGAATGAAACTGAGAGAGCTTCATACAAAATACATACAAAGCCAATAAAGAAGCTTAGAGCATCTGCACCTGTGCTGAGAACAGTGTTGCTCACATTCAAGATTAGTTGAAGGTGGGGAGACATACTAATAGCAACCCACCTAGACCAATCAAACCATCTAGCCAATCAACAGCAGATGTTAGGCTGTGCAATTTGCCAGTCTCAGCATCCTGTGCAAAAATGCTAGTTCAAAACCATTTTGCTGAGCCAAACCGGCATGTTTTGACTTTTCTTCTTCCAAAAGTTTTGTTGTACAGTGCACCAGTGGGGTTGCTCTGAGAGAGGGGTGGTCAGATTGACTTGAGCCATGTGGTAGGTAGTACATTCTTTGTCATCTTCGTCACTGGCAATGCTGCAATACAATCCTTGCAATCCTAGTAATTTGCTTCCTACTTTTTTCACCTTTCTGATTGTTGGGTTGGAGAGAGAGAGAGAGAGAGAGAGAGAGAGATTTCTCTTTAACATGGAGGCCATCATAAGATTCAAGATTATGGGCGTTTTGAAACTTCAAAAGCCATGGTCAAGGAAAAAATGGTGCAAATTTGATGGAAAGTGTTTTGTTCTATCAGATGCTGTCATGCTTGAGTACCTATTGCATCACCCTTGATGTGCTTCATCTGGATTTATTTTTTAAAAGGGGATTCAGAAACTTGTTTCTCACAAGAAGTTGATCTAATTATGCATCAATAAAGAAATCAGTCAAAAGAAGATTGCACAAATGTACCACACTTTTATCCTACATGCTTTGCCCAAAGTGCATCACAAAAAAACTCTCGTATCTCTTTTCATATGGCCTAGTAATGTGATAGTGTTGACTCTTTGAATGTAGACATATGGAAAAGTTTTTTTTGGGGCTTGGTAAGTGTCTCTAGTTAACAAGAGAACTTTGGAGAAAACATGTGGGATAGAGTGTGCTGCTAGATAGTGGGAACCTATTGACAACTTTGGGAAGCAATGGAGAACATATAATAAACACAAATACAACCATTGGGCACTTGGTTGGAACACAAAGGGAACCAAGCACATGGACACTAAATTTGGGCAACACCAAACTCCAAAAAACAAAAATCCAAAAATTCATGTGTTGGTTTTGATAGTTTTGGACTTTCAATCTCAAATCTTATTATGCTCTGACAAAAAAAAATGCTTGAATCTTGGGGTAGAAGAAGATTTCTGGAACCATAATTTTAGTGGAGAAAGTGGAGAAATCATCAGAAGAAAAACAAAAGAGTCATCAAAAGATTTGGAAAATAAGAAGTTTTGCAATAATAGTATGTATGTATGCATGTACCTAGTAGTTCTTGTACAACAAGAAGGTAAGAAAAAGGGAGAAGAGAGTGGGAGAGAAGAGCAGCAATAGCAAACCCAACATGGTGGCCACTGCAACAATTGCTGGAGCTTTCTTTGGTTTTTGGGTGCAACTCTACTCCAATGGAGTTCGCAAGCTTCGTCCAAGCTTCCGTATCTATTTTTCCATTCTCAATATCCCCCCTCTAATCTCTCTCTCTCTCTCCTCTTCAAATGCACTAGGAGAGCTTAAAGGTTACAACAAGTTTGGTTTGAAAGATATGCATGAAGAATTCATGAATTCTTTGTACTTTCTTTTGTGTTTGTGTGCATGCTTTCTTTCTTGGTGTTCTTTGTTGTTGTTGTTGAACATGGTTGCTTGTATGCATGCATGCATGCCCTGTCTTTGAGCTTTCCTTTTGTGTTTTTGTGCATGCTTTCTTTCTTGGTGGTTTTGTTGTTGAACATGGTTGCATGCATGCTCTCTCTTTGAGCTTTCCTTTTGGGTTTTTGTACATGCTTTCTTTCTTGGTGGTTTTGTTATTGAACATAGTTGCATGTAGGTCTCTCTTTGAGCTTTCCTTTTGTGGTTTTGTGGATTTTTTTCTTTTTTGGTGTTCTTGTATTGTTGAACATGGTTGCACAAATGATATGTTCTTATTGTGTGCCATTCTTCTCTTTGAGCTTTTGTTTGTGGCTTTTGTGCATGCTTTCTTGGTGTCTTTTGTTGTTGTTGAACATGGTTGCTTGTATTCATGCATGCTTACTCTCTTTGAGTTTTCTTTTGTGTATTTGTTCATGCTTTCTTTCTTGGTGTTCGTATGTTGTTGACCATGGTTGTGTGCAATGACATGTTTTTGTCATGTGCCATGCTTCTCTTTGAGCTTTGTTTGTGGCTTTTTGGTGCATGCTCTCTTAGTGTTTTAATTGAACATGATTTTTTTTTTTTTTTTTTTTTTTAATTTTTTTTGCATGTATGCTCTCAGTGATCTTTCTTTTGTGTGTTTTTTGCACATGCTTACTTCCTCAATGTTCTTGTTGTTGAACATGGTTGCATAGACGCTTTTTCTTTGTTCTTTTTACCTTTGTGCATGGTTTTCCTAAGCATTGTTTGTGTTTTTGTGCATGCTTGCATAGTGTTTTTGTTGAACATGATTTGCATGCATGATCTCTTTAAGCTTTCTTTCATGTTTGTTGTGCATGCTTGCTTCCTTGGTATTGAACATGGTTGCATGGGTACTTTTTCTTTGAGCTTTCTTCATGTTTTGGTTGTTTCCACATGGTTGTCATATACATGCTCTCATTGTCTTTTCGTGTTCCAATGGAAAGAAGAGGAATCATCAGGTGGTTTGGTAGAGGTTTGGATTCTACTACTACTGCTTTCAAGGGAAATAATAATAACTCTATTTTGCAGATTTTGCAAGGAACTATTAAGTAATGGAGAGGATTGGCCTGGGTGATTGCATGTATGGGCATTTGTTGACAGATCCTTGGGAGCATGTATTGGCAATGGGTTTCGGGATTGTGCTCGCAAATGGTGTTGTCCATTGGGAGCACAAGTTGAAAATGGATTTGGACAAGTTGATCAAGAAGATTCAGAAAGCTAACAAGAAGCGATTTCTAGGTGCCAACCCTTTCTACTTATATCTCCCCTTTTCGTCCTTCTCTTGAATTTCTACACTTTCCCCTCAATGCATTCTCTTTTTCCATGGCAAGACACAACTACACCATAAACCCCATCTGGAAGCATACTTCTGATTGCATTCTCCATGAACATAATGCTTGAAAGGTCCAAGAAATTCAGGATCATGACACTATAAGAGCGGAATTACAGAGCAGATTGTGGCACTAGAATCATGAGAAAGAAGGCTCTAAAGGTTTCCATGCAGCAACAAGCAAAACAGCTGTCACAGATTTGGTTCTTAGAGATTTCTTTAGGTTCATACATGATTTGTAGTAGTTAGATCATGATATTATCACCCCACCTGATTTGCTCCTTCCATTCATGTGCTTAGAAAATTGAAAAGGATGGACTTAAATTGTTATATGTGCCTTGCTTCTCTTGTCATGTCTAAAATCCAATTTTGAGCGGTTGAGGCAGGCACCACAAGAGCAGCAGTGGAAGACAAAACTTGGCACATCTGAAGCAGGCAGGCATGTGATTGTCAAGGTACTTTTTCTGCGCAGGAAGAACATCTCTGCGTTTTGATAGATGTTTTGCTTTGAACATGTCTGTTGCTGTGGCTTATAGCTGACAGCTTCTCTGCTACACCTAGCAACAGATAGAATGTCTGCTCCTTCCCAAGTCTCAAAAGGTTTTACAAGATCCAGCATATTGTACACCAAAGTTCTGTACACACTGTAGCTGTTGCAGAGGATTAGATACTTCAGCAAGTCTAATGTAAATACAAGCCCTTTGCATTGTCTGCAAGTTGTGCAGGAGAACCATCACAATTGCAAAATCTCCCAACATTTTTTCGGGATCTTAAATTTTGATTGCACACAATAGTGAATAGGGATTCAAAGTTTCAGATCTTACCTCAAAATGATGAACCACATATGGAGAAAAACCAAGTCCTTCAACTGCTTAAGCCTTCAATACCATTGCAACAAACTTATTAAAGCCTGTGTCCCTTCCACCATCTCCCTGACTTGACTCATGCTTAGGACTCGTCTGATCCATGCACCCACTCAAAACCCAACTCAGGATCAACAACCTCATCATCGTGCAATCCTGCATTGGTTTTTTGTTTCTTGTTGGGTCTCATCTCCTGAAGTCACTGTTTCTCCAGTACACTACCCTCATAGTCATTGTGCTTCATTTCCAACTTCAGCAGCCAGCTGCCCAAAATGTTTCTCCAGCAGCTATTGCTGCCATGTGATCGGACATCCCTGTAAGTAAAACCCCAGAACCTTAGCATGTCCTTCATATAACTATAGCTTCTGCAATTTGCCATCACCGACCTCAATTGTATCCTGTACCCAAAGCAAACGTTGAAAGCCTTCAAATTCCCAAGTCCTACCAGGCAAAAATCATGCACTCATCCGATGGAAAACTATCAAAACAGGACTCAACTGGGAACCCTGATTTTGGAAGTTTTAATTGGCAATGACCCAGTAAGGGATATCCTAGACATTATGTATAAGAATGTAAGACCCAAAAACTCCAGAGACAAGACAAAAGAGCATCACTAGAAAATCTGAAAGAAAAGCACTACACAGAACTAATTCTGGCAAAACCCAATTTGCATAGCTGCAAGCCCTGATTGTCAGTGCTGCAATTCTTTTGGACTCTTTTTTCTCACCTTTTTTTGCAATGGGTTGTCTGCTACAGGAAAGGAAAACTGTATAGGGTTGTCTCTATATCTATTTGGAAAAGTTGTCAGAAAGCAGATGTCATGTTCTTTCTGATGGCTTTGTTCCTCCATCATCTGTGCAGGCAGGTTACATTGGAATTTATGAGGTGAACAAGGAACAAGAGGCATAGAACATGATATCGCAGCTACTGTATACAAAAACCATCAGCTTCCTCTTCACTTCCAAGGAACCAGCTGCTTCTCTTCCATCTCTACCTCTGTCAGAATCATGCTGCAAAACTCCACAAAACTCACCTTCCAAACCCTAAAACAGTATGGTTTGCAGCTGCTTCTGTCTGTCAAGTGAGCAAAGAGATGATGAATTCCTTCTCCTCTCTCAGAGCTGTCCGGTTATCACATGTTAGGCCTATCCTGCGGATATCAATAGAGTATATTCCCTTTTAATTTTTTTTAAAAGAAAAAACATATGTATTTTGTTTTAATCTGAAATCTATTACACCCATCTGGTTACACATTATTAAATACTTTGCCCAAATGCAGCAAGAGTTCCTTGACCCAACCACACCCCACACAAACCCAACCCCAACCCACGAAGTTAGTCACCATCAACTTGCAATTTTTCAAAAAAAATCATGTTATTCAATCAAATTGTAATTATCGTCTATTAGAAGTTTTATTTTTAAGTATTGTTTTAAATCAGAATTTGGCTTACAATTGGCACATGGATCATCATGCCAATTCTTCACAATAGTGATAATTTGGTCCATGTTGTCCACTTGCAAGTGACAACCTTAAAGCTATCAACACCCCAACAAGACTAAAACCATGTTCAGTTTCTATTTGAGAACCCAAGATTCCAAAAATCTGTTTTGCAAGAAAACTCACATTTGGAAATTGGCCTTCATACATGCACCACCAAGTTATTGCACCTACAAATTTAGATGGAGAAATAAACAACTTGCTTCCCAAATAGAAACAACTCTCTAGTGATTAATGTTCAAGAAGATTTTTCAATTGAGGCCCCCATGCCACACATATTTTTTCTTCAAGCTCTAATCCCACTAACTGTTATAACAATTGCAACAATATTGGGGTTGAAATGTTCAAAACACACCATCAAAAAGTGGAATCACAATCTTGGCATCATATTCAAATTCGAATATGATTACATTCCCACATCCCACCAAACTTTCCGCAATGCACAAAGCCTTGAAACGTGAATCCAACGTGATAGCAATCATGTTATGACCTTGTAGTGCATCAAAAAACCTCAAAAAATCCAAAAAAGGTTTGATCACTTTTATAACCTCAAATCACATATTCCTATGTAAAAACAAGATCTTTACTTCAAATGAACTAAATAGTTGCAACAATTTAATTTCCATGTTCATTATCAAGGTGATAGTTATTGTCAAGGTGTTTAGCAACAACCAATGGCCCCTAGATTGATTTAGTTTACATGTTGAAACAATAGGATTCAAGGCAAATGTGACTACCTCAGCAGCACCCCACACTTGGGCTTTAGGAATTGTAAAGCCACAAAGTTATGCTTGCCATAATAGAAAATAATGGCATTCTTAAATTCTAGAGTCTTTTCAAACATAATGACCTTGTTAGCGAATCTTATATTCACAAGAGTTTTAATTTCTAATGTCACATCCACTTTCAACATAAGTTTGTTCCCATTTTTGCCTCCCTTTCCCCAACTTTTTGGTCCAAGTAATGGTTTTTTGTAAACCAACCTAGACATCCTTCACACTCACATGTTGCAACCCAACAAAACTTTTACTGTCATTTGTGGCATACTAACAAGCTTTAGACATCGCATGCCCAAAACATGTGCCCTCATAAACCCTAAAAATCTTCAAAGGTTCACAATCGATGATAGAATGTAAAGTTGCTACCATATTTGTCAAATTAATGCCCATCTTTTACAAAGGCAATCACTTGATGCAACAAACCAAACTTTTCCAACAATGATTAGAGTTGTGTAGCCATGGATTGCCCAGTCGTCTCATTCACTTCAGATAACCCCATAGTGACATGCATGGGGACCCAAGTGTCATCGAAAAATTAGTAACCAAAATGAAAGTATCCACAAATCACAACTAGTAGACACTACTATTGTAAATGCAAGATTTGGTATAACATGTTGGTCCATGGTCTTCTTGACCATGGCAAGCAACATTCCTTCCACAAAAGAAGATTGAGATGTAAAAACCATGCAAGGGCGTTGGCTTAGAATTAACCTTCAAAGCCAAATGTTTTCACAATTAGAATAAAACTTGTAACCCTTGTAAATATAAATAACCAAATCTTTTTTAAAATGTTGTTGTTGGTGTTCATCAAATTTTTTGTGCAGGTTTATGGCACCAAAAAAATCAATAATTGCACAATTAAAAGGACCTATCCTCTTCTTCCTTGGTTGCCAAACATGAATAGTAACAAATTCTATCACCACATTGAGTTGTTTCCTTAGAACAAATAACTTCGAATGTGAAATTTGCACATGCATAGTCATGGAGTGATCCCATTAACTTTGTTGTACTTAATTAAACCCTTGCATAGAGTAGATCTTTGAGCCAAAGCATCGTTAGTTGCTTGTTCAGATCTACATATTATGCATTGCAACATTTGCAAATTCACCAAATGCACAAGTAGCCCATCATACAATCATGTAGCTATGAGGTTTTTAAGCCACAACTTGTGTTTCTACAATCGCAAAGTTGTGAAACATTAACAACATCTAAAAGTGATGAAGATTTGATTTGATTAAGGGCAATTGATACATCATCTTCATCAACTATTCCCACATTTTCAACAAAACAAGGTTGCTAAAGCTTTTCAACCATTGAGGACATAAACCTAAACCAAAAAACAAACACACTAAACCTTAAACCCACATTTTGTAATAGCCCTAAGCGTTGTTAAAGTTCTTCATGCATTAAAACAAAAACCTAAAAAAAAACTAAGCACATTAATATTTTTAAACAACACTGGGAATCAAACTCCCAAACATAAAAAGAAATAAAATTTTAAAAACTTACCTTTGTCGATTTATTAAATTCAAAGAACAAACAAACAAATTCACACCAATGCCAAACTCACCAAAATACATGTTCAACACAAAACTCACAGAGCAAATATGCAACACCAATATTGAACTCCCCAATAATGCACAACATTAATGCCCAATTTGCCAACAATTTTTTTTGCAAAGTTACAAAGTATCCACATAGTCAACTGTGGTCAAAGAAAACAAAATAGTCGAAATCGAAGTGCATTATGTGTGCACAATGCATTCAAAGAAAACAATGAACATGCGCATAATGCCAAGGAATGAACATGCACACAACGTCGTTAGACTCACGCACAACACCAACACCCAATTCAACAACAAATTTTTTGCAAGGCTACAAAGCATTGTGCGGTTGTGTAATCAAATAAGAACAATGAAGAGGCCAAGCTCCACTAAGTATTTAGATGCACTCAAAGAAAGTAAAGAAGAAAAAATCCGTGTGTCTATGTGTGTTGTGCATTCAAAGAAAGTAATGAACAAATCAATTCCACTCTTGATTTTTTGCAAAACGTTAATTCTTAAAAGTGATGGAAATGAATAGGTAGAGAGATGCACTCAAAGGAAGAAAGTAAGACAACCTAAAATCAACATGTGTTGTGTGTGCATAGCATGCATTAAAAAAAAACAATGATTTGCTACAAAACGCAAAGTGCAAAGTGTTTACGTTCAATTATGTTCACACTTTTACAAACCCTAATTCCTAACACCTAAACCCTACATGGTGTAAACCTTAAATGATATAAACTCTAAACCTAATGCATATGTGGATTGTCAAAATGTGACTTCCATGGATATCCATTCTATCTAAACATGTTGGTTTGGATAAGGTTATGCATAATGGAACTATAATGTTGGGTATTCAAAAGTTGTGTATAGGGCCAAATATCAAATTGAATTGAAAATCCAGATACATATGTGCCACTATTTGCATGTATATTCAGATTTTTCTATATAATTGGACAACACTGGACCAAACACTACATACTTTTTCCAACCATGACACAACGCAATAGCACTAATGCACAAGAACACTCACACTCTCTTGCCCTAATTTGGGATCTTGAAATTTCACATCTTCATTGAAAGGCCAATCTGCATCTCTCAATTTGCCCTTCATTTACATAAGTCTTTCCAAGTGCCAAAATTCTAATCCTCTTTAATAACCTTAATAAACTATGTAATAAGAGCAACGATTTTTTTTAGCGTGATTTTTTTCAAAATGAGAATAGTAATAATAAAAGAATATTATATCCCAATAATCCTATTTTCTGAAATAAAATCAAATTTTTTTTTCTTAAACTTGAAAATTTTCACCACATTTGAATTTTGGACTCTAATTTTAGTTCAATAGCATTTTAACTAATTTTTTTACTACTCAAAATGGTTTTCAAACCTATTGCCATTTAAAACTAAATCCCTCTTGACATGTTGGCCAATGACACAACATCAAAAAATTGAAAAAAATCACTAAATCAAATCCAAATGGTGAATCCTTGATTTTTTGTTTTTTTTTCCCCCTTTTTTCTGGTCCTTCCCTTTGGGTCCTTTTGGGTCCATTAAACAACCTACTACCAATGGTTGGAATTTACAAAAAAAATTGTGCAAAATTATGGAATTTGTTTTGAGTGAATTCAATGATTTTTTGGGAAAAATCACCAAGATTTGAAAAAAGGAAATCTAAAAAAATTGCCACATTTTTGTACATGGGTCAAGTAGGTAACAAAAAATACATAAAGATGTCAAATTGCAAATTCGAAAATTGGAATCCCATTTCAAGGGAAGGTTGTCAAATAAAAAACTAAACATGAAAAAATATTTTAAAATGGACTACCCATGAAAAGGTGATCCTACTTTTACACAAGAAATTAAAAAACACATTTGAAAATGTATTTCCGTGAAAACAATAAAATTGGATATGAATCTTTTAAGGTAATTACCTTTCACTCCTTGAACAATAACTTTGTCACAAAAAATACATCACCAATGGGTTACCTTTGTCCTTTGTATTTTTTAATTTTCTTATTGGTTATTTTCTTGTTGCAACAATTACCTTCCTATTGTGACCACCATCCAATGATTGATTCCTAACAAGCATTCTAAGAAATGAAAGATTAAAAAAAAAAAAAAATCTAAATTGAAAGCTATAATGTTATATATCAAATTAACACCAAGTATTTTCATTGCATTCAAAAAATCAAAATAAAACCAAACAATAAGAAAAGATGTGACACAATCTTCCATTTCCCATTGTTTTTTCACACAATTATAATCTTCCCCTTTCTTTAATTTATTTTATCTCTCCTTTGAACCTCACAAAGAACAACATACATGAAAAGAGAATGAAAAGAAAATCAACATGAGAAAAGACGAAGGAGCAAAAACAAATCATAGAAAACCCCATTGCACAAGCCACACACATTCTTATGTTTTAAGCTTGTATTCAAATTTACATCACATGTCTTAGTTAATTGGCAAAACTCATCCCAATCACCTTATCCTTTAAGGACTAATTACCTAAATAATTTCATCTCACAATCTAAAAAACAATAATAAGTACCTACCACTAACAACCCAATGAATACTAGGATACATGTTAAACTAGCTAGACAAAGAGATTTACCCTAAAACTTGAATATTTCTTATTGAAATTTTATTGAAATTTTATTTTATTTTGATTAATTTTCCCTAAAAAGTAATTCACTAATGATATTATCGTTAAATAACATCCTCCATTCCAAAATTAATCTTTAATTATTTGCTTTGTGACAAGAATGACCATTAGTTAACAAAAAATGTTTAATTTTTTCCTTTCATATTTACTTAATAACCAAATCTAACTAAATCCACTTGTGAATGACCTTGGCTACATCACAAAATTGAATATATATATATATATATGTACTAGTACTTTGTACTACCTTCTTGCCTCATTTGACAACAAGGTGCTTAATAATAAAGAAAATTGCTCATTTATGTTTGATAATAAAAAATAATAATATTTTACAATTTGGCATTGTACTAAGTAAATGAAGCCTAGTGTGCTTGAGATTTTTCTTTTTTTGGATTTTTTTAACATAACAGGCAGGTATTTTTTCAGAACTTTCAATAATTTCAAAAAATAGTTATCTAGTGGCTAGCCAGGATGGATAGGTACTACTACTACTACCAAATACCAAAGGACTAGAATGTATATAGTAACTAGTAATCATCAATAGGCATGTACAGTACTTAGAAGAGCAACTCTAATGGTGCTCTGTATGTGACCCTACAAATGAAAATTGGATGAAGAAAAGTCAAAACATGTCGGTTTGGCTCAGCAAAATCGGGTTTTTTTTTGGCCCAGCATTTTTTGCACAGCAGTTTAAACTGCTGTCAGAGAAGAGTGTGATAAATATGATCTGATTGCTTGCTGCTGTGCTCCTATTTCTGAATTTTCCACGTAGTTTACTATTTAGTAATCTTCCCCCACTATGTGCAATCCCAATTTTAGTTTTATGGGTGCGGTTGGGAAAAAAGAAAAAGAAAAAAAAGTAAATGCAGGTCACATATACTAACTAGTGAGCAAGGCTGAAAGATGCTTAGTAGATAGGCACTTAGTAACCTATTTACTTACTTATAAGTTAACCAAAGTGAAACCCAATATCAACTCAATTAGGGTTTATCCATCCACAACCGAGTCGTAACAGGGCTTCTGATGGATGGATGGATGGATGGATGGTGTGCTGATGGATGGATGGATGGATGGGTGGTGTGCTTATGATGGATGGATGGATGGGTGGAGTGCTTATGGATGGATGGATGGATGGGTGGTGTGCTTATGGATGGATGGATGGGTGGACTGCTTATGGATGGATGGATGGATGGGCGGTGTGCTTACGGATGGATGGATGGATGGGCGGTGTGCTTACGGATGGATGGATGGGTGGACTGCTTATGGATGGATGGATGGATGGGCGGTGTGCTTATGGATGGATGGATGGGTGGAGCGCTTATGGATGGATGGATGGATGGATGGGTGGTGTGCTGATGGATGGATGAATGGATGGGTGGTGTGCTGATGGATGGATGTTGGTTTCATTTCTGTGAGGAGAAGTAAAAATCACCTAGCTAAGTTTGAGTGGAGACATCTGACTGAAAACCAAAGTGGGCTGGGATCAGTGCACTGATCCCAGCCCACTTTGGTTTTCATTTTGTGGAGTACTGAAAGGTACTTACTTGCATATATATATATATATATATATTAGCTTAGCAGCCCACCAGTTCAGAAGTCATCCCTGCCTCTCTGCTAAGCCTTACTACTACTGCAGCCAGCAATATATCTATCAGCAGCACAGCTTCCCAGCTTTAAATCTCTTTATGACACAATGAGGAAGGAGGAGATGGAGGAGAAGAAGGGGGGCAGCTTTCATTAAAAACTCAAGGCAGATGAGGATTTACTTCTGTTGCATCAAAGAGTTTTTCACTAGACTACTACTACTACTACTAGCTAGCTAGCTAGCTAGCTTACTTAGTAGTATGTACTTTACTTCCAGTTGCTGGTTTTCAAGCTTTGGAAGCAAGTGTCATATTATTTATTGTAGAATGGGTAGGTGCCTGTTTGTGTGTGTTTTTGTGTGTGTGTGTGTGTGTGTGTGTGTGAGAAAGATTGTGTTTCCTAATGGCAGATGCTGTTCCCTGAATTCAATCAAATCTACATGCCCTAATAAATCATCAAGATATTTCCAGTTTCATCAGCCCTAATTAATGGAATGTGGTGGGATTGATTCCATGGGATTTTCTTTCTTCTAATCTAATTAACTGAGTGAGTTTAGGGTTTATAGATTTCTTTCTTCTAATTTTAATAAGTGAGTGAGTTTAGGGTTGAGCTTTTTCAAAAAATATATATTAAGAGTACATAAAAATTCTCATACAATAATATTTAGTTTTTATTTTAATGAATAATTGCATTAATTAGGTTTTTTTTTTTTTTTTTTTTTGGTGGAATGTTGTATGGAACAACATTGGAAATAATGACTTTTTTTTTGGGGATAAATTTTATTCATCTTATATGTGAGTGTTTCATGTAAAAATGCTTCAACCCACCTAAGACAATCATCATTTAATGCTCATCATTTAATGCCAAGGATCCTTACCAATGGACTTACTTGAAGAATTTGAAAAAAAAAGAAAAAAAAAAACCTCCTTTGTATTTACTATCCGGGCTTGTTGGACACTAATTACATTATTTTCAAAAATGTTGAATTTTTTTCATTTATTTTTATTTGTAGGATAATTATTTTTTGATAAAAAACAATTTGATAGAATATTTGAGAATATATCATTTGGGTAAGTTTCTAATATAATGAGCAATTTTAAATCTAACCATTCCTAAATAACACATTTGTCAATTTTTAACTTTATTTGGGATTAAATGCTTTTTTATGTAATTTTTACATAGTGTGAAATAATATACATTCAAGAATGACATCTACAAAAAATGAGTTAATTATATCAACATTTGAAGATGAAAAAATGGATTAATTAAATACTTGTATAACCAATCTCTAGCTCATGAATAAATCACATAAAAATTAACAAAGTTAAATTTACATTCATTTGAAAAAAAAATTCATATTCATGTAAATGGGATAATTATTAGACTTTACATGGTTTTAAATCATGAATTGAAATTGATACATAAATAAATTTGTAAATTTTTTTTTCCAATAACTTCCAAATAAATATAAAAATAAGTTGTAACATTCAAAAGAAACTAAAATTTTATTATAAGAATACATTGTACACGTCAAAAAAAAATATGATTAAACCATAAATCCATTACGATGAAATATTATGAATCCACATATGGAACCCAATGGAAAAGGGGAATTTTTTTTTCTGTCCATCCATAATTTATCCATCCATTTGGTTTGCCGCTTCACGGTGACCGTTGGGAAGGGGGGAGGGTGGGAAGTGACGGCGGAAAGGGAAGCGAAGGGAAATGGAAGAAACAGAGCGGGTGGGGGGAGCCGGCGCCGGCGGCCAGTTTTTCAAAAGAGCAGGAGGAGGGAGGAGAAGGAGGAGGAGGAGGAGGAAGGATTTGTCCCGATCGTCAAGGACGATCTTCTTTTTGCCTTACAAAGATTTGGGCAATCCATGAAGGACGATTCTGCCTTCCTTTCCAAAATCGCATGTCACTAAAAGCGCATTAACTTACAAGAGGACAGAAAGTGGGGCCTCCTTCCACAACTGATTTTCCAAAAGATCTCCTCCTATTGTTGTTGTTGTTTGTTGACAGACAGACAGACAGACAGACGTATATACACAGATAGCCAGCCAAGAGCAACTGCAGCCGTCTCTCACATGAGTAAAAAAGTACTAAACACCCAACTCTTTTCTTTTTAGTTTTTTAATTGTGCCCGCGAGTTCGTAGTTCTTTTCTTTTTTTCCTCAAATATTCTTCTTCTTCTTCCTTCTAGGGTTTCAGGTTTGCTTGCACAAAAACCTGTAGTTGGTAGCTCAACTTTCAAAACTTCTTTCCGCTCCAGAGTTTTAATGTTAAACAATATTTTAACCTTCAGATTTGCATTATCTCTCTCTCTCTCTCTCTATCCACATTCTATGGTTACCTCTGTTCACTGGTTACCAACCATTGCTACACACTCTTTCAATGCCCTATTTATAAAATTTGAAAGCTTGCATTACATGCCTTGCTGAGTGGTATACAAACATATCATGTTTTTTTCATGGTTTTGGATAAATTTCCAAAGATTTATTCTTTGCCCTCCTATTTTGCACTGCATTTCTTCACATGATTTTTCATTTTTAGTATAGTATGTTCATTGTTATGCTACAAAACTTTTCTACATAAATGTCATCTGTTATTGTTTTTTTACTTATGTAAAGTTATCTGCATTTGTTTTTTTTACCCTAAAAGCGTTGTAGTTTCTGCATCTTCTTCCTTTGCATTGCTCGAAATGGAACTTTCTCACTTTGTTTCTTCCATTCTACATTCTGTTGGTTGTTTGTTTGAGAGTACAATCTTTTCCTGCAATTCACATCCATTTTTATGATCGCAACTAAATGCAGTTGCTTTATTATTTATCTTTCAAAGTTGAGAAGACAGCAAGAAAAAGAACCGTCTTGCTGCAAATGAGGGGGACAGATACTTTCTGTAAACCCATTTCTGTAAGGGTTCTAGGTGAATGCAACCAACCATGTGAATGTTCTTCGATTACATGAACTAGAGTAGAGAGAATTGTCTGCATATATACCATTCATGAATGCAAATTAGGGGACAGATGCTGTGTGAACCTTTTTCCTTCTTTGCTAATAGAAAGAAATGTGAAGCTCAGGAACACTGTTATGAGATTTCGTCCCATATAGTACATAAAATGGGCATAACCTTTGAACACTAACCTCCAAAAGATGTGAAATCAACAAATATGCTGTGACAATCAAAAGAAATTTGATTACTAACATTTAAAAAAAGTAGATAATAATTATCCCTGCTACATTCTGCAGAAATAATGAGGGTTTATTTCTAATATCAATACAGCAAGCCCTTACCTAAGAAAAAACAGCTGTAAGAGAATCAACAGATAACAGTGGTGGTAGGAACACACCTACTTCATGATCATCACAACTTCAAAAGTGCAAGAAAGTTTGAAAGCAATCTCTATCTTGAAATTGAAACAAACAAACATTGTACCCTCAAATTTGAAAATATTGACCATAGGACAGCTTTACATTTCAGACAAGATACCAACCCTAAGGCCATATTAGCACGGCCAAAGGAGGAAAACAGGGGGGGAGGAAACAAAAAGGTTCCTCCTCATTGAGCAGTTTAGCAAAATAAAAAAACAATCAAAACCGTTTTTTGGGTTCTGTCAGGATTTGCAATACCTACACAGCTGGAAATGCAACACCTACCCAGATCAAAAAGCTTCTGTTATTCACACCTTTTTTTCTCTGGCCTGGGTGCAATTGTTTGCCCAACTGGACCAAAAAAACATAGAAAAAAAACGAAGTACTGTAGTAGATTTACCACTAGTCCGTGTTGCTTGCTTTCCTGTCCCCAATGGATAGGTAGCAGATCATCATGTCCCTCTCCACCCATCCATCAGTTGATTCTATTGCCTGGCTGTAAGCATCGTGAGAAAGAGCACACTCCTACAAACCTTTATGCAAAGCCTTTCTTTCAGTACGCAGGAATGCGAGAATAAGAATAGCCTTTGTATCCCCGCCATGAGTAGTAAGCTATTCTGGTCTCATAGAAACCTGTCCAGGAATGCACATCAAAGAATCAAAACTCAGCACACGTGTTACGGAAACACATTGAGAGAGATGAGGAATCACAATTCCAGAAAGAGCTCCAGAAAAAGAAAACCTCAAAAGTGCAAGTCTAAGAAAGCCTGTTCAGAATATGAGGCGAAATTTTCCAGAGAAAGAGTGGAGCCGGAACTAACCGGGAAGAAAGAGGAGAACTCCTAGAACCAAGAACCCATAAGCCTGGGAAGAATCGCCTCCCATATGCTCCGTGTAAATGAAGTGCGAGATCACAAGGAACAGTGAGCCGAAGGCTAGAAGAAACAGAGCCAGTGCTATCGATTTCCATGGTACATCCTCGTGAAGCTCAAACCGGTAGCGCAAATCTTCATGAGCCGACGACGCTGTTGTTCCACGCCGATCTTTCAGTGGCCGATCTCTGTGGTCGTCTTGCATCGACGACAACGCTGAGTAACGCACATGAGGACGTTCTTCCATCTCTCTCTCTTTCTCTCTCTAGCCCTTCTCAACAACCTATTTGGAACAAGTAGTGACGTCTTCCCGGAGAAAACCTCAATAAACAAAGCACCTCAATGAAACCCTCACCTCCTCCTCCTGCTACTAGGATGAGTCCCGAAGTCTTGAAGATGAAGCCAGACTTGTAAACCTTCTTAAAGAGAACTTCTTCACAATGAAAACATTTCCTCCAATTCATCCATTAAAAGCAAACAAACACGGGGTGAAGAAAGAAATACCGGCAGCAATCGTCCTTCCTCTCACGTGTTTCCCTCCGACGCGGCTCAACAGCATGAAGCGAAGGAGTACAAAACAGGGAAGGAAAAGAGCAAATTACTTACAACCTGCGAGAAACTACCTCCAGAATCGAATCGGCCAAGATCCGTCACAACAGGTGATGATCATATCCAAACCACCACCACCACTACTGCTACTACGCTGGATGGACAGACAGACAGATAGACAGACGCTCTCACACACGTGCGCAAACGCAAAAGAAAAAGGAAAAAAAAAAAAAAAAAACACACTGCAGAAGAAAAAAAGTTTTTTTTCCCCTAAAAAGGAGTTGTTCTCTCTATGAGTCGTGAAGAAGAATGGGCGGAAAAGTTCAAATGAATGCTACAGAAACGGAGACTAACTTATAAGTAATAAAGGGAGGGAGAAAATGAACGTGATGAAAGCAAATGAACAGAGGAAAAAAGGCAAGAGAGTGTGCAGACAGAGAGAGCAAAAGGCAAATGGAAAAGATTGCTCTCCAGTCTCTCGGACACCAGCAGAGCTGACAAAAAGGAAGGAGACGATGACCGCTGTTTCTTCGGGCCGCGTGTACCGACCCGTCGATTACCAACCCCACCCGTCGTCGATTAACCACCCGACCCGTCCTCGATTACCGACCTGACCCGTCGTCGATTTCCCACCCGACCCGTCCTCGATTACCGACCCCGCCCATCCTCGGTTACCCACCCGACCCGTCCTCGATCACCCATTCGATCCGTTTTTTATTACCGAACCGACCGGTCGACGATTACCGACCCCACCCGTAATTTTACCCTGCCAGAATTTCTTTTACTATTCTCTTCAACAAAACAAATAAGACAGTTTCCAGCGCATAATGTGCTTTCGAAGTCTAAACCAGCGCTGTCCGGGTATCAATCAGGGCATCAACACGGGTATCATATGCCCTGACCGACGGGCAATGATAAAAAAAGAAGAAGAAGAAGTAGTCATACCCTACTTGGGCGGGCCTTGCCTCTCCTATACACATGCAATGCCCTTACATAGCATGTGTTTTGAAAAACCCACAAAATGCCTTGGTGGGTGGGCTTCTTTCATAGTGAACCTATAGGGCATAAGGATTTAGGGTTAGGAATTTTAAAGTTAGGTTTAAAATGTTAGGGCTAGTTTCTAGTTTGATGTTGAATTATGCCTCTCTACTTGAGAAAGCATGAGCTCTCATCATTATTTAGGATGTTCATGATTTCAATGCGCAACAAAAAGGAGCGTTGGAAAGGAGTGCTGAAATATGTAGCTTTTATTTATCATTGGCAACCAACAACCAACTTGCATTGATGTAAATAGGTGAGTTTTTTTGTGCAAGTTTGTTTTTCTTGCTTCATAACTTCCTAGGTTGTGTGACTCTGTTATCTACTTTTGTTTTTTTTTCTTTCATCAGTTGTGTGATCTATCAAATACTTTGTTTGGCAAATTTTCATGAACATTATTTATTGCTCCTAGTGCTTTTTCTAGTGCTTTGCAAATGTTGTAGTAGTGGTGTCTGTCATGCTTAATAGAAATTGGTGTAATAGGGAAAAAATGTGGTACTTGGTATAGAATGAAGCAACAATCTTAAATTCCACCATGATTGTTGACAAAATAAAATGATGAATATTTTGTACAAGACACAAATTACCCGAAAGGGCCTTTAATTGTTAACTATTGTGACTTGTTTACCAAACTTCCAACATACCATGGATTTGCAAACTCATATTTTGATATATCATTTTGTATATGAGCTAATGATGGATGGTCAAATTGATTTTTTTGTTCGTGGAACATGAAGACATCATAACAAATTTGTTGATCATTGGTTCACTTTGGATCATCAAGTTCATTTCACATTAAACCCAATGTCCAAAATTAAGATTAGTTATGAATACGTTCACAACCCTACTAGCAACCACAACATTAAACAATGTAACTAGTGTTCACAAGAAACTCCAAAGCACTTTAGTAAGGTTTGGATCTATTGGTCATTATCAATTTGTCAACAGCTTTTGGACAACGTTCCTACATCATGCATGCATCAATAGGTTTACAATTTCCCACCTCCAAAGCATTTCAAGATACTATCCTTGACAAACATTTTCTCTTTGCAGTACATTTGCTCCTTGAAGTGAAGGTTCTAGGAGCTAGACGATGGATTTTGCCAAATGGCCAAAAAATGGCTTCAAACATTTTCATGAATAATATGATGTCAAGCATTCCTTGACAAATTTATTTCTTAAAACCACTTGGTGCTCATAAGCATGTACATACATCTTACATGGTTTAGTTGTCCATTGACGAGCAAGATCCAATAACAAAAAACTTGTGTTTGAGTTTCTGTTGGTGTGTTTGTTTAAAATCAAATTCTAATTCTATTTCTTTGGCCACATGAGCATCTTCACTAGACATAGACCTATGTCTGTGACCCATCACATGCCACATGTAAAGATCACAAATAGAAAATTTCCATCTACATTTTCTATCATAGGACAAACCACACACACACAAAACACTGACGTGTTGAAGGTGCACATTGTGTATGTATCACAAAACCCAAAAAATAGACAACAATGGGCTACAAAGGAAAACTAGATAATCCATCCATCCACACCAAAATCGTTCAACAATATTACATGACTTTGTTTGAACCTACCATGAAGGGCAAAGCCATTGTACAATGAACTATTTGTTAAGTTTCTATTTATTGGTCAAGTTTTCAAGCATAACTGAGACAACAGTTATGGTTTCAAGTTAGAACTGATTAGTAACACTCGCCTTCAAATCAAGCCATCAGCTGCATCATGTAGAAAAGTTGGGGAAGTCAAGGACTGAACTGCTGCAATTCCACATTCAGAACTCGGACCGAGTGTATCAACTTCATGACCCTAATAAAGACTCATGTAGTATGTAGCATGCAAAGTGACACAGACTTTTGGGGCAAAATTTGTTAAACCAACTGTGATAGAAACAAATACGAATTCCCATTTGCATGCATGTTATCTAGTGATAAGACAGAGGGCTGGAAAGGGTTGAGCTTAGAAAAAATACTCACCTGTTTTGGAGGAAGCCTGTTGTTAAAACAATGTCATCTCCTTCATCACACATCACAAATTGCAATCCAAGGTTTCCTCTTTAAAACTAAAAAAATTCCACCACTACGCATTTAATATCTTTGATACCACCATCTAGATAAGGATCAAGGACCATGGGAGAACAAATGCATGCAAGGGATGAACTTGCACCTCAAAATGAACCATAAAAACTAGCAAAATGAACAACATTCAGTCTCTCAATTGTTTTAGACACACTAACATGTATAATAGCAACTTTTCTATGACAACTTACATACCTATTGCCTTCACCGAGTTCCCAACAATGGGTATAGGCTAGCCTAACCACTTGCACTTGCATACTGAGTTTCTGTTGCAAGTCCCTGATTGGGGGGAAGACACTCAACCATGATACTGGTTAGCACCCTACACCAAAGAAGAGAAACATAAAGAGGGAGAAAACTTGAGTTCTGGTTGGAATACTCTTGTTGTACCATTGTTTTCTGCAGCTCAGAACTTGATTAGTGAACACCCATTGCATACGTGATAATTTGCTTCTTCAGAGGACCCAGGAGATTTACTGTGTTGAAGCCAGCTGCACGAGCTATATTCAGAGGCCCAAAATCTGTGGCATAAAGCTTTTGGAAGCCATCCAGTAATGCCATCATTGTCATGTTGGTCTTCTTTCGTTCATTCTCATACTCCTTCAGTACTCTTTCCTGGAAAGGCATGAAGCCCATGGACACAACCCAGGAGATTTACATACACTGAATATTGGGAGATATGGTATCTTTTTAAGCCCCATGATTCTCAAACAAACAAACACAATTAGGACCTGAAAACTCACCTCTCCAATGTCAAATCCCCCTTCAACACCTCTATGCAGGGTGTTTACAAGAGCCAAAGCATCTCCAAATCCAAGGTTTACTCCTTGGCCAGCAAGAGGGTGCACTGTGTGCGCTGCATCACCCACAAGAGCAACACGGTGGTTCACGTACTTGGTGGCATGCAAGAGTGAGAGTGGAAAGGAGAGTCGCTCTGTCACACAGTCCATAACACGTGGTGGAACCTGGAACTGCTCTGCTGATGATGGGGTGAACGCCCCAAGCAGGTGTGTCCCCAACTCACTACCAAAGAGCTGTTTCCCTAACCCACTGCTCAGCAGCTCTGCAAGCCCTGAATATGGCGGTGAGCCATAATCTTCCAGCAATGCTCGGTTTGCATCCACCACAAAGTCCGCACTTGGCATCAATTTCAACTCCTGTGCAATTTCAGGAGACGTTGACCACACAATGTTGCTGAATGTGCCCCCCATTGGCAGCAATGCAAAAGGGCCAGTGGGGAGAAATCGTTGCCATGCTGTGGTATGTTCCCGCTCCACCTTGACTGTACATATCACTGCTGTTTGTTTGTACTGCCAACCTCTCGTTTGAAATCCTGCCATAGATCTCACTGCCGACTTCCCACCATCTGCGCCCACCTGCCCATCACAAAATCTAAGATACCCTTACTCATTTTCAACTAGTTCTCATGGAGATAAACCCTAAACCCTTGCACAATGTCCCCAAATGAAGCCAAGTGAACCCACTTAGAAAGAAAACCTGTGACACATGCTTCCTGTCCAACATCCATTGTGATTGTTTCTTGAGATCCAAATGACAGTCATACTTCCTTTCGAAAGTCTGACAACAATGGCTGTAGCTCAAGCAACATCATCAGCTCCTAATAATGAGTGGGTGCAGGTAAGTATACAACAATGCACCACAAATTTCAGGTAAACCATTATTACACATAGCTGCAGCACAAATGCCACAACGAAGTGAAAACTATGTCCTTACCACTAGTCTTGTTCGAAGACGACGGCCATCAGCAAGTTCAATTTGTGCCCAATCCTGTTTTCCATTACTCTCGGCAGCTTCTTTTGTTTGAGTTGGAGACAGATTGCTGGAAGATGGAAACATGACCGACTTCACTTGTGCTGGTTTCATGGTCTCAATGGATCCTACACTCTGCAGTCAGACCCAGGATCAGAATCAATTTCTGGGCTATCTGGTAGGGGCAAAAAAACTTAGAGGGAGTAAACAAGTGCCCAACAGAGAAGAACAGACCTGCAAACAAGAGTGAAGAGCTGCAAGCAATACATTGTTTTCCACCACATACCTGCACCCACCTCCAAAAGGAACATCTCTAGTAAAAAAATATCCCCAAGTAGAAGAAGAAGAAGCTGAAGACAATGGCATGTCTGCTGACAATGTGATTTGTGGAAGAACTTACCCCAGCAGAGGCTCACCGACATCCTCTGCCTTGTACCGTGTGAAGCCAAGCCCTCCATAGTCCCAGATCTGCAATACACAATTCCGGGTTTACCAGAATCAGCAACAAGTGTCAAGATCAAGAGCACTAATCTTGGAACCATGACCAAGGAGTAGGAGAAATGCAAGCCAGCTGTGCACCTGCATAGAGTCAAAGGGTGTAGGCTTTGTTGATAGAACACGTTCCCAAGCTCCAACATCTGCAATTCAGATCACGCTTCCAATCAGATAACCTTTTCCATGCATTTGTGTCAAACCCAAAACAAGAGTGAATGGTGACAGATGATTACTCAACATGAGGACCGAGGTGGAACATGATCACAAGACAAGGGGAGACCTTGGAAGAAGCGGACCGTGGCAGGTGTGATGGCACTGACACGTTGGTCTGGTATAGCATTTGGATCATGTTTATGAAAGGTGGGCTGTTTTGGACTGCTATCAATCATTGCCACCCGCAAACCTCTTGTCATGGCTGAACTTGCTGCAATAAGTCAGCACAGAAATCAAAGAAATCAGAACTAGTATACAAGCTGAAATCTTCACCACAGCCTGAAAACAATTGCAACCCTAGAGAATGCAAAACTTTCCAAGCTCATTTCTAGCTTCCTTATCCAATGTGTATTGCCTGACAAGGCAGATCTCCAGAGACCAAAAAAACAATTTGCAACCCTACAGAAGAATGCAAATCTTTCCAAGCTCAATTCTATCTTCCTTCTTCAATGTGCATTGCATGATAAGCCACATCTCCACAGCCTGAAAAACAATTTGTAAACCCTAGAGAAGAATGTGAATCTTTCCAAGCCTCATTTCTAGTTTTCTTCTTCAATGTGCCATTGCATGACAAGCCCATGACATCTCTCTAAAACAAAAAAAACCTACATCCATCAGTTAGCAAGGGGTTGTTCAGAAAAAAACTCATACATACCAAGGCCACACCCAACAGCAGCACCTACCATTCCACCGCCAACAATGACCACATCATAATCCTGCTCAGGTCGCGGTGGCGGTGCCTGATTTTCCTGCGATAGAACAAACCCAAATAAGGAAAATTCTGAAATCCTTGTTCCTATTGAGCATTGCATCCATCAGTGGCGCCCCACCAGTTGGTTTCTAAAATTGCTAGCAGGATTGCATTTGAAGGATTTAGGGTTTAGTAGGGTTTGCAAGTTGCAGGCATCAAATTTCTACTTCCGCCCTAATCCTAAGAGCATTCAAATTGCTGAAGATTCAACTAGTCTGACCAAGATGGGTTGTGAGGAAGAAATCAAAAAAGTATGTGTGGGTGTTGTCGTCTTACTATTTCACTCTGGTTACAGAACCCTGCTGCTGACTGGAAGAATTGGAGCCTTTGGGTGAAAGAGCTGCTGCTGTTGTAGAAGAAGAGCCGCCGCTGTGTCCTCACTAAGCTCTGCATCACTACTCTCTTCATCATGGGAAAAAAAAAAAATTCACCAGCATTCTTCACTTAGCCTACTGCAATGCAAAACTGCCGTCTTCGACATGCACCCTTCAAGCAAGCAGCCACGAAGCGATAAGTCCGATGGGTGATTTCCCTTTGCGCGTTAACGCGAGCACTTTGCTCTCCTTTGTTGTGATCTGCGCAAAAGACCCCGAGAAGAGACTCAGATCGATCACGAAGCTCCTTCGGACGACCCCCGAGAACCGGGATCGAGCACGAAGCTCAAGCTCCTTCGTGGTCTGCGCCATCCCGAGACTAAGGATCGGACAGAGACGTAACACCCCGTAACGAGCGAAAACCGGTCCTTAAGTCCTTGTTAAGGGCCGGAGTGAAACAATCAATGGATGGATGGATAGTGGTCAGGAAACAGTTTTCTGTTGGTTTCCAGTTAGCTACCTAACCATGGTAGTTAGCTCAGTTGTTTAAGACTACCTACCTACTAGCAACTTGCAACCCGGTCTAGTTGAGAGGTGCAATACCCATATTTTTATTTTGTTAAATAAGTTTTAATTCTTTGTGAAAGAATGACTTATTTCACTTGGATAATGCATATTCCATTTATTTATTATTTATTTTTCTTTCAATGTTTTTCTCTTCATAAAATGTACAAGAGTTTGATCATGGGTTTACAAGTGATCATATATATTTTATAACAAAAGGATGTTGAATATAAAATTTTATATTAGAAAAAATATTTATTTTTTGAAATGTAATGTTCATAATTAATTAATTAATTAATTAACAAACCTATGCTAAAAATAATCCCTATATTATGGTATTGACCAAAAAGGAACAATGCAATACCTACATTTAAGGGTTTAAAGTAAATTTATAGAATGATGTTTTTTAAAAAAATCTACTTTCATATTTAGCATGTAGCCAAATTTGGCTAAATCTTCTTATGGGATGATTGCCATTTTGGCTACATCACAAAATTGAGAAAAGAAAAGCATTGGTACCAACCTTTTTTTTTAATTGGCTATATATAGCCAAAAAGATAAAGTAAAAATTAAAAGTGCTGATTTAAATCAAGTGCTCTTTTAGATTCAATAGCCAGAACTCCACCAAACTTTAAGAAAAATCACCAGATTTCAAGTAGGGTAGCCAAAAATACAGAAGGATGTTTGAGAATTTACTTTCATATTTAGTTTGTAGCTGCCAAATTTGGCTAAATCTTCCTATGGATGATTGCCACTTTGGGCACATCACAAAATCAACCCCCCCAAAAAAAAAAAATACATTGTTACCAGGCTCCTTTTTTTACTGGCTATATATAGCCAAAAGGCGAAATTAAAAACTAAAAAAGTGCTAAAATCAATGCTCTTTTAGATTTTCAATAGCCATAATTCGACCAAGCTTTAAGAGAAATCACCAGATTTTTTATACATGGTTCAAGTAGGTAGCCAAAAATGCAGAAGGATGTTTGAAAAAATTTACTTTCATATTTAGCTCATAGCCGTCAATTTTTTGGCTAAATCCTCCTATGGATGATCGCCACTTCTGGCTACATCACAAAATTGACCCCCAAAAATAAAAATAAATTTGGTACTATGTGTGGCAAATAGATAGGTAAGTAGGTATCTGTGGCACATAGGTAGGTAGGTAGGTAGGTAGCTATCTGTGGCATCTACTTAGATACCTCCCTCTCTCCTCTCTCTCTCTCTCTCTCGCGCTCGTGTTCTGTGTTTTGTGAGAACAGACGAGAAATTGTTGTGCAATTTGTGTTGTTTTGGAAGCGATGGAAGATTTGTTGTGGACCTTGTCGACGTTTGATTGTTGTATTAATCGATTGATTGAAAAAAAACATTGATTGTTGTATTCATTGTATTCATTGATTGTATTGATTGATGAGGAGGAGGAGGCACAAGGTCATCCTCGTCGGAACTTGGAAGGTGTAGAGCAGTAGTAATAGTACTAGGGTCTCTGCTGCTGCTTCTGTTGCCGCTGGGGGTGGGGGTTCGGGAATTTTTATTTGCATCGAAATTCTTGTCCGCAACGGCTGGCTTCAAATCTGGTGAGAACCTTTTCAATTTAACATCGTAAGCTGTGTATAAGAAGAAGAAGAAGAAGAAGCATGGAGGAATTTTTTAAGGAGGAGGAGAATCAGGAGTGAAGGATTCTTTTCTTTAACATCGGTTTTGCATCATCCGTTATGCTAGGCTTTGTACAAGAAGAAGAAGCGTGAAAGGACTTTTGTAGGGAGAAGGAAGAGGAGAAGAAGAAGAAGCTTGAAAGGAATTTTTGAAGGAGGAGGAGAAGAACAATCAGGAGTGAAGGATTCTTTTCTTTCATATTGCTTTTGCATCATCTGTTTGTGCTAGGCTCTCTACAAGAAAGAAGAAGTAGAAGAAGAAGCGTAAAAGGAATTTTGGAAGGAGGAGGAGAAGAAGAAAAAAAGCTTGAAAGGAATTTTGGAAGGAGGAGGAGGAGGAGAAGAAGAAAAATAAAAGCTTGAAAGGAATTTTGGAAGGAGGAGGAGCAGAAGAGGAAGAAAGAAGCTTGAAAGGAATTTTGGAATCAGGAGGTGGATGAGAACAAGAGGAAGAAAAAAGCTTGAAACGATTTTTTTGGAGGAAAAGAAGACGAAGAAGAAGAAGCAGGAGTGAAGGTCTATAGAAGTCTATGAGCGAGGGGAACTAGGTGGGAACGACAACGGAAACGAGGCATTTATGAACATGACCTTGAAAGTATTTCTCCGAGAGAGCGATATAAGTGCATGAGTGCAGAGGAGGAGGAATTTCGAGAGTTGTTGCAGAATTGTGCCTTGCAAGAAGGAAGAAGAAGAAGGACAACAACATGGGAGCTCAAGTGGCGAAGCAGAGGATTGTGGAAGCAGAGGAAAAGCGACTGCGAGAGAAAGAAGAAGAAGAAGGGATCGATTTTCCCGGAAGCAATTACCGACATCACAATCACAAAGAATGGATGGCCACTCTCCCACTGGAGAGCATCAAAGTGCGAGATGTTTTGTGGCCGGGGACTCACGACTCCGCGACGGACAAGATCGGCGTTCCTTTCATTTCACGTCCCTTTGCAAGATGCCAGAAGCTCTCGATCTATCAACAGCTTTGTCGCGGAGCTCGTGTTCTCGACATCCGCGTGCAGCAGGAGCGCAAAGTCTGTCACGGACCTCTCACAACGTACAAAGTGGATGTCGTCGTCGCTGACATCAGGAAGTTCCTGGACGAGATGCCGTTCGAGTTCATCATTTTGCAGCTGCGCACAGGTGGCGAGTGGGAAGATCCTCCCGGTTTCGATGCATGGCTGATTGCCAATCTTGGAGAATATCTTGTTGCACAAGACGAGGGCGTGTTGGAGATGAATCTGCTGCAGTTGCTGCCCAGGAGGGTGATTTGCATCTGGACGCCAAAGGAAAGAAGCTACTATCCGCAGCCTGGAAGTCTGTTATGGAGCTCTTGGTACTTGCAAGACGATTGGATCGACACTGATCTTCCGCTTACCAAGTTCGATTCCAATTTGGTCACTCTCGGGAAGCAAGCGGCGAACGAGAAACGGGGGTTTTTCTATCGCGTGGAGAATACCACCACGCCGCAAGCCAGCAGCCCTGTTTGTTGTGTGTTTCCTGTTACCAACAGAATCCGCGGCTATGCTCGGTTTTTTATCTCGCAAGCTTTCAAAAAGGGTATTGCAGATCGTCTGCAAATCTTTGTGGAAGATTTTCTGCAGGAAGATTTTGTGGATGCTTGTATTGGTGTCACTTTGGCACGGTACTATCATCAGCTCCTGCTTCATGAGCCTGAGTTGCTGCAGGAGGTTCTTTCTCAGCACCAGGAGCTGGTTGCAGTAACCAGCAGGAGAAGATGTAAGCAACCCAATTCTTCAGTGCTTTAAGGATTTTTTTCATTTTCACAAGCTTTCCAAGAAGAGATGTAAGCAACACAATTCTTCAGAGAAGGGTAGTCTTGTGTGTAAGCATAGCTTTATGGGTTTTTTTCATTTTTGCAAGCTTTCCCAAAAAGGGCATAGCAGATCAGTCTGCAAAATCTTTGTAGAAGATTTTCTACTGGAAGATTTTGTGGATGCTTGCGTGTATTGGTCTCACTTTGGCTCGTTACTATCATCGGATCCTGCTTCACGACCCTGAGTTGCTGGAAGAGGTTCTCTCTCCACAACACCAGCTTGTTGCAGCCAGCAGCAGATGTAAGCACAACCCAATTCTTCAGTCAGGTGCTTTAAGCCATTGGAACCCTTCATAGAAGAGAAAAACCTTTACACAAGGGGCTCCAACTTTTGATTCTTCCAGGAGCGTCTCTCTAAGGGGAGGAAGAACCTCGAATTAATGGTGGGTACAGCAGACGAACAATGCCATCATCATCCATTAGTCAAGAGAGAAGAATCATGGCAGCAGCTTGTTGTCATTGCTGCCATTCCTGAGGAAGGTGCTGGTTTGACACTTTCAAAGTGACAATTGTATTAGGTTATTATGAGTTATGACCACTACTCTCATTCTTGTCATGTTAGTTGATGTGTTTGCTGGAAAACTGACAGGATGGGTTATCTTCAAAGTCTTGTTCTGGAGTTTTTTCCCACTGCAATCTCATAGATATATGTGATGACAAATTGTGCAAAAAACTACCACCATTCCGTGTTCTGAGGAGTAAGAACAACCATGTGTAGAAGTGGAATCCCAATTTATTCAGAGCTGCCTTGTGATTTTGACGTCTCCTTGTCCTCAGAATTGTTGTAATCAGCTCCAGACACTAACCTGCTATCCAATCTCTCACAGGGATACTTAATGTCTCCTCAGAATCAGTGAAGTTTGTGCAGAAGTGCAAAAGTTTGGAGATGGTCAAGAACCTGAACTGTGCTTCGAAGTTCTCCTGAAGCCATGTTGGTTTGTGAACCTAAACCTCTAATGGTCATGGTTGATGCTTCCACCTTTTGCTTCTATTAAAGGGAAGGCAATACTTACCTTAGAAGTCTTGCCCGAGCCTGTTGTTGCCATAGATCACGCAAGAGCCAAAACTGGATGTAATGAACCGAAAAAATAAACTTGAATGGGAGTTGAATTGGGTTTTTCAGGAACACTGGGCTGCTCATTTTGTTGGGCAAAACCTGCGTGTGGAGTGGAAAAGATGGTAAAATGAGAATGGTCCAAGTGCAAAATGTGTTCTATTGTTGAATGTGTTCTACTTTTCTAGTTTCTCAAGGTTGAAAATTTGTCCACGAAAACACTAGTTTGACTCAACAAGGTGGAGTATGGCAAAAGAAATGCAAAAATGTTTTGATTTGTGCCACAAAGATTACCTTGCAAAAATCACAATTCATTTCAATGAATTGTGATGAACTAACCACCATTGACAACCAAAGTTGTTTGTTGGTGCATGCTTATGTGACAAATGATTGGAGGCAACTCCCCCTTCTATTCAACATGTATAAAGTGGTTGATGAAACTATTGCTCATAATATGACATCCTTGATAGTCAAAAGCTTTGGGTCAACATGGGGTCAACATGGGGGGTCAAGTGAATTTGACATCGCTAGTAAATTGGTTTGTATTGGTGCAAATGGAGTTACAATTTGCCATGGTGTGAAGAGCGGTATGATCATTCAACTAATGCAAAAACATGCTCCATATGTGAGCGGTGTTCACTACATGGCCCATCACACCAACCTAGTTGTCAAGACTTTGAATGGGTTGAATTTGGTTTTCAAAATTGAATTTGTATTTACCTCCATGCATAACTATTTTACTCACAAATCCCAAATGGCATTTTCAGGCTATCAAGTTTGTTGAAGTTTTGGAAAGCAAAGGCAATAAAATTACAAGGAATAAAAAGACTCATTGGATCTTTATGTTATCACCATGCAAGTGAATCTTTGTTGAATACAAACCTTTGGTTAGAAAGTTTGGCTATTGATAGCACCACCGTTGACAATGCCAAAGCAAAATATGAGCTCCTTCGTGATCCAAAGACTCTTTTAGGTCTTGCATGTGTGTTGCCCTTATTGGAGGCTATGCAAGCCTTGTCCAAGTTTGCTCAAACACAAACTACTTTCATTTTTTACTTCATTTTTCAAGTCAAGGTTTGACAATTTGACCTCTAAACAATGTATTGTGAATTAGAAAGAGGTGATTCTCTCAACGTTTCACCTCTTTCATTGATCTTGTTGGACATGCCCACGATCATTTGTGCTTGACTTGGTGGACAAAGCTTATGTCTGGAATTACATAGGCTAAATGTTTTTTGGAGGTAGATTGTATATGTGCATGCCATAGATGCAACCACATGAGTCATAAACGTGGTGACCAAGGAAATTTGGGTTCACATAATAGATTCTATGAAGCAGCAATGTGTGAAAGTTATTACAAATCTAATTTTGGAGCTGAATGAGTTGTTTTCCCATGCAAAAACTCTTGAAGGCAATTGGGTTAACTTACCCTCAATACTAACTTGTTCTAGAAGGTGAAGCAACTTTTCCAACCCATTTGGCCATCCTACAAACACATTTTGGGCATAAAAAATCCATCAGGAATTATAGTGTGTTTGTTGGTCCACTTATAAACCTTGTCATTTTGGACCATTAGTCTTTTTTTTTCAAGTTGACAATTGTGCAAAATCATTGTCAAGCCCCAATGTTGCCTCCTCATGATTACAACCCCACAACACAATTGTGGGAAAGAATTGGAAGTAGTGGGATTGTTACTTAATGGCTTTCAAAGTGGTTTAAAATGGCCAAATTTTGCATCATTATGGTGTTGGGTAGTGTGGAGGATGAACATACCTTTTCTAACCTTTCCTTCATGAAGAATAGGTTTTAAAATCATTGTTGTCTGGATTTATGCACAAAAGTTTTTGTCTATGGATACCTTCCCTTTCTATATTGCAATGTGTGCTTGGAATGATGACCAAGTGCGTTATGGGGTAGAAGCTTAAGTCATATTATGCCATTGATGTGAAATGTTAATGGTTTTACAAGCAACTAGTTGCATGTTGCTTAGGTTTTTGAATATGGTTTTGACTTGCTAGTTTGATACCAATGGTGTATCCTTGGAAGGCCATTTTTTGCAAAACATGGCACTGTCAAAACATGGTTATTTACTCAAAAAAATTATCTCATTTTATATTCACCAAACCCTTCATTTAAACATGTTGTTGAAACTTAATGACGTATTCATATTGAAAGTTTGATTTTATTCAAATATATATATTACAAATGTATTATTCTATGCATAGAATGTCAAATTAAAACAAGTTTAAGGATTCCTGCTTAAGTCTTTGAAAAAAATCTAGGACTTTGTTTCATGAGGAAAAAGAAGTTCAAATACTCATAAAGAATGTTTAAACAATTTTTTTTGGCCCAAAAGTTTTACCACAAACACCTTATGTGCTAATGTGTATAAAATGTATGAATATGACAAAAACTAAATGCCCTATTGTAATGTTAAAAAAAAATTAATCATTTTTTTGAGAATTTTGGGCCATTAACAGAACGTGGCCTACATTGGATAAATTCTATTATTTTCCCTTTCATAAATGAAAAAAATAGATACTTTAAAAGCTTATATAAAATTTGGAACAAAATTATTTCATTTAACATGACAAAAAAGGTGAAATGTAAAACAAGTTATGAAACAAGTGAAAAAAAGGTGAATTTGGGAATCCTTTGAATTGGTCCTTGGGGTTCAAATGTGGTACCCCAATCATGCTTGGACTTGACAATGTGATTCACTTAGTAGTTTTATATGTGATTTATGGAAGTTCAAGTGACCTTGGTTGTTAATGGTGGTCATGTGAAATTCCTTTCAAAGTATGTTCGGTTTGGGTTTCCCATTTGCATTTTCTTACATTTCATGTGTAGTTTTTGTATTTTTATTTTTTCTATGTTTTTATGTTTTCTAAATAGGTTTTGGGTGTAGGTAGGGGTTGAGTTGTAATGGGCATCATTTTTATGCGGTTGGAATTTGAATCCCCTTAAAGTTATTTAAGGTGCAATGTTCACATATGTTTTTTTACACAAAATGTTATTGTGTTTTGGTTGTTCTTGTAGGAGTTAGAGAAACCAAAACTATTTAGGAATTTGAATAGCACATTATATTTTGAAAATGGTATGTGACTAGTTTTGTCCAACTATAATTTAAGGTTTTAGAGTGTTTTTGGTAGTGTTTATTGTCCATTGTTAAAGTTGTTGGTTGTTGAAAAAGAAATGCATGATTTCTTTTGCTCTTGAAATTGGTTAGTCATTGATCCAAAGATCCAAAGAAGTTGGAATGAAGAAGTTTACCATGTATTGGGCCTAAATTTTTATTGAAATTAGTGGCCAAAATGCAGGAAAAAAAAGAAAAAAAAAAAGGCATACCCTTATTGGAAGATTTGCCATATTTTATTAAAGCTTCACGATGTTGTTGATTCCAATTTTAATATCATCATTACATAAGTAAAAAAACATGTTCCTTTTTCTTCTCCTCTTGTGTTTATTAATATAATGTTATTGTCTTTCAAGTTTAGGATGTGAGTTTTCTATGAAGAAACAATTCTTGAGTTTTTAAGCTCCTATTTGCATAATAGATTTTTGCTTTTAATGTCAATTGCACAATCTTGGGAAATAGTAGAATCATGGTGTTTTTCAGGCAAATTATTCATTGATGCATTGCAGACTTCAAAGTTTAGTTTTAGGGTTTGCTTTATTATGAATGAGCATAGAGAACACGTTGAACACATTTTGATTATTTGGCATAGGTAGACTTCAAGCATCAATAGCTTCATGGGCTTTTAATCAAACAACATAGCTACATGTTTCATTATTTCACAATTAGAAATAGAATAAAATTAATAATATGGCCAACAACAATATGCTTTAACACCAACATAATGTGAATTTCAGTTGTTTGTTGCCAATTCGTTTAAAATTCTATCAAGCATTGTAGGCTACCAAAACATGCAAGTTTCATGCTAATAATGATGATGTTGAGGTCCAACATTTGGATGTATTCCTAACCTTACATAACCAATGGGTACAATTTTCAGATTTTTGTGCACATTGGTGCTTCCAATTAATTCTTTGGCCAAATGAAAAGAATGCAATTCACCCTTTTTTTTTTGTCGAGGGGCATATGTTTCATCTATTAAAGGAGAAAAGATTTTTCATTGATCCTCTTATTGTTTAGAGAAAGTGTTATCATCAAGATCTATTGACATCTCTAAGGTATGTTACCAAGACAAGAGATCTTGAAGTTGGAGCACAACCACCCCGCAATTTCACACCCTACGAGAAGGGACCTCCCCTTTGTTGAGGATGGTGAAACCAAAAGTAGGAAACTTGTTTGCTAGTTTTTAATACATGGTGATCGTTTTTCAACATGTTAAAAGAAGTAGCTAACATGTTGAATTATTGTTCTTCAACAATAGGGCAAGACTACATTGTAGCTGAAAATTGTTCTTGGAGCAATTAGTCAAGCCAATCATTTGATTTATGAGCAAATCACAAATCCCCTTTTCATTCAACAACTGTGAATGAATGAATGAATGAATGAATGAATGAACTTGGGAGCTCAGGAATTATTAGAGTAACCATGCAAGAGTGTTGATTTCTTCAATACAAGAAGCCAAATTGGGGTCATAGTCATAAAGGCCCTAAACACATTTGATCCTCATAAAGCACTGCCTGGATTTTTCCTTTGTATTTTCAACTCCCTCCCTTACCTGCCTGAAGAAACCTGTTTTCAGCAAGCGAGATTTTCCGCGGTGGAAGGTACTGGGATCTTCTGAGTGACCAGTGGAAGGTACCATCCAGCCTGTCACTATTTCTAAAAAGTGAAAACATCCCAGCTCTGCTTAACGTAGGAAAAGGACCTGAGTACAGGGCTCTTCTCCTATACTTGAACCTAGTCCTAAAATCGCACCAGCTGATGATGGATAAAATAACATAAAATAAAATAAAATGCCACTTTGGCATACCACTAGAAAAGCCCATGATATCCATCCACCTTACTTGGAGAAAATGAAAAACAAAAGCGCTGGTGGAAAACCATTTGCAGTAGCCAGCAGCTATGGCGATGGTGTTGCTGCCGCGCTCCTCGCTGCCTCTCGCTCCTCGTAGCACAGTAATAGGTCCGCTATTGGCTTCTCCTGCTCCCAATTCTCGTTCCTCTGGCTGCTCTGGCTCCTCACTCGTCTCTTCCGCTTTCTTTGGACCTCTTGCATGCCCGACATCGTGCCGGGTTGCGCATCAGGAGCTTTCCCGGACGACCGCCAGCAGCAGCAGCAGCACCACCACCACCACCTCGTTGCGGCGGTTATTAGCTACTTCGCCACGGAAAAACAATTTGCAATCTCTGCATCATCATCATCATCATCATCATCATTGTCGTCGACGCCAGTTCATGATCTCCGCTCCTCTTCTTTTCATCATCGCGGAGGTAAGACAATTCTCTCCTTAATATATCAATCGAATTTTGATCATTATCATTTATCATTCCTCTTCTTCTTTTCTTCTTGTTTTTGGTTCGTTTTCACGATGCCGCAACAAAATCATGGATATCATCATCATCATCATCATCATCGCGCAACAAATTTAGGTGAACTTTCCTCTTCCAACTTTGCACTAGTTTTCCTTCTTTTTTTTTCTGTGTCTTTTTTTTAAAAAAAGTTTTCAATTAGGATTTGTGAAAGCTTCTGCAAGTGTGCAAGACTTATCTCTTCACGGAGTCCTTTTTTAAAAAATTCCAGTAGGAGGAGAAGAAGAAGAAGAAGAAGAAGAAGAGGGAAATGAGCAAGTTTGTCTTGACTGATGAAGAAAGAACGCCAGGAGGACTGCATGTTTGTGAATCCACTTTTGCATGTGTACGGGTTTGGTGGCTTGGAAAGAAGAAGGCTACAGTAGTGATCTAGGAGGTTCTTCTGTTTATTTCGGCCGGAAATTGTATTCATTCCTGCTGTGCACTAATTAAAGCATGAATGAGAACATCAGCCTCACCCTACAGCAAATTGTTGTATGAAAGCATTCTTGTCTTTCTGTTGTTCTTTTACCATGGTTTTTTTAATTAAGGCAAGAGTGCTAACTTCTGTTCTGTCTGACCATTTCAGTGATGATGATGATGATCTCTCTCTCTCTCTCTCTCTCTCTCTCTCTCTCTCTCATCATTGCAGACCCTGCTGTTGTATGGATCCAGTCGCAGAAGGACATTTGACTAGTCATAGACTAGCAGTCAGTAGCTGTTACTTGCATGTTCTTCCCACCATTGCATGTTGTTTCAGTGCTTGGAATGTCAGTCCAATTTGTTCTCTTTTGTGTTTGGAATGGGGTGCTGCATTTTTCAGAGATCTCCAATGCTTTGCAGGGTATTACTGGAACATGTATGGAAGAATTATTTGTTTTGAGGTTAACTTGTGAACTGGTGAGTACAGGGTAGTAACAGGCCATCTCTTGCAAAAGCAGAAACCGGTACCAATAGTCCCCTCGCGAACTCAAGCAACAGCAGCAAGACAGTGTTTGTGGCTGGAGCAACAGGTGGCACTGGCAAGCGCATTGTGAAGGAGTTACTTTCAAAAGGCTTTCAGGTGCGAGCAGGTGTGCGTGACCTGCAAAAGGCAAAGGCTGCTCTTCCAAGCAGTGACAACCTCGAGCTTGTGAGTCCTTTCACTATTTCCTGAAGTCCTTGACAAGGGTTGTGTGAGCAGATTTTTTTAGGGTATTGGGAAATTGAAGGGTTGGGTGCTTCTGAAATCATGTGTGTTGAATGTGTTAAGGTTTTGGCAGATGTGACACAGAGTGTGGAATTGCTTGCTAAAGCCATTGGAGGTGTGGATGCTGTAATTGTCGCCACAGGGTTTAGGCCTTCATTTGACCTCCTTGCGTCATGGAAGGTACCCCACCCTCCATCACTCCCCTCCATTGAATACATTATCATGTAATAGTGCCCTTTCAGCATCATCTCATCAGAAACAATTATACCTGTGCATTGTGGACTCTGCCTTGGATACCTATAAGCCACAATTCATTGTTAGTGCTAAAGAGTCCTACCTTGAATTTGTTTTCTGTTCCATTGCTTTTTTCTTTTTGTTTGAAGCCAACTCAGAGTTGTTACAGGTAGTCACATCAAGGTGTACAATCAAATGACCTCTATAGGACAGTGGACCATGGCATTAACATGTGGCAATTTCATACAGGTGGATAACTGGGGTACAAGAAGTGTAGTGGATGCCTGCAAATTAAATCAGGTCCAGAAAATTGTGCTAGTAAGCTCAATCCTGGTTAATGGTGCAGCAATTGGACAGCTTCTCAACCCTGTCTACATAATTCTCAACATATTTGGGCTCACACTAGTTGCAAAGCTCCAAGCAGAGAACTACATCAGGAAGTCAGGCATTGACTACACCATCATCAGACCTGGAGGGCTGAAGAATGACCCTCCAAGTGGGAACATTTTTCTGAGCCGTGAGGTATGCTAGTCCTATCCCTGGAAATATTATGTGTAACCAATTGTGTGAGCTAGTTTTGCAGATCTTTGTGTTCTTGCATTTTTACAATCAAGCATTTCCATTTTTTTCTGGAATGTCAAAGGATCCCTGAGTGCACAAATCCATTCCTTGAGGCTCTCAAAAGTGGCTGCATTGAGCATCATTACAATATGTTGTTTTATTCTGACCAAAGTTGCCATGCTGGTTGCTAGGATTCTCTTTACGAAGGCGCAGTTTCTCGTGACACTGTGGCCCGGGTTGCAGTCGAATCTGTTAGCGCTCCAGAGGCATCATATAAAGTAGTGGAGCTAGTGGAGAAATCTGATGCTCCAGCAAAAAATTTCCAGGAGCTTTTTGCCTCTGTATCTTGAGGCTGCTATGTTCTTCATTTCTTAGGGTAGCCAGTCTGCAGGTAATTTAGGTGCCAATGAACAGTTAACAAAGAGGAAGGAGAGATAACTTGAGCTTATTCCAACTACAGAGCAGGTTTGATGATACTTTCATGGTCTTGACAACCTTGGAGAATGTTCTGTGGCCTGTAAGGTGTGTTGCCTTTCCCCTGCTTCTGCAATAGTTCAGTTAGTATGAGCTACCATATCAGGGGCAACTCTGGTGGTGTTGCCTCAACATGATGAGACCAAGTTTAGCTAAATGATGGAGAGCATACTGACACACAGCTGGTGGGAACTCTGAACAGACATCATTCTAATGAATCAAGAACTGTGTTATGAGGTCCTAAATTTGGAGTAAGCAATAAAGAAATATCATTTTTGTTCATTCTTTTCCATGATTAGCAAGTATATTTTCATCTTGGGTTTATTCTGGCACACCCAACTTTATTGGAATCTCATTGCTATTCTTTGAGGGGCATTGTCCTATTCCTCAAATGCAGAAAAGAACACAAAGAAAAGGGGGGAGGAAAATCAGCAGGTTCCAAATCAACAGCCCCAAATCCTCTTTAGGTACTCAATTGTGTCTTGAACCTGCCAAAGCTCAGCACAGATTGGTTCCAAAAAAGTCTTCCTAATGCAACATACAGTTAGGAAGAAGTTAACTGTGCACTGTGGGCTGTGGTAGGTAATCAAGTTTGAAAGATTGTTGCTTGCATAAAGCTGTCCAAAATTATGCCACAAGTGGGTGTCTAGAGCAACCCAAACTCCATGTTAGTGTTCCTTCCATATGGAATCTTGTCTTAACAAGCAGCACTAATTGCACAAATTCTGCAAAACCTACAGAAAACCTGACATTTTGGACAAAGCAAGCTAAATTTCCATATCATAGTTTTGTCTTTGCTATTAATTTGTCCTTGATATGAGCATCAAATTATAGGATAGTTTCCAGTCTACTGGGGGAGCTCTTGGGAATCAGCAATTGTAGTTTTGTAGTTAGGTCATATATTTTATGCTCTAGTTAATGTGAGCATCTTTGAGCTTTTTTAGCCTTTTAACAACACCATTACAAAGCCTAGCCACAAGTGCAGGATCATCCTTCAAAAATTCTTCATACCCATGAATTTCCGAAACGTCAGCAAATGCAGTGGCAGCATAACTGATGACAGCCTGCACCAACTCTTGTGCATCGCACTTGATCCCCAGAAGGTAGAGCTGAAAGATTTTCTCTGGGTGAATGCTGTTAACCAATTTCTCTTGACACCGTTGGTGCAACAGTGGAATCTTGTATTTGTCAGCAGCTCGTAGCAACTTATCAGCAACAAACTCCATTGTCTCATGCCTCACAGAACCACAGTAAAAGAAGTGTATGAAAGCCTCCAAAGAATCATGGTCCATGTCCATTTTTAATTCAATTGGACCACAATTTGTTGCTTTCATCTTCGAAAGCAGTTCCTTTAATACTTCGGACTTGCCCATCTGCAATATCATTTGCATGCTATTCTAGTAGTCAAAGCGCATGCTGGAGTTCTTTTCACTGGACTACCAAAGCCCAATGACTACGTAGCTTGAACTATCATTAAACTGACTATGCCCTAGTATCAGCCTTGAGTGAAACTAAGTTATTGCAATTGATGCAAAGAAAAGATGCTCACATTCTTTGCAGAATAAATTTGCAGATTCTGCATTTTCACAAAATTGATGACAAAGGGGTCATGGTGGAGGCCCAGGTGCTTCAGAGGTACCAACCAAGGTGGAGACATGGGAATGGACTGAGCGACCATCTGTGGCCTCCATAACGACATCTGTGAATGGTGGGAGCATAGTTTCTGGGTCCCATGAAGAAACAAAGGTTTGCTTATCTTGTAGCTTTTGCATTTCATCTCTCAGCATTTCCACCTCCACATTGGAACACATGCAAGGTACCCATCTTGTTCTTGACATCTCAGTTGGTGGTTTGAATGGTTTTAAGGACTTCCACAAACATGTTGTAGCATGTCTTTTGTTCCTGAATAGGACACTCTTTAGGTTTTCATAGTGTGGTAACTATGATGACCTACAATAACTCCCTTGGTCCTCTTCTTCAATTGATTTTTTGGGTTGGAATTATCTTTAAAACTTCTAGCCTTTATAGTCTTCTCTCAATATTTATCTTGCAGCCATGGGCTTAGATTTTACAATACTTGCACAAAAAGAACATTGAGAAAAGAATTTTGGAAATGTGTTTCTTTCTATGTTGTTTGCCTTTTGTTGTGGGATGCAAGTATTTAGAAGGGTTAATAAGGCTGACCCAGCTTTCTTCTCTTTTTCATTCTCGTGGATTCGCCCCACCAATTTAACAACATGATGAATGAGCACACCAGAAACACCGAAAAACCTTACAACTTTTTCTCCTTGATTGTCTTTGACAACACTACAAAAGGTACTTGTGCTTGAGATCTCTCAGATACAAATTTCGCATAGCAATTTGAGATCCAATGTAGAACGCCATTCCAATTGCAAACGAATCTGTAGGCTAGCATCATAATTGGAGCAATTTGAAAATGTTTGTTGATGTCCTCCTCCTCCTCCTCTTCCTCCTCACCTGGAGACGTTTTTGCAGGAAACTCTTTTGCAAATTGGAAATCCAAAAAAGACTATGACAACTACTACTACATTACAAAGACCAGTTGTGAAGAATTGAGGTACAAATTCATATTCTTTTCACTATGCACACAAAAAATAGGGTTTTTGGGGCTTAACAATTTCAGAAGTTGAACTCTACAGCTTCCTTTGTGCATAGTGTTTTCGTCTTATCCCAAGAAGAGACTCATATGCCCCCCCTCAATTTCCCTTCACACTCTCCAAACAAAACCAAACTTCCCCAAAAGTCACAATTGGATGAAAGGGTGCAATTGGGTTTCCAGAGGGTTATTTCTCTTCATGGTTATGTGTGTTTGCCCTTTTGTTTGTGTCTCTCTTTGATTCAGAACAGGGTTGACTAGTGCATCCCCACAAGCATGCATACATACATACATACATACATACATATAGATATACATACATATATACATATCCCAACCCTTTCATTTAGACCTGCATAACTGCAAGAGCAATGAATGAAAATTTGAAGTATCCATTTTCAAGCTTGTGGATGAAAAGATATTGAGTAACTAAAATTAGCTCATTGTCATTATTAGTGTTTTACTGACTAAAAAGTAAAGACACAAAAATAAAATAAAAATTAGCCTACCAAAATTTAATTTGTTGGTAATTTTGTTTGAACACTTACTTACTTATATCTATGTGGAATATGGGTTAAGTAGGTAGGTAGATCCCTAGCCTAGGTTCGTAGACTCCTTAACCTAGGCACGAGATCTCTAGTTGCAATTTAAAAAACAAAACAATGGTTAGTTAGGACTTTGGAGAGCTCATCCCTCCTTTTTGAGCTTTCGGTTTCAGATTGTGGAAATAGCTTAAAGTGGGTAGGTAGATCTCTAAACTAGGTTCGTAGACTCCTTAACCTAGGCACGAGATCTCTAGGTGCAATATTTTAAAATCAACCAATGGTTAGTTAGGACTTTGGAGAGCTCATCCCTCTTTTTTGAAGCTTTGGGTTCGGGATTGCAGGACTTTAATGGATAATTAATTGCAAAGTGGGGTGGAATGGCCAAGAGCTTATGAAAGAAGGGGAGCCCTAAACTAGACACCAGTTTATGGATATCTTTGTTGCAGGCAGATAATTAGGGTTTTGTGCTCACTTGTTGGCTAGGATTTTGTACTACTAGATTAGGGTTTTGTAATCAATTTAGTGCAAAAGGGAAGAGGTCCACAAAAACCTAAGCAACAACCTGGATGTTATAGACAACAGAGTAATATCTCGATCACGGTGGGACTCGAACCCACAATCTCCCGCTCCGGAGGCGAGCGCCTTATCCATTAGGCCACGCGACCAGCTCCGTGCAGTGTACTCAGATAGTAAATTTATAATGCAAAGTATTTGACTCCAAGAAAATCCATTTGCAAGGTTTTTGCAAAATCATCATTTCCTGACGAAATTCAACTTTTTGTTTTTTTTTTTTGGGGTTAAATTTTTAATTTGCAAGTATTCAAAAACCATTTGTTGGGCGGTTATCATGTGTTATATTTATTTATTTTAATATCCCTCAAAATAACCTCCGGTTCCAGTGTTTTGAAAAGTTTAGAAATCCAAGAACCCTCCTCCCCTCCTCTTCGGTTCGTTTCAAGACTTTTTGAACGGTTTTCGGACTCAAAAAGAAACCCTTCAAACGGTTTTGGTTTTCTGATAGGTTTTGGGAATCGATGATGAAGCCTTCTTCTTTCGTTTTTTTTTGTGTGTGTGTGTTTTTTTGAGTGGGATATTTTATTTTATTTTTTCTCAAAGGAATGCCTCTGTAAGATCCTCCGGTTCTCATCAAATAACCGAAATAGAACCGGAATTTCTGTTGTAGAAAGGTCATTTGATCCGGTCTTTAGAATTTTGTGAGAACTGCAAAATTACATATCAGAATCAATTCTTTATAAAGCCTTTGTAGAACTGCGGTTCTATATTGAAACCGGTTCTTTGATTTTTGAGAACCGTGGATGCGAAGAAATAGATACATTGGCAGTATAGAACATGTTGTAGCCTTCGTAGCATAGTGGTAGTGCGTTCCCTTCGTAAGGGAAAGGTCGTGAGTTCGATCCTCACCGAGGGCTTTTTTCTCCTCTTGCCTCTATTTCGTTTTTTTTTCCCACCCTGTTTTTAATATGAATTTTGTGATGCATCCAAAGTGGCAATCGTCCGTAGGAAGATTTTAAGCCAAATCTGGCTATGATCCAAATGTGAAGTCCAAAGCTTTAATCATCCTTTGTATATTTGTGGCTTTTTGCTGAAAATTAAATATAGAAATATGGCCATCTTTACCTCTCTTTTTTTTTAAATTAATTTTTTTTGTGATTTGAAAACCAACCATCAAAAAACACTTCATTCCTTTTCTCTCTCTTTTTTTCTTCTTTTTGGCGAAATTTTGTAAATAAAAAAAAAGATTGATCCATGAAAGCAAAAAATGTGATTGAAAATGTTTTCCCCTCGTGTAGCCAAAGCTATTGCATATTTTTTCTTGCGGTTTTTTATGTGTCTTGCAAGGTGGAGAATTGCCTTAGGAGATCACCAAGGCCTTTTTTTTCTTTCAATTTTGGGAGGTAGCTGAGCTAGGTGATTCCTCTCCAAGAGAATTCAGCCAGATTTGGCTACAAGACAAGAAGAAAAGTAGAATATTTTTGAATCCCTACTATGTGATGGTGGCATGGAAATCCTAGTGTAATCTGAATATGGCAATTTGAACCTTCTTTCCTTCAAAATGTGGCAAATTTGGGAGTTTTTTTTCTTACAAAATCCTTGTAAAAGTTTCAGCTCCTTTTCTTTTGTTTCTTTTTGTCATCGAGCAATGAAACTTCACCACCCAAAAAAACATTGAAAATCTCATATTTCAATATTTCGTTAGCATGTGATGAATTTAACTTCATTAATTTGGAATTTAGAACATAAGTTTGATGTTAAGATACAAAGAATAAATATGATTGAAAATGTTTTCCCTTTTGTGTGATAAGTGTATTGCCTCTTTTGTTCCAAGGTGGGTTTTATGTATGTTTTCAATCACTACAACATAAATATGATGTTTTAACACCACCATCATTTGCACAATCAAATCCAATTGCTTTAGTAGGTGCAAATCTAATGAAGTGCACTAATTGATGAGTGATAAAAAATCAGTTTAATTTACATTCTAAAAATCTTGTATTTTTTGCACCACCCAACCTTGCATATTCAATTTCAATTGTTGACACTATCACAATCCATACATTGTTCATTTCTTGAAAATATCAACCTAATGTCTTTTGAAGACACACAATATTACATATTCAAAGTGTTTTCATCAATCCCCAAAATCAAAATTTAATTGTGCATTTATCCATGTAAATTGAAAGGAAACGGAATCTAAAGTTTTGTATGAATCTTTTAACAAATGAAAAGCCCATTCAAACCAAATGTTTCAAAATATGTTTGGTTTGCTCAAACCTCGTAAAAACCCTACTACCTTTCAATTGATGTTGCACTACCCACACATTATTGGGTTTTGAAAATTTGCCTAAGAGTTGATTGGAACCTTGGCCAACAACCTCCTTCAAGTGAATGTTTGTGCCCCTTGAATTGATGGTTTTGTGAATGGTCAAATTTTGATGCATGTTTACACCTTGCATCATCTTCGGTGTGTTCTTTGGAATCACAATATGGAGAGGAACTCTTCCAATCCATTTCAGCAAATCCTGAATATTGATTCAAAATTGAAGTAGCACGCTCCCTAGAACGAGTTTTAGAAGTAGAGAAATTCTTCAATTGATCACTTTCAACCACCATAGGATATAGATGGTCTCTTGAGGTGGTATTTGCATTAAAAGACTCATTAACAAAAGGATTCTTCAACTTATCATTTTCTATGGTTTCATAATTTAGATAAGTTATTGGGGTGGTAATGTTTGCCTTGGAAGGATCATAGATGGATAAATCCATCAATTTATCATTAGTGTTGAATGTAGAATATTGACTCCTTGGAATAGTACTTTCTTTGGAAGAACCATCCATAAAGGTCTTCTTGAATTGAACAATTTCAACATTAGCGTTTTCAATTCTTGGGGTGATGCATTCTTTGGAAGGATTATTGATAGAACAATTGTTCAATATAATAGGTTCAAAAGAAAAATCTTCACTCTTGGGGTTAATGTTTTCCTTGGAAGGATTATTCACAGAATAATTGTTCAATTTGATGGTTTCAAAATCAAAGTTTTCATTCCTTGGGGCACTATGTTCCTTATAGGGATTATCTAAAGAGGAAATGTTCAATTGAACTGTTTCAAAAGCACAATCTTCATTCCTTGAACTAGTGCTTTCCTTGGAAGGATTTTCCATAGAGGTAATGTTCAATTGAATTGTTTCAAAAGCACGATCTTCATTGAAGGGAAGATCCTTGGAAGGATTATTCACAAAGGAATCATTTAGTTTAATAGTTTCAAAAGTAGAATCTTCATTCTTTACAACAATGCCTTCAAAATGATTAATTGGAGTCAAATCGTTCAATTTAAGAATTTCAAAAGTTGAATCTTCATTCTTTGAGGCAATGCCCTTGTAGGAAGGATTAATTGGACTAGAGATGTTGGATTTAAGAATTCCAAAAGTAGAATCCTCGTTCCTTGAAACAATGCATTCCTTGGATGGATGAATGAGAGGGGAAATCCCCAAATAGTTGCTTTCACATCTACAAATACTTTGTTTAATAATGTTTTTCTTTAAACATTTTTTATGCAAAGGGAAAATCCTCAAATGGATTGGATCAACTAACCCTGAACATGGACAATTTAAGCTATTATCTTTTTGAGAAAGTTTGTTTGGAGACAACCTCATTGAATTAGGTTTAACTAATCTAGAATATTGGCTCCTTGGGGTAATGTGTTTCTTGGAAGAATTTTTGGAGAACACATTTTTTGTGGGATTGGATTTGTCCATAGGTTCACACATAGAGGAATTCCATGATTTGAAGTGTTTGGCTATTGGAGAAGATTCATTATTTGAGGTGATGCATTCCATAGGTATATTATTGGAAGATGAACTCCTTGATTTTAAACTTGTGCCTATTTGAGAAGAATGATTTATTGGGGTGGTGCATTCCATAGACATATTACAAGGAGAACAACTCCTTGATTTGACATGAATAACAAATCCAAAAGATGGATTTTTGGGGGTAATGGATTCCTTAGAATTATTACAAGGAGAGGAATTTTTTGATTCAATAGTTTTGCCTAATCCAAAAGATTCAATCTTCGGAATAGTGCATTCCTTGGATATGTTATATAAAGAAGGTCCTAATTTAGTTTTGAATCCATAACTTTCATTCCTTGGGGTAACATTTTCTTCTGAAGAATTACTAAGAGAAGAACTCCTCGTTTCATATTCTACTTTAGAATTATGACTTCTTGTGGTAGTGTTTTCTTTAGTAGGATTATCGCAACATGACCTCCCCAAATCAAAGTTTGATTTGTTTTTGCATTGATTTTTTGTTGTATACATGATTTCTTCACAAGGATCAATCCCACAAGAGAAATCTTTCATTCTAGTTTGTGATATAGGGAATTGTTTTTGCAAGGTATTACTTTTTTTATTTTGATTTAAATCTTGCAAGAAGTTGTTAAAATCACTTTTGGTTGATCTTGAATATTTTCTCCTTGGGGTGTCAAAATGATCAAGTTCCAATTCAGAATTTTGAATTCTTGTGCATATGTATTCCTTTGAAAAATTACAATTTTTTGGTTGATAATTTTGACTTTTTGAATGAGTGCATTCACATGAAGAGGAACTCCTTGAATCCTTTTCTTGAGCTAATTTACAATAGTTATCCTCTTGGGTAGTGGTGCATTCATTACCAAGATTACCACATGAAAAGGAATTCCTTGAATCCTTTTTTTGAGTTAATTTACAATATGTATCCTCTTCATTGGTGGTGCATTCTTTACAAGCATTACCACATAAGGAGGAACTCCTTGAATCCTTTTCTTGAGCTAATTTACAATAGTTATCCTCTTGGGTGGTGGTGCATTCCTTACCAAGATTACCACACGAAAAGGAATTCCTTAAATCCTTTTTTGGAGTTAATTTACAATATGTATCCTCTTCATTGGTGGTGCATTCCTTACAAGCATTACCACATAAAGAGGAACTCCTTGAATCCTTTTCTTGAGCTAATTCACAATATTTATCCTCTTGGGTGGTAGTGCATTCCTTGCAAGGATTATCACATGAAGAGGAACTCCTTGAATCTTTTTCTTGAACTAATTTAAAACATTTTACATTTTGGGTGGTTATGCATTCTTTGCAAGGAGTATCACATGAAAAACTCCTTGAGTCCATTTCTTGAGCTAATATAGAGTACTCCAAGTCATCCCTTAGGTGGGTGGTGCATTCTTCAAATTTCAAATCATTTTGAGAAATTTCTCCAATATCGCCATGTTGACGTGGGCTATTAGGTATGGACCACTTGATTGGGAGTTTGCTCTTGAAGGATTGTTGTTGTTGATCATAACCTTGCGCATGAAGTAAATATGGATCTCCCACCTTTAAGTTCAAAGACTCTTCTTTTCTCAATTGAAGTGTATGTGAACACTCTCTTTTCTTTGTGCTTACATTGTCATCATGAAGACTAGGTAAAGGAGGAGAAACTTTCAAATTACTTTTGGAATTTGAACCATCAAGTGGAATAGTAGGTGATGATTTCATTTGCCCATGACTTTTATGGTCTAAATTTGAATGGCAACTTTTAGAACCAACATTTGGGCACTTGAAACGCCAAGTCAACTTGAGGTGACTATTGTCCAATCTAGATCCATTGGATGTTGTTGAATCATCATATTTTGAAAGACCATGTGAATCACCTTTGCCTTTGAGTCTAGTAGGCTCATCCATTATTGGCATTGGTTTTTGTGACCCTTCATTCCAAGGGTGGTGATTTTTTTCTAAAGCCAAAAAATGATTCATGTTTGATTGTTTTGTAACTATTGTATTTGCATCACAACATGGCCTTGGAGAATGAGGTGATGACTTCCAACCATTATCATGCACAATTGGTTGATGTTGTTGGTTGTGAAACAATACCTTTTGAAACCTTGGCCAATGAGGAGATGATCTCTTACCATTCTCATGCTTAATTGTTGGCCCACATTGTTGGTCATGACATAATGTTTTTTGAAGCTTTGGAGAACATGGGGATGATTTCCAACCATTCTCATGCTTAATTATTGGCCTAGATTGTTGGTCGCAAGGTAATGCCTTTTGAAGCCTCAGAGAATGAGGAGATGATCTCCAACCATTCTCATGCATAGTTGACACATATTGTTGGTTATGAGGTAATGCCTTTTGAAGTTTTTGGAACTTTGCACTTGAATAATTGTAATTGTGACATTGGCAATCATGGTCATTTATTTTTGATTGTCTACAAGGACAATGAACATCAAGTTTGTCATGTGGATTTCCACATTGACTCCTGTACATTGATGCATGATATTCAAAAGGGGAACATATTTTGGATCCATTAGGGGGGGCATTCCTTTTGGATATTTCTACATGACATTTAATGTTTGTTTTGTTTGGGATAATTTTTGATTTGATGTTAGGGAATGTGTTGGGGAACCACTTAAAATCAAAGTTATTATCATTATGTATTTTTTGTTTGGATATTGATTTTGATTTTTTGAGCATGTGGTGATGTGGGGATAATTTTTTTGGATCATGTAAACGAAATGTATCCACACATGAGCAACAAGGAAACCTCCTTGTAGGGGAACAATAGTTAGATTTGGATTGAGGCTTTTCATTGTATAGTTCATAAAAAGGATTGGTCTTGTCATTTTTTAAAATGCCATCATCAAATTGATTACTCTCATTTAGTAATAACATGGATTTATGGCATGCAATATTGGAATCCCTCAAGACTGAATGTGAGCTCCATGTGGTGGTAGTATTAGTAGGTTTATGATCAAAATTGTGGCACCACTTTCGGCAACCTACGATTAACAAAGCATACAAAACCCGTGTCAAGGAATATGGTACAATCTTAAAGAAAGATTTATGGTAACCATACATATGGGTGATCAAGGAAATAAATAGAGTTTCCTAACAATGCATTGTTCACAAAATATATTTTCAAAAAACAAGTAAATCCCTAATAATTGATTTGGTAAGGTTATATTTTTATGTGGGTGATCAATAATCATGTAAGGAAACATTTACTTATTGGTTCAGTCATGGGCTTGGAATCAGGTTTTAATTGATGAATCAACACTTTTGATATAGGTGCTTGCATAGTAACACCCCATCCAATGCCATAATCTCAAACATCTTCTCTATACATGCTTACTAGATCATTCATATAATTTGAAAGCAATATTGCCACTCTAAGTGCATGCCCACTTGAGGTTTCTTCATGATTTTGATCTAAACTATAATTTGTTTAGGACATACATATTGTTTCCAATCCACCAAATCTACACATCAAATCTCTCCAACCACATATTTCATCAACACAAGTTCCACACATAATTTTTTTGTAAGTTCATGTTTGCAATCTTTTTCTTGATCCTCCCCAATGTCTCATCCCTTCCTTTTGTTGTACAAGTTGTTCACATAATGGAAGTGAAAAAAATAATATCAAATGCAATTAATGATCCTTGTAAAAATGGTATCATTTTATTTTTTGTGCCATTTTTAGGTGAAGGTATCATATATTTGAAGAAGCTTTCATAACTCATGTCTTTTTAATTCGTTCATATAATTTTGGAGCCTTAGGCATGATTTTGGTGTTGTTGGGGTGTTTCACTTTGATTCAGAATTCCCATAATTTTTCACTTGTTTTTGAAGTGACACAACCTTTGGTGGTATATATATTTATCTTACATACATAGAGATAAACCCATCAATGCTCTCACAATATTTAGTCAAACAATGTGATGTAGGGATGCAAATCTTGTCCAAAAAAAGATAATATTGTAGGGATGTTTTGTCATAATAATTGTTACAATGAATATAAAAGGATTAGTGCATTATGTGTAGGGAAAGGTAAGTCCAAAAGGTTACACTACTTGAGAACCATTGACCTCATTACCATGCTTCAAAACAACAAAACCAAGATTGAGAGGTTTTTAAAACATTCCAATAGTTTTAAACCACATTTTTACTTGGGTATAACTGGAGGAGGTGAAACTTGTTAAATAATTGTTGATGGTAAGAATGATCAATAAATGTTATAATATGAAATAATCAAGTGTGCTTGAAAATTGCCAATCAACTCGAAAAATGGGCAATTCTTAATTTTTGAGTTTAAATATTTCTTCGCATTTTGGGAGGTGGGAAACAACAAGAAGGCCTCATTAATCCCCCCTCCTTTCTCATATTGTCACCAAGTTTTCAAAGTTTTAAAATTGGAAAATTCTTTGGATAAAAAGTACATAACCATCTTAAGACTTAAATTTTTTAAACCATCAACATGTGACCAATTGTTATCATTGCAAATAGACATGCTTCTCTATAGAATTGACTTGAATAGAAATTTGAATTTTTTGGAATTGGTTGAATTTTGTCATCTGAGAGCAATAAAAAAACAAGATGTGATTTTTTTTTGGAAATTCAAATTACTAACAAATAAGACGTATAGCTCCCATATGACTTGGCCTTCCTTTAAAAATGACATAATTTGAATATATGCTAACATGCAAACATTTACAAACTGGGAAGGTGCCTCAAAGGCTCAAGCTAGAAGAAGATTATGCTTGTAACATATATACAAATACAACTTGGAAATGTTAAGTAATGTTTCTACCTATAAAGGAAGAAAATTTTCCTCATTGGTAAAAGGAAAAATGTGTCCCTTGTTGGAGTTGATTTTCCCTATTATTTACATGTTAGTTATCCAACATATGACATAGAATGCATGACATAGAGCTTGATCTTGGACACAAAATGGATCATGTCATTGCTTTATTGCAACAAATTGTCGTCTTTATTGTCAAGTTATCATTGTGATTTTAAAGATCATGACATAAACTATCAAGGAAACATAACTTTTATTAAAACTAATTGTCAAATCAAAATAAATTGGAGGGCACCTCTAAATACACCATGTGAAAATTCAAGGTCCAAACTATTCTAGAAAGGAATATTTGTGAGATCTAGTAGCAACACTTGGCTTTGGAACTGTATTCCTATAATCATTGAGATTCTAGTTCTCGATTCAATGACTTTCCAAAAACAATAAAAAAAAATTTCAACCAACATAAAGTTAAATTCAAGGATAACGCTTTTGGACTTTTGTATGGCACCCAACAGATCCTAAAGATTCTTGGGAAACCGTGAAAATTGAAGGTTCAAATACAAATACAATGCTATCATTTTAGTAGTGCAAATAAGTTTTATAGTTTAAATGTGGACTTCAGTGGATATTGAAGGTCATGGATTGCATGAGGATAGTTGGAGAATTTATGTCAATTTCTTTGTTAAATATGACCAATGCCTTCCTAACAACATGATCATTAGAAAAGTTATAATTTTTTTGTTTCCTTGTTATGATAATCTTATGAACATGAATTGGATTTTACTTACAAATATTACAACACGTTGTGTTTTTTTCAATCAAACCCAAAGACGAATATTGTTTTTATTTATTTTAAAAACTACATTTATTACTACTTGCTCACATAAATCACTAAGTAATGGCAAAGGACATCAACATGTCATGTGACACCGTGATTTTACGATTGTAATCAATATGAAAACCTATTGGTTTTGGGGAAAATAATTCATTATAATTCAATTTGTGTTAATATATATTACTGATGGGAAATTAATTAGTCAAAAATACCATTGACCTTTACAGTTAATAACGATTTAATCTTCCATGACAATGACAATGCCATGCCATGTGGCAATAAAGTGTTGTGATTATAGTTAGCATCATGATTCATGATATTAACTTTTATGAAATTTCATTTATTAGTTGAAAATACTTTGTTAGTTATTTATTAGATGAAAATACCACTCACCTTTGTAATTAACAACAACTTAATTTCCCATTATCATGACATGGTGTTGTCATTGTAGTCAACATCATGACTAGTTGGTGCAACAAAACACAATACATGCAGTTATTAGATGAAAGTTGTAATTCTAAATCCCTAATTATCAAATAATAAATTAACATGTGACATCATAAGAAAAGTTACAAAACCCAAAGATGTGTTGTTGTGTCCAACTTAGGATGAATGGCAACAATAATTAGTTGCATGACTCATAGTGAATGTATATCCAAATGAAAAATATCAAATAGAAACATGACACATATAGGTGTAACAAAACATAATACATGCAACTATTAGATGAATCATGCAACTTTGTCCTTAATAATTAAATAATATACTAACACATAACATCACAAGAGAGTTTACAAATCCCAAAGATGTATTGTTGTGGCCAATATAATCATGACAAGTTGTGCCAATAATAATTAATTCCCATTGCACGATTAACAACAAATGTTTACATCTTCAAGTGAAGAAATATAAATAAAAACTTGACACTTGACATATGGGTGCAACATAACACAATAAATGTGATTATTAGATGAATGTTGCAATTATAAATCATTAGTTATTTAATGTAGACTCACACATGGCATCATAGATATCACAAATGGATATGTAACCTAGGCAACCTTTGGATAAGCTTTTGGGTAATAGAAATAATCCTTAAACAATTTCAATAACTTCCAAGTGGGCCTTTAAGTAGTCTAAGCAATCCCTAGGTAATTAAGGCAACCTTCAACTGGGTCTTCCTAAGGTAATTTAAACATCCTTTAGGCAATATAAACAATCCCTAGGTAGCTTAACCTAGGTAGCCCCTAGGTAAACATTTATAAGTAAACAACTATGTAACCTAAATAAATTAAGGGCAAAAATTGATTGCATGTGATTGCATAATTTTGTCACAATTAGCCATGGAACAAAAATAAAATGAATAAGATGTGAAAATAAGTTCATAAAATAATATTTTATATGAATGATCACATCATATGAATTTCATTAATGGAATTTCAGTTCCCACGATATATTGAAAATTTGAAGTGTTATAAAACTACATCATAGTCCATATTATATTATTATAGACTTAACATGTTTGTCAAAAAATCTAATTGTGTGCTTTTTTTTAACATGGAGAATAGTGTGATGCCATCGAAACAAAAGAAGATGATTTTGAAATATTTTGTTGAACATAGTTTGAGATATTTGATGAAATAATGAATTTTGTATGAATTTACTTATTCCTTTGAAGTAATAATTCAACTTCTCATTTTTCCAATGTAAAATTTTGGTACAAGTACCTACCATTTATAAAATATTTAAACAAACAAAAAGTTTAGCCTTGCCATATGACTTTTGCACTATAAATATCCTATACTTATATTGTATTTGCAATGTTATTTTGGCCATTTTTCAACATTAGTGAAGTTTGTGTACATATGTCAAAAAAATATTACACTTTAGGGTGTTTTGGCTCTTAAGTAACCCCTAAGTAAATGTTTGAATAACATGGGTAGGCTAGGGTAGGTTGAATAGGTCATTTAATTAGGTTTGAAAAAAATGTTTATTGAAATGTGATTATAATCTATGTTACAAAAAGTTCATATAGTGGTAAGGACTTTGCCATTCAATGTGAAGGTGGGAGGTTCAAATCCTTACTCTTGCAACTTGTCTACCCTAATTTAGGATAGGGAGTTTATGTGGTTAATGTTAATTAACGTGTAGGTTATGTTACCTAGCTCATAGTTAGCCCATGTTCTTAACTTATGTGACTTAAGCTAGGTGTTAAGCCACTTAGCCTACATGGTCTAACCTAGGTTACCTATTAAAAATGGCCTAGCTTATCTAGCTTAGGTAGCATAGATTAGCTTAAGTTTTGACATGTAATCATATATGCCACGTTTGCACGCAAGAATTGGAGGAACCTCTTTAATGTTGAAACTCAAGAAGATGCTCATAAATAAATTGTTGAAGATGATGCACAAGCTTGAAAGGTGCAGTTGCCAACTACATATCATAATGCCGAGTTTGAAAAGAATGATGTTATTGCAAGAAGTGCATAAAATTGGGACATGGAACTTGTCATTGTCCCCACACTGAAGCTATCCCAACCAATAGAGAGAAACAAATGAACATTATCAATCTAAACAATGATGAATATTCATTGGTGGGCAACCATTAAAATTTGACCCAAGTATTGGAAACGACACTTGAAGTGTTGATTGTGAAGATGATTGATATATATATTTGATAGAAAGACAACAAAACATTTGATTATAATTTGATTAAATGAAGAAGCCCACATGAACATCAAATATAAAAAGTGATCATGATGTACTTAGCAAGGGTCATTTGAAGTTCACATTGTCTTCTAGAAAAATAAAAGTCATCAACGATGTTTTTTACATTGTTAATTTCAAGTGTAACATTCATTTTGTGGTCACTATTATTAATGCAAATTTGATTACATGTTTGATATTCTAACAAATGTTTATTCATCACAAGATCAAAGGATCCACATGTTGTGGCCTAAGGACAAAGAGACCACCAATGCGGTCTTTATGAATATTGTCTTTATATGCTTTCTATTGAGCTAAATAAGTTCTATTTGCCAAAAAAATTAAATAAAGTTTACATTTGGCATTATAAACTTGATGTATCATGGAAACTTTAGAGGTTCTCATCATGTTAACATTAAAAAGAATTAGCCACAAGCACACTTCATCTTTTCAATAATGTGTGATTGTTGCTAGGTTAGAAATTAAGTTAGGCGAAAACACAATATAGAAGACCCCTTTTGAATACTTTTGGGTCTACTATTATAATGTGTAAAATACAGTTCTTTCAAAAGTGTGGTACATTTATTTTTGGGTTTCAATTTTGGTGTTCAACCTTATAATATTGATTTTTGGAAAAAATCATGTTATTTAATATATTTGAAAAAATGAATATTTGAAATTCAAGGATCCATGGGTTTATTTATGGTTTACATAAGTATCACAATGCTAGTCTTTTAGTCTAGATTATAATAACATTAAAGCTTCATTAGTCATTGAAATAAGTATTTGTAATTGAACTTAAAACAAAGCCACCTTAACTAATGTTTGTCACCTTCCATGTGAATTGTTTGTCAAATTTTCAACTTACCACATATTTAATACATTTTTATTGAATTTTTTTTTTGTGAAATGAAAGTTTCAAATTCTTCACATTGGTCACAAACATGGTTCAAACTATACGGAATCACGTGGTTCAATATATCCTCAGCTTTTATAAATGTTAAAATCATTAAAATTATTTAAGGAACATGTTTTTTTAATAATATAATCTTACATATATTTTTTGAAAATAAAAAACTCTAACATCACATAATATGAAATTGAAAAATATATTCTTTTCAGCAAGTGATTTTTTAATGTAATGGGCTATCATAATATTCAAACACATTGTGAACATCTTTCTCAATAGGGACATTGTCAAAGTTCAAAAATGAACCACCTAGGAAAAAAAATTACAATGACATACAGAAGTGCCCCCACAAGTGTATTTTCATCAAGTAAAAATAAATTCCCAAAAAAATATTTACTACATTGCACAATAACCAATGATGATGTTGTCATAATTATAAGTAAAAGTGGTTAGGAATGCTAAATAGTTATTTTCAAATGTATAGTATGATGATTGATTGATACTCAATAAAAACAATTTTAACTTATGCATAATTTCAAAATCATTATATCATATACCTTAAACCTTAACCCTATATTCTACATCCTTGACAAGTTGACCCTTGATTTTTATCAAGGTATGGTTTATTATATCATACATAAGCTACCATCATTTGCATAAATTTGCATAACCTATAATTTAATCCTTTTCATAGTTATTTGACCTTAAAGCTTTAAGCTTCAAATCTTTACACATATATTTTGTTGCACATACACAAAATCAAATATTAATCCTTGTTCAACAAACACATTAATATGTACAATAATCATCATTAAGTATTATAAGTCACAAATAAAGAAAGTACCAACAAGTTTCTATTGTAAAAAAAGTTTACAATTGAAACCAAATGTGATCTAGATACATGTCCATTAAAGCCTCCTACCTGACCTTCTTTAAAAAAAAAGCAACCGAACATAAGAAGAAAATGTTTTTTTACCAATTAAATTACAAGTATCAAGAAAATTTTATTCCTTTATTACTATTATTTGTCAACTAGCCACATTAACCAAGTAACAAAAGCTTGACTATAATGGTAGGTTCTATTTTAGGTCAACATTGCTAATATTTTTATTCATGTTAATTTTTTAATTATTTTGAATCGCAAATGGTGTTAGTGAGTATTCTTCTTTACAATGGTTTGGTTGTAGTCAATTACTTGACTTTGTGCTAGTATCATGTTGTGATGTATGACATGTCCCATTGCTCATGTTATACATTTATGACAATGTGGCATAATTCAAGACAAATGGTCGACTATGTTAGGGACCTTGTTCATGAATTGCATGGATAACATATGATTTTCATCAACTTTGGCATAATCATGTTGATATATTTGTGCTTGTATGTACTAACCATCACTTTCAACTTTCTTACCACTTGATTGTGACTAAGATGCAACTAATTTGGGATCATGTATACAAGTGAATTGCACACATCTAAAATAGGTGTTTGTTTTGTTTTGTATGCTTGTTTATTTATTTATGATCACATTTTAACCCGCTTGAACTATGTAGCCCTTTGTTGCATTTTTTGGTACTATTGGAAAACCCTCAACAAAGCAATGTGCACCTTGGTCATTTTCCAAATTTCCAACCAATAGAAAAATTTATTGAAATTTAGATTTTCATTGGAAATTAAAATTAAAAAAAAAAATTGCGTGTTTTTCAACCAATCAATGTTTCTTTGTATCATACAAGGAAATGCATTTGCCTTTCCATATCATGGGGAAATGCATGGGAATTTCCCATTGGCCATCTTCCCATTGAACCATTTCAATCAATTAATGTATTTTCATGTTACCTGAAGAAATTCATTCATCTAGGGGGAAATACACAGGGAATCTCCCATTGGCCACCATATCTACCTTTACATTATTAATCCTTTTTATCTACATTTTCACATCCCAAACCTTAACACTTGGGGCCAACGACATTTGAGTTCACATTTGCACTGATAAAAGTTTTTACAATTGCGTTAAAGTTTTGAAGATGATCCCATTTGGGATGATGACACAAGTATACATCTAGTAGGAAATAATGTTTTGGTATTTTTTTTTAATGATTTTTTGTTTAACACAAATTTCATGCCCTCAAATTGGGGCCAATAAGATTACCTTCTAAACGGGATTAATTTTAGTTTTTCACCTCATTCATAATCGATCTTGATTTATTAATTAACAATGATTCCATCTAGAGAAAAATACATTGCATTATCGTTGGTGCATTTGGTATAACACCTAGTGCAACCAACCCATTCGCAAATTCATTCAAGTGCTAATGTATTTGTGTCATATGTGTTAAAAAATTATGCACCTATTTTGAAGTTCTTTTTTCAAAAAAAAAAAATCACCCTAGATTATGTTTATAATTTGAATGAAAGGAAAACAAATGACATGTTGCCATGAGGTAAAATGTGGCAAAATTTAATCAGTAGAAATTTGGCATTATCTTTCTTACGTGTTTCAAACTCAAACTATTTAAGCCATTTTCTAACCTATTCACATTGGAACAATATTATAGAATGGAGAATATGATATAATATAATTGTATAATTCTAAGATTCCAATATATTGCAACTATCCCAAGATTTTGCCACCTTTTTTATCATTGTGACTAAAGATTAAAGCCACACCATTGTCATATGTACCTTAACACTACCAATGATGATGCATCATCAATTTGAAAAGGATTCCCATAAGCTGTTATTTTGATTTTGTTGGTCCTACCTTGTAAAACATGGACATTGTGTTGAAAATAATTATAGAATATAGTAGCTTCAAGTTAGGGATTTTGCCCTCTAAATTCAATGAGATGAATCACTCTAATTTAGTTGTAAAAATTTCACATCATCAATCCATAACCCACATAATTAAATATGAAACTACTTTTTCCAAAAATGATTATGGCACCCATCATATGCAAAAATGATTTATTTAATTCTTTCAAAATGTGATGATGCAATTGCAAACATCCAAATACACATGTCATGATGAATCTTTTTTTTGTTTGAAAATTTGCCCAAATGTGAAAAATAAATATGAAAATGGAATATTTGATCAATTTTTCTTTTTGAGGAAAAAATCATTAGATTTACAAAAAAAATTGAAAACCATGTTGTGACATTTCCCTATTGATTTTGGTTTGGTAACACATTTAAAAAACATTTAGATAGGTTCCTAGAAAATGTCATCATTTAATGTGAGATCCCTTTTGGGTTCCTCATAACTAATGTGATGTTAAAACATGAAAAAAGAATCGTGACATTTTTCCTTTAACAATATATATACCCCTAGCTATGACCAAATTATCATACAGTATCAATTGTTGTTGATATTAAATTAATGGCATGGCCATTGTGTATAACACACCTTGTTATATGTGGAGGCTTTCATGCATGGTGGAATAATCAACTTGGCAACAACATTTGAGTCATTGAATGTCCCCCTCATTTGTTAATGGTTGTCTTTTATCACCTTCTAAAATCCATTTAGTTGTACTTTTTCATTCATTGCCTTTTGTAACCAATTTTACTTTGCCACTTGATCATGGCAAGCAAGCCCATTGTTTTAAAACAATCACCTAAGTGAGTAAGGTTAACTTTTTTTATCATGTTTGCATCCTATGCACCTTGCCAAACATGTATTTTAATAGTTGAAGGGAATTATTGAGCACAAGATTATTTTCAATAGAGGAAATGGGTTTGCAATTTTTGGATTATTAGTCTCCTCTTATCCTCGTTAGCTTAGATGCCAACACTAGAGACGATCAAACTACATGATGGTTTGTAGTTAACTTAATCATATTTATTCAATATCTATGTATCTTTCTTTGTATCTTTGTCATTAAATTTAATACAAATGAATGATGAACCTCTTTACATCCTTCATCACTTGTACTAGATGTGTCAACTTGAACCCAACTTGCAATTGGTAGTGCAATTTGGAGCAATATGTATTATATTTCCCTCGTGGATGTTCTTGTGTATACAATATACATATTGTTCACTACCACTTTCTACTACAAAGCATTCATAGAATTGTGTTCACCCAAAATGAAAGAAAGAAAATCCTTGACTCCTTTTGCTCATGAGCTCTTCTCCCTTTGGTGACATTTTTGTCACTTTTCCACACTCCAAAAACTCCAAAAAATTCCATGTTTGTGTGTTTCAAGTTTCCAATCATTGAGAGGACAAGGGGTCTATAGTCTTTGGAATCAGCTTGGGATGGTTAGTTGGTTGGGTTGGGTTGGGTTGGGTTAGGTTGGTTGGCTGAAAGAATAAAAAGGAGAAAAAAAAGAAGAAGATTACTAGGGGCTCAAAATGGAGATGTATAAGAGGCCTCTTGTAGGCACACAAGGGGAGGAAATATTTTTCATAAATAATAAAGGTGCCATCCCAAGCCTTGAGGTGAACCAAGTATTATTGCTTATTTGTTTTGGTCCATGTTGTATTTCATTGTTATCAATATTATTCATCCAAATTGGGTGTGTCAAGGTCAAAAATTCACTACATAATCTAGTGTAGTCATCCAACACCTCTCTTAAGGGAACCTATGGGCTTCATGAACTAATTAATTTAATCATCCAAAAGGGAGTTAGGCTCACTTTAGATCGGGGGTTTAAGTTACAAATTCCTAGGAACCAATTTGGACCCTTTTGAAACAAATTGAATCCTTGAGTTGAACCTTGGCTTGAACCTTAGCTTGCATCTTGGTTCTTCAAATCATGAGCTCTACTTTTGAGCTCTTTTTTCTTTTGGTTCAAACCAATTAATTGATTTTTCATTCCAAAATAGTGCCATGTAAGTTTAGCCTCAATTTGTCACTTTTGGATGAAAGCCATAAATTGGACGTTAATCTAAAGGCCATGGGTCCAATTTATGACTCTCATCCAATAGGATTGCACTAGTTCATTGCACTCTAGACCTTGGACCCTTGTCTAAAGTGGCCCTTAGTATAAACTTTCAAAATCCTTGAGGGGAAGATGGAATCAAAGGCAACAAGTAGATACCTACTCCAATTATGGTGGTTAGAAAGTATCCACTTCAAAGAGGAGAGGGGTAGTCATATGGGCAAAAAGACAATCATGTTTGGTTGGCAAACTAATTTAGGGTTTTTTTTTCTTCTTCTTTGGCTTCTAACATGGCATCTATAACTTTGATATGAATATAGAGATAGGCCTTTTTAACACTAGTCTTTTTAAGGCTTGGTGGGTTGGCCTTCAACAACACGAAAGTTACATTGCACTTCAAAAGATGAAACCATGTAAACACATTTTTTTTGTACACAATTCCTTTTGACTTTGGTGAATGAGCAAAGAAAAGTGCACACAATCCAAATTCCTTTCAATTCCACCACCTTCCCCAATCACAAGATCAAACAATAATCATGCTTTGTGTGTGTGTTCCGTTTTCTTGGGTCATAAGAGAATATATCTTTGTTGGGTCTTTGTATCTTGTACACGAATGGGCTCGCTTTTGATGCTAAAAAATTAGGGGTTTGCCTCTCTTGCTTTGATGACACCCCCCCTTTCTCGATAATTCAAGACCTAATGTAAAAAATAAATAAAATACTAGGTAGGTATTCTCTTTTTGATACACTTGAATGGCTTATTTTCAATTTAATTTTAATTTTAATTTTAATTTTTGAATTTCCCATTGCTTGGATGCCTTGTATATATACATACAACAATCCCTTTCCAACCAAGTTGGTAGGCTACAAAGGAAAGCTAGTTAGTTGATAACTTTGAAAGGCAAAAAAAAAAAACCTAAAAAAAAACCTAAAAAGGGATGCCTTTGATACAAGCTTCCTTTTCAATAAGTTAAAAAGGTGACAAATGAAAACCTATTGAAGAAAAAAATTCCCCTTATGAAAAACAAGAGGATACTTTTTTTGTTGTGGTAATTGGTTAGGTTAGCTACCTACTATCACAACAAAACTCTCTCACAATTAAGCTTAATTAGACTAGGTAATTAAGCTTAATTAGACTAAGTAATTAAGCTTAATTAGACTAGGTAATTAGTCTAATTAATAACCCTATACTCTAAGGGATCTCTCATCTGGCATAAAAGACCCCAAAGAAAGGCCAGGTGCCTTTAAGTCTGGAGAAAGAGATCCTAAGGAAGGCTGGGGAGTTACTCGTCTAACACTCTGGTCTAGAGAAAGAGTCCCTTAAAAAGGACCCAGTTGTACCACTCTGAACTTGGGTCTGGACAAAGAGACCCTAATGAAGGCCAAGTGTTTTACCCCCCCCCCCCTTACTTATGGCTCACTCAGCTCCATAGATTAAGGGACACTTAAGAAGCCTTGTAAGGTGCCTCTCTAACTCAGTCAGCTCTGGGACTCATAAGAGCCCTAAAGAAGAGCTCTGACTCACTCAGATCTGGACTAAAAGAGACCCTAAAGAAGGGCCAGCTGTAAGGTACCAACCCTCTTACTTGGGTCTGGACTCTGGACTAAGAGACCCTAAAGAAGACCTGGCTGTAAGGTACCACCCCTCTGACTCACTCAGGTCTGGACTAAAAGAGGCCCTAAAGAAGGCCAGATGTTAAGGTACCACCCATTTGACTCAGGTCTGGAGTGTGGACTAGAGACCGACCCTAAAGAAGGGCTGGCTAGCTGTAAGGCACCCTCTCTGACTCACTCAGGCCTGGAGTGTGGACCTAAGAGACCCTAAAGAAAGGCAAGCCCTGGCTGTAAGGCACTGGCCCTCTGACTGACTGACTGACTCAGGGTCTGGACTAACAAGAGACCCTAAAGAAGGGCCAGCTAGCTGTAAGGTACACCTCTCAAGGTACTCACTCAGGCCTGGAGTCTAAGGTAAGACCTCCAAGCTTCTGCAACTGTGTTTGTTGGCGGCATACTAGAAGAGATCCAAGCTTTTCTGCAAGGGTGGGTTTTGTTGTTGTGTTTACAGTGGAGCTTGCCTTCCCCAAAACAAGAGCTGCTTCCTCAAGAGATTCTCTCAGGGACCAAGTTCAGACAAGAAAAGAAATTTTTCTGTGGGACCCATAGATGATGATGATGATGATGATGATGATGGTGGTGGTGATGATATATAGTTTGTGGGAGATACTGTAGATCTGCCAATTCTTTGTTTGCTTTCTTCACTCTCACAAACTACCCCACAGAGGAATCTGGGACCCAATTGTGAGCAATGGAGAAGAAGAAGAAGTAGTCCTGGAGGAGGAGGAGGAGGAGGAAGAAGAAGAAGAAGAAGAAGAAGAAGAAGAAGAGGTAGGGTTGTGGGTGGATCTTTTTTTTTCTTTTTCTGGGTTTCTTCCTTCCTTTTCTTGGGAAGAAATCAATCCGCATTTTTCTCATCTCTTTTTGTCTCTTGCTTGCATCTTTTTTTTGCATTTTTTGGGTTTTTTTTTTGTAGTCTAGTGTTTGTGTGTGGTGGGGTGGGTTGGGTTGGTTGGTTTGTTTCCTTTCTTTCCTTTTCTTTCTTTCTTCACAGTTTGATCACCAACAGTTGAAGGATCATTGAACCCAGAAAGAAGCAAAACACTACTCAATGTATGTATGTATGTATGTAGTAGATGTGCAAGGTTTGTGAGGCAGAAGCTTTGATGAATTGGGACCTAGATTTCTTGGGTCATAGCAGTAGTCTAGTGCTTGGAGAGATCTTGGGGAGAGAGATCTGAGAGACCCAGAGAGAGATGTGATTCCGTAGGGAGTAGTGGCAGAAAGAAAGGCCTGAGAGAATTTCTTTGACAGATGAGGATGATATTGCTGGATGACGGAGGAGGAGAATTTTCAACAGCATCATGAAATTGGGGTGGGCTTTGTTGTTTTGGTTTGCAGGAACTGTGCATGGCAGGTTGCAGAGATGGATTCAGATTTGCATAGGCACGGCTTGTATCATCGCGGATGCTCTACGTGAACGTGACTTCAGTAGAGTCTTACATATCGCCTGATAGAATCTCTCTCTCTCTATCTATCTATCTATCTATCTATCTATCTATCAAGTGAGCCTCCCTCGCCTGCCTTGCAACTACCACTGGTACCCACTACCCACTCTCACTTTCTTCTTCCTCCACTTGCAAATCTCCCCAACACTCCACTCTCTCCTTAACAGTTTTCCCTTGCTTGTCCCATGAGCTGCTTGCTGGTTTTCCACCAGATTTCCAACAAGCATCACACCACATTCAATTATAGCCTGAAATTGTAGAAGACAATTGGGAATTCTTCAAATGCACTCATGTCATGTGTGTCTTGATCTAGCAAGTTTTGTGGCTCATGCTGCAGCAGATCATGGATGGAGGTCATAGGTAGGCAGGCAGGCAGGCAGGCAGCCCATTTGTGACCTGAAATTGTGGAAGATGGGAATCCTCAGAATTCTTCAAATGCATGAGTGTCATATGTGTTTGGATCTAGCAAGTTCTGCAACTTGTGCAGCGGATCATGGATGGGGTACAGCCAAGCAAGGCAGGCAGGCAGCACATTTGGAACCTGAAATTGTGGAAGACGATGGGAATCTTCAGAATTCTCCAAATGCATAGGCATCATATGTGTGATCTGAAAATCGCACAATGAAATGTCATCAGTGCTTGATTTTCATTTGTAAACATGATATTTCTTTTAGGGGCAGGGGGCACTGTGAAACTCCTGTCCCCATTAGGTAGGTATTTTACAGTGTAGATTGCAGCAGCAGCAGAAGAAGAAGAAGAAGAAGAAGATTGAGCAATCTGCAAGATTTGGTAAACTTCATGAGCTTGTCCAAAAATGTGTTACGCCATTCATTCAAGATGGTGCTGAAATACCAGAAAATGTGTACATAATTTTTAAGAATTGGGAGAGAATTGCTATACTTTTTGTGTGCAAACTTTGCAAGCTGCTGCTGCTGCTGCTTGGTGACTGAATGACTAGAGTCATCTGATACTTTTTGTTTGTGTCTGGAGAGAGAGAGAGAGAGAGAGAGAGAGAGTCTGGTACCTACTACCTCCAGGATTTGTGTGCAACAAACTTTGTCACTCCCTTCACCATGATTCTCTTTTCTGGTGCCCTTGAATTTTGAAGGGTGGGACAGGTGCCTCAAACTGTTTGTCTTTCCTGATTCTCTGGACTCTACAAGATTTTGTTTTGCTGTAAGTTAGTGAGAGCAATGCTCACTAAGATTGCAATGAGTGCTCAGTTGTGCTGCCAAATTCATAAGGCTTATCTATATATTGTTCGATGTTGGTTTTTGCAGAATTGACATAGGTATTCAGAAGCTTCTGCATATGCGAAATTGAGAGCTACCACAAGAGCTCTAACCAACCTGTTGTAGCTTAGTCACCAAGCATGATAGAAAAAGAAAGAATGGTGATGATCACACACATGACCTTGACTGTCAGTATGTTGGTTTAAATGCATTGGGAATTTCTCGTGCAACTCATTCAATGAGAATTGCGGATATGGGTTCAAGAAATGCAATTCTGTGATAAAAGAGGGTATAACAATCATACTCTATTAACAAATTATATGCCATTTGCAATATGTTTGTGGATGCTCACTAAATCAAGGCACACAATTTGTACTGAAATTCACAAAATAATTCAGCAATAATTTCTAGACATTGTTCCTACCAGTGTGATAACAACAATTCTTCGAGTAAGTTTGTAGCTTTTGACATCCAAATACACACTTATCAGATCTGTCTTTGAAAGGGTTGCACATGGGATTTTCTTAAACAAATCCCGCAATAGAAACATCATTCAAAAGAGGAATCCTTTATTTTACCCTTGGACAAGCTGCTCATTGCAAAGCTTTGAACTTCACTTTTGGGGGGCAGATATTTATAATGGGGTGAAATCTTTTTTACACCTTGATTTCTGCTGACCCAAAATAGATGAATCGAGCCACGTCTCCCGATGGCAAAACATCCACTCTGCAATACTTGTGTGCATCATTTGTCTTCAAGCTTTTCACCATCTTTGCATTGGTCACCATCCACCAACTGGGTGATGTAACTGACAAGAAGCGCATATTACCCACAAGAATACCACCAACAACTCTTGGTTTATAGAGTAAGGGTCTGAAGGGTCTTGGCCATTGTATAACATCTTGGCTCAGCTGCTTTGAGGTGAAGGAATCTCCCAGTGGAGGATGCATACCCGGGACTAGCCCCTGAGGCCAAATAATTCTCCCATTGGGCACAATGGGAACTGTGATTAATTTGAACATGGTTTCAGCAAGCGCCTTCCCAGCTTCTTTGGAGCAGAATTTATCAAGCATTTGTAAATGGGTAGTGCATTTGCGACTGAATTTTGCAACACTACCAGTAGCAAAGATTGAATTGTCATTTGTTTGGAAGAATCCATCCACGATTACTCGACCGTCGTATATCATACCAGCCTGGTTACAATGGATTAATTTACTCCCTTTAATAGAAGATTCATAGTTGGAATTTGATGGTGTTGTAAGAAACCTCTACATAAATGTTAGATGCTTGACTAAATCGGACTTGTTTACATACCTTCCCATGTACATATAATTTTTAAGAGCCTTATAAGAAGTGCTGAGTGGAGGGTGAAATAGACCTTATTTATGGCTTGGAAAAGGTGAAGGTCAACTTGTCTTTCATCGCATGTAACAAGCAAGGAGCATGGTTGGTGTAATGTTGGAGGTTCTTGTTCTTCCTCTACAAAACAAAGAACCCCCCGCAACACTGCAATGAATGTGGGTGTAGTTCATGAGTCCATGTTTAGTGCACCAATGAATTCAATGAATACCCACTAGGTCCTATTCATTGGGATCAGTGAATTCACTCAAAATCCAATGAAATCACTTGGCATACAAAAACACATTTTGTTGCAAATAATATTTCAACATAAAAATGTAGCTTCCAAGCTCACATGGATAATATATATCTCAACATACAAATGTAGTTTCCAAATTAACATATCAGGTTTTGATTTTCTCTCACATGCCCATGTTGAAAACCTACGCAAATCAAAGTTGTTTGTCTCTTTTCAACTAGCTCATAGATGTACATAGAATTACACATTTTGGGTTGGTAGCAAACTTTGAGTATTTTTAGACTTTCAAATATGGTCAACATACCAAAAGTATCATTCTCATCTGTTGGCACCACAATCAATTCCACACTTGCAATTGATTCCATCGTATCTTTTAGCATGAAATGCACTCGTACAACTGCGATAGGTATATCCAACCATCTTGTGAAGGAATCAAACTCCAAGTCCTCATCAACAATTACAAGTATATTATCAAATTATTCATGCATGTTGATCATGAAATGAACAAAACCTTTATGATAAACTTAATAATGATGTGGTTGTGTGTGATTAAGTTAGAGAATGGGTTAGAAATTCTAAAACAAATCATTGGATTGTGGGTGTGTTCCAAGAGATGCATTCAACATAACCTCTTTTTCTTAAGCCATTCATTTTGAACCAAACCTGTTGAAAGTGGATCTTGTATTGGTGGATGATTTTCTTGTGAATTTTGATGTTCATGTGATGTGGATTCCAAAAGGAATGATTCAACAAGATCTTGTGAAGATGTCTCCACACGCTCTCCTAAAAATAGATCATGCCAATTGATCAATTTGTTTAGGTTTAATTACTATTCCTTAGGAAGGTATGATATTGTTCATTTACAAGTGGAAACAACAAAGATTTTGAAAAATCCAAAACATTTATGCAAACCTAATATGTTGCAATAAGAATGCAACACACAACCAAACTAGAAAATTCCACTTCATTCCATAATTTAATGTCAAAGATGTGATATATTTCAACTCCACATTGTCAAGCCAACCTAAAAGGGAAAATTGAACCTTCTTATGACATGGTTGCAATCTTTAACCATCTTATTACAATTTGAACAATATAGTAGGAGGTCCTTCTTTCAACAATCCAAGACAAAAAGAGGTATCACAAGCTCAATTATATATAATACCTCTATTATCACTCTTTGAAGATGAATGCCCCCTTTTGGCTATGTTGGGATCCATTTTTTTTATTACATGAGTGAATGTCAAGCTATCAACCCAATCCCCGATCTTATTCAAGTGTATAGCCACCAACTTTTTGCTATGAATGATATGGACACCTTGAGATTTCAAGTACGCAATAATTTGTCTTGCCACAATTGCATCTTTCAAGCATGCAGAGCTCTCCAAGGGGTTAGTCTCTGGGTAAATGAGGAACAAATCAGAACCTCTTTTCCCTTCTTCAAGGAGAACTTGCAAGGCACAAAAAGCTTCCAAGGTCAATCCATAGACCACAATCCAACCAACATAAGCTTTTGCATATATAGAAGTATTTGCAATTCCTGTGATCACAAGAGATCGTATTATGTTTGTTAACACCTTATCAACAATGGAGGTCATATCAACTCATTCATACTTAGATTTGAAGATTATAGGAGTTGCACATGCAACAAACCTTTTAACTATCATTCAATGAGGAGGACAAGGTCAATAGATGCAAACAAATTGTTGAAAGAAAACTAAAGAAAATTTTGTTCAAGAAGGATATTAGATCAAATATCACAAAATCCAACTTGATGATAAAGAGAGGAATTTTAATTTTTTTGGGGGAGTATTGAAAGGTACCTACCTAAGCCAAGTTCATGGCGATGTGCAATGAGTTCTTGAGCCCCAATAACTCCTTTCAAATCATGAGTAATTGTACATAACCCAAGCGCATGTCTAGTTTGATCTTGAAGACCGGTGGCCAATACCAACCAATCATAAGGTACACTTTTAGTATCATGGCCGTTCCCTTTCGTCAAGAATGAAACAATTTTTTGTTTTCTATCAATTTCCCCAACAATGCCTTTGATAAGTTTTACACCACAATCGAGCCCAAGCTTTGAAAAGGATTCACTTGGACCTAGATCAAACTCCAAAGGATTGGGCATTGACTTGTTATAATAATTAACATTTGAACCTTGGAACCCAACAAACTTGTTTGCATAAATAAGTGTGAGGTTAATGAACCACATGGTGGTGTTCACCATCAAAGTGTGTAAGAATGATGTTGCTGCTCTAGAGGCTCCAATCACAACAATCCGGGAATTGATCACAACCTTGTGGTGACAGACAAATTTTTTGCAAGTCAAATAAAGTGTGCATTCAAACCCAAAAAATTGTCCTCGCAACAAGCCAGGTTGCTGAACTATTAAAGATTTTGATTTAAAACTAGAATCTAACTCATGATCAATGAAAGATTCAAGCTTGCTTATCCTTGATATCACATCTCTTTCATGAACTTTAGTGGTTGCAATTGATGAACTTTCTATAATCTTGCTCCCTTTTCTTTCATGTGAATTATTGTTTATAGGGCTAAGTCCTATAGGATCTTGAACAATAGTAGTAGCATAAGAAGAAGGCACAAGCAAAACTTTTGAGGACATTGGGTCATTCTTTGTAGAAATGTTGGCTTTGACATCTATTGTAGGTGAAGCTTTTAGTGGCACTTTACTGTTTGTGGCAAGCGAATCTTGGGGCTTGATATTAAGAGAAGGAAGTCTAGGCAAAGTTTTTACAACATGAAATCCTTCATGCGTAACATGTAATTTGGTAACATCGGGCACAATGGCAACCTCTTTGTTTCCTGCAATTATCATCATCAACAATTTTACAATCATGTGAGAATTGCCTGAACTTGAAATTCAAATCTCTTCAAGCTTTCTATGATGTCATGTTCTCAATGAGTTATAATTGTATTAAAACTAAGGGTTTGTTTCCATTGTGCTACTTGATTGCATCAACCTACTAGAAAGTCATTACATAAGGCCTTGTTCTTGTTACATGGATAATTATTTTCCATTGGAAAGTTGCAAATGTGGTGAAAACATGTAATTAATCATGTTAAAATCTCTAGGAATACATTTTATCATGAAAAAATGACAAATATCATGGTATGATGAGTCACAATTTGATTCACAACTCTCACAATTGGTCAATGTTTGATTGGTAGAGTTGTGAGATGATTGTGAACATAACTAGTTGTAAAAACATATTGGAAAGTTGTTATGATCATAGAAGCCTAATGAAAATATGTTTTCAAGTAGCACCTATATTGAAATAGTATGGAATCAAAGTTAAATTTAGTTATTCTAGGATTATTTATTAGTCCATCCAAATCGAAATTAGAATGGATGTTCAAAGACTTTCTTTTCCTTAATTGTAACTATAATATTCCAAAGATATTTTTACCATTTTGGCATCTTCTTAACAAATTTTTTCTATTTCTACACTTGGGAAGTAAAACTTTTTTTTAAAAAAATTCCTACAATTGAAATGGGGCAAAAAAATCCAAATAATTCTTTTGCATTAATTAGGCACAACACACCACCAAGTTTTAAGGTAGGTAGTAAATAGTAATGTCAAACAAACTTCTAAAACTTTCGGCATTGTGAACAATTAATTTTAAGGAAATTCAACTTTTATTGAAAGTAATTTAATTATTGCCATAATGGTAGAGGGGTGCTACAATATGGAAATTCCCCAAATAATGGACATACCCAAATTAGGCTTTGATTGTTGATCAACAACATGACCCCAAGAGCAAGGGGGCAACACACTAGGTTGTTGTTTACCACTTACTAATAGGAAGTCCGCCAACATATGTTCAGGAAGTTCTTGATTTGGAAAAATGGGATAGTATAATATTGTTTTCATTGTCAATCTCATAATCTCCCTTAGGAATAATCGACTACGAGCACGAAAAATGGGGTTAAGTACATAGAGAATAAGCACTGCATGTTGCTGCTTTGGGTGGTATGTCTTGGCCACAAGAGCATCAATCTCAAAATGTGTGTGTAATGCTTCTAAAGGCACCCCGTCTTCTTCCAACCATGCAAACCCCACTATTTGCATTCCCATAATAGCCACAAGTGTTATGCCTATAACAAAGTCCCATAATTGTTTGTTTTGTTAAAGCAAATCGACAACATGTAATATGTGGGCTATTGGGCCTCTATAATAAAATGCCACAAAACTTTTTAGTAAGACACTTCATCCATTTTAAAAGTGCCATAATACTTTTATAAGCCATTATGCTATTATTAGTGGAGATGTTTTTATGAAGTTCTACATGTTGTAGTTTAATGCAATAAAACCTTTGACAAAACTTGTATTAGTTGAAGCATAAAGATGACACTAATGTCAACAAATAAAACTAGATTTAATTGTTTTCGCCCTTTGAGTTAAGGCAAGGAGGTCAATGTTATTGCAAAAAAAATAAAATTTTAATTTTCATGTATAAAAAATGGTTGTTTGAACTTCATGTGCATTACATCCTTTGTAAGGTTTCAAAACAAGATCTACAATTGCTGAATGGTCTGGAAAGGCTTCTAGCAACTCAGCCACCCCAATTGCATCAATTGATTTGGAATTTCGAACCTCGAAGCCCTAGTCATGGCATTAGTTGTGATATGAGAATTTTATGAATGAACATTATAACAACACACATGTAAGAATTGGGTGGTCAACTTGCATCCCAATTAACCTTAAATAGGTAACAATGAGTTTCAAAAAATTTGGCATCCAAAAACATTAATCGGTTGCACTTGAAAAGAGAGGATACATACTGGAGAGAGGCCATTCCGATGTAGCAAATATATTGATGTCTTGTTAGAGGAAAAAATATCATTCTTTTGTAGGTCAAGATTAGGTCTAGAGAGAACTCGTGTGAATAAATGGAGCATTGGGTGAAAGGGAGATGCGTAAGGTAATGCCACCATACAATAGTCTTTTTCCTGTTGCTGCAAAGAATCCAATCCCCTAAACATTTGAATCACTTACTATGTGTGGTTCAAAATAGTGGCAACTCACAAGAGTAGCAAAATGTAGTGCCTTCCTTCCTTTTTCCACTCCTCTTTGAATGATGTCAAAGGCATGAATGTGAAGAAAATATAGCTCTTTGTTCAAAACATCACAATGTCACATTCTTGCCCAACCTCAAAACGCACCTCTTGATGCACACCCATTGTTTACCAAGTCACCTTCAAACCACATAATAGATCTTACTCACAATCGAATGTAAAATTTGGTATGTAGGTTGCACATTTAATGTGCTTGAATTTTCATCTTTCATGGAAATTATTGATGTATATATGATCTCCAAAAACATGTGCAAAAATAAAAATTGACCCCTAATGAAAGGAATAGTGAATCAATGTTGGTCTAGTATTGACTTTTGAACATATTATCTTGGTCATGGTATTGGAGTGAACCATGGCACCAAATAAATACCTTAAATGCAGCAAGGAGGAAATCAATGTAATTGCTTTGGTAGTCCTCATTTAGAACCAACATTGTGATTTGGAATGAATTGTTGTTTATCAATGGAGGGATGACAACCTTTGGCCTTTTGTCCATAAATTGAAACTCTTCTTGTACAATATATGTCCAAAATCCCAATACAAAGGTTATAAATTCTTTATTTACTTTTTCACTTAATCAAATTTGGAAATGCTAAAATCATAATTTTGCATGTTTTTGTCAAGTTTTGACAATTTGTGCAACTATTTTTCTATGGAAATTCTTTGCAATGCGTCTTGAAAATTTCTTGAATTACTACAATTCATTAAGATATTGAAAGCTTAACCATTAATCTACCTTTTGGAGATTGTGGAAGAGCTTCATTGGTAGATTTGGAAGCCCTTCCAAAGGTTGAAATATTAGTAGAAGGTTCATCTTTTGTGGTAATTGATTCAGTGTTGGAATCCATTGGAGGCATTGAAATTTCAGTCAAGAATTGAAAGTTTGGAATGGGCGGAAGTTCAGATTTTTCATTGAATTCTTTTGCTTCAACACCATGGTCATCCTTTGGAATAACCGTAGGGGCTTTCTTGCTTATCTTCTTCTTGGCATAATCATGCAACACACATAAAAATCACAAGATTTATGATCCATTAGCTAAATTTTCTTGTATGGAGATCTTATAACTAGTTTTGGCAACTATTGTAATTAATCAACCCCAAATTCACTTGCATTACATTAGTAGATGAAAGTTAACATCTAAAGAATCCACTAACAATTAAATTACCATATAAAAAAGTAATAATCGATTATGAATTGTGTCAAAATATATTTCAATCAATTATAAAATATGTTAAACCAAAGCAAATTGCTATAGGATCCAAATAACATGTTTTTCCATTTGATGGAATTCATGAAACCCTTGATGTGCCCTATAAAAATAAGAGCAAAACAAAGCTTGGGGTGGGAGGAAATTTGCATTGAGATAATGAGATTGGATTATAATTAGATGATGGTGGCTACCAGAGGCGTAGCCACGGCATAGGCACGCATAGGCCCTGCCTATGCTGGGATCAGCCTGCCAACTTAGCCGCCTCTCAGTTGGCCTGGGCGAAAATGACTTTTTAGGGCGAGCCTATGCTGACTTGAGAGGCAGGGCAAGCCTATGCTGACTTGAGAGGTAGGGCGAGCCTATGCTGACTTGAGAGGCTGGCTACGCCTCTGGTGGCTACAATTCTAAAAATGTTGAATTTCAAGTTCATTTTGAAACAAGATCTTTCCATGTTTACAAACTTGGATGTGCAAAAAGTCATTGGTTGCACCTACATTCAAATAAAATCTATCAACCCAATTTGAAGCCCTCGAGACACATCAATGACTAAACTAAAATGTTTTGATGTTTAACCTTTGGAACCAAGTTGTCAAAAAGACTTAGGTCAAAGTTTTTGTTCAAAGAATCTAGGTCAATGTTTGCAGTGACGGACATCAATCCCACAACCTTGTGTTCCACCTAAAACCACATGACCAATCATTTCAAAATCATTCATCATTGCACCACGAATCCATTCAGTGACCATATATTTCAAATATAACACCTATTACATTAAAGTTGAATCAATGGTGGACCTAGGTGTGGCAACTCCACAAAAAATGAAGTATGGTGGTTTCTAATAACACATTGAAATCTAGTATTGTGCATTGTTCCAAAGATTGGCCTTAGGCTCAAGTTAATATACCTCAGCTATAAACACCGCATGATCCTTCTCATTCTGCATAGAAATGAGTCGAGCCAAAGCATGTGGGTGATTAGGGTGGGACGATGGCGGCAAATTTGTTAATGGAAGTCCTTTTTTTTGGCCCCTTTCTATCAAAGGAACCAAATTATCTACCTCATTTGTTATTGCCCTCCTCACTTTGAAAGCTGGAAAATCTTTGCTATACACAAACATGTCCATTTACAAACCAAATGTTGATTTATTGTTGTCCAACACATGAACTTTGCTAGAAAAATCATACTACATCATGTATTATCCTACATATGTAAACTAGACATGAATTTGGCATGGGGAAAAAAAGAATGCAAGGATGATGATTGCAAAGACCAAAAAGACCTTCGAATGCAAGCTCGAAACGAGCATTGCAATTGCTTGGAATTAGACATAGTCTTCATAGATTGTTGCAAAACCTTGGGAGTATATTCACCTACAATGTTTTAGAATTCAATGAAACTCATTTCATCATGTTATGAATGATCTCAATGTTTGGCACATGGGTTTCATTTTGCACCTACCCGTTTTGCATATGCTTAGTTGATCCAAAATTATGCAATATTTTAATCCGCAACACACAAACCAAAATTAATGTTGATTGTCATTAAAGATACCAAAGCTAAAGATCTTGCAAAAGATGTGAAGTAACTGCTTATTTTATATATAAGGTTGATGATATTGTTTGTTTGTTTCTTGTTTGTGGTTTTTTTATCCATGAACCAAAGACATAAAAAAACCGTAGAAATTTCATTTAATTAAAAAACATGTCTTAGCTAAGGATTGAGAAATATGAATTCCTTATGTGTAGTCAAAGGTTCAATTAGGCTATTGATCAAGGTTATTTTTATTGAAAAAAAATTGCTTACCAATATGGAGGATGACTTGTGTTGTTGGGGAAACCAAAAATAGTGCACGAAGTGTTTCCTTTGATAAAGTATCTTCATGCTCAATGTTATTAGAAATGTTCACACACATTCTCAACCACAACATGCTATCAGTCTACACATTCAAGCATGAAGCCATGTTTTAGTGTTTAGTAGGCTTTTTGTCACCACTCATACAACCATTTATGTAGGAGCTAATGACTTAATTTTCACATCAATTACATATAATTATTTTTTTCAAGTTTGCTTTGAGCTCATAAGGATCATGAAACAATTTATCATAACAAATCATGTCAATTCAAACCTCAAATCTTGAAATTTGAAATTGCAATCAAAATTATTTTGCAAAACAATTATTTTAAAAAATTATGCAAAAACAAAGTTCATGGTTTTGAACTTGTGAAAGGAAAAAAAAATTGCTTTCTTTTTACCAAATAGCCAAGATTCGAAGCCTCTTGAATAACCCACTGCATTGCTTGATTTGGTAGGTTTAGGCCTGGTGGCAATGATGGTTGATCGTCAATTGCACCAAAGGCCACCACTTTTTGGTTGACATCAATCCCCACAACACAATAAAGACTTAATTCACTACAACAACCCACACGAACATTGAACATCAAGTTGATAAATGGTTAATCCTAGGAGCTAATTAAGGACGTGACACGACCACCTCAATGGAAAAGTACTTAACAAAATTCACACCACCATTGGTATTGTTTGTTTTCGATCTCTAGCTTTGGATTGATGATGACATTGATCACTTATGTGCACTTTGTAGAAGTTGCAACACTCATGCAAACACTAAAAGAATGTGGTTTTTCTCAAACAAAAAAACCATGGTTGATGACACACATGTGTGAGGTAAACATTGTGATTTCATCCACTACAATGTACAATATGTGATGGTTATTGTGGCATATGTTGCATTAAAATGGTAATTTGACATTAGCTAATACATGTTAATGCGTACTACATTAAAATTAAATGGGTGGAGCTACCAAATTGCTTCCACATCAATATCCCCAAAAGTCGACCACACTTCCTTGAACTTCTTGTGAAAATTTTGTTTCACTTTTGCCATATCCTCGTCCTTTGCTAGCCTAAATTTCACAAGTGAACCTGCCATGGCTCTACACACAAATTGGAGGGGAAATGCAAGCTTTTAACTTAAGCTTCACAAAATCAACATTAAAAAGATTGCCAAATCTAAATTCCTCAAACAATGATACTTGCAAACCTTTGATCAAGATTTGATGCTTTCAAGATAACTTAGTTGGTAGGATTGAATTTCTTCCTTCCAAATCAAGCTTGACTTAAAATTGAAATGAACCCAAAAAAATTTGTTTCTACTACTACTACTACATTGGTATCAAAATTTCTTCTCAACTCTCCTGCAAGATTTCCTTCCAATTCAAGAATTTCTTCAATTTTGTGTGGTAACTTGAACTTTACCAAATGGATGAGTATTCATTGCATGAGTATGTGTGTGAAAATCCAAATTTGGAAAAAGAAAAAAAGAAAAAAGAGAGAAGAACTACTACTTCAATCTTGCACTTGAAAAAAAACTATTTAAATTTCAATAGACTTGCATTTGGAGTATGTAACAAAATTAAAGGACAATTTAATTTCTTTCATCTTCCCAACTTGACAAATACAAAAAAAGAATCAGATTCCCAACAAATTTTAATTTGTTTTCTTAGACTTTTTTTTCAACTCTTGATCAAGTGTTTTTTTTGTAGGATTTTTATTTTTGTGTTTTTAGCCAAAGTGGCAAAATCACCCATAGGAAGAAGATGTAGCAAATTTTTTTTGGCAATGGTTCAATATCCCTAGGAAGATTTAGCCAAATTTGGCTACATGAAATACAAAACCTTAATCATCATGTCATGTTTTTTGGCTACACATTGAAAACCAAATATAGAAATCTACCGATTTTTCCCCTTTTTTTTTTTTTTTTTTCCCACCTTCACTTTTGGCAATTGACAACCTCCAAAATCATTTCATTTTCAAAATTGAAAAAAAAAAAATTATTTTTCTCTCATCTTTGGCGAAAAATTTTGCCATTAAAAAAAAAAAAGGCTAATGAAAGCACATGAAAAGATTGAAGAAGATAAAGAAGGAGATGGAAAGAACACTAGTGTAATTAGTTTGGAGATTCTAGGGTCAGTTATCTTGCCTTTCAACTGTCTCTTCAACTAACTCTAACCAGAGTTTGTCTAGGGTTAGCCAATTCCAACCCAGTTCTGGCCAGAATTGCCCTATTGCAACCCTTTTTTAGACCAATTTTTATTTAAAAAAACAATTTAATTTTTTTTAAAAAATTAAAAATTTATAGGCATGTAATGTTGTAGTTTTTGAACATGGAAAATGCCGATTCCACCTAGGAATGCGATGAACGTGGGTACGGAATGCCATGGGTTCCATTGGGTGGTGAAGGGTTTAACTAAGGCCTATTCCAAAATGTAATCGGTTGTTCCCACCCATTTTAAAGCGTAAACGGTCGTTCCCATGTGGCTATTTTAAAGTGATCCATTTAAATTTTACTTTGATATCTTACAATTTTTCATCCTCGGCACCAAATTTTGAAAAAAAGGCAATGAAAGTTTTTTGGGGGGCGGGGTTCAAAATCCATGGGCATTATCGGAATCAAGCCCAAATTTGGCTCCACCTTGCATAGGCCCTTATTCCGGTAATGCCCTATGGGGCCTTAAGCATTACTACCCTAAAAATCAACGGTTGATTTTTATTCCATATATGTAACGGCCTCATTCCGAAGCATTACTAGAATCAAGCCCGCCTCGGCTCCACCTCACATGGGCCCTTATTCCCGTAATGCCCATGGCCATGGAGATTAGAGTCCTTGTTAAGGACCCGACAAATTCCGCCTTTCAAAACTGGACAAATTTCACACTGGAATGGTCCTTTTTGACAATTTTGTATTGCTGCCCTGAACTTATATAACCTATGGGCCAAAAACATTTTTTTTTAATCTGCCCAATCGGAATGAAAGTTGAATTTTCTTTTTAACAAAAGAAAATAAAAATTGTAACAAATAACACTTGTGAATACTAAGAAACCATGTAGGGCAACCCTAACTAGTTTTTATATTAAAAAAATAAAATCAAGTTTGTTATATACATGCACAAAACCATATAGCCAATAGCCAATTATGGCCAATTGATAAATAAATAAATAAATAAATACATACATACATACATACATACATACATACATATGGGTCGATCACCATGCATTAGTCGATTACCAAGTGCCAATCATATAACATTTCTATGATGAACACAACATGAGTACACAATATTTATCCTTAAATTATTTTTTAGGGTTGCCAATAGTTCATTAAATGTTGTGCTTGTGTTATGAGTATATTAATTATGAGTATTAAACCCTAAACCCTAAACCCCAATTCATTTACCCTAAATCATTCTCTTCAAGATTGGTTAGTACTACTATGAATATGTGTCCTTCCCTTTAAAGGGAAAATCTTTTGACACAAACCCAAAAGTAGGATACATTCAAATACAAACAACCCTAACCCACTCCAAAAATGCAAAGTTTGGATCCAACTTGAAACCACTTCTTGCACCCAAGAGAAATGAGAAACGATTTTTATTTCGGCATGGTATAACTCGGGAATCCCAAAGCCCCTTGGATAACCAGCTCGAGGTTCAAGCATAACTCGTATGCTTGCGATTGGAACCAAGGCTTGCTCACGATAGGCTTCAATGACTCGAATGGTTAACGTTTGTGTTTCTTCAATCACTCCCATAAGCACAGGTATCCCCATAAGAAAGGTTTTGGCTAAACGTAATGGTTCACTATAATATTTCAACATGCTTGCACGACTTCCTTTTTCTAATACGTGACCCCTTATTGATAGTAATTCCACGGATACCTATGATATACGCCAAGTAATAATAAATTAATAGTTGTAACATAGTGTAAGGCGTTGCCCAAATATGACATAAAATGAATATCACAATAGTTTAAACATAAATTAGGACATTGATGACAATTTTGCACCACTTCCATTAGATTTATCTCAAGCCCCGCACATCAAATTCAACCTCTCCCCGCTAACCATTATATATGAAAAAAAGTTGCAGTTCAATATCTTGAATTTGTTCATTCAATAAACATCCTAATATTTTTTTTGTTAAAAACAATTGGGGATCATCTATTCTATTCAAAATGTCAATTTCAACTTAATTATTTTTTCAATGCATTGTATATATTTATTTTTCATACCAATATATTAAAATAATTTAGGACATTGTATAACACATGTATATCACCTATTGCACATTAATATCAAAATTGAAAGAAAAAACCAACATATTTTAGGGTTAAATGATTGTAGTAGGTTGGAATAGTGAAATTATGAAAATTTTAATCATGCATCCTAGAAAAAACTTTTTGCCAAAATAAATTTAAATATTGTTAAATTTTGGCAATCACATTCATAACCTTTAGATTATCAAAACAACAAGCTAATTTTGGTTCAAAATGAGTACCTGGAACATGCCAATTTCTTGATTATATTCAGATTCAGGCACATTTAGAAAGATGACAACATGAAGCTTATGGGTTGCTGGGAAGGCACGTGTAGTAAGAACTTCCTTGTCAAAGAAAGAAAAGGAGAACTCTTTAGCTTTGGTCATAATATGTGGAGGAAGAAGAGGGACAATTGCAATTGGATTCATTTTGGTGTAATCAAAATGCAAAGTCTTTCGAATAATGAATTGTTGTTCAATGAAGTATTTCGCAACAAATAAATCTAGATCAAAAAGATTGTGAACAAAGAGTATGTCAAACATGAACACAACATAGATCCATGTCGTGAACCTACTACCACCATGTACCATGAAAGGGTTCATAATGATGGGCCTTTCTTTACAAAAGCAAGTTGTGATATTAACAATGTTTAATATCTTTCTCAATCTTCTTGTAATTGTTTGAATGGAGAATACACTTGTTGTGTAGGTCCAACGAATGACATTTCCAACATATGATAACATGTTTATCAAAAGTGCTAACAAAAATGTCATTATTTGTAAGATTATCTTCACATGAGATTTGATGATTTGATTTAGAGATGTTGTTGGCCACAAGAGAATTCCATCCAAATTTTCATTTATGGGGACATTGGTCACTTTAGTTCCCACTTCATAAGTTTTGAAATTTTGTTGTGTTTCAACTATTTTTAAATTGGTAACCCATTTTGGCTTGTATTTGAATGTCCTTTGATCTTTTTCAACTTCTTTATTGCATTGGTGATTTGGTACCCTATTTTGTTCCCTATTGTTACTAGAGTGTATTACACCTTCCACCAATTTATGGTTTCTAAATTCAATGATGTTTTTCGAATTCGGGCTTGCGTCTTCTTGAGTTTGGAAGTCCCATACTTGTTCTTGATAAGAAGGCATGGCAAATTTGCATCTAGTGTCACACGCCATTTTACAATTATGCAAATGGTCATTTGAATTACTATGAGAGGTTTTTTCTTTTGCCAATAGAGGTGAGATATTTGAAGTTTTATTGTGACAAGTTTTTGAGGCCTCATGATCTTGTTCATTAAAAAGTAATGGGTCTTTGTGTTCAACTACATTTTTTGAAGATGAAGAAATGGGTTTGAAGAGAACACCATACAAATTATACATTTCGTTAGCAACTTGTTTTGATGTTTTTTGAACTTCACCACCAAATGGTTCATTATCATTTCTCAACCCATATAAAGGATTATCATTCATATTACAACTTGCATTTGTTGATGAAATATTTAGTGGTCTTACATTTTGTCGTGAGAATGAATTTGAATTCATATGCATTTTGTCTTCTTTTGATTGGCACACATTAGTTATTCTTTTGTTTGTTATGTGTCTCCTTTTTAATAATCCACCCACTATACAAGGTGCAATTTCAACTTCCTCATTATTAGACTTAATCAAATCCAAGGTTTCATGCAAATCCCTTCCTTCTTGTTGTTCCAATGGTGTATTGTGAGATCTTTTCAAGTTCATTCGCAAAACTCCTAATGTCAAATTATTAGATGGGCAACCTTGTGAATTGGATCCCTTTGCAAGCTCAATTGTAGCTTGTTCACTTTCTTTTGAAACTTGAAGGTTTGATGTTTCCTTTAATGTCATATTCTCAACTTTGACCCCTTTGGCATTTGGATATTCATTTAGATCTTTTTCATCCATCATTGCATTGAACCTTGCTCTTTCAACCTTTCTGGAATGTGTTGTTTTAGCAAGTGTATTTTTCCCTACAATCCAACTTCTTTTTTTTTCCTCCAAGGAATTTGTTGATACAAATGGCCTTGTATTTTTTTTGGGATTTTCCACCCATATTTTGGAATTAAGGTTTTTTTCTACCCATTCATCTCCTTGTGGGACTTGTTCTTTTTCTTTGCCATCCATTTTTTGGGAATTTTTTTGGGCCTCCCTTACAATTGCAATTTGATTTGTAAGTGAAGCATCCTCATGAAGGTTTAATCCTTTGATATCAATTTTTGAAGTAGAAATAACTCCATGACATATGGGCTTTTCTTGCACCAAGTTGTCACAATTCATTTGTTGTTGATCCAACACATCACACTTTCGACACATTGTATCAAGTTGATTCCCCCCTTCAGTGAAAATATTTTCAACTTGACAAACATGCTCAATTTGCTCTATTTTTTGTTGGGCAAATTTATGATCATTTTTTCTTTTGCAATCATGACTTTATTGCTTTTCTATGTTTGAAAAGAGTTGCAAGTTTTTCGATTGACTTTTTTTGCAACAATCTTCACATATTGAACCACCAATTAGGGGTATGTCTTCAATTGTGGTCAAATGTTCATGGATTGGCAAATCACTAGGTTGTAATGGATTTTTCATAGAATTCGATTCTCCATGTTCATGTTCAAATGCCATTTTATTACTTCACTATTAAAGAATTGAAATTAGAAGATGAGATGTCTCCCACAAATGATGGTCCAAAATTTCTTTAAAACAACGTGAAAATATGAGAAAAATACGATAATTGATGTTTTTAGAATTGGGTGATTGCATTTGATTCAAGAGATGGGTGCTAAAGTGAAACAAATATTTCAACTTGGACATTGCAAGAAATCTAACCACCTATTTAAATTTTAAATACAACAACTATGAGAAGACAAAGTTTCACATTGTTAATTAAATTTGAAACTTTGTTAAAACCTTTTTTAAAAGATCAAAATTGAAAGCTTTTTCAATTAAAATTTGAAACCTACCCCCTTGACATCTTGGAAAATACACAAAAGCATTAACCATTTCAAGACCACTAAGAAATACACAAACTTATGCATTTATGTTTAACTTTTTAGGCTACAAAAGATTTCATGGTTTCATTAAGATACATTTTATGTATGACAACTATTTCTTCATATAAAATGTGGTAGCAAAATATTGGGTTTGTTATACAATTTGGACAATGAACAATTTACAAAAAAAAATGATAAAAGAACTACAATTGTGTAAAATTTGAAAATCACAAAATATGCAAAGATGTGACTTGGTTATGAAAGGAAGCTTCCCTTTGGTTGGAAAAGGTATTCCAAACCCTAATGAAACGACCATTTTGTGACTTGTCCTTGAAACCTTTAAACTTAGTGCCTTTTCCATAGTGCAAAATCATTAGTTGCTTCTATTTAGGTTTAATCTTAAAATGGAATGCCCCCATTTTAAGTTTGGCGAGGTCATATTATCAAAAGTTGAGTTTGTCCTCATGGACTATAACCTCATTCACAAGTGCATTTTTCATCCATGATTATAAACTTTTGGAATTTTAGAATTTACTGAAGATTGCAATTCTCTCTTATTCAACTTCATCATTCCATGAAGGTTACCTTAAAATGAATGAATTTAATGGATTTCAATGGCACTTTGTGTGGATCATTATCTTGTCCATTATTGAGCCTCACTAACGGGTTCGAATGTCTAATTTGTAATTTATCATCTTCTATCCATCACCTTTCATCCCAAAGCAATTGGAAACTTTGTGGGGGTATTGAAGTATGTGCACCTTTTACATTGTTATTTTGAAAAACCTAATATATCCACAATTGTGAGAATGAATGGATTACTAATACTTAGGATTTTGGCTTTTCCATTGAACAAAAATTGTTCATTTTCATAATTGAATTATTGATAAAAGATTGAATAACGTTAGCATTGATATTAAAAAAACAATTCAATGCTTAAAATCCGTTGTGAGATTTCACACCATTTCATAATAATACATGAAATTTCAACAAATAACTAATCTTGAATTGAACACTATCAAAGGTCAAATTGACATAAGGCCACTTAAGTTAATTAAAATAGAATTAAAATAGATTGGTGAGTGCTAAAAAGAAAAGAAAAGAAAAGAAAAAGAAAAAGAATAAAAAAGAATAAATCTAAATTTATTGTGATTTTATCCATGTGGAAGATTTCAAAAATTCCAATTGAAAAATGGTAATAATTGAAATGAAATTGTGTTTTTTTAGGAAATTCTTCATGTAACCAAAGTGACAATCATCCATCATAAGATGTAGAAAAAGTGATGATCATATCCTAAGAAGATTTAGCCAAATTTGGCTATATATTATTAGATATGGAGTACAAATCTTTAATCATCTTTCTATATTTTTGGCTACCTACTAAAAACTAAATATAATAAATGTGACAATTTTCACTATTTTGGTTTCTTACTTTTGAAGATTGGAGCCTCAAAAATCACTTCAATTATTGAATTATTGAAATTTTAAAAATTCTTTTTGTGGTGAAATTTTGCTAGTAAAAGAAAATTCAAGAGTCTCAAAGTGTTCTTTTGGAAAAAAATTAGCAAGTTGGTGATTTCTTTTTAGAAGCAAAAATAAAATAAATGAAAATAAAATAAAATAGTGATTTTCTAGTCATCAAATTTTGGGGGAATTTTTTTTGCTTTTGGACAATTTGCCAAATTTATTGATTGGGTTGTAACATATAGCCAAAAAAATAATTTTCATTTTCTTAAAGAGTAGCCATGTTGGTTTCCAAAATGCCTCACGAGATTTTACACATTATAAGCGCTCCTTCAACTACACTAATAATTTGTTCAAAGGTTTTACATCCATGTAACTCAGAAGTTCATGGATGTAAAGTGGGAAAATGTGATTTTACATCCATGGAACTTGGGAAGGTTATGGATGTAAAGTGGGAAAATGCAATTTTACGTCCATGTACTTGGAAGGTTATGGATGTAAAGTGAGAAAATGCAATTTTACATCCATATACTTGGAAGGTTATGGACGTAAAGTGAGAAAATGCAATTTTACATCATGTACTTGGAAGGTTATGGATGTAAAGTGGGGAAATGCGAGTGGGCAGTTGGATATGGAATATAACTCTACATGGATGTCCAATGAGGAAGAGACATGTCATCAAAATGGGCCCCTAAAAGCTTGTTATGAAAGTTTTGGGGATGGATGATAAAAAAGTATGTTTTGGTGTTGGATGTGGTGATGGTGGTGGTGGTGGTGCTATTTTCATCCACATTTGAGCAAAACCCTAAAATCATTTAAAAAAAAAAAAAAAAAACCCTAAAGTCTCAAATCCCGAACTGTGAGAACCCTAAAAATCAGTTTTACAAACGGGCACAAAACCCCCGCCGGGTATAATGGTGGTGGGTCCGAAAGCGAGCACGACCCGAGAGGTCTCGGTTCTCTAAAAACCAAATATACCCGTCTCAGATGTCTTAGCCCATGGTTCTTCAAAGAAAATTTGAGAAAGTCAAATAACCGGCTGGAAACCTGTCGATTCCGTCATGAAACCCGGAGGTTCTCTGAACTGTTTGAGACTCGGAAGTCGACCGTCACAACAAACCAAAATTAAATACCCGCATCGACCACTGCCCCCAGCCCTAAAGTCCTGAACCGTAAGCCCAGAACCCCCGGTGTTCTCACAGTCGAGGATTTTCCGGTTCTTTGATTCTGGCATGTCATTACACAACCGGAACCGGGGTGAGTGATGCATTTAGATACCCGCCCAAAACGGCTCCCGTCAACCGCAAACTGTGGGAACCCTGGATCCCCGGTTCTCACAGCTCAGGATTACCCGGTTCTATGATTCGGAAATACGAGCAAAAAAGGAACCAGCGGTTATTGATGCAATCATATACCCGCCCAAAACCTCCCCGTAAACCCTAGAAACCGCACTGCGAGAAACCCTAAACCCTTTATGCCTGGTTCTCACAGTCCAGGATTCGCCGGTTCTATGATTCTGAAATATGAGGAAGCAACCGGGACCAACGGTTATTAATACAATTAGGTACCCACCCAAAATGGCCCTGTAAAACCCTACAAATTGCGCACGGTGAGAAACCCTAAACCCCCGGTTCTCACCGTGCGGGATTCTCCGGTTCTCTGAAATACGAATAAACAACCGGAACCAGCGGTTATTAATAGAAATAGATACCCACCCTACTACATTGCGCACTGCGAGGAGCCCTAAACCCTGAATATGTGGTTCTCACAGTTCAGGATTCGCCGGTTCTCTGATTCTGGAATGCTAGTAAACAGCCGGAACGAGCGGTTATGCACGCAATGAGATACCCGCCAAAGCTGCCCAAAATAAAACCCTAAATCTGTGGTTCTCACAGTTCAGGATTCGCCGGTTCTCTGATTCTGGAATACTAGTAGACAACGGGAACGAGCGGTTATGAACGCAATTAGATACCCGCCAAAAGCTGCCCCAAAGAAAACCCTAAAATTCGCACACTGTGAGAGCCCAAAACCCAAAGCCCAAAATCTGTGGTTCTCACAGTTCAGGATTCTCCGGTTCTCTGATTCTGGAATGCTAGTAAACAACGGGAAAGAGCGGTTATGGACGCATTTAGATACCCGCCAGAAACTGCCCCCAATAAAACCCTAAAATTCTCACCCTATAAGAACCCAAAACCCTAAAACCCTGACAATCTCAGTTTGAGATTCAGGTTCTAGGAGTGCTTGGGTTCTACGCGTTGGGAGGAAGAGGAGGAGCACGGAGTTGCGGCGTGATTCTTCACAAAACAATTTGCGAGATTCACGCAAAACAGTTTGATTGCTGTGTGTTTTGGGAGCTGGGTGGGTGTAAGTATCTGCATTGAGCCTGGAGAGTTTTAGGGTTTAAGGAGCTGGTGGGGGTGTTGCACGCAGTCATGGAAGCGTGTTGTTGCAGCAGATTACCACCCATGTTTGTTGCGCCAGCAGCAGCAGCAGGTGATAGACGGAGTGCCATATCGAGTAGCAGCAGTAGTACTGGGTATGGTGGTGGTGGTGGTCATTGTCTTCCCATGTGGGCCGGTCTCAGGTGGACTTACGGACCAGGATCCGTTCATGGTTCACGTCTTCGTGTTGCAAGAACCACCTCGAGCTCAAAAAGAGCGGAAATGGGTTGTTTGTCTTTTGAAATTCGGTCCGCAATGTTGGCTAAGATCCAATCTGGGAGAGCAAGTCCGTCTTGGGTTGCTGCAACAGCATCTGAATGCTTGAAAAGCTTCGTCCAAGGTATGGAATCTCTTTGTTAGGAATGTCTGGCAGAGCGGTTTGATGTTCAGTTTGGATGTTCAGCATGTCATGTCACATGCTGCTGCGACATGTGATTAACAACACCAGACATGCGATCCCTTACTGAAAAAAAAAACCCTAAAGACTTTTTCTGTCTCTCAGTGTTTTATAGAAGAATCCCTGTGTTTTCAGGTCTCTTGTTGTTCATCCCAAGAAGAGCTGCCTGACACATGAGCATCCATGCAGGAGATACCCTCATATATATAATGCATAGCCTAAATAAACCCTAAACCCTGACTCTCTCTCTCTCTCTCTCTCTCTCTCGCTTGACACAATTGTTAGTCAGAACATTTTATTGCAAAGTTTTTCAACCAAAGATGGTAACTTAAAGTCCAATCTATGAAAGGAGAAGGGTTGACAAATCCATTTTGAAGCTGCATTGCCAAGAATGTCAAATGATGGTATCAATTTGCAACCTATTCGGTAACCGGTTTTGTAAGGGAATAATTTTGCCTCATGTGTAACATGTATTATTTATTTGAGCAATCTTCCCTTGCAGAATTAACTGTTTTCTGATATGAATGACATATGATGATGACTTGAGATTCTCAACAAAAGCTGAAGGCAATTACATGTTGGAATGTGGGTTTCAGGAACAGGAGGAATGGGCACTGCACCAGGGAGTAAAGATGTAGCCAAAAGGCTATTGAGTGTGATTATGAGAGCTGGACATAGCAAAAAGCGTGCAAAGGGTCAAGGATCTGGAGGAAGGATTGAAGGAGGACAAGGGAAACGAAGATTAGATGTCAAAAGAGGAAGAAATTCAGCCCCTGGGAAGTTCAGAAATGATGGTCAACCTTCTGACCCAAAATCTCAAGGAGCTGCAACCAAAGACAAATACAGGAATGGGGCTCCAGAAGGAAGGGCAGACAGAGAAGTTGCCAGTGATAGTGGGAAGCATACACGGGGACCCAAGCCAAGAGTGCAAGTCACACTAGCGGGCCGGCCAGTGGAAGTGGTAGAGAAGGAGGCTTTAGGGCGCGATGTATTGCTATGGACCTCAGATCCAGGTGTGAGGCATCCGGATGACTATTACAAGTATGGGCCATTTGGACCCCATGCATGGAAGGGACTTGTGGTTGGCACCCCTCGAAAAGGGACCTTTGCAGATGAGCTTGCAGTTTTCTTCTCAAGTGTGAAGAATCAAGAAGAGCTTGAAGAGATAGAAATAGTGAATTCAATAGTCGGGTACGAGAATAAACTCCGTCAATTTGATGAAAGCATCAGCACCCAATATTATTTTGCATTTGTGCGATCAACATACAAAGCCACCACCTCCAGTCAGATGCCATGGGAGGAATGGACTCTGGTGGCTCAAATTGCCATCGAATCTGCAGATGAGCTTGATAAATGGCGATTGGGATTCCAGCTGAATCGTAGCATACGAGACAACCTGACACGTTGCGTGGCCTGGTACCGGCCAGATCTTATTTATGTGCGTAGGCCCAGCTACCAAGTAAGATTTGAGCCACAACATGAATTTCTGACAGTCCTGGTTGAGCTTTTGAATCCAGACAATGATGCAGTTAAATCTTCTTCTTCTTCCAAGAATCCATACTTTGAAAGACTGTGTGAGATTCTAGGTGTGGGAGAAAATGATGATGAAGAGCAGATAGGAATTAAATTCAAGAACCTGAGTGAAGAAATGAAATCACACTGTCTGGAGCATGTGCTTGGGATGCATCCGGTGGAGCTATTGACTCCCTTCACCCGAAGAGCTGCACAAGAAGACTGTGCCAAAAGGGAGGGACAAGGGAGAAAGATCAATGGGGGACTTGAAGCTCATGATGACCGTGATGAAGGGTTTGATGAGGGTGGGGACTTACAGTACGGATATGAGGAAAGATCTGTTGACTCCCAAGTTGAAGAGGAAGAAGAAGAAGATTTTGGTGATGAAGAATATGGGGAAGATTCAGATGAGGAAGGAGATGATGGACAGTGGGATGGAGAAGATTGGAAGAATGAAGAGTGGAAACCATCATTGACAGAGGAGGATGTTGGGCAAACTGATGAAGGTGACAGTGACAACAACACGGAATACAGGAATAAACAGACTGCAGAAGGCTACTCTGAGATTGAGGAAGACAGTTCTGGACAGAAGGAAGGTGATGAATGTACAGGAAGGGAAAAAGATGGTTCAGAACTCTTGCTTAAGGCAGCTGTGCGACCTTATACTTATGCTGACCTGATTAAAGAAATAATCTTTATTCGGCGGACCTTGTTGCAGTATCCAGCTTTGAGATGAAAACCAATACCCTCCCCATTTGTTGCAGCATGATGCTAGATGGATGAACCTTTTATCATTGTCCACCCACTCTACCATCCTTGCTGCTGATGTCAATGAGCAGTGATGCTTTGTTGCTGCAAACTGAGAACGTGAGACATCTGCTTTCACTGTTTGACCATCTACCATTGTCAATGAGCAGTGATGCTTTGTTGCTGCAAACTGGGAATCTGAGACATCTGCTTTCATTGTTCAGCCATCTACCATTGTTACTGGATGTCGACATGGACTGAGGCTTTATTGTAGGTGACATATTCCTTGACAACTGCAGATGCAGTTAACAACAGGTACAACCTTCTTGAAATACTCACTATTGGTTCTGAATCACACAACATTTCTGTTATTGTTTCCATCTGTATCATTTGTGTCAGATTCAGGATTAGGGGTTTAGGGAGAAAAGACCGAAATCCCCCATTATGGTAACTTTACTAGTGCATACATGCAAAAGGAGTATCAACTTCTCAAGATTACTCTCCAACAAGACTTGTTTTATGTTCGGGTCAATTTATAGCACTTAGTGTATTTTCTGCTCTGCTGATTATGACTAACATTGATCAAGCAGAGCTTTATGAATAGAAGGGTTTTGGGGGTTGCAGATAGTATTGAAGGTGTGGTCCTAGCAACCTGTTCTTGTGATGGAGAAATCTCTTTCCTGTAGTGCAACAGTTTCACAAGCCAACAGCATTTGTTGCAAAGAGCAGCACCATGGAAGAAGACTCATTAAATTGAGGCTGATTTCTGCAGTTGCAATGGTTTCTTACTGCTGCCATTTTGGCCCATGAGGACATACCAACAGAAGGTTCGGGTGTCTTCCTCAAAGCACTATTTACCATCTCAAATGCTAATGCACCTTTATTCCATAAAATCTCAGGAACATGGTCTAATCATGAGGGTAGTTTGCTATTATGCCCAATCTAGTTTGTTAAAAAAAAACCCCCCCTCGTCATAGTAGGATCTGCTTGCAGTATAGAATCCAATCAACCAGGTTTTGGGTGTAGGTTTGTGCAGCAAGAAATTTACTTGTTGCATGACAAAAACACCATTGAGAGGGCAAATTTCTTCAGCACCTGATTACTCCATAATCACGAATGAGAACCTCCATCAGTTGGGTCAAAATCTAAGGTAGTCTTTGGTCCAAGATCTTCTCTCTTGGATCTTGTAGAGCACTCAGGCTGATGAGAGAAACTGAAGTCTTGTTTTGTAGGTAAATTCACCAATGTCTGAATTTCATCCTTTCTCTGATTATCTTATTTCCAAAATGGGAAATGAAGATTTGGAATTTAGAGAGAAAACCTGTAAATTCATTTCTGTTTGTGGTAGTTAGCATATAACAGATGCTGAAATTTTATGTTGGCAATAAATTGATGGGAGTTTAGGCCATGAGCAATGCTGTAATTGTGTGATCTTTGAAGAATTATACACAGATTCCAGGTAGTTTCTGCATCATCAATCTCATGAGAAGTGTTGCCAACAGATGTGGATAAATGAGTTTTTTTCCCATGGTTTCTCACACTTGATGCTTCATGACTCATGTTTGCAGTTTTCTATTCCATTCAATGCAATGAAGCAGTGGAGACTTTTCATGTAAGGACCCAAATGAGTGAAGGTAAAAGCCATGGTCTTTACCGGCCTCTTCTACTGTTTTGCATCTTGTTGCACATGAATAGGGTAGATAGATGCCTGCCCACTGACATGAGAACCCCAAACAATAGCAAACTAGGATACAATTCCAAGTTCCATGAAGACTTGGGAGCAGGCACCAGAAGACAACAGGTACCTGTTTGTCTTCTCTCTTTCTAACAGTCTCAGAAGTCTTCTCAGGATCATGTAGTTTGTACAAAACTTTTGTCAGGTCCAGCAAGCAGAAAGACAGCACCCCATTGTTTTTATCTTCTTCTGTGCTACCAGATCAGTGCCCCCACCACTATGGAAACTAACGAAGTCACATAATGAAACCAGAAGTTCAACACCCTCTATTCGTTTCTGCTGTTGTTGACTGCAGTTAGAGACCCAGAAAATTTGGGGTCAGGGATAGGAGAGATCTCCATTGGCAAGGCTACCAAGAAAAGTAACTGCACCAGCAACGCAGTTTAGCGGAATGGCTAGGTACAGATGAGGATGAAATGTGGTCAGACCTGGAAGGGGTGACAATTCTAATCACAAAATCTTGATGGCTTAAATCTTAAAACAATTCTGCTTGAGTATGAGAAGTTGAAGCATCCCAAAGGATGATCAGTGGGACATTTTGCTAAGGTTTCAATGTGACAATCTCCCTTGAAATTTGCTTGAGCATTGAGGATGCTTGGAGACCGTGTTCAGTTGAGATGCCCACAAAAAATTGAGTTGCTGCTTGGATGGATCAGCAATGCAGCAGTGATGATCAAGAAGAAAGACCTCCGCAACAAAGGATTTGCACCCAATGTTTTTGTTGGAAGCTGCAAAATCTGGCAAAGCCTAAACTTCCCATTATACAATATCACAGAGGGAGATGGCAGGCAGGCAAGCACTTCCACCTCTTGTGAAACCAGAAGACAACAGGTACCATAGCAAACATACACCAGTTTAGGATGAGAAGAAACCAGCTTGAACAAGCTGTATCAGACTTGGGCAGTTAGGAATGGATAGACAGAAAAAAATCAGTTTCACGCTTTGAAACTGGTAGTTGAAATGAGGATGACACCATCCAGAATCACTAAGAATAGTTGCAGTGGAGCCAGTGGAGCCAATTACAATATTGCATTCAAGACAAGTACATGGTTTCCCAGATTATTGTGAACCAAGGTCTGGAAGAAAGGAGAGGGTGAGGAAGAAGCAGAGGCAGAGGAAAGAGCTCTATTTTTGGAAGAGATGGGTAAGGGAGGGAGAATTGCAGCAGTTGAAAAACTGGAAGTAGAAATTGTATGGAGAAGCAAACTGTTGCTGGTGCTCATTCTAAAGCACTCACCAACCTCCCAGAGGAATTTGACATGAAAATAATTTGTCCTCCATGATGCACACCTGGTAAGTACCATACAACGCTAACCACTTGAAGGTGGAAAGACTTACATCTGGTCTAATGAGAACATCAGATACTGAGCAAGGGCAGCCCACAAGACAGACAGGAAAAAAAAGAGAGTTCTAGCTAGGAAACCAAAACAAAGGGCCCTGACACTTCAGCAGAAGAGCCTAAACTTGCTTTCAGTTGAGCACTGAATTAAAGATTTGTACATTGACAGGGTTTTCATAACATGATCATCACCATGTGAAGTCTGGCACAAATTGCACAATCGTGTTCTACCAACTGAAACCCAAAAGCAGTGACCTACAACACCAAATGGGTAGTCCAGAACAACAATCTGCATCATTGGTGCTAGCAGATTCAAAGAAAAAGTACACACAAATTGCACCAAATAGGTTATCCAGAACAACACTCTGCTTTTGGTACTGTCAGATTCAAAGAAAAAGTGCAAACAAATTGCATTGGAGTGAGTAGTATACAAATCCCAAAATATGTCTCCCATCTGTTGCTTTTAGTGTGAATTGCTGCTGCCTTTGCCTTGTGTTTTCCAGTTGACAAATCTTCTCCATAGCCCATTCACATGTGGGGAAGGGGCTCAATGTGTCTGCATTCAAAATGGAGAAAACATGGTCACAAGCAAGGGGTCAAGAGTGCTTTGATTACGGAGTCCTGCAAGAAATTGTGTATTTTAGTTCAACCTTAAAACAGGAAGTTACAAGTAGCTGGTCACCAGCAAGCACTGAACAAAACACCATGAAACCTGAAATTCACTAAGAACCAATGCAGGACACACTAACGTGCACTGTTTTGTGTCCAGATACATGGCAAGCACCTTATGTAAGGAGACTCAGCCCAAAACTTTGGTCAGAGATGAGCTGCTGTCTCTGTCTTAACCTCACATTAGCAAGGGGAAGAAAAGAGATGGTTTTGCCAATCTTGAGAAAAACTATTCTTTGCAAGAAGAAAAAATTCCCGGCAAGGGGAACAACTCTTGTTCAAATTGTGCGTCAGATACAAGTTTATGAGGACAAGGTAGATTGTCATGCAAAAGCCCAATTGTAGCTTTCATTTGACCTAGAGAAATATACACATCAGGATGTAATGGTGGAACAAAAGCCGAAAAAAACATCTGGGAAAATCACACCTCAGTGGAAAAGGGCTTCACACAGTGCTGTTGGTTGTACTAAGGACCACCAGCAAATGGGCACCCACAGCAAAGGGCCAATGAATATAAAGCCTGTCTGAATCAGTCTGTCTATATGAAGCTGTTTGGGTTGCCAATCTCTCCACAGTGTGTGTCTTTTCTACATCAATGGGGACCAGCAAGATCCAAACAGAGAGGCTATGATTTTTTGCCTTTGCTCTGCTGCTATGCCTCTGGGCATCTGCCCAAAACTCCATTCAATCAATTTACAATTACACAAAGGATGAGGCATTTCCTACCTGCCTTCATGCTTCATCCAATCCAAGCTGACAAGCTTCACAAACCTGCCATTTGTCAGCTTCACAAACCTGCCCCCATTCTCTTCAAAATCTAAACCAACCAAGCCTGTCAAAAAAACACAACCTCCAGCAGCTAGTCACACTCCATGCGCGAAAGCAGCTCCCTGAGATGGAGAGCTCCAAGAGACAGATTGCCTGAGAGCTCCATCCTCATTGGAGTGGAAGAGAATACACAATCCCTCTTCCAGCCTCCACCAAATATCAACAAGGTACCCATGAAAGCACACAATAGCCTAGCTATTGGTGCCTGCAGCTTCAGCTGCACGCTGTCTCATCATCTCCATCACTGCAACTCGGCGTCGTGACTCTGCCTGTTGCTGCAGGCGCCTTAGGTGCTCATTCAAATCCCTGTCATATATCCAAAAACTTGTGAGATAAGATGGTGAAACTTTAGAACTGAAAAACATAACCACAGCTCTCATATCAACAGGAGCATTACATTGGTACAGATTCAAACCTTTCTTCCTGTCCCCATTTCAAATTTCAGGGTTCAAAAGACTGTACCTGCAACGGGGCACCCGGCATCCTGATTCCTTGCAAGAGCGAGCATGGAGCTGCAGAAGGTACCACATTCGCTTGCAGTTGCCACAACCTCCAGAAGCACGGGTTTTGCAATTTATACCATGCCGGAATAATCCCTTCACACTCCGACACTTGGGGTACTGACAAGTAGCAGAACCACACTGCGATGCATGCACTAGCAGCTCCAGCATCTTTCGTAACTGTTTTCACATAATGCACCCAACCAGCAATCTAAGTGTCATCACCACCATAGCTTCCAATACCACTAGATCTAAGTGCTGGCTGGCCCTTCTTTGTGTAAGTATGGATGAATCAAAGCTCATTGTGATTGATACAAAACCCATCTACTGAAGCTATCCTTATAATAACCAGAGTGATTACTGGAGACAAAACCTTTTGTAAGAGTCTGACCTGTAGTACACGCTGTTGCCGAGCTTCCTTGTTTTGAGCATTCCGCTCAGTGAGGGGAGTAAGCTTATGTTGGTGATTTGACAAGGCTTTGCAATTATTGCAAAGGTCAAAGTCAGCACAGATTTCACAGCGCCACCCTTGGCCTGCCTCAATGTCACTGCTACATGTGTTGCACGTGACAACAAATGCAGGTGCAGTCGGGTTGTGTAAATGATAAAGCATCATCATTGATGAGTGCTTGGCACGCCGCAGTGTGTCATACTGGTAGTGATTCCCTTGGCACAAGCTTAAGAAAGCTTGCCGTGTGTCAAAGAACTCACTCTCCATAATCTCATCCTTGTCCTTTGTTTGAAGTGGCACATCATTAACTTCAACCTACGTGTCACAAATGGCTCCAAATTCTATGATGGCTGCTGTAACAGAAGAAACAACAATACAAGCCTTCTAAACTGAACCCAAAAGACTAGTAAAACTTAGAGGTGCAAATGCAATTGGGTGGATCTAGTGTAGTGAAGTACCGGCTGCAGAGGATGTGGGTCTTTGCTACTGATAGGGTGCCTTTCCTTTTCATCCAGCATCTGTTCAGCATCATGACACCTGCAATTTCCAGGGCCTTCCTTCTTAAGAAAAAGTCAAATCCAAGGAATTTCCATCTCCTTTGAAGCATGGCAGCCCAATTTTACACATTGTATGTTTGTATCATGTTGAGTGTTTTTGAAAGAATAAAGAAAAAAAACCACACACATAAGTCGCCAAGTTTTAATCAGTTCCAAGTGGGCAAGGGAGAGAGAACCACACCGATCACAAAGCTGGAAGTTTTTGCATTGACCACAGACCCATCGGCAGCCAGTCACAATAAAGAGGCGGCAGTGGGAGCAGGCATGGTGCATATGAACCATGATGAAATCCTCTTTCATTGGCAATATTGACTCACTCAACTGCATCAATATGTCCAGAACAAACACATACAACACAATGTCACACCCACTGTCAATTTTTCCTCTATCTGAAGAACAGTCTTTCTCCACTAGCAAGTATTAAGCATAGCTATCTCATAAACAAAGATGAGCTTTCTTTTCTGGGGAGCATGTGTGGTGATGAGATGAACTGTACCTTATGCATCAGTTGGGTATCTTTAGAGGCATTACTGGCCATCTCTGCTTGAGCAACTGCCTTGGAAGCACGTTTGCTAGATGCAGCTTTTTTTGTCTTGCCTTTTTTCAGTGCATTATTACGTCCATCCTCCTCCTGCTGCTGCAGCTGCATGATCATATCCTCTGCAGCACCAGGCCAGTAGTCCCCATCAAAGTATGGCAATCTAGCCGCAGTTACCTGCAACCATAGTCACAACCAACTGTCACATGCAATCAGGGGATTCCAACAACCCAACTCTTGCAGAAATTGAAAACACATACAAATAGTTGTAATCGTTAGGACTCTGTTAAGACATTCCATTTGCAGATGCCAAAACAAAGCTGGGATCTGAAGGCTAAGCTCAATGAATGAAGAGGATATGATGATACCTTTGCTTTGCATTCACCTATTGAGGTGAAGAAAAAGTCATATAGATTAGTAACATCAACCACAATGTTATCTGCAGTTGCCTTTCGTAGCATCGTCAAATACCAGTCCCGTAGCTTGTCGGACTTGGGGGTTTTCTGAATTTCAGGGTGGCAGTACAAAATGTAGTCCTCTCCTTTGAGAGGTGGGCATGCCCAGATATAGCAACTGCTAAAACCCCGCTTGCGACAGTAATCCAGATAACCAATCTGAACAATTGCAACAAGCCCATTTATCCAAATGTCCATGGAGGATTATCATCCACAGCACAAGCCATGTCAGTTCATAAAGTAGCAGAAAGAAGATGTGATGGATGCAAAAACACAAGAAGCAGAAATTAATTTATTGTCTAGCTTTGGTATTCAGTTGCATGTGCAGGACAGTTTACCAGAATTTCATGATAGACAAAGGTGCGCAATGCCTCTCCACGAACAGTTCGCACATCTGGCCTAAAGTACTTCACTGAATCCAAGTACGACAAATACACCCGCCGCTGGTTTGGAAGGGAGCATTCTGCTCCAAACTCTTGAACATACATTCCAAACAAGCAGACTTCCACACCTTCTATTTTCTGGAAGAGCAACACGACCTGAAAAGGCAGAATCCTTCTGTCAGAAAACATGGTTTTCGTTACTTTACATCAAGGTCTCTACCATTTATTCTGAGGACCAATGTACCTATCTATGTGATGAGGTTCAAACTGAAAGAGTTATCTCTAGTCATGGTCACACCTTGGACTTATATGGGTAGTCAGTCGGATAATCCTCTTCTGAGAAAAGCTCCAAAAAGCGCTGCTTCACCTCCAGTTTTTTATCCACAGAAGATATCACTCTCACGACCAGAGTCTCTGCTCCTGGAACCTGTAAGATACATATAGCAGGGGAGCTTTTTTGAGAGTTTGACGCAATGTAAAATCATTGAAATATAAAATTCTCAAAAGAGAGTGTGCCCATAAAGGCAACAAACAAGAACGATTGCCACAAATACATAAACCAAGAGTTGGCAATACCTCATTGAAGTTTTTGCTCTGGGCTTTGGCACGCTCCAAGCGTTCCTGCTTAAGCTTGGATGCCAAGCGCTGCTCCAAATGGTCACTGAGGAGAGTCTTTGGCAAATCCAAAGCACCCAGGACTGCAGAAGGGGGCAAGGGCTTTCGTTCACCCCTCTCCATTTCCAGCATGCAGCACTCTGGGCAAATGTACTCACTGTCTCCTTCATTACGACGACCATTGAAGAGAGCACATACTTGATGTTGCCACAAGTTGCATTTGTCACATTGCACCCACTAGATAACAAAAGAAGAAATTCATTGAGTCAGACGTGTGAAGAAGAGCTCATGATGGAATTTGCAAGGAGGCTTTTCTCACACCCACATTCCACCATGAACAATCACTTTCAATGCATGTTGGATAGTCCCACACTATCATTTGATCTTTTGTGCAAATGATGCACAGTCCCTTCACCAAATCTAACACTCACAACCTATGAGGCAATCAATGATCAATGGTGGAAAAACAAGCAAAAAAGAAAAGGCAGGTACTGATTCCTACCGCTTCCTCCGTCTCCTCATCATTTCTCCTTCTCTCCAATCTTGACTTGGGATACGTCTGGCCCTCCATTTCAACATTCTCTGTGCGTACATCATTGTAACAAGGTACACAAAAGTAATGCCTGGTGTCACCTGAGCCAGTGGTGTAATAGGAAGCATTTCTCTTAATGCGAATGCCACATGCTGTGCAGTATATTGGAGGTGGTTCAAAGGTGAGCTTTTCAACAGCACATAGTCGGCATGCACCCTCATGCATTTGATGCTCCATAGCCTGGTTCTTCTCAGCCTTGGCCTTGCTCTGTACAAAAAACAGAAACATTAGTCAAAGACTTGGGGGCCCAGCTTATCACAATCCACCCAAACTACGTTGCTGGATTGATACAGAAAGTAGATTTCAGCAATGAGAAGCAGATATGGAACTGAGATGCAAGACTTCACCTGACCCACCCACTGACGCAAGCCAATAATATGCTCCCTGATTTGCTGCGGAGTGAACAACTCTGTCAAGGATGTGCCCAGATTCTTTGGCTTCCCAGACTTTGATGTTGTGCCAATTGTGGAAGACAGCACTGAGTTCCCTACATTGGCAGGTTCAGGCTTCACAGGAGTAGTGACCACACCTGGCCCACCACCATCGGGACCAGTTTGGACAATGGCAGCTGATTGAAACTCCTCCTTGACTGGGCCACCACCCTCCAATTTCACAGGCCCTTGTTCTTTCTGTGGACCATTGAGTTTCATTTGTTGAGTTCCTTGGGAAGACCATGAGGGGTTCACAGCATTCTCCACTTTTACAGCAGTTTGTGTTCCAGATTTCACCACTTGTGGGAGAGGTGATGTGTGCTGCTGTTTGGAGCATGTGACAGTGGAGCCTTCTGACTTGCCAGGTGCCACAGCAGTATTGTGTTGTGTATGAGGTGGATGCAAAATAGGAGTAGCTTTTGACGACTCAATTTTCACTCGCTTAGCAGGAGGTGATTGTGCTTCTGCATCTTCCATGACCATGGCTCCTCCTGGAGGGGGCGAAGACAATCCACCTGGGGATGAAACATTTGCAAGTGTACAACCTTGGGTAACTTTGGTGCCTGAAGCTGAGCCTCTCTGTTGCTGAGCCTGCATCCGTTGCTGGCTCATGACCTGCTGACGCACAGGTCCACACACTGGACATCGTGGATCCCGACACTGCTGGTGATGGTGAAGGAGGGTTCGAGAAGCATTGCACCGACTGTAAGTACATTCTCGATCACGACATGAGCCAATGTGGGTCCACAGCTGCCGGGCCATGTTGCAGTGCGGTGTGACTTGACACTGCCCCTCAGGAGCTGTGCACTTGCTGGCATGACGCAGAAAAAGCAGCCACCTTTGTTGTTTGAAGTACTGCTGCTGTCGCTGAGCATCCACAGCACCTCCAACATGCCCACCTGGCAAGTTCCCATTAGTGCTGCTTCCAAGTTGCGCCACATTTTGTATGAGTGGTGAAAGAGCTGAACCATTGACTCCCTCTTCTTGTTGTTGGGGTAGCTGCTGGTCTTGCTGTTGGACTGAGAGCTGCATCGGTGGTTGCTGCTGTTGCAGTGACCCTTGTGCAGTTGTTTGCTCAGTTTGCTGCGAGAAAATCCCCTTAGCTTGCTGCTGTGACTGGTTCTGAGATGGAGACTGTGATGGCAGCTGTCCAGGAGGCCGTTGCTGCTGCTGCTGCAGCTGCTGGTTGTGTTGTACTTGCCACCTGCGCTGCTGCTGCTGCTGCATGAGGATATGTTGTGAAGCAGGCTTGGACAGGTGGGTGTTCTGTTGCTGGGGTGTTGCCTGATGCTGCCTCTCAGATTGTGCACCCTGTCAGTCTTGTTCAAATCAGACCTCGAGGATAGAACAGAAATCCAATGCCTCTGGAGCACACTTTAGAGAGATGAACCAGCAGAAATACGAAATCCAACTAGAGTATTCACTCTCACCTGTTGTTGCTGTTGGTGCTGACTAGTCTGTTGTCGCTGCTGCTGCATACTTTGATGGTGCTGGTGTGGAAACCCTGGTGTTGACTGTTGCATGTGCTGCGACATGGATTGTTGAAAAGCTTGTTCATGCTGCTGCATTCAAAACATTCCAGACTTGTTCAAACCATTCATGAGCACTATACAGAAAGTGCCTGTGTGCTTGGGTTGATCTTAACAGAAAAAGAAGGAGTTTTGCACACTAACCCCTGATTGTCTCTGACTCACAAGACCTGACGACTGCTGGGATTCATAAATTCCTTGAGATCTGGGAAGCTGCTGCATTTGCCGCCGCTGCTGCTGTTGTTGTGGTTGTGGCTTTTGTTGAGCCCTCACACCAGGCATGACATTTTGGTGAAAACCCGTGTGTTGTATCTGCTGCAGCTGTTGCTGCAGCTGATTTGTCTGTGTGGGTGGAAATCCCTGCACTGGGATCATTTTTGGTGATATCATGGACTCCACACCCCCCAAGTTGTTCCCAGCTAGTCCATGGCCTGACACTGCAGAAAACAAACTTGCTGATCCTGCAAGGTCTGCTGCATTCATTGCATAGCCATCCCCTGCAATTCATGACAACAGCTTTAGAGTGAGGACTGATAAACAGATGAGTGAAGCCAGCTGCAAGACAAAGGCTCGCCATTAGTATGTAGATGTCCAACAAAAGGAAGATCAAAATGGAGCAAACATACGCATGCGCAGGGGCGGGGGTTGTTGTTGCTGCTGCTGCTGCTGAGTTAGACGCTGCTGATGCTGGTGCTGTGCATTTGAGAACTGTGACACATTGGGATAACCTGAGGCATTATGCAAGCCTGAATTCCCATTCATCAGGTGCTGTCCACTGGGTAGCATCAACTCATTACTGATCCCCCCATTGACCATGCCCATTGAGGCAGACTTGTGCTGTACACTACTGGTGAGCCCATTCAACCCACGATAGTGATCATTAAGCCCACCTCTAAATTGCTGGAGCTGTGCAGCAGTTACTCCACCCATCTCACTAAGGCCAGCTGATGATGCAGGTGAAAGGTTCATTGCCTGCGATGAGGTCAAACCTGGTGTGGGAATCATCTGGTTACCAACTGTCATGCCAATGCTGGATGATACATGGCCATTTTGTGACAATCGAATGCCACCTGCTTGCTGAGAGACCAAAGAATTTATTCCAGCAGCACCTGGGGTAGGCATCATGTTGTTGCTTCCATGTATGCCAAACACATTGTTACTAGCATGTCCAGGTGTTGGTATCATGTTGCTTATGGTCCCTGGTGTCAGCATCATTGTTCCACCTCCATGAGACATAGGATTCATGAAGCTACTTCCATTCCCAGACATGGGAATCATGCTGCTCAAGCTTCCACCAACCCCTGGAAGCATTAAATTCCGTGCGTTTGCTGGGGTGGGTGCTGTGTTGCCACTGTTCCCAGACATTGACAACATGTTGCTCCCAGTAGTACCGGGTGTTGGGATCATGTTGGATGCTGTCCCTGGGGTTGGAATCATATTATTGCCTGCTGCTGAAGAAGAGACCACCTGAGTTGTTTGCTGGGGCTTATGCACCATCCGCTTGGCCACTTGTTGCAACCGCTGCTCAAGAGTTGAGTAGTCCTCGTACTCCTCCTACGAAACCAACAATGGGACAACTTACATATATTGGCTTGGTAAACTGCCCCAAGTCAGGGCACTATCCCCACAGACCTACCCCACAAAAGATCACAGGAATGATGATGAGGTTGATTGTTTTACACTACTGAACACTACTACTTCAATAGAAGAAAAAGAGGTCATACCTTGCTGGCTGCATTATTGTACAGTGCCTCCTCCAATCGCTTCACAAAATCTGGAAGCCTTTGCTGCCACTCAGGATTGCCAAGTTGCTTCCGGTTCTTAAAGAGCCGATTTCTAAAAATTCCAGATTACAGAAAGGCCTCAATATCCATCTCAAACTCTCCAGCATGAGAAGCTCCATACACAACATGATCCACTAAAAGTTGGCATTTGATACAGCAATGGTGGCAGCTGCCATCATAATCTCAAGCAATCATGCTGAAGCACTGTAGCAACCTGATGTGACTTTACACCCCAATGGATCAAACTCTACTGAAGGGTTTTTCCTATGTGCAGCAGCCACCAAGTGTATCTTGGTATCAATGCTCAAAAGGGTTGGCAGGGAGTCCTAATGTTCCAACCTACAAGTTCTTCAGAGAAAATCATACAGTTTTTCCCATATTACTGGTGAAAATCCAGCCCATTCTATGCTGGAGTATATGCTGCAAAGATCTGGATCTCCAACTGCAGGATTCTAAGTTACACAACTCAATAGAATACATTAGACATGCATCCCGAACACATTCTAGCATAGATAGAACAAGAGGAAGGGAAATGCTCACATGTTATCAGCAACATCACGGCGGAGATTGGTATTATCAGATTCATTCTGCCATTGTCGCCATAATCCTTGCATTCCAGAGTTGTGGGTGTTCTCATTTTGCAGGGGCCCGGGAGCTTGCCCGGGCACCTGAGTCTGTGCTTGCATTTGTAAAAACCTGAAAACTTGCTCAGCTCTCCCACACCCCACTACAACTCTCAACCTTTTATGATCACTACTACGTCCCTGCCCACTCTGTCAACCTCCTCTTCCTGCGAGCCTTGCCCCTGTGCCTAGACCCTCTTGATTGCATTCCTACTTTCCTCCACACCCAAACTTAATCCCTTTGGATGATGTTGATTTAGTACTAGTGCTGCCTTGCTCCTCCTCAGATTGTCACTCACAGAATCATCAAATGCTTGCTGCAGTGTTGTTGTTGTTGTCAAGCTCAATCTTTTGTTACACCTCAAGCACAATACATCCCCCAATAAGTAGAGAATCCTCATCCACGTTGCACACAAACAAGCATTCAAAACCCTTGGTGGTTGGTCTGCGATCAAGACAAAAAACACATGGTCTGTCATCAAAAGGGTAAAACCTCTCTCCTCTCCCCCATTATGCCAGAGTGAAAAAAAGCTCTAGCGAAGAAGGAAGCTTTTGAATACACAAGGGAGAAACGCCTGCTGCTCTGAATCATGATACATTATGCTCTGATGGAATATGAAGTGAAGCTCTTCATGATGAAGTGAACTTCTTGTGGCAGGCCACAAAGATTCTGTCACACATACCTCAAAGCAATAATGGATGCATAGAAGAACCTAGAAAAGGGTTTGCAGAGCTAAAGAAATGTTTTAAAAAATTCTGCCACCAAAGACATATAGTCCATACCTGAATGGCATGCAAAATTCACCTAGGGTTTAGAAGATGTGCTGTTCCTGAACCACTGTAAAGCTCCAAATTGGGTCTGAAGACGCCATCCTGCCTGCCTGCCTGCTGTGGAAAAGAATAAACTAGAGAAGTGCCAATCCCGAATCCAAAACCGCACAAACTTTCTAACATTCAACACATAGGTAGCACCCCAGAAGCAGCAGCAGCAGCAGCAATTCTGCGATCATGGCAAACCCAGAAACAGGGAATCAACAAAAAACCCAAAGCCATGAGCGATTTACAGGACCGATCGTCCCAGAAAGACTGACTCCACGGAGGTGATGCCCAAACCCCGGCGATGATGATGATGATGATCACAACAACAGCCGCTGGCTGCGTTTGTCCCTCAAGCTCAAAATTGCACAACAGATAGATTTCCTACTTTCCTACTACTACTCAGTCCACAACAACAACACACACACAAACACACACAAGGAAGGACCCAAGTTCCCTATTACAGAAAATCCCTCTTCCAGAAGGATTCTTCACAAACTATCCACAAGGAAAAAAAAACCCCACAACCCACTAGGTACCCACTACGACCAAAACAATAACAACAACAACAACAACAACAATAGCAACAAAAAAGCAGCAAATCATATAGATACATATACCTGCCGCAAACCCAAACCCAGAGACAAAAAAAACAGCACCCCAATCACCACACACGCATACAAAACACACCAAACGGACAACGCAAACGTGTGTGGCACAAGACAGAGTGGAAGAGCAACACAGGAATCCCACCGCTGAGAGCAAGTGGAGGAAATGTGAGACGATTTTCAGGGATGCACAAATGGGTTTGCTTTGTGAATGAAGACAACAATGAGAGAGCAGCGGTAGTGCAAAGTGCATAGGTAGCAAACACGCGAGCGAGCGGAGCGAGCGAGCGGGCCAGCCAGCCAGCCAGCCAGCGAGCAGGCGAGCGAGCGCACAGGAGAAGCTAGGGTCTCTGGGCTCGCTGGCTGGCGCTTTTTCTGACTGACGCTGGAGGATGAATGAATAAATGAATGAATGAAAAATGACAATCCATCCATCCAACTAATGGGTGAATGAGAATTCCCCAACCCATCCATCCATCCATCCATCCATCCAATTAATGGGTGACTGAAATTTCACAAAACCATCCATCCATTCATCCATCAATTCAGTGAAAAATGACAGAATCATCCATCCAATTAGGAATGAATTTGATAACAACCATCAATCCAATCAATCAGTGAATGATTGAATGAAAATGAAAAAACCATCCATCCCATGAATGAATGAAAAATGAAAATCCATCCATCCCCTGAATGAATGAAAAATGAAACAACCATCCATCCCATGAATGAATGAAAAATGAAAAATCCATCCATCCTATGAATGAATGAAGACAAAAAAGCATCCATCCAATGAATGGATGAATGAAGATGGGAAAAAAGCCATCCATCCTATCAATCAGTGAGAATGACAAAATCATCCATCCCATGAATGAATGAAAATGAAAAAAAACCCATCCATCCTATGAATGTGAATATGAAAAATATATCCATCCCATGAATGAATGAATGAAAATGAAAAAGCATCCATCCAACGAATGGATGAATGAAAATGGAAAAATCATCCATCCTATGAATGAGTGAAACTCACCAAGTCATCCATCCCAGGAATGAAGGACAATGACAAAATGATCCCGGTTTTTCATCCCCTTTCATTTTCTGTCCAGGTGTACCTATTCTACTAATACCAGCAAATCACTTACCTTTCTTTCTCATCCATCCATCCATCCATCCATTCATCCATACAATTCTCTCTTTCCCTCTGTCTCTTTGTGTTTTCTTCAATTTCCTCCCCTCTTTTTTTTCTTCTTCCTCTTCTTCTTCTTTTTGTGCTGGAAAGGAAGTTTGATGCAAACCTCCTTCCTTCGTCTCTTCTTCAATTGGAACCACCACCCCGTCCTTTGTTCCAAACAAAGCAGTGGGTGTTGTGATTGCCAGGCACCCACCCATCTCTGTTTTCTTTTGAGTCCCCAGAGCCTTGGGGGTATTTGTTGTGATTTGGTGATGGGTTTGGGCACCACCCATCTCTGTTTTCTTTGAGTCCCCAGCCTTGGGTGTGTTGCTGTGATTTGGTGATGGGTTTGGGCAACCACCCATCTCGGTTTTCTTCCATTCCCAGCCTTTCCCAGCCTTCGGTGTTTCTGGTGATCGGTGATGGGTTTTGGGCACAACCCATCTCTGTTTTTGTCGGCCTTCTTGTTGCTCCAAGTTTCAATCGGAACACACTTCTTTCTCCACTAGAAATGAAGTGCATTCTACAGGTAAGCATTACAGCATACATCATGCCTAGAAGATCAAAAACAAACCATAGTTTTTCTTTCATTCAATTGCTGCTGCTGGCAGCAGAAGTATTCTTTTGCTGCTTGCAAGACGGTGGGTCAAACACTCTTTATGGAAGAAACAGGAACATTTTGTCTCCTTTAATTTTAGTATACTCAATTCCATGCAACTTTTGGCTTTTATCAAAATGTGTGCATTGTACTTATGCATTTTGTGTATGTGCATCTTGCTGCCTGCTCACAGAATAGAAATTGGGTCATTCCAAAATTCTGCAAACACACACCATGGAGCGATGCACCATGGAACTTCCTAATTACATAGTTTCCAAAACAACCCTAGTGTTGTGTGTACCCCACTGGTTTAGGGTTCCTTAAGTCAACTTTTTTCCATGATTTTGATGGTTCTGTGAATAATTCTCGACACAAGTCTATGACTATTGTCATACAGATCTCTCTTCTTCTATTGTTTCCTAAGTCTTGTACTCATTTACATTCTGGAGAGAAAATTTGGGTTTTGACAAAGTGCACTTTGTTTCTAGGCATCTAGCCGATCTAGAGTGTGAGTTTGTTATGCATTGAGTTTAGCAACTCTGAGTAGGTATTGTATGTGATTGTGGGTTATGAAATGAAAGGAATTCCCGGGTAAAACTTTGAATTGTCCTTGCAAATCCAGTCAAGTAGTTTGTTTCATTAAGGTAGTCAACTCTTGAAAGTATGTCAAGAGCATAGATGCGTACCATATGATACAAGGTGGGACCATATGGGTGGCATGCGTGTGTCTTGTTTGGGAGAGCAGAATTGTGATCCTTAATCTTTAGATCTTTGGAAGGTATTTGACTCAACACATTGAGTATGCAAAAAATTGATCAAATAAGCATGTTTACCTCTTTCCCAACAAAAGAGGGAACTTCTTTGCTATTTCTTTTTCTCTCATGCCCTCATAAAGGTTCTTTTAATTAATTAACAAGTCAATAGAGTTATATGGAAAGTAGGTGTGTTACGAGGTTCCATCTTGAGCTTGGCCAAAACAAGGTGTGAGTGTTGAAACATGAAAATAATTGCAATTCAATCTCCAAAATCCACCAAAATCAAATGTTGCTAGAGTTTGATATCATGTCTTTGTTTTTTTTTTTCCATGTTTCAAGTTGTTGTTTTTTTGTGAATTTGGTAACGGATGCATTTCAAGCAATCTTGATTGAATGTTTAGGAAGTGTCTCCTAAAAGTTCAATTAATTTTCTTGTTGAAAGTATGTTCATCAAAATTGTGCGAGAAAGCACTAAGATCTAAGAGACAAAAATTGATGTTAGGATTAAGAGATTTGTGTTATGAAGTTTCTTTCCTCTTTATTTTTTTTCCAAAACTTACATATTGATGTTCAAATTGCATAATATGGAGGAAGCACTTTGTTGAACTTTTCATTTTCGCAATTGGTTGATTTTTGCACAAGAGGTTGGAGAGGGGTTCAAATCTCTAAACCATTGTTTGTGTTCTCAAATGGTTGGTGAATAGCAAATTAAATGTACAATTTAGGATGAAAGTTTTCTATTATGAGTTTCTTTCCTCAAAAGCCAAAAGGTCAATGTTGTGTGTGAATTTTTATTTTTTATGTGATGTGTGTGTGTTTTTTCCAAATTTGTGTCCACATTCTTTTGTGTTTATGTCTATGTCTCCATGTGCAACCAAAGGCAAGGGACCTCCAAATCACAATTCATGCCTTTTGTTGGCCCTACCTTGTAAAGCATGAATACTATGTTGAGAATCATTATAGAGTATTATAGCTTCAAGGGATTTTACCCCCTAGAAACTAAGTGAGATGATTCATCTTAATTTGGTTGTAAAAATATTCATATTCATCTTTTGACATTTTGTTTTCTCTACCACCTTCTCAAATGTGCACCTAGCCCCAAGTGATTTTGTCACCAATCCATAACTCACAATACTAAATATGAAATTATTTTTTTCAAAAATGATTATGGCACCCATCATACACAAAAATTCATGTGATTTTTTCAAAATGTGACAATGTGATTGAAAATATTCAAATGCACATGTCATGACGAGTTTTTTCTTTTTTTTTGAAATTTTGCACAAATGTGAAAAATAAATATGAAAAGGGAGTATTTGATCACCTTTATTTTTGAGGAAAAAATACTTAAATTTGTAAATGTTTGAAAATCATGTTGTGACATTTCCTTATTAGTTTTGGTTTCATAATAATATTTTAAATGTTTAGATAAATTCCTTGAACATGTCATCATGTTCAACATTTAATGTGAAACCCCTTTTGGGTTCTTCATAATTAATGTGATGTTATTTTTAAAAATTAAAATCATGATAATTTATTTTTACAACAACATGGTGATGCACATTAAAATATAATTTTTATTTTACGTTTCCCTTGGCTATGACCAATTTATCATACAATATCAATTGTTGATGTGAAATTAATGGCAAGGCCATTGTGTATAACACACCTTGTTTTTGTTGTTTCTAATGTATGTGTGTGTTTTTTTGTCCAAATCTATTTCCACTCTTTAATCTCTTTTGTGTTTGTGATTCTATCTCCATGCAACTAAGTTGTGAGGACTTCTAAATCATTGTCCTTGATGTTTTCATAATAAAAAACAACTTATTGTGTCCAAGTTTTTCATATGATTTGTTTGAATGTTGAACCCCAATCCAAATGACTTTAAAAATAGCTCAAAAAAGCAACTAATAGTATAAATAATTCTAATACCCAAAAACTTTTTGATGTGATCAATGGTTGAAGTATCTTTCATTGAAAAACCCTTTATCATAACATCAAGCTAAAGAGGTTTGAAATTGTCAATATTTGACAAAATGGTCTTTGTTTACATAACATATAAGCTTCATATGCACAATTTATTAACAATTAGTAATCGATTTAACATTTAATACATGTCGGGTTACAAACCATATAATATGGGTTCCAATAATTCATAAGCATTTTAACAAACTACCATATAATATCTTACTTGCTTGTCTCACATAAATGAATGTGGATTCACAATGTAAGAGCATCCCCACTAGGGTTTTTTTTTCAAAATGTGGAGAGTGCCAAAATGGTTACCCTTTATTCGACAATGTAGCATATTTTGCTATAAGTTGTTTTAAACAGATAAATGTTAAACTAAATTCTTTTTTTTTAATAGCATGTGGGCAATAAGTTTTTTTTTTAATGAAACCTATATGGCCTTTTTTTTTCACAAATATCCTACAATTGACAAATGTCTAATTAATATTTAGAATGATTACCAATAATTCAACTTTAGATTTCCTAACTATGGTAATGAAGCAATTTTACATGTAAAAATCAATTCCCCACAAAAAATAGCCCATGGCTTAATCACATAAACCGATTACCATTCTCCTTTGACGGAATTGAACCTTGACCACAAAAGGTCTTGCCAATTACAACAAAGGAACCTTGCATCCAACAATCATTAACCTCGTTCAATTTTCAAACATCCAAGTTTTGGTCCAACACCTGAACCATATGAAAAAAATTCACATAATTTTGTTTACAACATATGAACAATACCACAAATCACAATTACACACCTACCTTATACATCACCATCATTTCCCTCCATAATGCAATTGTATCACAAAAAGGGAAATTGAAAAGATGAAATTTCTTTGACTAAACATTTTAACACACAAATCAAAGTGTATAGTTAACTAATTTTGAACAATTTATTTTTCATGAACATTGAGAGCTTGTTAAATGTTCTCCCATCCTTAACAAACCTTAACATTTGAACCATCACAATTTTCATCAATTTAATGTACTCAATGAGCTTTTCATTAAGGATGGTAGAAGAATCTATTTTCTTCCATGATATTGACATTAGATTTAGATTATAATGTCTAACCATTATCCTCAAGTTGCATTGTGGAACATAATGAACCTAAAAATGAGGATTACATATCGAGCATATGTGAATCCATATGAGGTGGGACCATAATCCCTTTCATAATATTTTGAACAATATAAATGGCTAACTTGATAATCAAATGTAGAAGGAATGAATCTTCTACCACATTAAGGTTCAAATAGTACTAAGGGTACACAAAGCCAAGGGACATCATAATTTCATGTTCAAAAAATTGCTTCAACAATTTTTGAAGAAGGGTTTGGGCTACTTCAACACATGAATTCTTCACTTCAATAATAAGCCTTTTGAATGCATCTTCATCGACCTTGATCCAAGACCCATCTACTAAGCTAAAAGGGTGAACAACATAAGTATATCTTGCAATCTTACAATCAATTTTTTTAAAATGTTCAATAACATTTGAACACTAAGAGAAAAACAAAATATTTTGAGAATGTTGAAGCAATTTTGTGAAGTTTTCCAAACACATGATCATCACAATTGAAAATTGAATCAATATAAAGGTAAGATAATTCAACCTTATCAATATTTACTACATTCACAAAGTCAATAATAGTAATAACTCAACATTGAGCATATTTGATGAGGGTATGAACCACCTCCAACATGGGCATGAGACATGGAAAAACCAAGATTAATTAATTCCAAGTTTTCACAAGGAAATTTGGTCTTGTCATAATTAGAATGCATAATCAAAGCCTTGTACTTAGCCATGACATGCTTCAATGAATTCAACATGTAAATCCATTGGGTTTTCATTTTTTCAACTTAAAACCTTTTATTTCGAAATTTTCAACAAGCTTTACAACTTCAAAAAAAAGTTAAATTTATGACTAAAAAAGGAACAAAGGGATTGCAACATTGATTCAATGTGGGATACCAAAGGCAATTTAAACAAAACTAAAATCACCAAATTGGTTCAATGTGCCACTAATGTAGACTAATTTTTTTAAAAACCAACTTTATATTTGAGTTGTGATGTTACCTTAATGCAATGTCCTCTAAACATATAGTTTTTGTTACAACTAAGGCATTCACCTTGAACCAAACTTTTCATCCAACACTCTTCCATATTTAACAATGCATTTTAAGAGGATTACAATAATATTACCTATAGTAACATCCACTTCCACTGTTTTAAGGTTAATAAGATTGGAATTTAACATCAAATTTTAATGACCTAAACACAAACATTGTTAATTGTCCAATATAGTGACTTGATCTACATTCACCAAGAAAAAATTAGCCCCTTGCACAACAATTATAATGGAACTAAAGATAATATCACGCATTGCATCAACCATGTCCCAACTAGTATCATTTGTCCAATGTTTTTAAAGGTTATTTTTTTCAAAATGCAAAACAATTCCATGATTGTTTCAAATTTAAACATTAGGCAATTGTTGTTTAAAAGGTGGAAAAGATGATGAACTAAACCATTTATTTAAAAAATATAGGATGAAAATTAAATTGCATCAAACTCAAGACCATTTCATAGTGTTTACCAACATAAGTTCTTTCTTTTTTGGCATGCATAGAATCCTTATTAAAATATCAATTTCCATTAGCAACATTGGCAAAAACAACAATTTTTTTTTTTGCATGTCATGTTTGTATTGCCCCAAGGTAATGGACAAATAGGTATAAATTTTAGGTGCACCCATCCAATTGATTCATTGTTTTGAAATCTACCCATCTACTTGTTAGGTTTCTTTTCAAAATAAATGGGTTGAGTAGTTGATTTAATCATGCCTCTATATCATTTTTTTGGGGGTTGTCACTTTCTTTTTTGTATCACAAGGTTTCATATCACTGTGAAATGTAAAAACATATAAATAATTAGCTTCAATTCATTTAAATCTTATAAAATGAGATTCTTAAAAAAATGATTTGAAAGATTATACAATAATATATTCAAATAAAACAAGTCAATTTTAAAATAAATCCAATTTTTAATATAAAACTCATTTTAGAGATATAAATGTTTTAAATTAATTTTATGTTATTTTTAATAATTCAATAAGGTTTTGATGAAAAATTAATAACAAAAAACATTAAAAATAAAATTCGAATTAACTAATTTCTTTATATTGTTATATCCTTTTATGTTATAAAAAATTATTATCGCCCTAAGATAATAGACATGTGCATGTATGATTTTAGGTTTTACCAAACGTGTATGGGGAAAACACAACCAATTTCCAAAGTATGTAGAGTTCTACTTTCCTTTTATAGTTGTATGGACCATGGATTTTATTTGAGAGACCAAGCAATTGTCCTTTATGATACATTTTTCCCAATGAAACTAGTTACCCAATAATCTTTAAAAACTTGAGCCTTGTCCTAAAACCTTTAAAGTTTCTTGGACAAAAGAATTTTTTGCGCTAAAAAGCAAACAATAGTTCAAGAAGAGGAGATGCAAATGAACTTATGCATTGACCACAAAACAATTATGTTCGAAGTGAAAGTTCTTCGCGACTTTCGATGGCACCATTACAAGCAACCTCACAAGTTTCATGAATTGAAGATAATCAAACTTAAACAAACACAATCAAATCAAAAATGGATAAATCAAAACACAATCCAAACCTATAAACCTTAAGAACATAAAGCTCAAAATGCATAAAAATTAAAAAAAGGATCAAAAGATCAACATATGGGTTGGATTTTGCAAGAATCCTTTAATACACATCAATTTCCAAACTCTTGAATTTATTTAGTGTTATCAAATTCCCATCACTTCCCCTTGCAATTGATTTGCGTGAATGTTGCAATGAAAAAGTTCCACCATTAAATTTACAACAATTTTAAAATCCACATGTTCAAAAACCACAAATATTCAAAATTATAACTTCCTCAAGTATTCAAGGTGCAATGACCATCTATTGCCACCATCTTCAAGCTTTCAAAACACAAGGTGTAAGGGATTTGAAAGCAAACCCACATGTTGGTTACTAGTTTTGTGGAAGGGAAGTTCATCAAACAACCTACTTTGTTGAATGGGTGCAATTTGGTGATCTACCTTAATCAATGGTCATAGATTGGCAATGCACTTAAACCTTAGAATGTTGTAAAGGAAAAACCTTAAAACGTTAAAGTTGTCGTTAAGATGGAACTTGCAAATAGACGAATTATATCAACAATGGAGGAAGACATGTCGTTTGCCTTTTGGCACACATGATAAATGTGTGGGGGTGTTTGAAGCTATTTAATTTTATTTCATGTCATTTTGCACATTCCTTTTATACATTATCCTTTTGACTATAGATTGTTAGAAAAATAACCATGATCCTCACCCATATTGGGCATCTAGGCTTGCATCAATATTTTTCAAATTCATTATTACTTATTTAAATATCCCAAGCCCCATGATAATCTTGATAGTGGGACTTTGAAAAACAAGAGACTACTTATAACAGATTAAATGCACCAACGAAGTAATCTAGTTAATCAACAAAATGGGAGATGTGCCATGAGGATCAATCAAACAATCTAGCCAATCCACAACACGATTCAAACTATGCAATGGTTTTTACTAGACACTACGTCTTATGCAAATGTGGTCCCAAAACCATTAAACAAAAAAAAACCAAACGATTAAATTTTTATTGTTTTACATCCAAAACATGCTCTTATAATGTGTGGTGGAAATGCTTTAAATTGGTAACATGAAGTTGTTTCTAGTGGGGGCAAATCATTAGTATAACATTAAAACTCAAACAAACATAATTGTCTGCAGATTCATTACTGATCTTACTTGCAATGTTCAATGCTTAAGAATTCAGGGAAAACAAGACTATAATTCCTTTAGGGTCTGATCAAAAGTTCAGAGGATGCATCAAACCAACGTGGCAATACATAAATGCAATACATAAATACGTGGGATTGAGTTTCACCTACAATTATGACCAAAGTGGAAAACTCCCTGGAAAACACTGAATTCACAGGCCTTAAATCTTGTTTGCTCAGTAGTACTGAATTCCATACTTGTGGTCTACTACTACACTTGGTGTATTGCAATCGTTGTAATTCGGAGGAACCTTGTTCTGTATAAACTTAGATATGGTATCTTACAATCTCCAAAATCCAGCTCTTCTGATAAGAACCTCACTCAGGGATCATCATCCTTCCTTCCATCCTTTGTCTCTGTCTCTTTAACAATTTTTACCCTCTGTGTGCCTGTTGTTTTTCCTTCTCTGCAATTGTCCAAGAGAAACTCTTCTGAGCCCCTTTCTTCAAACAGTTTGGACTTCTCCCTCCTTTCCTTCAAGATGAAACTCACTCAAGGCTCTTTCTTTCTGGGAAGGAAAATCATAACTGCTTCTCTCTAGGTTTCCAGCTTCTGTCAAGTTCTATTACTACTGCTCCAACGTCTGAGAGCCCCCTGTGAATGAATGCACTTGAAGAACAGATTAACCTGATCCCCCCCCCCCCCCCCCAACCAGAAAACCTAACACTATTCCAATCCTAAAAACCTGCTAAGAACATGGAAAACTCATCATCCACTATGAGCCCTAATAGCTTCTCTGCAAATCCCCACAAGAATTCTACAACAGAAGGAGAGAAAAGGAAAAAAAACTGTGCTAATCTGCAAGAAAAGTGCTAAGCAAAGTATGAAGAAGGAGAGGATTTGCCACATGAAGAAGATGGAGCAAGTATTGCAGGTACCTAGATCTGCACCCCCCATGAAATTTTCCATCAGAAATAAATCCACTGCAACCCTATTTTGTCCACTACAAATTCCAGAATGATTCTTGACAGCAAGAAAACCTTCAAGAAAAGTGCTGAAGGGTGTAAGAAGAAGACGAAGGAGAAGGAGAAGATGAAGGAGTGCAACAACAGCATGAAGGTGTTGAACCTGTTGTCTAAGGCCCATGATATTTGCCAAAGCAAAGACAACCCTTGGGTTCAGCATCTGTGGGAATCATGCCACCTCCCTTGCTTGTATCAATGGCTTCAAGCATCTTGACGACCTCACTCATGGCAGGTCGTTTGTCTGGATGACCATCCCAGCACTTCTTCATGACATTTGCCAAGGCATGAGGACAGCAACGAGGGATTTCAGGTCGGCGATGCTGGTGCACCACCAAAGATGTCATCTCGATCATGCTGAGGTCGCCATAAGGCAGCATGTCGCAGCAATAGATCTCCCACAGACATATCCCGAAGCTGTACACGTCGCACTTCTTGTTGTAAGGCTTGCCATCCAACACCTCAGGAGCCATGTAATTGACAGTCCCTGTTTGGCCCGTCATATCACGAGTGTTTTGAGCTTCAACTCTCGCCACTCCAAAGTCTGCAATCTTAACATTCCTTTGCTTGTCAAGCAACATGTTCTCCGATTTCACATCTCGGTGTGCGATTTTCTTGGAGTGCAAATAGGCTAACCCTCGAGATACATCCAGAGCAAGCTGAATGACTGTCTTGAAGGAAAGCTTCCTTCTTCTGTTCCTGAAGAGATAGTCTTTCAGAGTACCTCCTGGTAAATATTCCACCACCACGCAGCAGGCATCATTGGGGACATGGAAGAAACCATCATCTCCCATGACTGTTGAAGGTATTCTCAGATCTGAATTCCCCATAGAAGCTCCGATGAACTTGGTGACATTCGGATGATCCAGTGTATGCCATACAGCTACCTCTTGTCTGAACTCTGCTCTTAGTCTTTCCACCTTCTCGATGGTCATGGTGGATTCATTTCCCCAATCCAGTAACTTCACGGCCACATCCTGGCCGCCATAGACTCCCCTGTGCACCGTTCCGAAGGTACCGTGCGCTATCACATTCTTCAACAAAACCTCCCGTGGATCTATCTCCCATTGTTGCCGCGGCTCTTGCCGCTCAGCAGGAGGTGCTGCTGCGGCAGCTTTCTTGGACTTGCTCGCACTCCTGCTCAAGTGCCGCTCCAAAGCTGCATCCAAATCTGCCAGATTCAACATATCTGCTCTCACCATACTTGCCGTCTTCTTAATCGGCGTCTCCTTCGACGACGAGGACGACATCTCTCCTCCTCCATGAGGAGTCGCCGTCGTCGCCGGCTGCTGCTGCTTCTCCTCTTTCTCCGTGTCTTTCTCCTCCCCTATCACCCCCTCCATCTCTCTCTCTCTCTCTCTCTCTCTCTCTCTCTCTCTCTCTCCGCTACGGCAAACCTCAAACCCGTACCACTTCCACAAATCCTCCAACAATCAGCTAGCTAGCTAGCTAGCTTCCTTACTTCCCACACAAAACACTAATTCACCAAAACGTTCCAAAAAAATTCCAATCCTCCCACCATTCCGAGGCTCATTCACCAACAAAAATACTCTTCCCCTGGCGCCACACCCTCTCTCTCTCTCTCTCTCTCTCTCTCTCTCTCTTCCCCTGCTGATTCCGGGTCCTTGATTTTCGTGAAACCCAAACCCAAAAGGAAAAACCTGGAAAAAAAAAACCTTATAACTTTCAGCTGAAATTCTACAAGTTCCAGGGACACAACAAGAGGCAAAGCGAGAGTAGAGAGAAGAGGAATACCAAAGCAGAGGTGGGAGCAAAGCAAGGGAGCTCGGATGCCAAGGAAGGAATGAAGGAGCGATGGCGAAGAAACGGAGGGAGGGACAGAAGAGAGAGAGAGAGAGAGAGAGAGGAAGCGAACAAACTACAGTAGACAAAAGGGACCACCCTTTTCTGGACCAATAATCGGGTGCCATTTTCTCTAATCGCCTGCCAAATCGGACACCCTTTTGCAGCACTAAAATCAGGTGGCGGCCCCCTACCTCCCCCGCACCTTTTTCTTTATAAAAACAAATTAAATTTAAATATTTTATTTTATTTTATTTTTAAAAAGGGAAAGTTTATACCTAATAATAATAATAATAATAAAATCAGTCCACAAATCTATGTCCGGTTAATCACACAGCCAAATGTCCGGTTAATGAGAAGACGAATTTCGGTCTGATTTTCTCTAATCGCTTGCCAAAATTAAAATATCCTTTTGGAATTCTAAAAATCAGGTGGCCCCTGCTATTTATTTATTTATTATTCCAAAACACACACACCGCTGTAAATTTAGTTTCCTTCTGTAATTAGCAAATAATTTTTGTTTATAAATAAAATAACATAAAATAAAATAAAATCAGTCGCAAATAAATAAATGTCTGGTTATTGGGAAGACATTTTTGTATGGTTAATAATAATAATAATAATAAGACAAATGTGGGGTTAATAAGAGATTCATTTCCATATGCGACATTAGGGTCATCCAAAGTGAAATTTCAACACTAAACCTTGCCTAGGACAAGACCATAACCATGCATGCATGTATGTCTCTCTTCCATCCCTTTACATTATTTTTCACCTTTTATTCTTTTACTCATTATACCCTTTTTTTCATGTTTTTATTATTAAAGGACATGTAAATCTTTATTAATAATATGCATCGTAGATTAGGGGAATGTATAAAGGAATAAAATGAAGGAAAAGGGAGAAGTGACATGATGTCAAGTTGGTTTGACGTTGTTATGAAAATCTATGCATGTCCATAACCGGCCTGCTTATGGAACATCAACCATATTTACATGTCAAAATCAACAGCTTGCAATAGATTGGCCGTGGTGATGGGAAGTGTGTCTTGAAGGGGTGGAAGTCAGGAAGTAATTAAGTTTATAACCATTGCCCGACTTAAAATGGAAGATGCTTGCATCCTTTGTAATGTGATCAAAACTTTTTGACAAAAAAAAATGACCTAGGTAGAAAGATGAAAACTTTCTATCCCCTTCAAGCTGAAATGGCATCAACACAATTGTGTAAAAACATATCGGCATGTTTGTGTAAACAACCAAATACTTTAATTGCTAAGGGGAGGAATTGATTAGTAGGGTGTCAGTTGTGATATCTCCTTTCTTTGGCTTGAGCTGCATCCAAGGTAGTAAATCTTTGTGTTGGGCAAGGTCAAGGAAATAAATTTGTTCAAGTTGGGTTGGCAATGACAACGTCGTCTAAAGTGCGAATGCCATCTTTGGTTAGCACAATGTCAATTCGTCAATAAGAAGAGTTGAATGTGGTTGAAAGAAATGCATGTTCTATGGTTCTTTGGAAACATGGAGTTTATACTTTTCAAAGATTTCATCATGTTATTTGTTGACTTGTTATTAGTTTGCTTGTTGGCTTGCCTACTAAGGCAAGGATCCAAGGCAAGAAGGATATTGTGTTTAGATTCATTCTATAGTATAGTAGCTTAAGGGATTTTGGGCCCTAAGTAATAATAGGTCTATTTTTTGAAAGATGATATTTTGGCTTCTATTGAAACTTGAAATTAGTCATAATAGAGTTATAATATATTGAAGGATTTGGGTTTCTTTTAGAGGATTTTTTGAAGATTATATTTTTGCATGGTGAATTATTTGAGTTTCCATAATTCTTCCTTTGCTTTAAGCTAGTTTTTAATGTAAGTGGCAAGGCCACAATGTGACACACCGCTTGTCTTTTTTAGAATGAAGCAATGCTTCTTCAAGACACATGTATATAACAAAAGTATAGTTAATTATGTATAAGATAAATTTTCTTGATTTGGATACACACACATATGCTCACACAGATGTATAAATAGCAAATACACTTGAACTTGGGGGAAAACATTGAGTTTATGGAATGCATTTGAATAGTTTTTTTTTTTTTTTTTTTTTTTTTTTTTTTTTTTTTTTAAATTTAAACTTCACTTTGAAAATGTGAAAAGTAGGAAAGAATAATGGTAATAGAAATGGAGGCTTATCAATTTCATAATATTTCCCCACCCCTTTTTATTTTTTTTATATGTTCTCATATGGTTTTCAATGGTTCATCATTATTTATGTCAATCTCAAATTTGATTTGATTATATAACATTAACATGAAAAGGCACATTGCATATGTAACATGCGCCCCTTCATTGAAATAATATTAAAATTATAATTACAACCTTACATACAAATGGATTGTTTAAATCCACATACTCTACATAAATCCACAAAATAGTTTGGTAACATCGATATATATGCCACTAATGTGTAGAACACCAAAGGTCTTTGGCTCTTTTTCCTTTTTTTTATTATAAATCTAGAATTCATCTAAGTATATTTGTTATATCCTTGAACCCAATCTCATCCATGTAGATTATCACTTATGTGTTAAATCATGCAACATGATCATTTGTTACATGTGATGTTTGGCTACCTAGTCATGACATAAATGCACATAGAATGAAAAATATAAACATTGTGGTATGACATTTTATGCATGATAACCTACATTGACAATATTTTGGGTGGTTTTTCAATATGATATTGCAAAAACTGATTTTTATGCATAATTATGATTTATTGCCAAATCCTAAACAAGTTTATTGTTAATCATATTTAGGTGTTCAAACTTCGTGTAAGGTCATATTCTATTCAATCTTGGGTATTTGAAGGGTATTAGGGTCAAATATATATAATTGCAAAGGTGAAAAATACAAATCCCCACACTTGTTCCATACCCAACAACTGTTTTGGGTACCTTCCTTCACCTTTTGACATGTTTGTAAAATAAAAATGATATATGTATAATTGTAATATCACACCACAAAAATGAAGAACACATATTTGACAAATACCCACATTGACATTCTTGAAATATATTTGAAGATGAACAACAATAAAAATAGGTTTTCATTTTCAGTTTTAGGGTTAAGGTTCATTTTGCACATTGAATTTGACACAACAAACTTTCAAGTAGTGAAATTTTTTTGGCAAAGGAGCTCACTTTTGTTTTTTTTATGTTCATGAATACAATGTGTGATGACCTTTCCATTGTTTTCATTAATGGGACATAATGGAACAATATCTTGGGTGTCTTGTTCATAATGAAGGTGAAGGAGTGTTGGTCAACAAAATTCATAACCTATCGCACTACTTACGAATTCTATAAAACCACAAAGAAGTTAAAACTTTATTTTATTTTATTTTTCATCACAAACTTATTTTTGTTTATGTTTTTCATTGTAAACTTGTTATTGTTTATGTGTTTTCATTATAGATTCGCTTGATTTGATGCACCCTCAAGCTCCTTGATGGACTCAATTATGAGTTCAAATGCGAATACCACGGAAGGAGTTAGGGTGCGCTCCCTAACTCGCAACACTTTGGGGGTAGGGGGGCGTGCTGGAGCTTTAGGATGAGACTAGGAAGATTGACATGCAATTCATTTACTTGCTTGGACATACACAAAACCAAACAACAAGTTGGTTAATGCGTAGTTGGAGCACTTTGGTGCATGGACAAGCCATGGGCAACCATGAACTCACAAGATTCACCATGACCCGGACTTGAGGAAACCACCACCTTCTCCCTTATAATATATTTTGTGCCTAGCCATGGGGCCATCACCCAAATGTCATTTTGTCTCGGGACTCCCAAGTGGAAGTCTTGAAATTCACAAAATTGGGATTCCTTTGACTTTAGGGGCCCATAAATTTGTGTGAAAACCTTCAATTGAGATGAAATTTAAAGCAAAATTGTAGCTCTTGTCAAGAGCTTTCCAACAATGTGTTGCATGCCACCTGCATGTAAGGAAATTAAGGCGATTGTTGACTTTTAATGGTCGGGAGTCAAATTGTCAATTTGATTCCTAGCCTTTTTTTTTCCCATAATTTTGTGTTTGAAGTATCCAAATGGGTCATGTGAGCCCATTTTAGACATCTACGTTCCAAGATCTTTTTAATGATGTAAAAAAATCCTCAATATAATGGGTTTTGACCCCTGTAATTGTTTTTTGAAATTTCGAAAGTCCATCGAAACTCTAACTCCCAAAGTGGGAGTTCACTCGGGAATGTGAGGGTTCATGAAAGCATGAGTGTGGGAGTTCTTGGGAGCATGAAATGTGACTCCCGAACTTCCCTCTTGGCCTGCATTTTTGCAAGCCCTTATTCTGGTTGTGAGCCCAAGGCTAGGGTTGTGACATGATTGAACTTGAGTTTATGTTCTATGTTGAGACTTTAAACAATTTAAGTTTTTTTTTTTTTTTCTTATATTTGTGCACACCCTTGCTTGTGCTTTGAATCGGCTTATGTTTTCAGTTGTGAATTATGATTAGATTCAATTATGTTTGTCATTGCCTTGGTTATGTTCAGTAATTTGTAACATGATATGGTTTGTGAAATTGTTGTTATCACTATTGTTGATTCACAAAGTTGTTACCATTGCTAATGTTGGTTTGCAAAGTTGTTGTCGACGAATATCAAAACTACTACCATCATTATTGTCAATTGATTTCAAAGTTATTACCATAATTATTTGTTGGGGTATTTTGGTTGTTGAAGGTTGTTGACAACCTTGGATCATAGGTTATTTGTGGCATGATAACAAGAGAATTTTATTTTTTTGAATTTGAAAAATGTTCAAACTAATTTCAATCATTTTTCAATTAGATTTGCAAATTATGCGAACAATAACACCATAAAAAATTAATGGGTTGTTGATGTTATTAGAGAACTAAGTTTTAAAGCTACTAATGCACACATACTTGAAATGCATTTGGAGTTAAAGAAGCAAGGCATTACTTGGAAACCCCATTACCACCTCTCACTATCATGGGCATTTTTCAAGGTAAATAACAACCAACCCATAAATCTCGATGCCAACCAAATAATGGGATGGATAATTTACCATAATCAAGTTTGTAATCGTGAAAGTTTGGCCTTGTGCATGAGGTGCTACAAAGGTTTTATTACATAACACAAAATGAATGGCATTACCACCATGAAAAAACATGTGGAAGATGAGCATGTGACTTTGTTAGCAAAGTATTTGGAACATGTAACCAATCAGCTTAAATCAACATGTGATTAGAAACTAGCTAAGAAAAGGTTCCACATCACACCCATTGTCATTTTTTGATTTTTTTGTTGTTATTAACCCTTTGCAAAAGATCACTTCACATAGAAGGCTTTCATAGAAGATGTGATGTTATTTGTTGCCAAAAGGTTTTTGCTATTGAAGATAGTGGAGTTCATTTGGATCCAAAGATTTGCATGTAAGTTGTGCCCAAACGTGATATTCACATTTCGAGATGAAGTTCTATTTATGTTAATACAAAAACTTTTGTGGAGTAAAACTTTGGTGCAATCCGCATTAACCATTTATGTGTTAGCCACATGTACCTTTGATACTTAAATGAGCAAGGGAACACACAATGTTTTTTTGTGGTTGTAAATATCATCTCAAATAATTGGGAGCCCAAGGATGTATTATTGATTTATTTGAAACATTTGATATTATGGAAGCAATTATGGCTTTCCAACTTTGACAACTCTTTGACATGTTTTCTCTTTCTCAAAAGTTTATGGTGTATGTAAAGGATAAAGGAATTAATTTACAAACCTTTTTGGTTATTTTTCATCCAAAAGGGTCATATATGTTCCATTAATTACAAATGTGACCAAAATTAATTGTAGCCTTATGGATATATTAAGGTTCAAGGTACTCCAAAAGGTATTGGGGGCATATTAGGATGTATAAGTATATAATTTGAATATGTATAATGGGTGTATTAAGTCCTAAGTATATTGTATTTATAACATATTAAAATATAGCAATCATACATAAAAGGTATATATGTATACTTTGAGTATATTCAAATTATATTAAAAATATATACATTTTTCCTAGAGGTAATCAAAACTATGAACTCAAGATGCTCTTCCTCTTCCTCATGGGCTGAGCATTTGCACATCTCTGAGGGCTGATCAAACTTGTGCATAGTTGTGAAACTTGAATATTGCTATAAGTTCATGGGATTTGCAAAAAAATTCAGGGAAGGAAGAAGAAGAAGATGGTGATGAATGTCATATTCTGGATCTAATGAATGTGAGTTTAATGCTTTTCAATAGTAACTTCTGCACACATCAAATCCCTCTTCACCATGAACATTACAGAAAAAAGAAGAATTTATATTATATCAAAGAGATTCAAGTAGCCATTCCCTCTCCTTTTCATCTTGCTGTTGTTGCTGGCCAGAAAGGAGGATGTTGCTGCATCTGCTGCTGGTGGAATTTGCTCTGGTTTTCGTGTAATCATCAAATGGAGCATGGTTGTACATAATTTTAAGGATTCAATACTGCCATTATAATTTTCAATAGGCCATTATAGGACTTCTTTGCACATCAAATCTCTTAACAACACTACAAATTGATCTTATTCTATTCTTTTGGATCTTATCAATGTGAATCTGTTGCTTTTCAACAACAACTTCTTCACACATCAAATCCCTCATCACCATGAACATTGAAGAAGAAGAAGAATCTGTAACATTTTTCTTCATCTCCAATTACATCTTCTCATTATCCACCGCATCCTTCTTAATTCGAGTAGTCGTCTCCTTCTTTTTCAAGAGCGACATAATTTGTCTCTTCCTATTGCTCCTGTTGCTCTTGTTGTTGTAGCAATCTGTATTCAACTCTTTATTCGCTGCATCCGTATTCCACTCTTTTTCCACCCCATCAGAATAAACAAACCATGACGAGACGAATGGACGAATGGATGGAAAGCTTCACGACGTCCTTAATTATATGTAATGTGGATGTTGTGTGAGATTTTAATTGTGCAACCTATTTATATGATAGTAGGAATTTAATTCAAATTAACCTTCATAATCATAGACAATTTTATGCTATAATTTCATTAAATTTCCAATTGGAATACATTGAAGGTTCAACTGAAATTGTTATTGGCCCAAATGTGAATACATTGAAGGTTCAATTGAAAGGACAAACCCAATTTTTGTAATTTGTTTGAATTTCCACAATGAAATCCACTCAAAATCATTATCTTTCACACCTTAATTTTGAAATTTGTAAAATAAACTACATCAAATCTAATTCACCAGAGGTTTTCCAACAACACAAAAACTTCTTCCAAATTCGAATACAATTTTCAATTTCAATTTTATGTCATTTTCATTCAAAAATGGCTCAGTAATCAATAGTTTTCACATTGTACTTCCGAATAATTTCAAACCAAGTTGTTGCACCTGTATTCATTGAGAGTTTTTTTGTAGATTGAAGGTTCCATATAAAATTTGCAACATAAAGATAGTGATTATATAAGAGCCCACAATGTTGGGCTTGCATAAAGTACATAGATTGACATACATGTATTATAAATATATACAAACTATAGTCCATGAAACTAAAAACATGGACATATCCTCATGGGGTGGTTATCTTTGATCAAATGTAGTTATCTTAATTTCATGTGGCTTTAGTTTAATTGCATGTAACTATTGAAAATAAAAACATTAACATTTTTTCTTATTCTCAATTACCTTCCTTGATTTAAAAAACAAATTGATGAGCACATGGGTATTTAGGTTTTAAAAATAAATTACTAAATTATTAAATTATGATAATGTTGGTTACTATTTTTATTATTCAATATAGATATTTCTATTTTGCATCTACAACCCAATCTTCCCAACGTTTCAATTATCTTCCCCAATTTTTTTCATAACGTTTTGGATGTGGCTTGGATTACCACATCCTGCAATTGTAAGCTTTTTCGATGTGTGTGCACACATCCCATCAACTCTATGAATATTTATCTCTTATGTTGCACCCATAACAAGTGCACAAGGACCCATGATGTAGTTCATGACACTTTTGATACGATTGTGTGAGATGTTGGCTTCCATGTGAGATGAAAACAATTACATGCGCTTCCCTCAGCCACATTCAATTCCTTCCGTTGACAAATTAACATTTTGTTCACCAAAAATGAAATTCAAACAATAGCTAGTGTTGTCATAATTGACCCAACACGTGTCAATTTATTTCCCTGATCTTGCGCACAACTTAAAGATTTGTTACCTTCGATACCACTCAAACCAAAGAAAAGAGCTATCACAATGGCACCCCATCAATCAATTCTTCCTTTTAGCATTTGTAATATTTGAATGTTTACACAAATAGGTTCATATGTTCTTACATGATTGTGCCAATGTTATTTGGAGTTTAAAAAGGCTATAAGGCCTTCCCCTTTTTGTCTTGATTATTATTTTTTCTTGAAAAAAATTCAACTGCATCACAAAAGGATACAACCATCCTCCATCGTAAGTCAAGTAGTAGCCTAGCTACTTCTTGACTACCACCCCTTCAAGACACACCCTTCATCACTACGACTAATTTATTACAAGCAATCAATTATTGAAATGGAAAGTTTTTGACATCTAGCTTGTGCTAACTTGACATCCTTTAAATTACCCTTGTTGTTAATACCTTTGTACATATTTCGAATATGCCAGTGTGTTTTATAAATAAAGTTTTGCAAGGACTTAACTGCACCCATAGACATTGTTCGAACAATGTTTTATAACATGTTTTTATTGAAGAAAAATAAAAACTTGCTCGTTTGGTTCAAAAACATTTGGTTTGGAACAACAGATTTGCACAAGATGTGGTGGCCGGCAAATTAAATATATTAAAGGAAGAAAGTAACTTCCCCTGACTCCGGACGGGCAGTAATTAGTTGGGGGGGGGGTTCAAAAGTCCAATTTTGTTTTTATTTTGGGTTGCAACGAGCTAATTTGATTGGCCCATCACCCCAAAAAAAAAAGTTGAAACTATGGAGGCTCCCTAAAATAGAAGATTATATAGCAAGATGGAGCTACCCCTGTTGCAAGTAGCACCAACAACAACTTCTGCACGTGGATCAATGATGCATTGGAAGCAAATGAACTCATTAAGGTGTGTGTCTCTGGCTGCCCTTCTCATGGAAAGTTCCTTCCCCTGAATCCGGACGGACAGACTCCCCCCCCAAACCAGCACGTGGATCCATGCCCGTCTCTGTACGCTCTGTTTTTCAAATACAAAAACATATTCTCCGTTTTGTGGGTAGCCTCAAAAAAACACCATACTCAATTTCTATGACCTTGGCCTAAGAGTTGGCCTAAACCCAGTAGACAAACAACTAAGCCTTACTCATTTGCAGAACTGCTCGGGAGAAAAGAGGAGAGGAGAAGAGCTTTTCAAGTCTAGATGACAACTTTGCTCCTGAAGTGTGAGAGAGTGAATATTGTAATTACACAATAAGCTTCCCCTGAAGCCGGACGAACGGGTCGACGAGGTAAAGAACCGGAGTGGAAAATGCGAAGGACCGGGTGAGGGGGGTTGATGGGGTAAAGAGCCGGAGTGGGAAATGCGAAGGACTAAGGCGAGGGGGGTCGACGGGGTAAAGAACCGAAGTGAGAAATGCGAAAGACCGAGGCGAGGGGGGGTCAACGGGATAAAAAACCGGAGTGTGAAATGCGAAGGACTGAGGCGAGGGGGTCGACAGGGTTGAACCAAACATTGTTGAAATAACACACCTGTGCATTATGCACGGGGCACACACTAGTTGTAGTTTAAATCATGTTGTGGACTTAGTAGATTGTTGAAATGAGAACAATCCAGATGCTCTCTTTTCATCCACGAACAGAGCAGCTACGACATTAGGTCATCCACCAACAGAGCAACTGTGACATTAGGCTTTCGTTGTTTTTGCTCGGCGCCAGCGACGGAGAGAGAAAAGGGAGAGGGAGAGCGCGCACGCGCGCGCAAGAAACGGGATGCTGCTCTTCTCGCCGTCGAAATCTACCTCGTATGCAGTCTTGGTCCTGCTTCTCTTTGCTCTCGTCATTCTGGAAATGAACTGCTTTCTTTGCAGGCAAGAGAACGCAGGGCTTCATTATTAATTTGCTTCGTTTAATTTAATTTAATTTAATTTAGTTTTGTGTGTGTGTGTGTGTGAAACACAGAATCTCAAAGCTGGAGCGATTCTGGAAGCGACAGTGTGCTCTACACTTCTGTGTTTTGCAGCCGCGATTATGGCCGCCACGCCTGGTTATAACCCAGTAAGCAGTAGTCATCATCCAGTCTCTGTTTTTTTTTTCCTCTCTCTCTCTCTCTCTTTTCTTCATCACTCTGAATTCTACCTTTCTGTCATACCTCGATTTGAACCGGAATTTCCAATTAGGTCATTATTGCATTTGTGTTGGAAGAAGTAGCTGAAAAACCTTTTGTTATTGGCAAGTTTAACACCTGTTTTTTCCCCCCCCCTCCCTCCACAAAAGAATCTGAATAGAATTTGTTTGAGGGAGATGATCTATTATGCAGTTGTTTGTTATGTTGAGCAGTTTTTTGTAAAATAAAGATTCCATGTGCGCCTGCATCAACTCCCATGAACACAGCTCTTGTTTCTCCCCAGCAAGGGAGAGAGAGCCAAATTTTCTTGATCATGAGTAATAATACGAATTTGTCACGTCAATTCTTCTTAACAGAGACGTTCACAGGGTGAGGTGTTGTATTACTCTGCTTCAGAACAATTGCAGTAGAGGTTTATCAGGTAAGGTCAACATTCTTTTCTGTCAAATGTAGTCTTTCCATTTACAATAGACAAGGTGTGTTCTTTAGGCGAAGAGTGACTCACAAGAAGTTTGGTCACAAAAAAAACTGACATAGACATACCAAGTGATGATTGTGAGGGTGATTTGATCAAGTATTATTTATTCTTAGCTTGTATCTGAAGCAGAAGCACAAAGACGGGTTTGATACGCTCATCAAGCAATACAATATCAAGGGAGGCTAATGTATACTTGAAACCAAGGAGGTTTTGAAGTTGTTGATTGGACATCAGAGACATACATACACTCACGAGACACAAAAGAGGTATTTGATTTGGTGTTTGTGAAGCCAATTTATTTAGCCCTTGTAGCAGAGAAATTCAGCAGCTGACATGTATGCCATGTTTTGGTCTTCTGTCCAATGACCAGTTGGTAAAAGTTAGGACATAATTGCATGGTCACTGTATGTTTGTTTTTGGGTGCATTCTCTTGAAAATGTTGTGTTAAGATCTTAGAGGACAGCAACACAAAGTTTGAAAATCTGGTGCATGATACAGCAACTGATTTCCTGTTTTGGATTAAAGAAGTTGATGTAAGTCTCTGTGTGATGAAAGTTAGGGTCTTTGCAATCAAATTATGTCAAACATTGTGCATTGAGCTTATGTGCGTTTTCAACCATTAGTTCTCAACAATTGCAATACTGCAGTCCAGATAGTCTAGAAAGAAAAATCCTGTGAGATTAGTTACTGACAATGACACCTTTGTGTAAGGTTATCACTGAATGTGGTAGATTGGAAAATTACAAACATCAAGTCCACTTGGTAGTAACAGAACAAACCATTGTAATGTGCTACATTGATATAGAACAAAAGGAGAATTTCAGGCTCTCTTTTTTACATAACGTCAATGCATGAGTTGGCTGCAGAGCTTGTGGTGAGAAGCTGAGAAGATGGGGCTGTGCATGGAGCATTGGACAGCAGGCTCATATGATGTGCGTGCCTGTTTCATGTCTTGCTTTGGTTTGAAAAACTTGAGGCATCCATATGACCTTGAAGACCCGGAAACCATTGCCATTGACACTGCATGTAATCTCCCTTACCAAACCTGTCTGTCTTTTGACAATGTATTCATTGGGGTGTCCTTTTTGAAATTGGTGCTGTCCAGATTGGTAATGCTCCTCCTAATAACTCCGCAGAATGTTTTATTTCTAACTTTGTTAGAGCTGAGCTGTGAAGTACTCAGTTATTATGAGCCCACAATTTCAAATTTCATTTTCCCATTTCAGGAAACCCTTTATGTTGCATGGTGTCTACTTAAAGACAGTTGACATGCAAGGGAGGGTGGTAGTTTTCTAAATTTAAACTGTTATATGAGAATTGTTTTAGAAATCTCCAAGACGCTTATGGTGCTACAGATGATAATTTATCTGCTGAAATGTACTTACCACAAATTTGGTGTTTAGGTACTTGAGGGCCTCATTCAACTTATGCCATTTAGTGACAGTTTTGGTGAAAAAACTCTGGATTTGACTTTGTTTGTTTGGCAGTCAGTGTGAGTGAAGTGGAAGCTCTATATGAATTCTTCAAGAAGATAAGCAGCACTGCCACTGATGATGGTGTTGTGAATAAGGTATAGTTCTTGCTCCACCTGCTTTCAAACAAAATGAAATTCACCATCAAAAAACCATTAGCATTGATGACTTGGTCAGTTTTTTTTGGCCTAAAAATCTGAATGGACTTAACATCGCGTGAGTACCATGCATTTGGAAAGTACATGACAGCTCTCCTATCCAATCATTTCCACCTTTTGGTTTCATATCCCTATTGATGCTTGATTTTCCATTTCTTTGCTTCTGGACTAATATTTTCACTTGCTTTGAATGTGCTGACCCCAAATTTCGGCAGGAGGAGTTTCAGTCAGCTTTGTTCAAAACAAGTAAGAAGGAGAGTCTTTTTGCAGATCGGGTAAATCCTTCATGTCTACATCCACTGTTGCAGCCTTTATCAGCCGCATTCTAACATGTGTACAATTTCACAGATGCCTGCATTCTTTTGGAAACCTGCAGCTATGAATTGTCATCTGTTGGATTGGGACCAGCTTAAATTGAAAATTGGCAAACTGGCATTGCTGCATGTGATTCAGTGGCAGGGGCTGAACATTACTAGGCTGTCTACTGTTTAGTTTTTCCTAATGTCAGAAAGGCAAAAGAATTTGTGATGCTATTGTGACTGTCATCTTGCTGTGTTTGAACATATTTGGAGACAGTTGTCAACAGTAGGGCTGGCTTGTCTTGTGGGGTGAACGAAGTGGAAAATTGTGACTATAGCTGATCATGAGAATCTTGTGAAACCTTGCATTATGTCCACATTCACTTTTCATTGCACACTTGGACTGTAATTATTTGTTGATGGGTGTTATGGAAATGCTTTCCTTGCAGGTTTTCAACTTGTTTGATGAAAAGCATAATGGGTATTTGGAGTTTGGAGAATTTGCTCGGGCACTTTCAGTTTTTCATCCCAATGCCAATGTTGAAGAGAAAATTGACTGTAATTTCACTTTGCTAAACCTCCTAGGCATTTCCTTGGTTGGATGATTGTTATGCATGAGTCCTGTGATGACAAACCTCAAACATATTGTGGCAATCCAGTGATAGCAATCCCTATGTTTAGCATGGAGTCCTCCAGGGTTCAATAATGTGCTCCCACTCTACCATGCTGTCAAACAGTTCCTTGTATCCTATATGTAGTACAGAATGCAGAGCTCAGTGGAGGCATTTATTTGTGTTTGTGGTTGTAGAATATTTGACATGTTTTCTAATCTTCAAGTTAGCAAGTTGAGTTTGTCAATAGGAGTCTGATACCCAACCTTGAGAGTACTTTGTGCTTGCTGTGCAGTTGCATTCCGCCTTTATGATCTTCAGCAACAAGGCTTCATAGAGCGACAGGAGGTTTGTGATCTTTTTTTGGTAGCCTTACACTCATCTGAAGTTCAAGATTAAATAATATAGTTTGGAGAATATGACCACCCAATGCAAATAGATTCTAAATCATGACTAGATCGAAACAAGGTCCTACATTCAGGTTGCATTCTGAGAACCTAAGTTCAACTTTTAGAAGCATGTTGTCATGCGTTTACAGGGTATTGGATATGGAATATAAATGCTGGGTACATGAGAGTTGATTTTGATCTCAAATATTTTTAAAATGGGCTCAAATCTTTCAGGTAAAGAGGATGGTGGTTGCAACTTTGGCAGAGTCTGGCCTCAACCTTTCAGATGATGTAATTGAAGAAATCATTGACAAGGTAGTTGACCACCTCTGGCTGTTTCTCTGTCTTGTTTTGCTGCCTAGGCATAATCCCCAAATCTCAATGCAGCCCTTGTTACTGGATACTACATATCATCCCTTGATTCAAGCTGGATAAGAAACATAGTATGAAGGCAGCAGCCAGAGGAAACAGTTCCTTTTAGTTTTGACTTGTAGTTTTGGATCACACCTGTGATAATTCTCAATGAGCAAAAATTCACTCTAGTCATAACTTTGAGTTTTGTAAGAAATCCCACAGTAAACTAGAGGATTACCTTTTTAAAGATCTTGTTTGACAGACATTTGAAGAGGCGGACACAAAACATGATGGGAAAATTGATAAGGAAGAATGGCGTTCGCTTGTTTTGCAACATCCTTCACTTTTGAAGAATATGACTCTCTCTTACCTCAAGTAAGTACCTTAGGGAACCTTCCTCAATTTATGCCTTTTGTCTCAAAATTTCTTGTTCTCCCCCATCAAGTGCTTTCTTCCTAGCTAGAGGTCTCCTTATCTCTGTTTTTGTTTCCCTGCATATGGATAGCTTAGATCTTTTGTCCATTTTATGCCTTCATAGTTTTTTAAATTGTCTTCCTTCTGTTGTCAGAAAGTTTTTGTCCCCTCCCTTGATTGCTTGCAAGTATGTCAAGACTAGACTTCTAGTCAAGAGTTTATCAGCTATAGGGAGATGGGAAGGTCTGTTCGTTCCTCAAATTTGAATGTGGTTTGTGACTGTTTCCCATTGTTTGTCAATTCCCAACATGGTCATGTTATTACTGCAGATCTGGACATCCTCTCAATACCTAGTTTGATTGAACTCTTGTCTAGAGGCACAAGCTTCTCAAGAGCTTTCTTGTCTCGCCTGTCAATTGAAGAAGCTACTGAGAAAGGTCTCAAAAAGTTTGTCAATAAATAAGAAGAGCTTCTAGGACTTCAAGGAGTTAGAGGGATTTTGAGTGAATGGCAGGCCAAAGTTCTTTTGTTTGTGCAGAAGAGGACTTGTTCTGGCTCCATGCTTAAATCCTCTAATCATTCTTCTTTGTTTGTTCATTTAGGGGATCTGGATCACCTAAAGAGTTTCCAATGTTCCTTCATTATTACTAACATGGATAAGTGTAGTAATGATTTTGTTTTTGTTCGTAAAAAGCTCTATGTCTCTTCAGTTTTCTTCAAGCTTAATTCTCCAGTTGGTACATATAAGGTCTCAAATCTTGCCCAGTCAGAAATCCTTAAGTTCATCTTTCTTATGAAATTTCATCATTCTTTTAATAAGGCCCATAATTTTGGTGGTCCTTGTCTTTCATTTCTTTGCGCTGTTTGGAAGTTTTACAGAAATCTGATTAAACCAAGATTCATTTGTGCAATGAGCTCCACTTCCCTTACTGAAGTTTCTAAGTTGTTCAGTTCTTTCTACAAAGCTATTTTTCCTATGGTCAATGATCTTTGGGCGTCCAAACTCAGAAAGGCATGTGTTCCTTCTGTTAGTAGTTGGATTCTCAACGACTACAGGATTCTACAGGCAGGATTAGTGTATGTGATAAAACTTAATCTTTCGAGATCAGAGGTTGATAATGCTTCTCCACTTGTGCTGCAGTTATTTGATTTTTCAACTCTAAGATACAGTCAGATAGACCTGATGGATCAAAAATCTCATATGGAAATTCTGATTAATAAATTGTTTAGTTGGATGTTTAAACTTTGTCATTGTACGATTTTGTTGGTTCAAAGAATAGCTTTGAATAGGTATTTGTGGCTTAAGAATAAACAAGAGATACATTTGTTTGAAACTCTACATAGTGTTAAAGTTGTTGAAGCTTCAGACTTAATGTCTTGGTTGAATTTCTTGTTAGATAATTTGTTTCTCTGTTTTGGTCAGCTGATGAAGTCAGTGGGGAAGTTGTGATAGTTAAGTCACTATCATACATATTACTGTTGATGGTCCCTGAACAGGTGTGAGACTGGCACTTTTGTTCATACCGGTGTGTGTTTTTTTTGTTTTTTGTTTTGTTTTTTGTCTCCCCTTGTTTGGTTCTTTCTGTGGCTTCCTGAGGAAGTGTTAGCCTTGCTGTTTCTTCTTCATCGTGAGAACGGAGATTTCTCTATTCTCAGGAAAGATATTTGGTCATTGTGCTTATAGACAATGTATTGGTATCCCCATGGAAACTAATTGTGCTGTCTATTTAGCTAACTTCTATCTTCTTTCCTATGAGTTTGATTTTCTCAAACTCTTGAACAACACTTATCCTATTGTGCTTCATAGATTGTCCCTTGTTTGTATGTTTGTGGATGATCTTTTTGTTCTGAGGCTTTGAGAGTTTTATGTACCTAGAGAAAGATGCTTTTGGTGGTGGCATATGCCCAAAAACATCTTGTGAGTTACATTGTAGTTCTAAAGGCTTCTCTTATAGCTTCTTGGATCTAGTTGTGCAAAGTCATCAAGGTATATCCTGTGGTATCTTTGATAAATGTTCTCAACCAGAGCATGGAGGTATTGACATGATTTGTATCCCTCATGTTCTTTCCAATATCTCTATTATTGCTAAATTGGGGTATTATCAATACTCAATTTTACAAAAAAAATTAGGCTTTGTAGGTCTAAAGATTTCTTTGTTTCTCAGATGGTTAGTCTAATTGTCCTTCTAAAGAATAAGGCTACCCTCTAAAGATTCTTTAATGACTAGAGGGTTGCTCAATAAGAAAAAATTCCTTTTTAGAATTTCGGCATTCGGAGTATTCTGAATGATTTTGTTTACAGTCTTGTAAGTGGGGAGTTTCCTGTAAACCCACTTGGTCTATTTTTTCTTTGCAGTCAGTTTCTCTACGTTTTGTGTTCCTTTTGTTCCTTCTCTGTCTGTCTGTTTTCAAGTTTTTTCTTTTTGTGTTTTTCCTTGTGTTGTTGTTGCTCATCAGTATCATAGCCAAGTCTTCCTGTTGCTTCTAGACTTGCAACAGAAACTCAGTATGCAGGTTAGTGTTTGCACTGACTTATACCCACTATATGGAGCTGATGAAGTTAGTCAGGAAGTTGTGATAGAGAAGTCGATATCATACATGTTACTGTTGATAGTCCCTGAGCAAGTGAGGTGAGAGACTCACTTTTGTTAATATTGCATGTGATTTTTTGTTCTCTTGCTCTTGCTTTGCGCTCATTGTATTGTCCTTTCTTCCCAGTTTTGTAAGTCCTTTTCTGGAAGGCTTTCTTTGGCTCAAGAAAGAAGTTTTTAACCTGGCTCTGGCTTTCTTAATTGTGAGAATGGAGATTTCTAGATTCTCATGAGAGATATATATCTAATTAGAAAGAAAGATCATAAATCCACTCATGAATTCAGGACTTTGTTTCAACAAGCTATGGTGTAGATTGTGGGACTTTCTAGAGAGATTTGGGTCCATTTGCTTCTCATTGTTTGAAAGTGATATTCATCAGCACATACATGTCTCAGACACTGAGTAGTGTGTTCTCTGGAATGAACCATGTAACAGGGAGATTACGACATCCTTTCCCAGCTTTATTTTCCACTCACAGGTGGAAGATTTGTAAATCAGGCAGCAAAATGTGTGTTGCTACTTCCAAGCACTTTCTGGAAAACAGATGTGATGGTGGACCTGAGCACAACCAGCTGGCCAACTACAAACTAGTGAAGTCAGCAAATTTGGCATTAGCTCATGTCAGCACTTTTCTTCAGTAAATCTTTTTATCTTAGCTTCTGTATATACATTCTCTGCAAATGTTGTTGGATATATGATTTCCATTGTGTCATTTTAATGTTGAGATTTTCCACTGAAGACCAATGTCTGACTTTCCAGCAGGTCACTGAAGCTGTTCAGTACTGGTGCAGATTTAGTCCCTCTTCCGTGTCAGACATGACTCTTTGGAAGAATTCATGTTGGAATTGGGCCTATTTTGAGTGGATAGCCATCACACAGACATTAGGATTTAGTTCCTTGCATTGCCCTCCACGGGGCCTTTGGATTCAGTTGCATTGGGCTCTTCATTCTCCTTTTCAATGAATGAAGTGATGCAGGTTTACAGGAGAAGGTTATGGAGTTAGTTCCCTGATGGTGCGATGTTCTGCTGACAGGAGCCTACCATCAAGCATTGTTGTGTCAGATGCACAATGTTTCTGTTTCTGCAGAAACAGATGCACATACTTCCAGAGAAGGCACTCATTTCCGAAACCCATTCAAGGATACTTTTGTATCTGCTGATAATAATGTCAACAGCATGTTATAATTAGCTACTTTTCTAATTCCCTTTCTACAACCTAGCTGAAGTGATGTATTATGTTGCTTTTGTCTTTTATTTTCAAAATATGTGAAAATTGATCAAGAACCAAAAAAGCTTTCATGTTAGTTTCAGTGGCAAATTGTAAGCTTCTATGTTCTCTGATGTGTTCTCCAACACATGGCAAGTTGGAATTCTATGAGATAACCAAGAATTGGCATCCTGCTGAAGCAATGATTAATTCACCATTCATTATAAGCAAGGATTTGAAAACCAAACAACATGAATCGCTTCTCCAGCTTTTGATGAGTCCTGTGGCTGTTGGATTTCAAAATGCAATAACAGCATATTGAATGATGCAAATTAGTGTCTGGCTGTATGAGATGTCCAGATTTATAGGTTCAGATGTCTAGGTACTTCATTCAACCTTGATTCTTCACCCAAAATTAGAGTCTTTGTGGTGTTTAGGTCTTGAACCTAAGAGATAGTTTGAAGTTTGGAAGCCACTTACTTATCTACCCTGAAAAGCAAGTTATTGGAAATTGAGCCTGGTGATGATCAGGCATGCTAAGTTTCTTTGCAATGATAGTTCATCAGTCACCCAAACCCTAAATCTAAAACCCTAAAGCCTCACCAACCCTTTCTTTCTTTTTTGGTTGTCACAACCTACATGATTGGGTTTGCATGTGAATGGTGGAAATCATTGAGTTGCCAAATTGACAATTGCTAGCCAAAAATCTTCTCTCACCTCTCACAATTGGCTGTCAAAAAGGAAATGCAAATTCTCCAGCCGTTCTTATACCTACTGACTTAACTGCTATGTAGCATTTGATTGCTATCTAAAGTTGTGAAGAGTTACAAAAGACAATGGAAATGCTCTCCCAACAAATTCAACCGTTGCTTAATTGCCAAGTGGGGACTGGATTCTTGTCTAGAGTAATGAAGAGTTAAGAAGACATGAAAATGCTCTCCAACCATTTTGATCACAATGGATGACTTGATGAGAGTCTTTTTCCATGGTCAGAATGAACCAGGCCCCATGACAGCAACAGTTGGGGATGTATGTGGTTGGATGGTCACTAATTTTTCATTGATTCCTATCCCTTTGCTAATCACACAAATTAGCATACTTTGGTTGGTTGGTTGTTTCTTTTTTTTTTTGGTGGGGAGCTCAGCTATGCCCTTCTTCAGAAACTTTCTTTTGTCTCTTTCTATGTGCGAGGTTGGTATTTGCATGAGCCTTCACCTATCTACCTATGCACCAAGGTCACGATGTTGTCAACAACATATGAAGGTATTGCATATGCATTATGTAATCCCACACCACCGCCCCCCCTTCCTCATCTAGTGAAGCCCTCCTTTTACCCTTTTATGAAAAATACATGAAACCACATTCATGTTGGTATTGCCTAATATGTCCCATAGTTTGTACCCTTGCCATTAGCCCAAGCAAAAAATGGTGACAAATAGTTTTCGAAATAAAAGTTTCATGCAACTATCCCTCAATGGCAACTTATGATAGTTAGATCACAAGTCCATAGTACTAAAAACCTTGGTCCACTTGAGGGTATCAAAGATTTCTTTCGATAAGAGCATGACATATTTGTTTGAACATTCATGTCTGTTTGTTCACTAGATGATAATCCTCACATATGACACTTCATTCAATTGTCAAAAATGTATTTCTTGGTTGACATTCTCACACATATGACACTTCATCCAATTGTCAAAAATGTATTTCTTGGTTGACACCACTATTGTTGAAGCTACTCACCTTTGAATAATTCCATCAAACCTTGTTTGAGCTTGAATTGAGACCTTTAATCCTAATAACTTTCAATTGCATAAAGAAATGGTAACAATCAACTTCCAATGTCACAAATGTATTGTGGGTGTATTTGCACCAGAGTGAGATCGTAAAGAAATGCATTTGATCAGTGTTGTTTTGTGTTTATGTCAATTGTTTCCAGCATTAAGTAAAGAAACTCCCTAAAATCCAATATCATCACATCAATCAATTTTGTACTGGGAATTATATAACCTATTTTTGCTTGCAATATTTATTCTTGCAAATGCTGTTTTAGAAACCTTTTGATAAATATTTCAAAATGATATTATGATTCATCTTTTATGGATTAGAAAGGTGGTCACTTTTTTATCATAATAACAACACAAAACCATTCCCCAAGATTACCTACACAGATGTTGATAAGTTCACTTCATAAGTTCATGGTAACACTGAAAATAGTTGCGGCCATACCATAAGAGAGTCAATCACAAGTGTCAGACCACCTTCATCACATGTCTATCTGGGTTGAACTGCCACAACTCCCCCAATGGACTTCATCAGTTAAGTCCATCAGTTTCTAACTGTGGGTGTGGGTAATAAGTATATAACAGACTTTGGGCAAACCAGCCATCGCACAAGCAATCAAAGGTGACACTAACTTGATGTCATGCCGTAACAAAACCTGTGCAAACATCAAATGTGAGATTTGTACATTAAGCCCATTGCTAGCTGCACACAACACCACATTCTCATAAGCACCAAAGTTGTGTTCTGTACACAGCAAAAAATGACACTTCGAATTGAGTTCATGATTTGGTCATTTTGATACTCTCTGATCTACAGATGGTTCATTCATGCACAACAATGGAGCATACATAAAGAGTTTCCAGAAGCTATTTCTAAAGTTCACATGAGTGTAGAGTTCCCCCCAGGTCACAGACCTATTCACAAAAGAGCCATATTTGCTTGTAGCGAATTTCTCCCCTATCACCAGTCAGGACCTTATGGCCAATCACCCTGTATTATAATAGGGCACGTATGTCGCTCAAACCAATCAGTTCTTCAATATGTCAGCTCCACATTCCCCCCATGCAACTGTTAGGATATGGACAGTGCACAGGTATGAGCAACAAGTAAAATCTGCATACATTTTAGCAAAGCCTATATCCTCAATGAAATCAACATTCAGAAATCAATTCTACGAGGACTGCTTGTTAGGAAAAGGTGGTCTCTCATCATTTGCCAGTGACCAGCATGGGAATTACAGAAATACATATATACCAGCGACACACACAGAAGACCCTTGAGAATAAAGTTGCATTAATTGCTTCGGTACATAACATCATTTATAAGCCTCATTCTAGTACAACCAGAAGTGGAAAGAAATCCAACACATAAAATTTGAAAGGAGAGGAAACAAGAGAATCTATTGCTGCTTACATCAAGTCTCTTTGCGTCTCTTGACCTTCACATAGGGCAAAACGCCACCCAAGTAGCAGAGCTTAGGGCTCCAATCAAGCTGCTGGGCACGACAAAACTGCAAGAATGTGGTCCCAAAATAGGAATTGAAGCCTGTGAAAATGTGCCACAAGGCGTGGCCTTGTGGATTAATCCAAAGGTTGGACATGAGATGGCACAAATTCCGGTCCACAAGCCAACATATAGCCCCCAGCACCAGACACATAATGTAGCGATGAGCCAAATTACGCACAAGTGGGTCTGTTGTGTGGATGTAATACTTATACATTCTTGGGAGGCAGAGGAGGGCTAGAAATACATAATGTAGTTGGAAGCCAACCACAAAGCGGAATTGGGAGTGGAGCACAGCAAATATGGTGCCATAAAGAAACAGAAAGGTGGGCATAGTGCTGCGATAATGCCAATCAGGAGAGTAAAGAACGTATATGTGTAACAGCATCACCCACACCATTGGTGTTTCGTCACTTTGTTGCTGCCTGCTCGACCCCACCCCCCCATAGCCACCCATTATTCTACATGAAACATTTGAGTGCAAACAGACAAGGATAGAAACAATAGAAACTACATACCCTTCCTGCATAGTTTGCTTTCATTTTGTACAACAGAGAGGAACCAAACCTGAGAAGTCCAACATTTTAACATGAACATGTAAGTTTGAAAATTCATGAGCAGCCAAAACAGTTTGAAGAGTAATGACAATCGAGTTCTTTGTAGTGGCCACCAAGACAACCATACCATTTGCATTGGCATTACAATTGGAATTGGCAAAAGGCGAGAGATAGGGAGAGAATGCACATACGCATGCTGGAGGGTGGCATGGAAAAGAATGCTGCCGATTCCAAGAGCTATCGTGGACAAGTGCAAGACACTGAATCGACGCTCAAATTTTTGATTGATGGAGTAAATGAGGCCGATGAAAGCAAGGATAATGCCAGGGAAATTTGACAACGTATTATAGAACTCAGCAATATATGGTGTCACCTGGTAATTCCTTTCACACCATTCTGTGCTAGCAGTAATTGGCCCCCAGTAGCCACCTGATGGTATTGTCACTTCCGCATCCATTTTCTGAGGCAATGAAGAATTGCACCCCACTCTCAACCCTCTTAGTCAAACAGTCGTCTGTTCAATTTCTTCTGGTCCAATTGAAGTGTAAATCTGAAGGTAGGAATCAGACCTGCCAGTGAAGCATCTGGGAGTAAGCCTATGACTGACAAACATGAGACAAAGTACAATTTTTAAAAAATCCAGAAACATGGATCTGTATCTCTTCTGATTTGCACTAGAAAAAAGAAAAATATAATAAGGTATTATTATTGCCAGAGCTAAGAGGACCCAAGGGGGAAGTATTGATGACTAGTTGCAAAATAAAGCAATAACCTAATCAACATAGAGATGAGTAAGCTTCTCCCCCTAACCCTAAAAAGGAGCCAGAAGAGTGTGCAGTAAAAACCCAACCTGTGAGAACAACAGGAGGCATGCGCCATCCATCAGATGGGTGTTTTGAAAAATCCAACAAACTCCTCCATCTTTTCACTTCTTTTCTCCTATTGATTTATCCATAACTCTTCAAATTCTCGCCCCCAAATTGCAAGATGCAGGTCCAACAAAATTTCATTCAAGGTTCCTCCTGGAAACTGAAAATTCCAAAACATATTTGAATCAGAAAAATCGGAAAATATAAAAGTGAGGAAACATTGACAGGCAAGCAAAGTTCTCCAAGTTATGAAAATTTGCCAAAAAGAGGAAACTGTTTTCCAGAACCTGTGATCACAAACTTAACACAAAAAAGAAACCGAAATCTTCAATCTCAGGAAGGGAGAATGAACTGAAATCCTTGCCCTCCCGAGCAAAAGAACTGACTCGAAAGCTCAAAGATTTTTTTTCTTTTTTTGGGCTATCTGCTCAGTGCGTTCATTTCTTTGAACTAAAGCTCCAGAGAGGGAAACTTTCTTGACAATATGATCTCAACCCAATTGAGAACTCGCAAATCGGAAGTAAACCCCACCCTCTCCGCTTCTTGATATCAACGAGTGAGGAAGGTAAAAAAAAAACCCGAAAGCCTAAAAACCCCCTACAAAACTAGTCAAAGAAATCGCCAGCGAAAGAATTCCTCACCAAAACAGCAACGCCCACTGTTCCTCCTCAAATCACAGAAATCTAAGCACCCACCAACCAAAAAAAATAATCGGTGATTCACTGAAAAACCGAAACTTCACATTTCATGGCCGAAAGAAAGAAAGAAAGCAACACAGCACCCAAAAAGGGAAACGAAAGGAAGTGCAGTAAGAAGAAGAAGAAGAAGAAGAAGAAGAAGAAGAATTCGCCGCCCAAAAAAACCGAAAAAACCAGAACAAAAAAAGAAAAGAAAGCAGAGCATTGCCGCTGCACATACATACTCACCAGGTTTGAGGTTGCGAAGTCGATGAGAATCAAGAGCTGGTGATGAACACCTCTGCCGAATTGGCAGCCGATCTGCGAAGAAGAGCAAAACAACAGCAGCAGCGGCAGCAGCACTGGAAACCCTGAAATGTGCGCGGGGAATGAAGACACACACACACACCTCGAAGCCCAGGTGCCCCTTGAGAAAGAAGCGCACATGTTCCCCCACATTGGGCACACGTTCCCCAATCATGTTCCTCTCACTGGACTTATGTTCTCCAGGTCGGGCACAGGATCCTCACCTTTGGGCGTTACATTGGACACATGGTCCTCCACATTGGGAACATGTTCCCCAAATTGGGCACTTGTTCCTCCACATTTGGGGACAGTTCTTTTCTTCCTTTTAATTTAATTTATTATTAATTAATTTATTATTATTATTATTATTATTATTTTTATGTTTATTTTTTTTCCTTGGTCATTCACATGATGGTGGGGAACAAGTAGCTTGGTCATCATGGAATGGCTTAGCCCACCCTTTTGGCAAGTTCAAACAAAAAATCATGAAAGATGATGGAATCTTGTAGCTACCATAGTTAGCAATTGTTTTAATTAGCATTTCAATGGTGACTTTCTTAGGTGGGCTCCAACATTTTCACAAAAGCATTGGCTATACAAGTGGCACAACCTCGGATGTGCCCTAGGTAAGTCTAGATGTGGCTAAATTTAATTATTTTTATTTCAAAAAATGGTGAAAAAAATCATTAAAAATCTCAAAATTTTCGTATTTTCTTTCACTTTCTGAAAAAAAAAAACACACACACACACCAAGTAGAGAAAATTTTCCACTCCCCCAAACCCCCCAAAACAAATTTAATAAAAAAAAAAAACACATTATTTGTTAGGTGATTTTTGAATGCAAAAATGAACTTGATTTTCTAGGATTCATGTCCTTTTAGGTTTTTGTGCTCATTTTCTTGCATGACTTGCTTCGTGCTACATGTGACTGGTGTAGGTCCTAACTTTCTTGATTTTTCGGATTAGGGTTCCCCCTTTATGTTCTGTGTGCTTTCGTATGGTCTTTTGTTTGGACTTGGATCCTTTCTTTTTTTCTTCTCGTGTTCCGTTGTTGGGTGTTTTTCCCTTTATTTATTTTAAAGGGCCATACTAGCTTGAGTTCCCTATGCCTTAAATGAATGCTTGCTAGCCTTTGCCCTTCTCCTTTGTTGCTAAAATTTATTTTTAAAAGGAGGAAAAAAAAAACTGACCTAATGCCTTGCCCTTCTCCTTTGTTGCTTAAATTTTCTTTTTAAAAAGAGGAAAAATAAAACTGACCTAATGCCTTGCCCTTCTCCTTTGTTGCTTAAATTTTATTTTTAAAAGGAGAAAAAAAAAAAACCGACCTAATGCCTTGCCCTTCTCCTTTTTTGCTAAATTTTATTTTTAAAAGGAGAAAAAAAAAAAAAAACCGACCTAATGCCTTGTCCTTCTCCTTTGTTGCTTAAAATTTATTTTTAAAAGGAGGAAAAAAAAAACTGACCTATTGCCTTGCCTTTCTCCTTTGTTGCTACAATTTATTTTTAAAAGGAGGAAAAAAAAACTGACCTAATGCCTTGCCCTTCTCCTTTGTTGCTTAAAATTTGTTTTTAAACGGAGAAAAAAAAAACTGACCTAATTATTTATTATGAGAGCATAAGAAGAATGTGAAAGTTCTGCCCAGGAAGGTAACCTGCAAATACAAAGGAAAAAATAAATAAAATTAGGTCAGAGTTTTACAAAACTTTAGCTCTGCCCCTTACAAGGCAAAAATTCTACACCCGTGCAAAGTCTTTCCCTCTTCTGGCTGGGCAAGCCAACAAACTATGGTTGGGACAAGGGAAGGATAAAACAAAAACAAGGAAATATGTCACAATATGCATCTTAGCATATAAACTTCTTCCATTCATTTTTTTGGGCCAATACATACTCTTGTATGATATACTCTTCGACCTTAATAGGCAATGTATTTGAACCCTAACCCTAATCTATCTACAACTGATTCTACAAAGGTGTGAGCTCAACAATTTTTCTTTTTTCTTTTTTTGGGGGAAAATTTATATTTTTTTTGAGCTTAGAAATTTGATTTTTGATCACACAAAGCAATTTTATGAGAAAGAAAACCCTAAATTGTATTTTAAAAAGACACATGAAGAGGTCCAAATAAACATTTGATTGAAACTAGTTATGGAGAGACTAAACTAGACAACAAATATACATATATCAATGTTGCTACTAATCTTGTCCTCAACACACTTGCAAGAAATCTTGTAGGATTTCAAATCCAACTCAAAATTGGACATGGAAAACAATAGTTGTTGGAGAACAAGAAGAGAAACACAAAAAAGATGAAAAAGATGCGCATTTATTGTCGCCCCCAGCTTTTTGACCTGCGGGAGAGAAGAGAAAATAAGATATGAGATGAAATTGTGCAATAGTTCATTGAGCTTTTGCGTAGCACAGGCACTTGAGGAATTGTGCAAAAAAGCCGATGAGAAAGAGAGAGAGAGGAGTTTGGAAGGCATGAAAGTATATTAAAGGCTTTGCTGTTGTGTTCTTGCAATGACTGAGCTCACCATTGCTGGCAAGCTCCTACAATGACAAAAAATAAATAAAATTTCAAGAAAGTTTTTGTCCTTTGTTTGTTTGTTTTGTTTTTTTGGGGTTTGGTTTGGTTTGGTTTTGTCTTTTCTTTTGAGGGAAGGGGGGCGATGGCTGCTTAGGCTTATGGTTCCTAATGGTTTTGAGTGTAACCTTTTTTCTTTTTTTTTGAATGGCTCCCTTTTTGCGTCCCCCATTGGTTCGAAATACCCCATGTTCTCATTGTTCTAGCCTTTACACTTTAGGTGACTTTTCAAGGCATGTCAAGAGTGCTCACCTTCTTGCTAGCTTCGTTTCCCAAGTTAGCCATGATGTTTTATCTTTGCAAGTGTCTTCCCTTCTTGTATTTTTCCCTGGTTCTATTCTTCTTGTTTTTTGGGGTTGGCTTTGGGCTCAATTTAGTTCTTTTTGGGGTTTTTTGAATCTTGTTTTGAATGCCCTTATTTTTCATAAGGTCTTTTGAACCATCCATGATGAGATTAAGCAGGTTTTTTAGTTACCCTTTGACTAAATTACTTGAGACCCGACAGATGAGTTAACATACAATGGTTCCTTTTCCTCATGTTGCCATGTTTGTGTTTGCATTATACTTGAAGAGGTTGTTCAAGTCAACAAGAGATTTGTACTTGCTTTAGTAGGTTTATGGAGGGCAACTAATCTCTTCTTCAAAAGGAATCTTCACATGCCTCATGTGCGCCCCATTTTCACCACTATGGGAAGATTATTTGACCACTTGTTTTCACAAATGTCTAACTTTAAGGAGAGCCAGTGAGTATAGTTACGTTGTCAAAATTCTCCAACCTATGACACCAGTTATTCCTTTGGAAGACATCGTTGCCACCCTACACCAACTACACCCCCCTCCTTTGGACCTTGTCCTTCCACCTATTTTTTACTATTAACCTAAGCACATTTTTGTTATGGATAGGACTTTGTTTGCCCAAGCTTTAACCATTGCTTCCCAATTGTCTTCGGGTGGGTTTTCTAAAATGGTATATGAACATTTCTTGGGATGTTTCATACCAAAGGACCCATTTTCAAGGTTTTCGTAATTATTCTAAGTTATTGATGTTGTTGCTCATTGGGACATCCCTAGGTCAGTGGCCTTAATGTTAGGGGCTAGTAGATTGTTGGCAATGGCAAAGGATATTAGTGGTCTTCATCCTATTATTGTAAGTGAGATGTTTTTTTGACTTATTAATCGTTCCATTGTCCTACAACTTCAAAGATTGTTTCAAGAGCACCTTTTCCCCCATTAGTTTGGATTATTGACCCCTAGAGGCCATGAGGCCATCCCTTTTGCCATCTAAGCCTTCTTCGACTTACACCTTGATTAGATCGTGATGTAGGTCAACGTCAAAAACACTTTTAATAATGTTTCTCAAGCTATTATTTAAAAAAAATTGTGTGATGCCAAGGGGCCTTTGGCGAACATTATCCCTTTTACTAGGTTGTTTTGTGGTGTTCATTATTTTTTTTATTAACAACATGGGTGGCATGTGGAAGGGGTCACCATTATTGAATCATCTTCAAGTATAAGGCAGGGTGACCCTTTAGAGGTCCTTTATTTGTTTTGGCCCATTATCAAGCTCTCCTAGAAACCATCTTGTGAGCCCCTAATTATGTATTTCCATCCTTAGCGGATGATACCCACATCATGGGGCCTATGAGTGACATTATTTGATCCTTTGACCATTTTTCAACCCAATTAGCCTTAATTGGGCTTAAGGCCAAGGTGTCAAAATGCAAGCTTTGGGGTCCATCTCAAGGCATAAAAATTCTTTAAGGCTACACTTTTGTCCCACATGGATTATGCATTTTTGGGTGTGTAAGTGGGTTTTCAGGACTTTGCCATGCATTTTTTGAATGAGGTTTTATCTCAAAACATGGCGCATATTGATGATTTTCATGTGTTGGGAAACACCCAAGTTGTTTTGGGCATTTTGTTTTCATGTGTAATTTGTCGACCTTCTTATTTCACATGGACAATACCTCCTTCTTCCTTCTTGATCTTTTTGCGAATTTTTGATAGGAAAATTATCTAAATATGTGGGGACATTATGGGTCCATGATTGTGGGAGTCTTTTTAGGGCCCCTTAATGAGGTGTTAAGTTTGATTATTAATGTCCTTTGGTGGTATAAGCCTTCTATCTATGGAAAATTGTGCTCCATCTATTTCTTTAGGGAGTTGGGCTTTGGTGGCTATGTATTTATGCTTTAAGTTTCATATTTTTGATAGACCCATTTTGGAAGAATTTGTTTTTCAAGTTGAAGGGGGCTCACACTTGTTTCAGTCATGTTTACGTGCAACATGAGATGACCTTCCTCCTATAATTAAAGAGATGCACATTTTTTTTTAGAATTTGGCAAAAACTAGTGCCCCAAGTTTATAACCATCTTTGATGGACTTCCACCACAACACATCCCTTAAGTCTATCTTGGAGGATGACTCCATTTCTTCAACATCCAAAGTTTGCATTCATTCTTGTTTGGGCAAGGGGGTTGATTATTAAGCCATCAATTCATTCATTTTGCATTGCACATTCTATTTTCACCTCAATGTTGCATTTTCATCTTGGTTTGATTTGGCCCTTGGCATTTAGTCTTCTCATGTGTGAGTGTGGACACGAGTTGGATGCATCTAACATGCATTTAGTTTGTTGCTTGTTTGGAGGTTAATGGATAACCAAACATGATGTCATTCGAAACATCATGTATACTTTTGTTCAAAAAAGTGGGCATGTTATATGGAAAGAACAATGGTACACGTTTACGTCAAGAGTGGGCACGCTATATGGAAATAATTATTAACAAATAGGATATATAATCAAGTGCAAACATAAAATTTTATTTAAAGGAAACCAAAACATGATGTTCACAACATGGAACATAATATCAAGAACTCTTCAAGGTTCTTGTCACATGAAATACACAAACTTGTGCAATGAAGAAAAGAGAGCCAAACCATCAACACCAAGGTATTTAACTAAAAAACTAAACCACAAATAACCAAAAATAATATAAGTAAATAAAGTAATTCAACATTGTGAAAGTAACCTAGTTACTTTCGTTCTCTAATAACTAATGAAACCTACTTAGTTGAACTTGAATTCTCATCAAAAACGGTGGTATGCCTTTATGTAAAAAATGAGCATGTTGTTTGGAAAGAACGGTGGTACGCCCTTATGTCAAGAGTGGCCACACTGTATGGAAAAAACGATGGTATGCTTTTACATTAAGAATTTCATTATGAACTGATCTTCACATAACCCGAAAGGACCATTTCTTTGTTGCTAATGTGGTGGTTATTGACCCGATGCAAAAAATGGTGGTTTCGAATGTCATTAATCAACTAGTAGGTGCAATTGCGAAATTTAGCACCGTTGCTAAGATTCGCAAATATAAAAGACATCATGAGGGGCACCATTTTATTTTGATGGCCATGGAGGTGCATGGCACACTCGGGCATGATATGGATTGTTTCATCAAGGAATGTGCCCATCTTTTTCATAATAGATGATCGAGAGGTCATTTATTCTTATTTTTTTGAATTTAATTTTTCAAGTAACATATTAATATTACTCTTTAGCATGTTTTAATCTCTGCCATATAAAAGAAGATTGCGTTAACATGTGATGTTTGTTCTAAACTTCCATTACTACTAGTGGGTACCCCTTAATTGTTTCAACCAATTAATAACTCTTGTTGTTGTTCTGTTTGTGTACTCCAGCTATAAAATATTGGAAAAAGAGGTTGGGGTTGAAAGAAGGCCCCCCCCCCCATCATTTTGACAGATATTTTTATTGTATAAGCAGAATTATATAAGCAGTGTTAGGCGGGTATTTGATATGTTGAATAACCTCCACGTCTGGGTATTTGTAAAATGGGAATTAAAAAAATTAAAACTCGAAATCAAAGAATCACAAGTTCTGAGTATTTGAAAAAAAATTCAGAATCAAAGAACCGTTGCCGATTTTGGTTATTTCAAAAAAACCTCACAGAACTGCTGGGTTTCACGAAAACCCGGAAAAGAGGAGCCACGTAGGTTTTTGGGCGGTTATTTTACTTACACAAAGCAATTGAGAATCGTGATTTCGTGTAATAACCAGGCATTTGGTTTTATTTTGATAACCGCGGTTACCAACTCTGGTACCTGAGATGATACCCGGACTGGGCCGAGTGTCGGTTCTGCCATAGAATTTGTGACAGGGTTGTGCAGAACAAACAACCCTGTCGCAGCGACAGACAAGGCAATTACTATATATGATTAGATCTCATGATTTGCATGCAAGCAACATTAGAAAGGCCGTGGATGAGATAACTTCCTACTATAAGAAAAATTAATTTTCTCTTTTTTCTAGTTCTTACAGGTTGTTTATCTTTTGGCCTTTTGTTTTTGTTTCCCCTTGATGGTTCCAGCCATCGATCTTTTATTGGATTTTTGTGCTTATGGAGAGAGAACCACATGAACTCCTTGTTAATTTCATAAATTCCCCCAAAAAAAATCACTTTTATTGTTTAGTTGTTGCATCCCTTTTACTTAAGGAAGTCTATCCCCCACTTGAATGCTTACACAACTATAAAAATGTTTATCTTTTTCTTCAAAACCTTGTGTTAATACTTACCTTAAGGTTAGTTTCATCAATAAATAATCTTTTAAATATTGAAATGATTTTTTTGAGAAAATATAACATTTAGGTATTAAAAAAATTGCAAAACTATCACAGGCTATGATATGAATAATTCGATTATCCATATGGCAATATCAGGGTAGATTATTGTCAATCATGGAAAATCAATAATTTCAACATTTAGATTTTTGAAAAAAGTAATTATTTGTTTTTATCAATGTGGAAGCTGACCCTAGGCATCAAGTAAGTGTTTATTTTAGAATGGGAGGTGTTAGGCACTTTTGGGGCATGGATCTGAATTATTTATGTTAATAAAATCCATTTTGAATTTTATTGAAGTCAGATTTGAAATTCTTGATTTACTCAATAATAATAGTAATCACTACTAAGGGCAAGGAATGTTGTATTTAGATTTTCATTTTCAAAATGGTTACCAACTCTAATTAGGGCACGGCCAGGAAGAGAGTGAAATTGTATACGGTTTTCACGAAATTGGGTATCATCAGTTCACAAGATTTTATTTTGAGAAGACTTGATTTGATGAAGAATATGAATAACAGCCAAGGCACAGAGGCAAGGCCAATCCAAAACTGAGGGTGAAACTCTTGTGAGGACCAATTTACTTGAGAAAAATAGTTTGGTCCCCCTTTTTTTTCCCCTATGTATGGTTTTCATCATTATTCTCAACTTTGTCCCCATTATCCGAAAAATTGGGCTCTATAATAGCCACCACTTTGGGGTACTTAAAAGATAATTCTAATACACCTCCAAAGCTAAATTGTAGCGAGGGGGAGCAACTTGTTAAGTGTTGGAGCTTGTTCCTTTCCAATGAGAAAGTAAGGGTCTCTTTCCATTAGGTTGCTATTGGTGGTGTTACATCTCAGATATTGTGATGACAAAGTAATGAAAAGCCACCGAACTCTTGTCAGGTGCCCTGATTTTTACAAATATATATAGATCTGCCTTTTGGGAAAATACTTCACTTGTAGATATGCAATGTGATCGCACATAATACATTCAGCTCAGCTAAATGGGAAAATGTAATGGATAGTTGTTGTTGAAGCAAAATTTGTGATCACAACAACCTAATCGAAAGAGACCTTAATTGTATGCTCATTTGCTTTCTTAGGTGAAACATACAAAGACTCTTTTGATCAAGCACAAGTTAGCTACCTCCTATTCATAATAACTAGTATAAAGCCTGTGTTGTTTGGGCCAAGTGGGAACACACATTGATGGCTGAACTGATTTTTCCTTCCAAACCCAATTATTTTTGTAATTTGTTTGTAATTTCCAGGAACAAAATCCACTCAAAAAATCAATATCTTTCACACCCTAGCTCAAAAAATTAAGAAATAAAATTTTGTTAAAATTTGACTTCTCTAGGGCTTTCCAACAACACCAAGAATGACTGACACCCCCAAATTTCAAATCAGCTTTCAGTTTTTATGTTATTTAATTTTCATTTGAGAAAATAAATGGTTCAACAATAAATAGCTTTTCACATGATAACTCCAAACAATCTCAAACCAAGTTGAGCCGCCCCTACTCATCCAGAGCTTTCCGAAGATACGCAAAGTTTGACATGAATCGCCCTTGGTGTGACAAATCAAAATAAAACAAAACAAACTACCTTCCTTCATAGATAGATTGCCTTTTTCCGTAAATAGTTTCCAGAAGGGTGTAGAGTAGAGTTATACCTTACTTGAACCCTTTTGGAAATTTCTCAGGTGTACCTCAAATCCTCAAATTTTCCGGATCCCAATGCAGATACTATAGAGTCCAAATTGGGTTTCAGTACATTGTACCTTCCACGTGTCAGTTTAAAAAAATGAAAAACAATAAAGAAATCCGTAAATTCAACGTGTCTTCACCCTGTCTTTCGGCCTCCTTTCACCCCCCTAACTAACCCCTCTTTCAGTCGTATCTATGAAGTAATATGAAATTCCATATATCTCTTAGTATGAAATTCTGAAACTCAGCATTTAATGCACAAGGTTCGAGAGTTTTCATAGTAGGTGTACAAGTAGGAGCAGTGAAAATGCATGTTACTATGTAGCAGGCTTGCAGGAGTGGAGGCGCTCAGGAAAATAGACAGACAGACAGACAGACAGGGTGAACTCAGAAAACCATCCATTTAATGGTCAAAAATCCTTGTTCTTTTTTACACTTGAAGGTCTCTAATAATTTTGAATTTTTCTTGAATGCCATATTCTTTCTTAAGATCTACTACATGTTGTTACATGTACACAACAAAAATGTAAAATAGTTGCCAACATTGCTTCCAAGAGGGAACACATATAACCAACTAAAAGACCTTCCCTAACCCCACTTTTGTTCCTAAGAACTCTCACTTTTTTTGGAACAAGCCAAGGTGGAATGGTGGAAATCACAACTACAATTTTATTTTATTTTATTTTTTTGAACCTAAGGATTATACCATAAAGATTTATGAAATACATGATTTCCTACAAATTGGAAGAGAAGGAAACATATACTCATTTTTTTGGAAGTGAGTAAGCACCATGGAAATAAAAATATATAGAATCACTATGAATTCCATTCGAACAAAAAATGGGGTGTTGAAAGCCATATTCAATAAAAATTGCATGTGTGGTTTGGAAGGTGATTTCTGGTGAATGAACTAATGAGATCCATCGTACAATATGCAAGGCAATTAAAAAGAAAAACACCATTTTTCAATTGTGAGAAGGTGAGGGAAAAAAAATTAATTTTCAATGTGTAGCCAATAATACGGAAAGATGATTAAATTTTTGTATGTCATAAATTCTAGTGCCAAATAATCAAAATTGGTATATCAAGGATTTTTGGCAATCCTTCGTATGGTCGTCCATGTACCATTCCAAAGACAATTTCAAAAATAACTACCTCATTTTCAAATATACAACTTTTTATTTTATTTTAATAACTACTTAATTTTCCTATTAAATTTTTAAATAATTATTTCCCACCTTTCATAATAACAACTTCCATTTTATAATTACCTCAAATTTTTTCCCTATCCACCAACATGGATATTAAAAAAACAAATTAACATGTGTCTTTTCATGTTTATGAAATGTGTATTAATATAATTTAAATTAAATTTGACCTTGATATAAAAAATGATGAAAAATTATTGAAAACCATATGAAAACATAAGGGAAAAAATAAAATAGTTGAGATCTTCACTCCAGTAGTGCATAACAGCACAGAGCTCAAAGTGGTTTATAGCCAAATTTAGCTAAAATCTTCCTAGGAACAATTGCCACTTTTTCTACATCTTCCTTTGGATGATGGCCACTTTGGCTACAAACGAAAATTCCAAAAAAGAAGAAGCCACTGCTTGCTGACTGACTAACGGTTCTTCCGGTTCACGAAAGCCCTTGCCTTGTGAGGGGCGGTCCTAAAATAAGGGACGTAGGTGGGACCACTACCCCTCGCCTACGTCCCTTATTTCAGAACTTTCCCCGGGCTTTACCCCCCACACAGGCGTAATCTGCACTGCCGATTCTACAGCTGACACGAAAAAGGAACGGGGCCAAGTGAGGTGCAGCAGGTTGCCGCTTCGACATTCCTTGCGCAGAACGTTTCCGGAATCACCTTCGTCCTCTCTCTCTCTCTCTCAGCGCACCAAAACCGCCTGCCTTCTTCTTCTCTCTGGAATCCCATCAATTCGTCTGTCGCTGCTGTTGTTGAAATCTTTCCAGTTTCAACAACTTTTTTTCCTTTTTTCCCAGTTTTCTGTTTCGTAATTTCTCACCAGCTCATTTCTTTAAGAATCACTTCTGTTGAAGCTTTGGAATTGTCTGTCGGTGGGAATCTTTCCAGGGAGTTTGTTTTGTTTTTTGAGGGTTTGGTGGAAAGACTGCTTCGCAGCAGGCAAGAGCTATGGCGGCAAGTTTTCTTGTGTTGCACATGTCAAGCTCCTGTGCCGGTGCTTCTTCTGTAGCGCTCAGGTCGCAGACGCATGGGGCTTCTACGCCGGCTGCACCGGTGCCTTCCGATCATCTTCATCTTCAGGTTCAATTGAGCGCTACTTCTAAATTGAGGCAGTCGACGCCGGGCGCCTTTCTTTGGCATAGTAGTAGAGCAGGTATGACGGCTGTGGCGGCTACGTCAAGAGCGTTCGATTCTTTTGAGGATCCTGCATCCGGCCCTGGTATGTTTGCTTCTCCTCCTTGCCGCCCGTTATGCAACCTGTTATCCTTTGACATTTGGAGCATCATCCAGCCGACAGCCTAGTGTGCAAGGATTCATGGCCACTTTGTGATCCACTGTGCATTCCATTGATTACCAGGTCATGCTAACTTGATGTCCAAGATTGTGAAACGTGCTAAAACAGAGTTTCCTTCGTATACGACCTGGCAAAATGTGGTTTCCCAGGGGTTTATAGATCTTCGAAGGCAAGAGTTGTCAACCAGACTGTCCCCTCCCTTGCTGGTGCTTAGAAAGTGTCCATCCTCCTAAAGAATTTGAAGCCCTAATGTCAAATCGACCCTCACTTTGGCTGGAGACCAAGTCCTTGTGATTCTTCTTGTTTAGTACTGCTGGGCCTTTTCAGCAAATAGATGGAGGTTGTTTTCATTGCCATTTATGGTATTCTGATGAGTAGGTGTGCTGGCTGTGCATGACAGATCGAGATTCTGATGAACTTGGAGCTGGGGTTGCTGCTGAGTCATCATGGCAAGATAACAGGGAAGAGACTGGTTTGAGTGCCCTCATTTCATCATCACCACAGTGCTCACCTCTGCAGTCACTGTCCCAGGTGAGTTGATTATTTTGCAATATTGTGTTTGGGGTTCAGTCTGGGGTTTGGAGTCATGCTAAGCTATTGATTGTTTGTGGATCACAGGAAGCAGCAATGGGGTTGGTACTGAGAGCAGCAGGTACAGGGACAGGGTGGACAACAGGTTCTGGACTTGAAGGTCCATCATGCTCCATTGAGGGGGCTGGTAGTGATGAACGTCTTTCAGACATGTCTACCAGAATTCTGCAGCAGTCACCAAGACGGCGCATGCGAGTTGCATTCACTTGTAACCTGTGTGGGCATCGCACCACTCGTGCCATCAATCCCCATGCTTACACTGATGGCACAGTTTTTGTTCAGGTCAGCAGTTTGTTCTAAGGGTCTTAGTGATGCGGTTTCTGCTTTGACTTTGATAGAGTCAGTGTTGATGTTTTGCCGAGGTTTTTAACTTTGTTAACAGTTTTGATGTTTGGCTTGAAAGTTTTTTCTCTCATGGCTATTCTTTTTCAGTTGAATGGATTTTTATATCTTTCTAAAGGATAAAAAATTGAAGGATAGGGCTCTTTGCTTCCTTTTCACAAGTGTTTTGAGATTGGGCATTTTTTGTGGGGTGATTATGATACAGTGTGGAGGATGTAGTGTTTATCACAAGTTGGTGGACAACCTTAACCTGTTCCATGAAATGAAAGGCCCAATCTACAAAGGCTATGGAAACCTTGGTTTGGGACAAATTGAGCCCTATGAGTTGTTCAATATGGATGATATATCCTTTATGTAACTCTTCACATGTAGCCATTGATTTCCTTGCCAGGAAGCAGTCAAATGCTACATCCATGGATGTACAGCAAGAGGTGTGTAGGTGAGAATGTGTGGCTTTTAATGTTTCATGTACATTGTGCTGAAAGGAATTTGAGCATCTTTTGTTCCAGAAACTCTGGCCAGAAAATTCTGGTGTTGTACCTATGTTATCAAACTTTGTGCCATGGGCAGTTACTGCAGGAGTTTAGAAAGTATGTTCTCTCTTCTGTTTGGTCCTTGCTTCTTTTCCCTTTCTGTTTTTCTACATGTTTCTTCCTATTGTGTGTATTTTTTGTTTTTTCCCCTTTGTTTCTCTACATTCTCCCCCTTCTGTGTTGTTATGTTGTTAGTTGCTAGCCAATGTCAGGAAGCTGCATGTGAGGGTGGCTATCAGCAAAAGTTCCCTGTGATACAGGAGGGCCTAAGAATAATGATTTCTATGAGACAGCAGGCAGATTCCATGGCTTTGTCAAGACTTAATGTTCACTGCTCCTGGCCTCAGAAGGTGGGCAGTGTGGAAGAGTGCCTCTTGGGTGGAAGAAACTGGCTTTTGATGAGATGTGTGCAATCTTGAAAAGAATGCCTTCTTTCTGATGCCCTTGGTGCCGCTGTTCCTGGAGAGGCAGTATTGCCTCAGAGGAAAATGTGAGGTGTGAAATATATGCATAAACCCCTAGAACAGGTCCTAATTTGGTTGCATCACTTGAAGATCATTTTCAGTATATTGTGTCAAAAGGATGGATGTAGGGGTGGAGGCACCCTGGATCTACATGTCTTTTTGTGCCTTGCCAGGAAGGGAGGCAAGCTATGCTCTGAAGGACAGCATTGGGGGATTATGTGTGACAGGAGTTGGATGTGAACCTGTCACCATATCATTGTTGCCCATGTAAGAACAAAATCAAAACTGCCATCAAGGTTTTTTTCTCCAAGGACCTTTGCTTCCATCTGCAGGACAGGCTTGAGCACTGCATTTCAATTTTTTGGTAGATATGTAGCCATGACTTGTTGCAGTTCTCATTGATACTCACTGAAATTCAGATGTGAGTACTCTACTTCTTGGATTTGGTTGGGAGTGCGAACTAGTCTAGTTCATAATTATTCAAGTTTCATAGTTGTGGATCGATAGTTATGCAATCTTCTATGAAAACAGAGATAGCTTGTGCTACACAACTCCATGCCCAGGGAATCTAGATCTTTGTTTATAGATATAAGCACATTTTGGTCCAAGGCAAAGACTTTTTTGGTGGCTGCATATACCCAAAAATATCTTGTGAGTAGAATTGTACTTCTAAAGGCTTCTCTTGTAACTTCTTGGATCTAGCTGTGAAGCGAATCCCTCAAGGAATATCCTTTGACAAATGTTTTCAACCAGAGTATGCAGGTATTGACATGACTTGGAAGCCTCATGTTCATTTCAATATCTCTATTGCTGCTTAGTTGGGAGTTATCAATTGTCAATTTTGAAGGTTTTTGAGCTCTAAAGCTTTCTTTGTCTCTCAGATGGCCAAGCTTATTGTCCTTCTGAAGAATAAAACCTATTCTTTAAAGATTCTGGTAAAGAGGACTAGAGAGATGATTAATTCCTTTCTGGAATTTCAGTATTTGGAGTATCCTGAATGATTCTGTCTCATAAGTTGGGATCTTCTTGTAAGCCCACTTGGTCTATATATTTTTCTCTGCAGTCTTTTTCTGTATGTTTTGTCTTCCTTTCTGTTGGTCTGCTTTGTGTTTTTTAATTGCATTGTTGACTGTTGCTAGCCTACTAATCATGGCCAAGTCTTTCTATTGCTTCTAGACCAGTGGCAGAAACTCATTATGCAGGTTAGTGTTTGCACTGGCCTGTACCCACTGTAGGGAGAGCTGATGAAGTCCATGGGGAAGTTGTGATACCAAGGTCACTGTCGTACATGTTATTATTGATGGTCCCTGAACAAGTGAGAGACCATCACCGGTGTTCATACTGCAGGTGTGCCTTTTTTTGCTTTCTCATTCTTGTTTTGTCTTTGTTGTGTTGTACTTTGCTCTCAGCTTTGTAACCCTTTTTCTGGAAGTATTTCTGTGACTGAAAGAAGAAGCTTTAACCTTGTTCTGGCTTTTCTTGATTGTGAGAATGGAGATTTCTTGATTCTTATGAGAGAGAGTAGGTTCCTCACCAAGGACTTATGATCCCCAAGAAGAAGAGAGCAGAGTTTTGCAGAGAGTAAGTAGACTACAGACAAAGCTCTCCTTAGCACTGACCCTAAAAGAGGTCCCAATGGGAAACCTTGGTCAAAAAAACTAATTACTGACACCTTGACATCTTGACCTGTTTGCATGGATTTCTTGAGCTGCTGCAGGTTCTCTTTCTCTTCTTGCTTGCCTGATATTTTCATGTTGTGCTTTATCTCTTCTGTAAAGCTTCATGGTAAACTTTTGCTAACTTCTTGAAGTTGAATGTGTAAAAATACATATGGATGTGTTTGCAAAACATAAGACATTTAATCCAAATACATAACAATAGATACACTTATATGAGATCTTTAATGCATTTTCAAAAGAGGTGGATGTTTAAAATATCATAACAATATGAAGTTGTGGAACATTGTTCCTCCACCTTACAACACTAGATGGAGGTAAAGAAGACATATACATGTGCGTAACACATGTATTAAATAATTTCGATTCAAAATTTAGGACAATGATTGAAATATCTTTTGCACAAACCTACCAATTACACACATACAACGTTGCATTTGGAAGCCCATTTTTAGTGTTTGCTAACGGGGATATGCAAGTATGATTAGTGCTTTCCCCCTTCCTTTTTGCATCCCTAGCTACTACCTAACTACTCCATCTTGAAAATAATGATCTCCAAAGATTTTCATTGCAAGTATAATAGTCAAATATTCATAATAAGCCAAGTCCCTCATAGTCATGATGGTATTTATTGTGTATCTTGTAACTCAAGTGTCTCACTATTCATGTGTGTCCAAAGTCATGATGATGTGTATTGTGAACCAACTCCTATGCTATATAGGTTTGGGTAACCAAAAGGTGAACCCTAGGAAAGAATAGGCTTCCTTTTGAACTTGATTGGTAGACTAGCATAGTTTTTAATAGATCATATGGTGTTATGGTGTTGAACCGACAATGCAAGTATGATATTATATTGGTAGGTATTGATTCTTGTCATTCATGAATGATATAAATTGATTTGAGTTTTTTTTTCATGTCTTAATTTCTTTGTTCAATCTATGGATATGTTCAATTTTTTAATTAGTGTTTTTGGACATTCCTATTTCTCCATTAGTCATTTTGGCCTTTGGTTTGGGATGTGGGATGCAAAACAATTGTGTAAAAACAACCCAAAACAAGACTATTCAAAATTAATCTCCACTTTCATTCCCTTGTTTTGGTAGGGAGAAACATTACTTACATGAGTGCCAATAATAAAATAAAATTCAATAGATGTCCTTCAAAAGTCATATGGTTCTCCTCCTCTATTCACCTCTTCATAATAGGTTTTTAAGGTTGCTTTCTTCAATTTTGAGCTATGCATAACCATGTCCCATTATTATTTTTAATCATTGTTCATATTTAGTTCAAAAATTAGATAAAGATTATTAGTGCATTTACTAACACATTGTCATACGAAACAAACACTTGTCAATGGCAATAACATATTTGGAGTTGTCATCACAAAGTTTTGTGAATTGTATTCAAATTAAACAAAGCAAGGTATATATATATATATATTCAAAAATATCCTTTCACAATGACAAATGAGTTTCACAATTAAAAAGTAGGGAATGATGCTTACTTTTAGCAACACTTTGGAATCTTAATGATCTAGGGCACATAGAACCCATTAATGTCAAGCATAATCATACACATCATCACCAATTGTGTTAAAACATACCCTAATACAAGACTTGTGTATGCATGCCAAGCAAATGCATTAAGTACAATGTTGAACTTTGATCTTATCTTTTTCAAAATGTTGTACTTCATGTAATGCCTTGAACAAACCTCACTCATTCTAACTCATTGAGTAGAGTTTTGTTTTTCAAAAACAAGAGAAATAAGTGAATATCTAACATAGGCGAGACAAAAGGTGCAATCACACTAATTGGGCCAAAGCAAGTGTAACCAATGTATGGTATTAAGGTAAGTGTTGGTTCACCCAAGGCATCCCCCCTCCCCCAAACATAAGATAAGTGTAAATACTCAACATCTAATAAGTTAAGATCAATGAATAGAAATCTAACCTTAATTTTTTTTTTAAAAAAAAATCTATTTGATGAAATACATATAGTTTGATGTAATAGATTAATCTATAAAATCACTCTAAGGTAAATGCAAGGTATGGTGGTTCACTTTTGTGACAAAATAATGTTTTTTTTCTAGGCACCTTTTGCCCAAATGTGTATGATGAATGATATGTTAATTGGATCTTGAATCTAGACTAACAATTATGAACATTTATGTCAAATTATTTTGTGATAAATAGTAAGTAATGGACATTTGAAGCTTGAAAAATATGGAGTGGTCATCTAGTTAATTTTTAAAAAATTTCATTCCAAATTCTTATTAATGATTTAGTACATGTGGTATGAAACAATAAATTCATATCAAGAGCCCTTTCCTTGTCAACCTTAACCAAATCATATTTTGGAACTTTTGAATGGTCAAAATTTGACCATATTTCCATAAGTCCATATGGATTACAATTTTATTTTATTTTTTCAAATTTTCTCCCAATGCACAAACTAAACCCAAATTAATTTATTTGGGGCATTAGTCCATAGTTTGATTGTTTAATCCATGTTTCATCTTTAATTTGAATGTATTTATAAAATGAGTGAATTTGGATATCATTTCATTAAATTAGGTATTAGTTTACATATGAATTTAATGAAGAATACGAACAACAATCAAGGCATAGGTAAGGCAAATCCAAAATCGAGGATGAAGCTCCCTTAAAAGGACCAATTTATGTAAGAAAACTAGTTTGGTCCCATGTTTTTTTTCCCCCCCATATGATGTTTTCATCATCAATTTGTGGCTAGTTTTAGCAAAATTAAGGCTTAGGTTTGGGGTACTTTAGGGTGCACACACAATCAAATGATGATAAATGACTCAACCACAAATGGGCATTTTGTGGTTATTTCGAATTTTTCATAGAAAGGAATTTTTGAAATGTTTCTTTCAATATGTTCTTTAAAATATTTACAATTTCCCCAATAAATTACATGATTTGTGTTAACTCTTTTTGAATATATATATGAGTTGTTTAAAAATGTAAAGTTTCTACTAGATTCTACATTTCATTTTGAAAAATGATCATAGTTTCGAATCATATTAAAATATATTAATTACTTTAAATTTTAGTTTTACGTGTCATAAGTCACAACTTTGTTCATATTTCATACACACTAGGATTCAATTACATTTGGCAAATGACTTCTGAAATTTGAAAATTTTGAAATTGTAAAAAGTTTAAGTACCACAATTTTTAAATTATGAGTTTTTTGAATGTGAATGGTAGTTTATATCATCATTTCAACTTTTTTCAGATCTAAATTTATTTATTAGAAGAGTCCTTAGCTTAGTGCTTTATATAATTTACTTTCTTGGTGTTAAAGTTCAAAATCCTCTATGAAAACCAAAACACAATTTATTCAACTAAATGGTTAAAAACAATTTCTTTGACACTCATATAAATCATTTAACACAAATTTCCTTGATCAACATGACATTAAAGTGGCATTACATAAATATATGTGACAAAATTGATAGTTTTTCAGTTGTTCAACATGGTTTTTGACTCATTTGATTTATATTGATAATTTTAATGCAAGTTTCATTTTCATCCTCCATAAGATTGCAAAAAATATTATGTTTAAAAGTTTTTAAAACCCTTTTTCACATTTTAGTGATTAATTTACATAAGGTTGCATTTGTGAAATTGTCCCAAAAAACATGACAATGGACCCAAGTAATTTTTATTCATTGGTAGTTGCATATTGACTAAAAATTGCTTTATTGAAAAGCAATTCCAAGTGGTATCAAAGGTAAAAAACTTGTAGATTCCTATTTTTGAAACAAAATGCAAACTAAGAGCACATTCCTTAGCTTAAGAAAAAAAACAGGCATGAAAGTTTTTAGGATGGGAGTAGGATGAATTCATAAGCTTGAATTCAAAGTGAAAATTTGCAAAGGTGGTAAGTGAAAATTGAAACCAAAATGGTGCACAAATGAGTCATATATAATTCATTTCACAAGACATATCATTTCCTAGACTTTGGAGAAGTCATCACTTTCCTCCCTATAATATATTATGTGATTGATGTTGACAATTACATTGAAGTGACAAAATTTTGGGAGTTTTGAAAATTCTAGATTTTACCAAATTATGATCATGCATAATTTGTAGATATGTATTTTGATTAAGGAGTTTTTAAATGCAAAGTTTTAGTTCTTGAAGAATTTTTTTAATGTCATATTGCATGTTTTATTTAAATGCCATTTGATTACTGTTTCCTACGTTAAATAATGGTCAAAATCAAAATGTCAATTTGATTCCCAACCATTTTTTGCACCATAACTTGTGTTTCTAATCTCCAAAATCAAAATGAAAACATACTTTCAATATTTTTCATTTTAAGAACTTTCCAATGGTTTTTAAAAAGTTCAAATCAAATAAGTTTTGTACCCTAAAACCTTGTCCCAAAGATTTAAGACACTTAAAGGATTCTAATTCTAGCCAAAGTTGGAATCCTCTTGGAGTGTTAGGATTCATTCCCATGCATTTTTCATCATTTTTGGGAATGTGTTTGACTCCTAAAACATTTTCCCAACCCAATTCTTTTTACATGTTTTAGCATTGGTTATGAGCTTAAGGCTAGGGTTGTGATGCTTTTCCAAATATTCATTGTTTCAATATTCCCATTGGAAGAAATCCCCCAAAATGAAATCAATGCATTTGCCACTATGTGCAACTAATTGTCACTACAAATAGCTCTAATCATCTTTGCAATGATTTTGCACCCTTGACCATTCTTGCAATTATGCTACAATTACATTCGCAATTAATGACTTTTTCATCCTACACTCTAAGATTGATTTTATCCATGATCATGTCCATATGTCCCATTAGTTGTAAATGGAGCCAAACTTAGTTGCACCACTAAGGTGTCAACATAGCCCTTAGTGATATACATAGGTGCACTGGGAAAATTTTGAAAAGTATGTATATTTTGCTAAGTTCTACTAGGGATATAATGAGGGTGTGTTTTTCATGTATTTGTAGAGTTATATTTAGTTTTTTTTTATGCAAATTAATTACCTACCTACGTATGTTTGTCTACCTACCTACCTAGGCTATGTACTTGGTTAGCCTAGGTTACCTACTTGCTTATTAATTATTGATAACTAATCATTAATCCTTAGTATTTATAGTTAATTCATCCTTCAACCTTGATATGTATGAAGTTTTAGGTCCAATTGGATATCCAAAGTGAAGATCACGTTGAACCTTGAAGTTTTGTAAGATCTTGAATATGGGGTGTCTTTTTCAATGAAAATCCTTTATTTTTTTGAGGGTATAAAATCTATACCTTCAAAGTCTTGGATTATTTTTTGTGATATGAACAACTTTGAAAGAAAGTAGTGTTTTTTAAACATGACTCCAAATGTTAGGAATTATGTACTTTGAAACATTTTATAAATAAATGGTAATAAAGTTTGAATGTTGAACCCAAAATGCTTTTTAAAGATATACATTATGTCATTTTGGATTTTCTAGTCCTTCATAGTCTTTGTTTATAGTAATTTAGGCTCACATAACAAATGACCATCATGAAAATATGAATCCAAACATGTTTGGGCAATATTTTTTGTTGAACGTTGTTGAAACTATTTAGAATGGCTCATGTGTTCACACCTTATTCAAAAGGGATCACTTTATTTTTTGAGTTGTAAACCTTCAATTTTGGCACTTGTTGAGGATTGATGCAATTTTCCACAGTATGTGTACATGTGACCTTATGGGGGACATGTGTTAAAATTTGACATTGCCTACATCAAAGAGGGTATTATTTGGGGGTTAATTTGTGAGGGAGTTTTAGTTTTTCCTACCCTATTACTACCTAAGTTTTAGTATCCACATATTTAATTGACCTTAAACATAATTTAAATTTTATGTTTTCTTTGGATCTTGGAAACCAAAATAATTATTTACCTTTCAAGTAGTTATGGATGAATGAATGGAGCTCAAGTGTGTCATGCACTTGAATGTTGATGGCTACATATGGCAATTGTAAAAATAACATCTTTGAGATATATATAATTGTGGAGCATTGATGTCAACCTTGAATGTAAACTTGCAAAGGTGCTTTGTAGAGTCAAATGATAATTTAAAAAAAAGTTAACTAAGGTCATGTAGGTTGATGTGAGATCAAGAGGGATGGTGCAATGAAATGAGTAACACACATCAAACAATGGTCAAAAATGAAAAGCGAATGGTGTGTTGGGTTCGAGGTTTAGGTCATAATTATTCTAAATTTGTTATTTACATACCAAGATATATTGAACTTTGAATATATATATGTCATGCATATATTCATGGATATGGGTGAGTATATGTTTTTAGATTTACATACCCTAAGGTATGTGCACCATGTAGGTATATAATTTAAAATAAAATAGGGTTAAGAGATGGTATATCAAATTTATCCTACTCATACATATCAGGTATATCCATAATCTAAGTAAAAAATATACACCCTCAACATTAGTTATATTCATTGCCATAGATGTTGAAACAACATATACTTAGTAAACATTATCATTGTCACACCAAAAGTGAAGGACCATACCTTGCGTACACTTTCGATTGAAACTTGAAACAATGTGAACACTAAACAAAACTATGGTGTAATTAGGTTGTACTTCAAAATGGTGTTAGAAAGATTGAAGATGATGGGTGGGACTACTTTTTATATACCTATGTGGCATGGAACTAATCCAAAGAGATTTCCACAAATGCCATTCTAAATATAGGTAATATGGACGAGTTGGATATTGATGGATTTATTTGATTCATGATGAATGGAAAAGGATGGATTTCATTCATGAGTGGTGACAAGTTAGACTACATGAATAACATAGATTGACATTATAGATATTTTAAAGTCAATATCAATAATTTTAAAGCTTATGCTCTATGTCCTATGATTTTTCTTTGGATTATTAAATTTGAACCCCTTTTTGAATGTGAAATTACACAATGTTTAGTAGTTATGTACACATTCCCCATGAAACATAATTTCAAATTTAAAAGGATATGGAAACAAATTGTAACAAAAAATGTTTATTGCATCTTGAAGGGAGTTTGAAGGATTGTAAAGATTACCTACCTTAGTGAACAACTAATTGAAATTGCCCTAAATTGCTAAAAAAATGTACAAACCGTCTAATTTTAAAAAATCCATTACTAAAATCAAATCAAACATAGATAAAGAAATTCATTCATTCATGCATCTATTCGTGGAAAATTAACTCCCAAAATCCAATTGTTTGATGACATAACAACAAGCAAAACAATAGGGTTTTTTTGGGTTCAAAGAACTTATGAAAACATTTCACTTAACATAATGTTGAAATTAAATCTTATGTCCAATTTCAATATTAATTGAATGACTAGTAATTGTTGATATCAATTTGTGTTACTTTCCAAGTTATGAAGTCCCTAATTTTGTGGTGACCAAATATAACTAACCTTTTATTCATTGTTATGGTTGAATTAATATGTTTTGTGCTATTGGTTGTGAGTTGTTGAACTACTAGGGTTTAACTATCGAATTAGTTTGAGATTGAATTTAGGTCTTCTTGAAATCATTCAAAAAAAATTCCTTGTTGTAATAATTTTTTTGATATTTTTCTTTGTTGTTTTGCATGTAAGCATTGCTTGGTAGTGTTAAAAATGATAGTCTATTTTGAGATCATCAATTAAGTGAAGGCTCACTTTGGGTGGGGTAATTTTTTTGTATTAGAAAATTATGCAAGTAAAAATATAGGGTCTCATATATTAGTTGTTAGGTAAAATTCTAGTTTAGTTACTTTTACAATAGGATTATATTCATGTTCAAAATTCAAAAATAAATATAGAAAATATGAATTAATAATATGTATTGGATCTTTTAAAATATATATCATATGCACAAAAGACCTATAATAGGTATTAGTCTTAGTAGGTTCAATTAGTAGGGTGGAGAGGGTGTAATTTATGTACTTAAGGTTCATAGTAAAGAAAGTAGCACTAATGAAATAATGTTTATTTCTTTAAGTTGAATTGGTGAAGGCCCATATGTAACAACTTGGTGGTCCACTTACTTGGGTTGCAATGCACACTTTATTTGCTTTAATTTTGAAATCCAAGAAATCTAATTTGTTTCTATGTATTTTTTCTCCATGGAAAGCAAATCAAATGTTCATTGTTTGTAATGACTTTATGGATGCCAAACATGGTTTTTACCACCATTTGAAATGTGGTCTAGTTTTCATTTTTTGGTTCATATGGTTCTAAAATTAAATTCAAGCATTTCATGCATGATGTTTTTAGTCATTCACAGTCACTTTATTTCCTTCCTCATTCCTCACACCTTTAACTAAAACTAAAAAATCAAACAAATATATGGTGCTAACATTTTATGCAAATAAAAATTGTAAATTAAATTTAGTGTGGTTTAAACTGTTAATATTAAAAATTTCAATAATAATAGGGTGGGAAAATTTTGAAGCTCCCTCACATAATACCCCCAAAATATGCATTCTTTGATGTAAAAGAAGTACACTTTCTAGTGCGTTCAATATTGTGGTTGAAAAAAATAACACATTTAACCCCATGTTGGTTACATGGTGGTTAATGAACCAATAAAATCCGTGTGAATACAAGCCAAACTAAACATTTTTTTAACACACATGTTAAGAGACAAAATGAGTTAAAAATTAATCATGATATGGGCTTTTGAATCTCAAACCCATTTCAAAACATTCAAAAGTCTATAAATTGTTTGGTAACTTTGTTTTTTTGGGAACTTTTTGCATTTATGTTTTTACTAGTTAATCCTATATGATATCCCAAACACTAGTTCCATAAAAAAAATGCATTTATACAAATTCATGGTCAAAATCTAATTCATATTTTCCATGTTCAAAGTCCATTATTCTACATTTGGTTTATATAGGTTGCAATTTTTATATATAGATGTCTTCTTATTCAAGTTGACAATCTTAATCCAATGGCAAATTGGTCATACTAAAACATGTCAATCCACACTCACTTTGCAAAAAACTAGAGTGACACAAAAAGTGATTCACCTTACCTTACAACCACCATTTCATTTATTGTCCTCACATGTGAAACATGACAATTTGGTAGTCATTCCACAAATGATCAAAGTGGGCAAGTGCATGGTTGGGTGGATCACTTTTGTAGTAACATGGGTAGTTTTTTTATAGTGAATGTGATTACAATTGTTACATTTTATTGTATATTTTAGACTTTATCAATAGGGACTCATTTTAAGGTATAGGCTTGGATATGTACATAGACCAACTGATTCTAATGCTTAATGAATAACATTACAAAAGTTATGAAAATTTGAAAAAGCTTAATTGGGGGAGGGGGGGGGGTAAACATTGGCAAAAAAAAGGAGCCATTGGATTTGTATTAGGGTTGATGATTTCATCGTAAAGTTGTTAGGGACTTGGTTTTTGGTAAACATCTTAATGATGAAAACATATTTAAAAAAATTTGTATGATGTCATAAATATGAAAATATCAAATTATGGACTTGTGCTCAAAATAAAAATGATTATTTGTTTCAAAAGTCCATAGGATATTGAAAGTAAAATTATTCATGTTGCTTTACTCAATGATTGTAAATTTTCAATGGAAGAAACTTAAGAATTGTGACTATCATATCCCTCATTGTGTCATGCTATGACATAGTGTAAAAGTACACTACAAAATAAACTATAAAGGATTATTTTTCTTGCTACCTCTTGGTCTATCCTATCATGCACTTGCCCAAGTACATCAAGGGCAATGTATTGCACATTGGCGACATCCCCAAATTTAATAAGTTTCTCTAATTTAATTTTTAGACAAAACATTTATATAACATAAATCACTATAAAGCATTTTATTGTACAAAACCATGGTTTATGCTAGTTTTTAAAAACTAAATGTAATCAAGTTGTTAGTCATAATGAACAATGAACAATTTTGACTATAGTTAAAACATACTAGTTATTTATGCCACAAACTTGATGGAGTTTGGATGACTAAGATTATTGAAACTTGTCTTGTCTAATTTGACTAGAAAAATCAAATTGACTTAACATCCCACATGGCCAAATAAATAAATAAATAAACATAAATACATATTAAATTCAAAAAATTATCTTGGGTATGATTTGATGGAGTGCCATGGGTTTGTCAAATTTGTTCTTGGACCAAACTACTTGAAAAGTCAAAACTAAAACTAAAAAATTGGGTTCCATTATTGTGACTATCAACAAACTTCTATTTACTCCTCCATTTGGGTTTATTTTCAAAAAACATTAATATGCCATGTGTCAACTTTTAATCATATGAGACAAGAAAGAATTGAACCCTTCACCTTCTCAACCATACACCAAGACTTTATCCATCCAACCACAACATCACATAGTGAAAAATGTTGACATCCAAATAGATATAAACATTAGATTAATTTTAAATAAATATTTCAAAGACTCAAATGTAGTATTTTAATTTCTTATTTGGATTATAAATTCAAATGTAATGTCTTTAATGTTGTGTAATTTTTAAGTTTTTAATTTCATAAATGTATTCAATTTCGAAAATTTTCAAATATCATGTGTCAAAAAATTACATATTAATTAAAAATATCTTCAAATTGGCTAAAAATTTGAATATAATACTTTGATTATGTTTTAAGCATTTAATCTCATAATTACATATAATTCAATATATTTCATTAATTTAAAATGTTAATACATTTCATAATGAAGTTGATGGAAAATGTTTTTAATGTTATTATTTTTATTATTATATAGTAATGATTTTTTTTAAATCATTTTTTATTGAATTTCTAATGAATGTTTAAACTTAAAATTCATATCTCGTATACTTAATTAAGTTTAAAATTTACTAAAACATTTCCATTAAATCCTCCTCATTGAAGGTTTTCCAACAACACCAAAAGTGCACCCCAATTTTTTTATTCAACTTTCATTTTAATAAAGATTGAAATTTCATTTGGTGGTGAATTCTAGTGACAAGCATAATTGACTCAAAATTCAATATCTCTTGCATTTTCGATTTTAAAATTACAAACACAATTTTATGAACAATGTAATGTGCATTCACTCACCCATGACATGACATAAATAAGGATTTGAACATGCCCTAAATAACCTGAATACTTTGACTATGACAAATGCAACATTTAAATAATGTGCTATAATGCGTCCCAAGTCAAATGGTTTTTGAATTTTATGAAGATAATTTATTTTTCATGATGTTGTGATATTTTTTTTGTAAACTAGACATTATTGCAAAAGCTACTTATTGTGTGCATATTAATGCAAGATGCAATACTTGTGCTACTTATTAACCATTGGATGAGCACCTATTGCACTAGTTTTAAAGCTTTTTAAGGCATGTCATGCCAAAATTCCACCATGAAAATTTCTCATTAAGTACAAGCTTAAGAATCTAAAGCCTGATGAAAAGCTTGCCATCAACTATATGAACCAAGAAGAACATGCATGACCAATGGCTAGTTCTTTGAATTCTACCTATCAATGCAATTGTTGTTTTTAAAAAAAAATTCATTTAAAGATTTGTCATTATTTATTTATTTATTTATTTATTTGGTTTTCTTGACCATTCAATTTAGTGCTGATGGTGCAAAGAAAAGGACAATTTTTCTTTCTGTCAAAAATTGACCAAGATCAAAAGGTGAGAGAGAATAAAGATTATAAAAGTAAGGTTACTTGTAGGTCTGCACCCAACCTCCGAATCACACAAGTTGCTACAAACTTATGTTCTTCTCTAAGGCTTTCAGCCTATTCATTGTGCTGTACATGATGTTATCACTTTTGGCACTTAGTGCAAAAATAAATTTGATTCTTGATTCTTGGGTTTGTTCCTCAACTTGTGCACACTATTTGAGGATTTCAGCATTGGGGAAGTTCTAATTGTTTGACTCAAGCTCTACCAAATCTTGGCAACCCAAGTCATTGGCCAAATCCCCTTCATTTGCTTCTATCATTTGGTGCTAAAAAGTTTATAAAGGTCAACAAAAGTCATGTTTGTCAAGATTTTGTGGAATGACTTACTATAAATATCTTGAGTAAATACAAAAAACTACTATATGTAGGACCTAGCTAGTTGGGTTTAGGTTTAGGGTTTAAAACCCTAAACCCTAAATGGGTATTTGGTAGAAAACTGTTTGATGTCATATTCAACCTAGGCGAATACTTTACCCTAGAGTAGGGTCAGTATCGTCATTAAGTAATCTTTAAAAATATCGAAACTAATGTTCATTATATATATATGAAAGTTGAGTTGTTGAAAATCATTATAAATTAATCATAGGCTTTAAGGTGCATTCACACTTGATGTTAAGGACTCTAGTATTAAGTCGCCTAACACCAAGCTAGTCGTTTGGAACCCGAACCTATTTACCACCAAGATTTTATGTTAAGTTAACAATCACTCTTAATATTAAATAATCACCCATTTAACATTGGGTGCCACCTAAGATGCCACCTAGATTTTCATTTTAACACTGACTTAACAATAGGTGTGAATGCACCACCCTTTACAATCTGATTAAGTCCACTCCTCATATGACATTGTCATAATAGATCATGCAAAAAATAAATTTAAAAAATCATAGTAAATATCAGAAATTGATTACAAAAGAATTAAGTTTGTTTCCCCTCCCTCCCTCCCTCCCTCCCTTTAGTTGAAAAGCTTCAAGCTATTGGTGGAGGTTTCTATTAGTGGAGGTTTAGGTACTTAGTGGTTCCATTACCCTCCTTGTATCCCGCCTCTTTTGAGCTGTTTTGCTTGCCTGGACTTTGGGCAAAGTGCCCCTTGTTTTCTTATTCTCTCCCTTTTCTTTTTATAAAAAGTTGGCAGGGTTTCATCATCTACAAAAGTGTGCTAGGAACAATGTATCGAATCTCTCTAGTACCATTCTCTTTATGTGGTCAGTCTCTAGAAGAAGAAAGAAGTCTAGAGACTGACCACATGAAGTTTTGTGTGTGTATACATGTATGTGTGTGTGTGTGTGTGTGTGTTTTGGTTGGGTGGGGAAACTGCACAAGTTGATGAATCTGTTGTACAATGAGTAAAGTACGGGAATAGAAAGAAAGATCTTGGAGAGAAATATCTCTCTCCAAGAATGTCTAGTTCCAGTTGCTTCTTTCTTCAAACCAAGCAAGGTTTTTATATATTGCGTGCTGTGAATAATGGAAGGGAAAAGATTTGGAAGTATGGGTTGGTGTAGAAATAGATACCGTGTGTGAAACAATATTATCAATGGTTTTCATGTCGGATACTAGTTAGGTAGCCACAGATTGTCCATGTTTAGTGCTGTGCATCTGTTCGTCTGATTTCATGGTTTCACATGTTTTGATCCTAGTACACTTGTAGGTTTTTAATTTCGTTCTCTGTTTGAACAATCCTGCAAGTCAATATGAATCATTGATGCACATATATCCATCATGATCTAGTGCATATACTCGGGATCTAGTTGCACATGACGAAGTACATGATCTTCATCATCATCATCTAGACAAGAAGATTCATGAAGGAATTAGTGATGTCCAAGAAGCTAGTTGCAAGCAAGCTGAATTTATTTATTACAAGCTCATCATGTGATCGGCTCAGTATCATCATGTGAACTAGTCTGTACACTAGACAGAATATAAATATTTCAAGCTGCTGGTTTTCTCCAGCTAGTTTATGATGCAGATTCTTCACCTGCATACTCGATGTAGTTGTAGACGAAGCATCTGCATCGTAGTCCAGATGAAGGAAATCATATATCCCATGACAAGAAACCAGACTCGAGGTGTACAGCGCCTACCGCCGGCCGGGAGGGTGGTGTGCTACTCATTTCCTCCAGCTAGTCTGTGATGCAGATCCTTCATCTGTATACTGGAGATAGTTGCAAACGAAGGATCTGCATCATAGCCAAGTTGACGGAAATTCTCCAATAAGCTGTGCAATTCTTCTAGCACACAAGTAAGTCTCCCCAACGATCAGCAATGAGTAATGATGTAGCAAAATTCAACTGATCCGCGACGAGTAATGATTTAGGCACCAAATCAGTAGTTTCCTAGCTCAATCGTACTGAATCTTCTTCTCGATCTCATGAGAAAGTAATTGAAATAAGTGAAACAATAATCAATGAAATATCATGTCTCATGCCTTATTAGTGTTCACCTACCGCACCTTGCAGTTGTTCGTGCAGCCATGTTTGAAATTCCGGGATGTCAAAAGCTTAAATCTAATTTATATCATTCATTTCAATACCATTGCTTGAGCGCAGGAAGAATTTACCTAGTCCATAGTTGGACTGCCAAGGTCAACTAGCACATCATCAGCAATGAAAATGAAAATGCTGAGGAGGATGGCCGCCTCCCCCACCACAATTGGAGAGTGGGCTTTGCTTCTTTCGCATACATTTTTGAGGCTCATCTTGGGCCTCCTCCACCACGAATGTTATTGTCTATCTAGAAGTGGTTAGGTGTGTGGTGACCTAGGGTCTAATATTAATGCATTTGGAACATTAGAGCTATTTACTAGCTAAATGTTTGTGAGCTAAACAACTTTGATGCAACTTTTTTACTTCTTTATTTTTTTAATTTTCTCGTTTGCATGCAATTTTGTGATGTTGCCAGAATGGTGATCATTAACAAGAAGATTTAGTCAGATCTGGTTGCAAAGTAAACTGCCAACAGAATTTTTTAAAAATATTTTCTTTGTTGTGCAAACCTGTAAGTAGCCTATAGTAAAAATTTGGCTAGTTTTTACTTTAAAATATGAAAACTATATAAAGAATTTAGCTCTTTTTTGAGAGAGAAAAAAAAATCCTTTGCTTATGTTGTTGGGCCCACTTTTATTATGTAAAACACTTGCAAAAATTTGCCATTAAAAAAAAAACCACAGCTTTGAGGTAGATGAAAAATGTGTTGAAAATATAACGTTTATCTTCAAGGAGGTCCTTTTGTGCCATAGGGTTCATGAACCTGACATTTTAAAACCTAGAACCCAAGGAAATATTTGAGGATAAGGATTGTCTAGATGCGTCTTTCCTTCAATACTTTCACACCAACATTGTGTCTGTACTTTGTATGCTTTTGGGAATACATAGAGTAAGTTATTTCATGAGCTACTTTGGTTCATGGCCTCTGCAGCAATAAGAAGAAGGTTTTTACTATTGGATGAGGGTATCTTGCAAAGGATTAAAAATCAGAAGGGTTTTTAGGGTTTAAGGTCTTTTGCTAGGTTTAAAGGTTGGGCTAGGTGAGACAAGGATTTAGGGTTTTGACCAGGTGGAATGGTTTGGGTGACATTAGGAATGGCAAACCTGGCATTTTCATCAACCCCAAAGCAATAATGGGCATCATATTGGAGTTCAATGTTGAGATGGTTTTGATAGACTATTGTGATTTAACTTTTCATCATCATCCTACCATTCCCATCTCCTTTACTTTGTTTCAACTAGCCTCTTCACTCTCACATTGTATGTCAACACATTCTACCCTTCATTTATCGCACTAACCACAAACTATTCCTCATCCATTAATGTTCACAGTAGGCCCCCCCTTTCATGTCTCCATGTTTTGTTTTTCGCATGTGGTCGTATCTACATAACAAAGCCATGATTAACTCATCACCAATTAGCATGCTTATACACAATCATGAGTTATAAAGGTTGCAATGTTAGCAACATTACAAAGTTCTGCCCTTGTTCCACTTGGGCACAGATCGTATTAGTAAATATCATTGAATTCCTTCCATTTGGGTTTATCACACCCCCATTCATACCACCATATTTCATTTTTTTTTTATGTTTAACATGTTTTGTGTATTCCTTTAGTTCATATGACCACCAACCCATCCAACATTGTAGTTTTGCATGCATTTTTGTTCTTCCCTTATTGGGTTTATCTTTTCTTCCATTAGGTGGTGAAAAAGGTCACCAATAGACTCACACTCACCTCCATCAAAACATAGTAAATGATTGGGAGACATTACAAAAGAACACACAATTAGAGACCAAGTTTTAACTTCCCAAAGATTTTGGAAAATGATTTTGGATCCTTGTCCACTTCCATTGACATAAAGGTATAAACAGGATACGATGAGCCAATGGGATTATTGGAAAAAGGACTACATTTTTTTTTTGCCAAAAAAACCTTTTTCATATGAATGAATTTTTGAAAGTGTCTTAATTATTTTTAAACAATATTTTGTCTTTAAAAATGATAATAATTTCAAATCATAATCAATTTTTATTTTTTTTACATTTTTATTTTTTCTTGTATGATAAAAAACAACTTTTTTTAACACATCATATACATGTTACTCCATTTATGTGTGGCAAAAGACTTTTGAAGTTCTAAAATTTTGGGTCAATTTTGGAAAGTTCTTTGAATTTTTAAAGTTTTACTATTCCACATATTTTAAGCTATGAATGTTTTTTTAATGTGGTTAATAAGTCTTTATCCTCTTAATTTTTTTCCCATCAAATGTGATTTATTATATGAATCCTTTGATAGTCCTTTGCAAAATTGACTCATATTTGACGCGTTCTTGTACACTCTTTGAGGTCCTAAATCAAAATTTTAAATTTTAAATTTCATCAAATGGATTTTTGGTTTGAATCTTTAACATTCATATGAATGAAAAAACAATAACTTGCCATGATTGCCATGGCTTTAAATGGAAAAACATAAATATTTATCAAATTTTGACCAGTTTTCTTTGGAGTCTGATGCCTTTTTTGGTTCATTGGATTGGGACTACACCCGTGACTATGTCGCACATGGGCATTTACACATGTAGGAAAATACGTTGGAGTAGTGCATGCATTGCCTTCAAATATTTTGGTGGTCCCATCCAATGAAACCATGGTAGCCTTTTTTGTTTTTCACCCATTAGTAGAAGTCAAATTCCCCCTTTTTTATCAATGACTTCCATCCAAAGACAAAAGTTACTTTAAATCGGGAGGCATTTATTTCCATTCTAGCATGTTCATTATGTCTTTCGTTTAATGGTCCTTCAAGTATTGTGTATGAACTTTTACGATATTGTTTTGTCCCAATTACTTTTGCAAGTGGTTTTGAATTTTTTTTAAATGTATGTGGGCACATTAGTTAGTCATGTTGCCCCATCCGTATCACATTTGTTTATAATATCATGATTATTGGTTTTGGAGACCTAAACTAATGGCATTGGTTGGTTGCTTGCACATTTAATATTCAATTTAAGGATACATTTGTAGAACATTTTAATCCTCATTAGTTCCGTGTGGTGACTCAAGATGGGTGTGAAATAGTGGTCCACGGGGTTTGTGTTATATTAAATTTGCATCCAAATTAGGTGGTACTATATGTTTAATTCCATATTCCAAAACGTTCCATATTCAATTCCATATTCCAAACAATTCCATATTCAATTCCATATCACAAATAACCATTTTTTAGGAGTTGTGTTTTTTTTATCATACCTGGGATTAGTTTTCCCATTTTTCCAACTATTTTATGCATGCTCATCCCCATTATATTTCTCACAAAATTCTCAACACCTAGAATTCATAGTCTTCTTTTCTAAGTTTGGTACACAATATGGGAATCTTATGGGCAAAATGTTGTTTACTTCAACACATCTTCACACTCTTCGCCCTATTGCAACAAGGGTGAAAGCACATTACAGTGACCCCCTTTGGGACACTTTTGGGTCTAGTTTTATAGTACATGCAGCATAATTGTTTCAAAGTACAGCATATTTAATTTTGGGTTTCAATTTTGGTTTTTTGGCACTACAATTAATGTTTTTAAGAAATTAATGTTATGTAATTTTTTTAAATAATAATAAATATCATTATCTATATCATAGTATATAGTGGTATAATAAGACCATTATTTCTTTTTTACCACATTAATTTTAAGGCTTCATTAGTTATTAAAATAGTCAATTTTAATGAAATAAAAAAATGGCCCATCTAATTATGCTTGTCATCTTTCATTTGAATGTGATTACTCATCAAATTTTCAATTGATCATACATTTATCGCATCTTTGTTACAAAATTCATTTTTTGAGATGAAAATTTTCAAATTAATCACATGGTATCCAAACATGGTTCAATACACTTCCAACTTTCCTAAATATTTAAAAATAAAATTGGAGTATATTTTTGTTTTTGAATATAAAAGTACACTACATTTGTTTTCACAAATATATTCTAATCTCCCACTTCATACAATGAAATGAAATATATATTTCTAAATACCTTACCTAGGTTATATTCTAAGATCATATGAAAAAATATTGTGATTTTTTTTCAAAAGTTTGAGGTGGGATACATTCAAACATGCACACCTTTGGAAAGTAATACAATGTGCCAAAAGGGGTCACTATAATGAGCTTTCACCCACAACCCATCCTACTTGTGTTTCTCCTTCATTTGTTGATTATAGACATATTGTTGATCTTTTTTCAATGTAATATTTGACTTTTTATGATTATAAGCAAAATATGTAATTTGGTTTCCATAGGGATTAGACCCATCCATCATTTCTTCTAAGCTTTCTTACACCTAACACATGCTTTAAGTGCATGACTAGGTTTTATGCCATTTGTGGAGTCCTTTGACATAAAGGCATTTCATGAAGATTTAAACATCATAATAGCCTCCCTATGTTTGTAAATCCACATGTAGTTTTTGTGATGCTTTCACTTTATTATGCCCAGCACCCAAGCTATATATTATGTATCATATTTCCATTTCTAAATATCTTGCAGCATTACATAAAGTTTGATTCATGTACCATGGTTATGTTAGAAGAGTTATTAGGAGAGAAATCTTTCGATATTATGGTGGGTCATTTGGCTTGTCACCAAATCATTTTATTTGCTTCTTCAAGGGGTTTGGCTTACCTTTAGTGGTTCAATTTGTTACCGCTACTTTTTTGGGATGTTGGGCATTGATTGTTCTTACATTTGACATTCATTTCCAGTGAAATGATCATCCCATTCTTCTTAATGTTATGGCACATGTCAAAATCAACATTTTTTCCCTTCTAGCTAGGAATGTGGGATACTTGAGATTTTCTACCTTAGGTTGTATGTTCATAAGTCCCCTTTTTAAATCTTGTGGTAGAATTGTATTTTCATTTACAAGTTTCTTTCATGGATTGCGTACACAAGTAAAAATTTTGCCACACTTATAATAGATGTTCCTTTGAATGCCACATGAACACATCTTTGATCCTTTCTAATCATGTGAACCACATGCATTTGGTTATTAGCATGTCTTACAACACATGCATTCCATTTGTCCTCAATTCATTTCCTTATAATGTTTGGTACCTACCTTGGTGTGCCATATCCTACACTTGCACATCTTTCACATTGTTAGTGTGTGGACATGCCATTATTGATGATTTAAGTATCCATTTGTTTCGATGATTGTGTGACAAAGTGAGTGCATTATAGCCCACAATATTCTTCAAGATACCATCGCAACAATTTTTCGGAAATGAAGCACACATACAAAAAGAGGTTTCCCACTTTCTCCCTCACCACATTCGACAACAAGTCAATATTCTTATCACCAAATATGGCTTTTAAACCTTAGTCGACATTGTCATAGTTGATCCAACCTATTCACATGTGGTACAATGTGCATCCTCTACAACAATGCATGCAATGACCATTGTTATTCAAGAGAAAACAAGATCATACATGCATGAGGAGACAACCTCAATTCCCTTGCCATAAAGACCTATGGTTGTTTTCATTTTTGTTTCAATTTTTTTTTAATTTCTTGTGTTCAAGCCAATCTAATTCATAAGCAACAGTCCTCTTTAATTCATGCAATGCTTATTTCAAGTATTACTAATAGCGTGTGCAAACCATTGTCATTCTTCAATGTGTTGTCGTGCTTGGGAAACATTCCTCATCTCATCAACACATCACAACCAATGCACCTCCATCATTAACCAATTTGTGGTAGACGATAATTTTTTAGTATACAATTTTTTATTTTATTAATTTGTTAATGGTGTTCTTAATTGTTGTGTTCTTTCATGACATGTGTTCTTGTGCTATTATTTGCTTCATATTTCTCGTGGATGTGTTCCTATCTCTACCTTTTTTTATACAGATGATTTTTTATTTTTTTTAAATTAGAAGTTTAGTATTTGTGTATGTAATATTACATGACTTTCATTCTTGTTGGACAAGGCATTGTAAAAAACATTTGTGTAAGCTATGTGATTTACACTAAACAAATATTTCTTTCGCTCTAAGATGTGAAATTTTAAATGAGTAATTTTAATCAATAAAAATATTTGATAATGAAAGTTCAAAACACCATCATGGTTGCTTGAAAATTTATTAAACACAAGCATGACATGTGCCATTGGCCCAATTGAATGAATTTTTAAAGGAAAAATGCTCTAAAATCTAATTTTCATTCAAATTTGAATTTTGAACTTTTGTTGAATTGTTGATGGACAAAGGTTATTCAAAGTTTAATATCTCCTGCACTTTAGGTCTAAAATATATGAAACCACCTCCATAAAGTACTATTCATTGAGCATTTTCCAATAGTACAAACCAAGTGCACAGCAAGGGGTACCATCCTTTGAGAAATTTCATTGTGAGAAACAAACAAAACTAACAAACTACCTTCCTTAATAGATAGATATGAATGACATGAATACAAAAAAGAATAATGAAATAACATGAAACAAAGGGTTAGCCAATCAGGTTAACATGATAGATCAAGGTTGATCACAAAAGGTGAGAGGAATCATGAATCCATGATTTTTTCAATGCCAAAAAATACCCATGACAAAAAAAATCATAATTTATTATTTCGTAGATGTGTATTTCAATCATCATTCCATGATTATGTCATTTTTGAGTCATTTCAAATCATTTAAATATAAGGCTAAACAATAAAAACAAGAATTACATTATTTTATAAATGCTTTTGAGTACTCTATAATCATTATATTCATCGTATATTGTTCTAAATGTTGAAACAATATGTTAGAAACATTGTTGTATAAACACATTAACATAAAAATTAAGCAGTCAATATATTTGTTGCCTTACATTTTATCACACCTAACTACATATAAAATAATTCAAGGAATCAAACAAGTTACCAAAACATGTCAAGGTTCCATAATCAGGTATAACATCTGCATCTGGCAAGTTACCAAAAGCTAGTTAGGGCACTGCATCAAGTATTACTTGCAATCTAGGAGCCGCCACACATTTGGGCCTGGTCCCACTCATATTCACTCAAGGTCACTTCTTTTAAACTTGAGTACTCTCAATCTTTGGAAGGTATACATGAGATTAAAGTTTCTATAAGTGATTCATCAATTTAAAATTTATTGTTGCAATTCCCATATTATCGCCTGCCTTTTCCCTTATGGCCACTCTCTGATATTCACTATCCTTGCACACGAAAACCCTACTGTATCACACTGGTGTTTCCTATCCTTGCACAAGAGCACTTCGGGTTTCTTCAATATCCAATAAGAGGGTCAGCTACACTAGTAGGCAGAAAACTAGGATCTCATCCAACAGCATCCCTTCAAATGTTCTCTGGGTGATGGAGGAATAACTTGGTAATACAAAGAAATAGCCTACTAAAAATGAGCTCAACAATGAACGCTACTGAGAAACACAGTAAATGCAAGTAAAATATGACCACAAAGCAAAGTGATAAAAAAAACAGCTGAAAGAAATCTTTCCCATAGAAAAAGCTGAGAACTAGTTCAAAATTAACAATAGTTATGGATTGTCCTAGGAAGATATCCTAGACACCAAGAATTTTTCTTGAGAAAGATAGTTGGAATTATCTTGTTGACAAATGTAAAGAACTACCTTAAATCATACAAGAGTTTGGTGCATACAACATCAAACATTTACAATAAGTACTTCAGAGCCAACTGAGTACACAAGATAGTCATTCAGACTAGTCTGCATATTAACAGTCACCCCAATTGATTGAATAGCTTTGCAACATGTCATATGATTGTTGATGATGTGAGAATCTACTAGACCACATATTAACACCATGGTAGACAAATAGATGTCATATGACTTAGTTTGGGCTCCTCATTTCCTTTATGCTAAATACTCAATTTGGAAATCCCAGTATAGAAACCGACACATAAGCCAATTGAAAACATGTTACCATCACTAATTTTACCAAATCAAAATGAATACCAGGAGAAACAACAAAGGGATGATGATGGTGACCAGATTGTTGGGGTAAATATAAGATGAGCCTCTGATAGAGAGAGGAAAAGAAGCGGCTAATTATGATGGATAAATGAAAAGAAGGGGACAATTTCCAACAAGTAAAGATATTTGAGAAGCTTGGCAAAGAGACACAGTAAAATGGGAATAGTATCAATCCAAAAACCCCAATCTACATAAAATCTTGGAAACATAGGTTTGTTTGGTTCACCTATGAAGTATGAATGCCTTAATCCCTTGTTAGAATGATTTGACAACACAAGTGATAATAGCAAACCCAACTGGGTGAGCTAGATAGCCTAGTGGAGGTCAATTAAAAGCACTACAAATGCAGCTAAAATACACAGGGTGGATTTGACCTCATAATCAAGACACCAGTGCAGCAGAAGATGTTTCTATCGAAAACAAGCTAGGCATGTGTCGGTCGACTTGTTACCTGAATGCCTGCCTGAAGCTTATTCATGAAGAAAGCATCCAACCTGAAACAACTTCCACTTAGTTGTCAGAAGGACTTTCCTCATACAACAATCATGGTCCAGGCAAAACCAAAAACAAGGGAACAGAGAAAGGGGGACTCTATACCGGTTGGTACACTTGTAATAGATGGTGTCAGGTGAGTTGTAAGTGCGTGCATTACTGAACATGCGCTTCATGTCTGCTACAAACATATCCAGGGTGATAAAATACTGCTCGCTGTCTAGACGCCTTGATATGGTTCTCAAATCTGTAATATTCGTAGACAGAAACCAGCAAATCAACAGGTGGACAAAAAGACCCAAAAATCTCCACATGAATCACAAAAACAAATATACTGGTACTCGGTGGAAGGCTGAGGATTCACCAATTGGATCTTTGATAATATCATAGTAGTCAGGGACTTCCCGTGCATCCACTGGTTCTTTAAATGGCCATGCATCAGCATGCTCTGCCACCACCTATTCATTCAACATTTACTTGCTTTCAGCAGATATGTGCAAATTATCCAAGTTTCAAGGGAACTAATACAAACAAACAGCTACCTCCCGAGTTTCTTTCATATTTCCCAGAGCAACAGAAACACTTGGCTAGCACTGAAGAGACATTAATAAAAGCAGCAGACTGGTAGGTGGTCACTTTCTGGGTCAGGATAAACATGTGTGCTACCTTGAGCAATGATCGCATGAAAGCATGAAGAGACTGACGTGTTGGAGGGCCATCTGATGTTGCATTCACAAGCCTAATGCGTGAGTATCCCGCCTGTTCAGGCACCCACCCTGCCTCTTCTGAATCATCCAAACAAGCACACAAGACAAGGATGACATTTTGTGCCACAATTGAAAAGAAACAAACAAAACTTGCTGGTATGAGGATGCCCTTGCATGACAACAAAACTATCCCCAGATTAATAGGTTTTCTTTTGTGGCAAAAATTCACTACTTTATGGAATCTTTTGTGGGATAACTTGCAAAAACATGCTTCTCAGTGTGTTTTTCAGCAAAAATTAGCCACTTTTTAGAAATCAGAAAATTGGGGGAAGAGAAAACACTGCTCCAGACCCAACCCTGCCTCTATTCAACAAAATTCACAAGGGGAGAGCAAAAAACTTATGATTGATGCCCTATCTGCATGAAGAGACAAAAGATGGCAGAACTTACTAACACCCGGAATGTCCTCAATGCGCATTGGCCTCCGTGGCACTCCAGCCTCCTTCTGCACCCAATGCAGATAATAATATAGTTTGTAAGAACCTACCCAGTGTAGACTGTGAGTTGTGAAAGCATAAGCAAGCAATGCAGATAAAAAGCTTGCATCAAATTGCCTCTGTTAATAGATTTCTCTAGATCAACCTTTTTCCAAATACAGAATATTTTTCAGATACAGAAATAAGCAGGGTGGGGGTAAAACAGGGGAAAAGAGTGTGCCTTAGGAATATCAAGGCCCTGATAGACCAGATGACAATTAGATAACTCCCGTATCTTCTCATCAATTGCCTGTGCTTTCCTCCAAGCATTAAAGATTATATTAGAAAGAAACCATATTTGACTGCAGAGCAGGAACAGATCAATGTAAGAGAGTTCAAAAACATCAAAAACACATGCTTCTCTACCTCAATGAATCAAATCTCCCAACATTCATACAGCATACAGAATGCAACAACTTCTGCAAGAAAAACATGGGAGACCTGACGTTGGCGACGGATCATGGCAGGTAAATCAACATACGGCAGCTTTGGATCAATGCGACACTCCATCAGTGTTCCCCCATCATAGTCCTTGATGTATCTGCAGCTTGAAATGTCTTACTGGTGCACAATCATGACAATCCTAATACACTATACCAGCAGACAGGTGGTCTAGGCAGTATAACAACTGCATCCTTTAGCTGCACAAATGATTGCTCAGCTAGAAGCTTACCCTTGCCACCTCTCTTTCTCCATTTCAATCTCTTTTGCAAATCCCTGTGAGCCAAAGAACACAATTGCACACCATTCAGAACCCATTAATAGCTGGAGCTAAATAATAAAATTACTGGCTATGGTGTCAATAAATTCTCATGCTACTGCAAAAGTATCAATGCATATGCATCCGTGACATTTGCGAGGAGTTGACAGCATATTCAAATGTAAGTTAAAACACAAATTACCTGTTTGGTGAAGTAGCCAACAGCATTGTTGTCAGCATAGGTGAGAAAGTGAGTGAGTCCATCAACATCACGTGAATACTGTTTCAAATGGTTCATCAACCGTGTACCATATCCCTTCACCTGCTCCCTTGCCATCGAGCATTCAATAAAGTGCCACTGGTCTATAGACACAACAAAGGATAAAAGATGAATAATTTCCTAAGCCATGTTGCAAGACCTTCTCTCATTTGACTCAACATAGCTTCTGCAAAGAGAGAAGGAGACTGCCTTATTTACCCATCATAACTAGGAATCACTGATGGGAAGGATGCTTGAATGTATTTGGTCTACAGGAAATTCAAAGTGCATTCTATACCAAGCAAGAGATGTGCCTGCACCACCTTAACTTGTGAGCACTTAGTACACTACTCACCTGTTCATCTGCAGTGATGGCACAGAATGCAATTTCTCCAAACTTCTGACTGCACACAAAACTGTTATCAGTCACATGTATATTAAAACCTGAAGGAAATTATGTGATAACCACAGTTCAGGAAAACTATGGCAAAAGGGCTGTCAGTGAAAGACCCCAAATATGGTCTACAGGATACATCTCAATCACCCCATGGAAACTCAAATTGCTCCACAGTCTTTCTCATTTTCCAAGCTCTGGATATAGAGTGAACTTACCTGAGATATGGTCTGTAGGTTATTCCCCCCACCACTGAATTGTTCTTGATGATCATCATGGACTTATGGCTCCTGCTTGTGTAACAACATACCTTGAGGAATTTGTTAGAATGCCAAACCTTGAACTTAAGAATACAGAGAATAGGAGAATGCCCTCAGCATTTGGTGTGTATTCCTCCCCCAGTAGATGAAGAATGCCTTCAGCATTCATGAGGAGTCTCGTGCAGTAAAAAGCTAAACATCAAATTCAATGTCTACACTACTGCTAGGAGCTGGAGCCAGCAGTATGGTTCCACCGGGTATCTCTGTAAATTTACCTGTCCATCACAAGCCGCACAATATACTCTTTAGGCATGTTTGGCAGTTGCCTTGCAAAAATGTTCTTCAACCCGATAAGCCTGCAATTACAGCAGCACCCATGGAATTGAGCCTGTGAAAAGCCTTCTATAGAAATCCTCTTCCTCACTAACCTGCACAATATATACACCTACCTAGCTTTTGTTTCACAGATCTGGTGGCCACATTTCCTCCAACCTTCTCCCTCTAAAGAAATGCACAGACTAGATGAAAAGACAGAGGCACCAGATCATGTGTTGGTCAATCCCGTCATTGGAATGGCACACAAATCGAAGCCTTCCTGCATCCTCCTGCACAAATTCAACAACAAAATCTGAAATCTGAAATCTTCTTGGCAGACACTCCCTGTATTTTATCAACTTTGGGAAAGGAAAAACCCCCCACAACAAGGAGAGCCCTCAGACAACCCTAAAACTTAGACTTCACAACAGCTGTGTCAAAATGACAGAATTCACATCATACCTCTTTCTTTAGATTCTCTTCACGAGAACAGTAAGCCCCACTTGTTTGAATAGTATCTGCAACACTAGGCTTCACTTCTACTGGCCCTACAGCTGCTCCAGCAGGATTGGAACCCAGAATGGCTGACTGTGCTGCCACCCCTGTTTCTCGCACCCCACCCTCTGTTGCCAGTTCAGCCTTCACTCTAGGAGCTCCATGGGCAGGTGCTGCTGCACAAAAAAATTGATTAACACACCCAAGAATATACAAATCAAAAGTTGAGCTTCTGGACTCTTGCATCAGCATTGCTTGAAGGAACGACCCTCAGACAATGTGCCACTAATAAAATGGAAGGATCTTCTCCACTCTAATAGACATTGAAATTAGAGATATCAGGCACAAGTGATGACAACCAACTACATGCACAAAATTGCAAAGGACTCTGATAATGACCTAAGTTGCCTTGGGTCTCCCCCTATTTCTCCATCTACTTAGCTGGTCTGTAGTAAACACCAACCGTCAAGCCGCGCAGCTGAAAAGGTCTGCATGGTGTCTTCTTCTTCTTCATCATCTTCCTCCTCTTCCTCCTCCCCTTCTGTACTACACAGCTCAGCTGTCAGGGAGTGTAATATGACGATTTTTCTGATTACCAACATCAAGAGAGATACAAAAGCTGCTTCTTGGGAAGAAGAAGAAGGTCCAACTTCATGGAAAAAGAGAAAGAGAACAAGAAGGTCAAGGGTTTTTAAGGTCTAGGGTTTTACCATCTTCTTGATCGCCGTCCTCTTCATTACCATCTCCATCATCTTCCTCATCGTCCTCGTCCTCCTCCTCACCATCACCTCCATTGGCCCCTTCAAATCCACCATAACTCTGTCCATTCTTGCCCCCATTGACGCCATCCGATTGCTGCTCGTGATTATTATGGCGCCCGTTCTCAGCATCATCGTCATCTTCAAGCGAACTTCCGGGGTGATCCGGAAGCGAGTGCGAGTCGAGCGAAAGGGGCATGGAGGAGCAGAAAGGAAGCTGCTGCTGAGAATTGTGCGAATCACAAGAAGGAAGCGGGAAAGGCAATGACAGTGATGAGAGCGCGGAGGAGGAGGAGATACCACCACTAGTAGGCTTCGAGACAACAAAGTCCGTGTCACTACGCTTGCGCTTCTCCCCCAAATTGGTCTCTGCTCCCATAGCTATGACTCCCTCTCATCAATCACTTACACATTCCAAAATCTCGTTTCAATCGCAGCAATGGCCAACAAAAACAAAAGGTACAGAGTGCAAGCGCCAAACCCTAATCCTTTCCCCAAACCCTAATCCTTGCCCTAATTCCAATCTTCAGAGGAGTTCCAATCCTAGTCGCTACTCTTTCCCCAACTCACACCTTTCTCTCCTCCTCGCATTGCTCGCTTGCATCCCCCTCTTTGCTTGCTTGCTTGCATGTGTGCAGGCACATATTCCAGTCCTCTACGCCCCTGATAAGGAAAGCAAACAAGCAAGCACAATTCGTTTCTGGATTTTTCATCGCTACCTTTGTTCTGCCACGCTTGTGCTTGCTGCATGCATTCCAATCCTTTACGCCGCTGATCAAGCAAGCAAGCAAGCTAAATTGGTTTCTGGATTTGTCATCGCGGCCATTGTTCTGCCACGCTTGTGCTTGCTCGACCACCTTGTGCATGTTTTTGTTGTTGAGGTGGAGGCTTATGACGCATGCAAGAAATTCTGGACGCTGGCCTAAATGTGCTACACATATGGTATGTGAGCTCTACATGTGCAAGTCTTGTTACTTGTTTATGTGTTGAGTTGACTCTATGTGTGTGAACTATCCACACGAGAACTTGGGTCACTGAAATGGTAATAGACATCCAGGATTAGAGACCGATTGTAGGAGGCATATCAGAACATGGTTCCCTTTGTTGCTGAAGACCTTGCTACTATAAGCAAAATTCCTTAGATGGTGTATGTTCTTTGCTTTTCTCAATCCTATGTCGTCGTGGAAAGATCCAGATGATGCTTACCAACAAATACCAGTAACACCTGAAATTAACATAATAACCTCATTGCTTCATTTGGCTACAGAAATGTTAGCTTCAGATCGAGAACCCTTGTAGTTTTATTCTTCATACTAACATATTCTACTCCACCTTAGGCCCTTGGCTGCTCATTCGTTTCACCTTCAAAAAGGCCACTTTTTTTTTACAAACAACAATCTTGGTGGGATGCTATTGTAGACTGCAACAATTGTAGCCAGCAACCTGATGTTGTGTACAATGCATGGTCACCAACAAACCCCTTCTGTGCCCCCTCCCACCAAGGGGACCTTTAGGCCCTTAGTGGCTTGTTGTAGTCCAGTAGTAGGGCTTTGGATGTGTTCTCTGTTCCTCTTGTTGGACTTGCATGGAATACGTTTAAAAGAGACCAGGGATTGGTGTATTTTTGTCACTTGGTTCCACATTTTGAGGATTTTCATTCACTTGGTGTTACTGTGAACAAATTGTGTGAGTTCATTTTATTGTGAACTTCATGAAACATTTCATATTTTATCTTCTCTTGTTGTTGGTTTGAACTTTTGAAGTTTGAATTAGGGTAGATAGGTCGGTGGGAAACACATAAGGGCCAGAAGAGCTAACATTTGCTCTCTGGTCACTTTCAAAAATTGGAGCTCCAAATACTATAGGTCCTCCACCCAGTACCTCTATTGTCATTTACAGAACTGCATTCTGTTTTAAAATGAGCGAGATATGCTGCCCCAAAGTAAGGGGGGTCCAAAACAATTCCCACTTCTTTTTTAACACATTTCCTCTCATGTGCATCCACTGTACACTTTATTACCAAACATGCTAAGCTTGGTTTTTAAACATTAGTTTCCTATCACAAAACAAGATTAATTTTATTCCATGAACTTCCTTTTACATTGATGGTGAGATATGTGCAAGAGTACAAATTAACCATAAAAAAACCTAAAACATGTAATGTTCACCTATACAAAAGCTTTTGTACAAAATTAAGACTTGTGTGAATTGATGGCCATAATCTGATTTATTCTTTGCATCTAACAAGTCTCAAGGTACCACATGGTGAGGGAGCTTGGTGACTCTTATCATCGTCATCACATTTTTCTTATAACAACTTCAATGGTTCATGCCCCATCTCCATGTCCATTGAGGTCACATTTAACTTTCATCTTCCTTGTTCAAGTGTGGGGGGGCTTACTCATTTTCTTGTTAGTCTTCTTCTCATGCAACTTGCTACCAATTGGAGTTTTTGTTTATCTTCTTACTTGTCTTCCTCTTCTATAACTTGCTACCAATTGGAGCTTTTGTTCATCTTTTTACTTGTCTTCCTCTTGTGTGACTTGTTAAATCTCGATGTTCCTACCCATTTTCTTGTGTTTCCATTAATGATCTTCATTTTTGTGATTCTCATGTTTTCCATGGTTTGACCTAAGTGATGGTGCTCTCAAGCTCACCTTCTTATATTTGTGCTCTTCTAGGTTTAATTTCATGTTGATGTTATTCCCCATATGTTCATCTTTCTCTAATGTTGCTTGTGGGATTGGGGTTTGCATTTTTGAACAAGTTCCACCTACATAATTGTTTTCTACTTTTTTAACCTTGTGCTCTCCTTAGTTCAAGCTCCATTAGTGTTCTCCTCATCCATAAGTTTGACTACTGAAGCTTTTGATGTTATTTTGGTATTTGAATTGTACCCCTTGTTCATCTCCTGATCATCCTACTAGAGTTTTTGTTCATTTTTCTTGGCCATATGATTTCCCTAGTTTGAATTTCATTGGTGCCATGTTCATCTTTTAGTTTTTTTTTTAATTTTTTAATTTCATCTTTTGGTTTGATTATTGATGTTATTTTGGTTTTTGAATTGAATTTTTTATTCATTTTTATGATTTTCTTGTTCAAGCTCTTGCTCATCTTTTAATCTAATCGTTTTGAGGTTGAATTTATTTTTCATCTTTTGTTAGGGGATATCGATGTTATGAAGTTCATTCATTGACTGTTCATTTATAACTTGTAATGAATTTGTATTTAATTTTAGTTTAATTTCAATCTATTATTAATTAAATTCGAATTAAAATTTAAATCATTTTTAGTTCATTTTCAATTAGTTTTTAACTATATCTTTTTTATTTTAGTTCATTTTTAGTTAACTTATAGTTCATTTTTATTTAACTTTTTGTTTATTTTAAGTTATTTAAATTTTCAATTTATTTTTAATTAATTTTAAGTTCATTTTTAATTGAATTTTAATTCACTTATAATTTACACATGAGTGCACATGGGTCATATGTACATTGAAAGTTTTTCAAATGGGTATGAATAAATGTAGAATTTTTCATTACTTTTTATCTATCCAACATTAGTTTTGTGTACGTTTTTTATCACATCCTTATATTTGTTTTTATTTTTTATTTATAATAACATCTTGTTCGATTTTTGTTTCACATGTGTCATGTATTATTTTTGTTTATTTTGTTTCACAATTTAAATTTGGAACTAGGCTTGCTTTATTCTCATTTTGGTTAGAAAATTTTGGTATCCTAATTATTTTTCTGCTCATGATATTTTTTAGTTTTCACACTATAATTATTATTCATCATTTATTTTATAACTTTCATCGTTTTTCAAATTCAATTGAAATCTTAATTTTTGATCCTCAACCTCTTATTTCTTGATGTTCTACTAGGACCCTTGAATTAATGTTATTGATGTTCAAATAAGACATTCATGTTAGTGCTTTGGACATTTTTCTTATTTCATGTTGGTGCTCCTGATGTTTTTTAATCTTCATATTAATGTAATTAATGCAAGTTTAATATTCACATTGGTGCTATCAATGTTCAATCAACATTGATGTTCATTTGATTTTCCTAGTAGGGTTCATTGAATTTTCATGTACACGTTTCATTTGATTTTCACATTAATGTTCATATATTTTTCACCCCTCAAATTCCTTCTTGTGTTTACAAGTTTTTTAATGTGAGCCTCACAAACGCATTCAAATGTGCCCAACAACTTGCATTTTCATTCTTATCCTTTGTTGCGCATATCATACCATTATTTACTTCTTTTTTTTTGCCATGCATCAAATTTGTTGCCAAGGTTCTCATCTTAAAGACTTTATGCATTATCCTTGATGTTTTCTTGGACAATCGTATGAAACTTCTCTACATAATCTTTCATTGCAAAAGTTGACCACAATGCCAGAAACTCAACTTGTTAATTGTTCATGTGATGTTGAACTCCTCACTTGCACAATTTCTATTTTTTTTTCCCCCCGTTACTCTATGATTTTATCCACAACCTCCCTCTCCAACACCTTCCATGCATAATACTTAAATATTTGGTTGACATAACCACATGTAATTAACTATAATCAATTACAAGTTTTTTTACCCTTAATCTTTCGTATTGGCAATTGTGGCAAAGATAATAAGTTTTCAAATGCCAACACCTCCTCTTTCAAGCTTACATCTAATTGAATGTCTTTTCTAAAAATATGAGGAATCCAAACTCACTACTAAAGGGTCATCCGATGTGTAAACATTTGTAAATATGGGGGTTCATTAGCATTTTCACATAATGCCTTTGTTGTGGTGGTGAAGGAGAATCTTAACCTTCTTTTTCTTCATGTTTAATTAATTATACATCATTTAGTAACAACCTATTATCATTCATCCCATCCCCTTCTTTGTAAGTGTGATCAATATTTTCTTTCGAATAGACATCCTCATCTTTTTTTGTTTAACATTTGTGGAAACCTTGTTCAAGCTTATATTTTCATCCATGGTTTTGTTTAATGGCCATATCCTTACAACCATGAACCTTGAACACAACATTTTTTTTATAAAGTTTATTACAATATATAGTCCACCTACTTAATCATGGAAATTAATTTGGGTGATGAAACTTGAACTTAAAAATCGATCAAGTTTTTTGTTGTAAAAGTTGTAAACCTAGTTGCCACCTTCATATGTTAACTTCAAAGCCATGATTATCATTATATGGGCAATCCCTAATATTATGCAAAAACTAAACACAACATAATACATGTTGTTTTTCTTGTGGTAGTAGGCCTTGGTTGATAACCCATATCACGATTTGTCTTTGATTTTTTAACAAAGTATTGTTTTTCTATGACAATGGGCCTTGGCTGATGTTACATGTCCCTTATTTGTCTTCTATTTTTGGAAACCAATATTGTTTTTCCTATGGTAGTAAGCTTTGTTTAATGACCAATTTGAATTATTAGTTGAATGGGATGTTGTTTTTCTTGTGGTAGTAGGTCTTGGTTGATGACCCATGTGATACAATTATGAAATTATGTTTTTTTAGCATAATATTATTGTGTTGATGGAGGTTGGCCTTAACGGATGAAGTTTCTAAAATGTGTATGATTAATTTTTTGAACATAATATTCTATGTATGGCCATGACAATATGCTTTAGTTGATGACCCGTGTGAAATGTGTGTTTTTCAATTTTTGAGTAAAGTATAATATGTATGGCAATGGTAGTATGCCTTGGCTGATGACCCATGTGAAATGTGTGTTTTCAATTTTTTGAGCGAAATACACTATGTATGTCAATGGTAGTATGCCTTGGTTGATAATCCAAGTGAATTTGTGTTTTCAATTTTTTGAATATAATATTATTATGGTAGTGGTAATACGCATTAGGTGATGACCCATATGAGTTGTGGGTTTTGTTTTTTTTGGGGATTTGAGAAAGATGGCTTAACATATCTATACATTTATGTGATCCATTGTTTACAACTTGTATAACAACTTATCACCATCAATGTCATGGGTTGGAATTAAATGTCATGGTGTTATATGCATCATTCTCGAGGCCAAAAATAATTATGTCAATTTTTGCTCTTAACCATAGTCATATTGGTCTTGAACTTGTAGAAACTCTTGATTTGACATACATTAAATGTGATGCACATCGAAAAACATGTATGTGAAAGTTTAATCAAGTTTGTATTTGGAACAAAGGACATAATCAAGGTGCGTCGAGAGATGGAAATATGTGGGGTTCGACCGCATTTATGGTTGAAACGAGACCCACATAATTCGGCCAAGATTTTCAAACATGTCGCCCCATATGTCTTAACACCGGAAGAATTGAAAACTTTTATGTCGAGGTTAGGAAGCTTGAAAATACCATCAGATCATTGTGATGCATTAGGAAAGCACATCATGGATAGGACATTGGGGTTAATGAAGAGCCATGATTGGCATGTGTTGATGCAACAATTAATGCCTTTAGCTCTGATAGGATTAATGGATCCCCATGTTCAGCTAACATTGATGCGCCTAAGTCGAATATTTCGTAAAATATGTGTGAAGGTGTGGGATCCAACAAAATTACCTACATTATAAAAAAATGTGACAATTACACTCTGCCTATTTCAATGGGAGTTGCCTGGGGCATTTTTTGATGTGATGACACGCTTATGCTTGCATGTGGTTGAAGAGTTGGCCATATGCAGCCCAATGCATGTTAGGTGGATGTACCCTATTGAACGTGCTTTGAAGACATTCAAAGCTTACGAATGGAATTAGGCCCGACATGAAGCATCAATGATAGAAAGGTACATTTATGACGAAACCATTGGGTTTGTCACAGAATACATGTAAGAACTCAAGCATGTCTGATGTTGTATATGGGACACATATGAAGAAGAAGGGGTTTGTGGTGAAGTCTTAAAGGTGCAAAAATTAAATTCATTTTGCCAAAAGAATGTCATGGTTTAGCACATCAATATGTGCTCACAAATACATCATGCTTGGCACCATGGGTCATGTACATTACTTTAGACCCTAATAAGGTTTAATGGGTTTAAGGTTTATAAGGTTTATGGGTTATGGTTTAGGGATTAGGTTTTTAATTTTAGGGTATAAGGTTTAATGCCTTTTGGGTTTTTGGTTCATTGTTCAAGGTTTAATGGATGTTATGTTTCTATGGTTTATGGTTTGATGGATTTAAACTTTAAATTTATTTGGTGGATATATGATGAGGAATGTAAGAAACATGAGGAGGAGCAAATTCAAGTGAATAGGATACGAGCTAAATTTGAAAACTAATGGTAGATGGACACTTCAATAGCTGGTACATCAATCTAATTTCCAATTGAACACACGGAAGTCTTGAACTTGAGTAATTGGATTTGAAATGCAATTCGAACCCACATTGCAAATGGCGGCACAATTGAAGAGAAGGATGTAGTGCATTTGTCAATGAAGCCAAAGCCAATTGCTTTAAGGTACACAAAGATGAGGGCGCATGGAAATCATTACAAGGTCAATGAAGGTGGTGCAGAAACCACAATGGCAACATATGATTCTGGGGTTGCGTCCATATTCCAACAACCACAAGTAACACATGAAGGCACAACATTTGGCTCTATATAGTATGTGGGGTACTAAAGGACATAATCTTACTAAATTATGGACCTATATCCCAACCAATGGTGCTCTTTAAATATGATTGAGTTACACATGGGTCTAACAAATGGGGTAATCCAACTTACAAGCGGGATGAAAATTGGTTTTTTACTCCCAAATTTTCACCACTTGAAGGCAAACATAGATGAACCATATGTGTTTTCCAACACGTGCAACAAATTTTCTACGCGCATGAACCTAACACACCATGGTGGAAAATAATTATTCACAAGGAACCAAGGTTTAAACGGGTGGTAATAGAAAATAATGAAGAGATAAATATCCTTGTTGATAATGTAATTGATATAGAGGCGCCACTCCAAATTCCAGAGGCACCAAGTGACACTACACTTGTAAATGCCATTGAACTAATTGGGGCTGATGCAATTCTGGTTGTTAAAAGGCTTCGAAGGCCCTCTAATGATGATGAAGAAGAGGCCATGGGTTAAAGTCCTAGTTTTAATCTAAGGTTGGTAGTTAGACACAAACCACAATAGTTTTCGATCATGGACAACATAGGCATCAAGCATGTGGTGCATCAATTTTGGCATCACCGGGGTCATTGTTGTATTTAGGGCCACAAGGTGATGGGATGCATCTGCCAATGTGGAAAGGTTTGGAAATTCAAGTATTCCATTGAAGGCTTCATTTTGATTTTTGCATCTACTTTTCATATAAAGTACATGCAATTACAACAACATAAAATGGGGGTAAATGATTTTGAATTGCTAACCCTAATAGTTTCAAATTATTAACTCGACATTTTTTGAACTACGATTGAATGTAAGACTAGCTTGCCTAAAAATACATTAAAAGTTATGTCCATGCAAATATTTCCTTACAACTGATATGCACTTAGAGTTGACTTGAAACCCAAGTTTGTCCTGTTTACAAAGTCATGGGGCCTTTTGATGGGAAGGAGGGATGTCATATGATTTGTCATTTGTACACTAATGTTTATTGACTTTGATAACCATAAGCATCTCCTACCTGGCCTAAAGGAGAATAGAAATGTTCACACCCAATTGTTGGATGTGTTCAAATAATTCAAGATCCTTCAGAGGGTTCTCTCAGGGCAGACTCACCTAGCCATTGATGTGTTGCCTTTCTTGACCAGTACTGGATTTATGAAAAGATAAAACAATGTAAGTTTTTTTAGAAACAACATTGTTATACAAAATAAAAACAAGATGACGAATAAGCAATGTGTGTGTGTGTGTGTGTGACTAGTATTCATACATTGTGTTTCTAACATGGGATGCCAAATAATAGTGCAGACCTATAGAAGGTTAGCCATAGAGGAGAAGCAAGGGGTTTCCTATGGACTACAACAATAGTAAGAATCTTTCAATTAAGTGGGGGGGTTGGTGATCCTCACTAGACAAAAATTAAGGTGATGTATGCAATACATATTCAAATATGCTCGAAATACAACTTACATATAATTTAAATACAAATATTATACATAACTAGTAATATATGGGTACATCATAATATGTACCCATATAATAATGAGTATAATACATTCAATACACAATTGTGGACCCCTTATGCCTAAAATATGTATAATACATTTGGAATACCCACAAGGCTACAACTCATTTGGTGACATTTGCAACTAATGGTAATTAGAAGGGTCTTCTTGCATGGAAATTGTGTTGAAAGTTCTCAAACTAAAGGATGAAAAAATCCAATAGTCGCAAGTTAATCATAAAATAGTTGCAAGCAAGGCCAAATGCAAAAAGTAATTGTAGACATAACCAACAATAATTGCAAACGTCAAATAGTCACAACTAGTTGCAAATTGGTTGGTTATAAAAACCTAGTTTTCTTCTAATGGCTAGTACCATTTTGTCAAATTAAGGTAATTGTTTATAAACATGGCCTCATCTTTTGTCCTTAAATGCAATTTTGAATGGTTTGAAACAACAAATTTTTAGAGGTTGGAGGGCATGTGAGATGTGAAATAAAATAATCATCATGTTTAATTTAAAGTCTTATGTTTGTTGTATTGTTTGTAATGTCACATGGGAACCATGTCCATTTATAATTAGTAAATGATGATTAGTTTGGAAAACAAAACATGGGATTGACCTCTTGAAAAATCAATAAACTTGAAAAAAAGATAGACCATCATCCACACCTTTTGCATTTCCATGCAAGTTATTAGCTTACACATTTTGATTTAGTCCTCTTATATCATTCACCTTGAAAATTAAAAATGCAAGAAAAACCATAGTTGATAATGACCATTCAATGGCTTTGGGGATGCTACTATACACATCATGTGGAGTTATGCTTGACCAACACCCTTGCATTGGATTGTCAACTAACCTAAATGCCAATATCATCACAATTCCATATGTGATCGAGGTTAAAGTTGTGTTATGTGTACAAGCCTTGCATGTTGGTGTAAAATGATGTTCAAGAGGTGATGTTCAAGAGGTGATGGTCACCCTGTACCCTACAAATTTCAAAACCTTTTGACATCCAAATTTGTAGCTTTTGATGTTGTTTTTTGAACCAAAATCACCAACTATTTATAAGTATCCCCTCTTTAAAAGGCACAAATATAATCTACGTGAACTTAGCCTTATGCATTTTAAATTGCATAACCAAAACCCATTTTATAATTGATTGGTCCTTTGTTGCCATTAACACACATGGTAATCCTATTTTTCATGTCTTTGTTCACTCATTCATATAGTTTCAAAATGATGTTAAAGGGATGTTCCATTGCTTATTAACTTTCCTAAAAAAGAGATGTGTTCTTTTCATAGTGTCTTTAACATCTTCTAACTATTAGTTTGTCAACTTTCAACATATGAAAATAAGGGCAACCTTAGTAATATGGTGTGTGCACCTAGTGCTTATGTAGTAGGATCATGTAAAGTGTTTTATTTAGTAGCTAAATCTTTGTCCCCCCTAACCCCATTACATTGCTTTTGATGCACTTAAAGGTTCATGATTTTTCCCCCTTGGACGCAATCAAGTTGGGGGCAAACATGTAGGTCCTATTAGAATAATGTACAAATCCCAAGACCATAGAAATTGAATAAATTCAAGATGAATAACAAATGCATGCTTTTCTAGTTGTTTTATATAAGATATTAAATTAAAGAAATGTAAAATATCAAACCAAAAATCAGTTTTCATCCATCATTGTTGTGCAAATGATTTGTATAAAGTTCAAATTCCATTACCATTGAATGATTTGATGAAGACAAAATTTCTACTTTGATTGACCAAACATTAAATCATAACAATTTGGTTTTTATAAAGGTTATTGAATTTGAAAAAATGTGCCAAAATAGAAATCATAAGGCATAAACATTTGAAGAACTAAGCCTCAACTTGCATTCAAAGAATCATGACCAAAGATTATTTTTAAAAGGAAGAATTAAACAAGATTAATTTGAATTTCAAACTTGCCACAAAGGCTTTGAACACCATTATTCAATGTGATTCATTTGTCTATAATTTTAGTTATGCAAAAGTGAATTTTCCTCCCCTAATCATTGAGTAATTAGAATACAATGATTTTTAATATTTTGCAACTTGTTTCATTACCTAAATTAGTTACAATTTTATTAGTTTTCCTTCTAAAGGACAGAACACACAACAATGTGATTTTTCATTTGATCCCACATTTGAAGAATGTTTAAAAGGTGTTATTGTCAATTGTTGTGACTTTATTTGTTGAAAATTTATGAAACATTTCATGTTTGACTATTGATGGTTTGAACCAATGTTGGGTAGTTATCACAAAACCAGGAATGGATGTTTACCAATTATTAGGGTGGTTCTTAGAATTGATAATCATGATTCTCAAAAAATCAAAGAATTAGTTTTGATATATAATCAAGGTTCTTAGAAAAACTTCATATCAAATAATTGGCCAAAAAGTTGCAATTTTTGTGTTAGTTCTTTCATGAAAACCACAAGATGTTTAAGATTTTTGAAATAACCAAGAGATTCTATTTTTTTCCCAAGGAACTCGGACTAACAAATTTTTGTTTTCCAAAACTCTTAAAAAATAAAACAAACATGTTTTTGACATTCAAAAGTAACCACACAACATTGGTTTGAACTTGCCATATGTGGCATAACCATTATGCAACAATTATTAATTTGTTGCACTTGAGATTGAAAAGAGCCTGTTGTCATGCTCTTTGGTTTTTGGTTGCAAGTTGTTATGCATGAAAGTGCCCAAAAAAAATAAAATTCCTTTTGGCATTCATCTTGTTAAAATTTTGAAAAACTTTGCCAAATTTCTTTATATAAAAAAATAAAAAAAATAATGAAAAACCTTGGTTCCATAAAGAGCTCATAAAACTCTATACCAATGTTATTACAATTATGAGAAATTCCAAAGAACTGATATATGGGCATGGACATGGACAATGGGAAAGAACTACATTGAAATTTAACAGGAAGAAAAACCGACAACCTTTCTGGTCTTCACAGGAAAAGATCAGCTGATAAAATATCTGCAACCTTGCAGAAGAACTGTTCCAGCAACGAACTCCAAAAATTTGCCTGAAAGGATATAAATTTAGCACTCCTCTGTTTAAAGTGTGTACACCTTTGGGAAGGAGATGCAAGGTTTCCCCCAAAACCTTGCTACAACATACACCATCTACTAGTAGAGATTTCTAGGAATCTCAGAAAAAAGAAAAGGTGAATTGGAGCCATCAAATCAGAAAGAAAAAATACAGCCTCCTTTGGAAAAGTACACAGCCAAGAGAGTGCCAAACAGAAGTAAATCTGTTTTTAAAAATCTACAGTTGGTTGCAGCAACTTTAAGCTGCCTCAAGAGTCTATCTAGCATTCCATCCCGGCATAGAAAACTCATGCTCACAGTAGGAAAAAACAAAAATTATGTGCACCTGGATGTCAGCATTCTACTTGAATGAGATAAGGGCCTTCCTTGGACCCTAATGTGTCTGTTCCCTGCGTCCACATGATTGTCCATGACTTTTTACCATCATGGTAAACCATAGCCCCCTACAAGCAGATGAGGATCACAGTGGTGGGGAAGGATATATCAAAAAAATGGAAACATGGGAATATGTTGAAGGAAAACCAGCCTGCACAGAGCAACTTCTGCCTTGATAAGTACAACAGAGGGAAGAGCACTCATTCACACTTCCTATCACCAGGGAGCGACCAAACCAAACCTTCAGGGATAGACATGCAACATGAAATTCCTTTGACCAGAAGTTGATGTATATTGTATCAAGTCCACTATTGTCACTTTCCGGAGTGTCAGCTTGACAATCAACTTGAACACCAAATGAAAAGAGGATGGCTTCTTGCTCTATCTGTGGGAAAAGGGTGATGGCAACTCAGAACACACCTTTAACATTTTTTGGACCAGTGATCGTGAGTGTGGATCAAAAATGACATCAACTTGAGCTGGAGATTGCTGATGTATTACCATAATGTATGCTGCATTGTCACCCCTGTTATTTACTTAAGAGGATGAGGTGCTGTAGAGGCGTTTGAGCCCTGGGCACACTGCTCGTATCCGTATCAATGCTGCTGAAGATACCTGTCAGAGATGTCCCACACATGAAACAATGACACTTTCAGAAAGCTGCCATCTCTTTGCTTCACCTACCAAGTCCTGACTGCATAACAACAATATATCTTCAACTCATGCACTAGAAGTCTACTTCTAGTATGTCCATCACCAACAATTCCAGTTCCCATGACCAAAACCAATTAGCCCTATCTTCTCCCCTACAGAGGATAAATTCATTTCTGTTGATAAAAACAATTGCAATTCAAGCAGTAGAAAGAGATATACCTTCAAACAACTACGAACATCCAATGTTTCTAGAAGACTGCAGCCCAGGACAGCATGCTCCAGCATCTCAGCTTCAACTCCACAATCCTAAAAACAAACACCCCATTTACCATCATGGAAATTGCTTTCTAGTCTCATCAACTGTTTTGAGTTGCACAAAACTTGCAGATACTGTAACCAGAGTCTGCTTCTTATCAAGTGACAAAAATAGGGAAATAGACAAGAGAAACTTGAATTACAGAACTTCAGATGATACCTGCAGACATAGAGTAATGAGGCGGGGGCACTCCAGCTCTAGAATGACCAATGCTGCACAGTGGCTGCCACACCCAAAAGATGAGGCAAGAAGAATGTGAGGCAATGGGCACAGCATGGACATACAAGAACTTGATTATTTAGCACTGCCTGTTGCACACCTGTCTTTTACCAGACTATAAGACTTTACCAATAGAAAGCAATAACCAAATGCCTCTGCAGATTTAAGGTAGTAACCCCCAAACCCCCTTGTCAACCTAAGCTAATTCTCATCAGATTGAGCTTCACTGGGCTCTAGATCCAACTTTTGCTCCTTACATGACAGTAAGTACTGGAATGCAACCAACAGTGAAATACTCACCTCAAGTTCAGGTATGTTAAGTTGATGCAACCAAGTCGAACCTCCCGAATGTTGTTGGAAAGGGAAAGGTTGAGCGATGAGAGAAAGAGACAGGCAGCATCTTGAGGGATCTTGACTGTTTGAATGTTGGGGCAGCCCACACAGCTGAGAATCTGAAGTGCTCGTACTGATTCAGCAATTTCCCCCACCAGCATAGGGAAGAGGATCTGGTTTGGATTGTCACCATTTTCAGGGCTCACCTGGAGAGCTCCTGTGGCACTCTGTGTGTGCAATCCCAACATTGGATCTTCTGAGCTATTAACAGCCTGATTAAAAAGGCTACACTTTGATTCAGGTGAGATGGAATCATCAGTTGAGCTCAAGCTCCAGACACCTTCCTTCATTTCTTCAGTGCCCAGATTTTCATCACACATGATTTCTTGCATCATCTCAGAAGAAAGAATGGAACCAGGAGATGTGATATCCATAGGGCTCTGCTGATCAATGACAACATCTTCCATACCCATGTCTTCAGATGTTCCCAGTACTAGAGGAATAGGGGGACAAGCAAGGTGGCTCCATAGGTAGTCTGTTACATGAGCACAGCCGTTCAGACTGACTTGCGTAAGATGAGGGCAAAGTGCCAGGACTCCTTCTATTGCAGCACGACCCAGGCTTCCATAGGACATATCCAGCTCCTGCAGCTCAGAAAGTACCTTGCCTCCATGTAAGGCATCAAGTGCTGTCTCGCTCAGATACTTACATGCTGACAACCGTAATACCTGCAAGGCAAACACCCTTTCTAAGCTGGAGAGTCTTCATTGATAAACACTTCCCATTCTAGATATCTCACCAACTGGACCAGAACAAGTACCACAGACTCCCTCAGGACAACCCAAATAGTAGTTATATGGACAAGAGCTTTGTTGCTTACTATACAAGACCATGGAGTTTCATTGGGTATGATAGCACTGCTTCACAGGCTTACCACCGGTATATATATCTTGGAAAAATTGACTTGGTGAGGGCAAATTCCCACTTTACATACTCACTCTTTAATTCAAGCTGCTCAGCAAAAGGAGTGCATGAGCCAGGTGTGTTGAAGTACCTTCAGATGTGGGCAAGCCTCAAAAATGGGTGAAAGGTCGATGAGGAAAGTGTAGGATAGATCCAGCATGGTTAGGTCACAGAGCTTTTTGAGTGACAGTAATCCTGGAGGCCCTACCGCATGGCAGGTAGCCAAGACCAAGGACTGTATGGCTGGGCATGCTGCTGCTGTGGCAGCCAGGCAGTCATCTCCCAGTTTGCTGAACAACAAAAAACCACTTGTAATCAGCATAGGAGATGTACAGACTGCAGTGTCAAGGAGCTGCAAAGGAAACATTTAAATTGACCCAAATTCTACAGCAGCAAGCAAATGAAAACATCATGATGACTCTCATGGAAAAACACTGAAGCAAACTATGCTTCTTTAGGAGACTCTGAAATAGAGTATCTTGTCAAATGGTACCTGCAATAAGAGGCATCCAGAGACAGTAGGCGAGGGCAACAAATGGAGGCTTGGGAGAGCACACCACATCCACATAAATCTAGGACAGTCATCTGAGCTGCCTCAATCTCCAGTTTCGTTAAGTGGGGGCATATTCCAAGATTTAAAGAGACAAGCCCCACCTGTATAATAAAATCCAATCCATTTCCCCCACCCATGTGCCCAACCATCTGGTTAGTATAGTTGAACTTCAATGATGCATATGGGAGTGAGAAAAAAAGCATTTCAGCAAATTGAAAGCAAGAAAACAACCATTAAAAAAAGAGTAAAAATCGGTAAAAGAAAAAGAGAGCAAGAAATAGACCGGAGTAAATGTGGCATCCATGAGATGGTCACACCCTTCCAGCTGGAGGCGCTGCAGGATGGGGCAAGAGAGTGAGAGAGAGGAAATGTTGCGGCAACCCACAAGCGATAGTGTGCTGAGTGATGATGTAGAAAGATTCACACTTGTCAAGCCCTGCACACAGGATTTTGGAACCTGACCCAAATTAGTCAATACATTGGGTTGACAGTGAATGGCAGTCTAATCTAGACTACAGCTCAATTGAGAACTGACAAAAGTTAATCAGTCTGAACCCATGCTGAAAGCTCTGCTTTGTTCATTTGTTGTGGTCTATAGAGACTAACAAGAGTGTCACACATACATCGCAGTTATCGAGAGTCAGGCAGTTAAGCTTTGGGCAGCCACCACCATCACTGAAGATGTTGCATACTGAATCTGTTAATGACTCACACTCAGTAAGATCAACCTCCTGGAGCCATGGGCATTGTAATGCCATGCTCACCAGCCCGGTTTGCTGTCTCAGTTGCAATTTCTGAAACAACCAGTGTCAATAATGTCATTACCACACAATGTATAATGTACAAAATCAAAACAGAAGCCGTGTTGTAAATTGTACAGATCTATGATATTGGAGAGAAAACTCCACTACAATACTTTGAAGGTAATATTTGTGTTAGATCCAAACAAACCAAAATCAATACAAGAAGAATGGCTGCAGTCATAACATTCAAATCCTACAAACTGCAAGACAACCAACCCCAATATTGTGACCATGCAGAGCCAGCAAATAAATAGGAAAATATATAAATACTAGAGTAACCAGATCCTATTCCCTATGCATATGAATATTATTTTTGGTGCTAAAAAACAAAAGCATCCCATGTATATGTTGGGCTCACTATCTACTCTGAGACATAATAAGCTTGATCAAGTTGCAGAGAAATCTCCACAACAACTATTAAAGATAACACAACAATGAGTGCAGTCATAACCTTATGAGAGTTGCTCACAAAGTGTCAGACCATCACCTTCATCACGAACGGCAGTGACGAGCTGCCATGACTACCCACTGAGTTCATCAGCTCCCAACAGTGGGTGTAGATAAGCATATAATAATCTTCCCAAAAAACTTGGGCAAACCATTATACACAATCTTTGTCCTGAGACATTATACGCCTGAATCTATCGCATTTTGGACACAGTGCATATCAGGTGTTTGCATTCAAGACTGAGAGTTAACACAATACCTCGAGACTACTGGAGGTAATATCAATGCGGCTAAGGGCAGGACAAGAGGTCAGATTTATTGCCATAAGTGAAGGACTGCGGAGTGTAAGTTCCACAAACCTGCAAAAAATCAGGCACCATTCTGTTTAGATTAATTGAAGGATTTCACAGGGTCCACAGGCCTCTTATTGATTCAAAGTTGGAAAAATACAAGAATGAAGAGATTTTCTACTTGCGATTGTTGCTTAAGCTGATGCTCCGCAAGTGAGGAAGGTCCAGCGTCACTGCAGTCAAGAGCCAGCACACATCCATTGCCAGCACCTGCAGATGATTCCAACTCATACACCATTAGCACGCATGGAAAGAAGAATCCAGAGGATCAATGAAATGGAAAATGCAAACATACAGTCACACAAGCTTATTCCTTTAAACCTCCTGATTGGTATCCTTGTTGCCGTACCAATGACTGCAGCTTCTAATGCCCCCACTCCAGATTCCTTCAACAATAGAATCAAGTAGATCTACTAGAGTAACCAGCAACCCCACGTTCTACCACCCCTCTGGTGTATGTGGCATGAGTCCTTCATACTCCATACCTTGTTCTCAGTTTCAGCAGCCAATCTCTTCTTAACCAATTGAGCAAACTCACCTCAAGCATCACACAATGGGCAAGAGCAGCCATTGATGATGAGTTGATGCCCTCACAACTATGAAGCTTCAAATCAGTCAACATTGGCATGCGAACTCCCTGCCACAATTAAATATAAGTAAAGTCAGTATAAAAACATCTGGTGACTGTAACCAGTTTTGCCTCATCACAGATTATTGCTGACATGGGCACTTCTGGCAAGCTCTAGGAAGCTAGACTTCTGCTTTGTTACACAATTCTAAAAGTGCTAGCACACCAATCTACCCATTGATGTGAACCAGAGCAATTGTTTGTCTCACAGCTAAAACCAGTTACACACAATGGGGTAGAGTGTGATAAACCTCAAGAGAGATGTTGGGGCAGTGTGAGGCATCAAGACTGCGAAGACCAGCACAGACCAGCGAAATTTCCCTTAAAGTTTCATCACTGACATAAGCACAGTTCGACATATCCAAAGATGCCAAAAGAGGACAAGCTGTGGCAGCTGCCCGCACGCCTGCATCAGACAATTTAGTACATTCTGATACGTCCAGGTTGGTCAGCCGAGGGCACTGAAGAATTGCAGAAGCAGTTCCTGTGCGCTTTAGTGACAATGTCTGAAGCTGTGGGCACCTGCAGGTTCAGCCCAAACTTATTATAGACACATGCAGATATAACACTTCATCATGATCTGTACAATTTGGGTGCAAGGGTTGATCGCAGAGGGGTTGACGAAAATAAACAAGTCCACGAGCATACCTTATTGTTAAAAGAAAGATCAAAATTCCAGTAAACCACACTTGCATCCTCATCTTGCCTTTGAGAAATTTGAAGTTGCAAAACATGGTTCTTTCTTTTTAAGGTTTGGTGATAGGGGTAAGTGAGGTAGAGATACAATTTCCAGTTGTCACCACAACTACACTCAAATGCCAAGTGTGCTTTTAGCTTGACAGACAAACCACTTTTAGTACTAGGAGCTTCACACCACCAGTTCTCAAAAAACTCATCCACCAACAACAGTTAAATATAGGAGAAATAATACTGTGAACAGGGGAGAATTAGACAAACCTTACAGCAATACGGAGCACCCGACACTTCATAATCTGAAGACAACGTAGAGAACCATGCTGCAGTTGTATTTCTTGAGCACTCCCACTTCCTAGTATAGCATCTGTGATGCTCAACTTCCGCAGTGATATGCACTCCGTTAGGACACGAAAGAAACCATCACTCAAAATGCCCTTCCCTAAAGTCAGCACCTCCAGGTTCCTGTAGCCAAAAAGGAATATAGCTTACTTTTGAATCTGCTCAAAGAGAATGACCTGATCTGTTGCTCTATAACACCTCCCACAGCACATATACTTGGTTCAGGGCTTCCTGTAAGACTCTTGCTTTAGCAGACAACTAATCCTTCCAATCCTGGTAAGAACCATAACTGAACTCACCGGAGAGACCGCATTGCCTGTTGAACCAGACTCTCATCCACACAAGGGGCTCCATTCAGATTGAGTTGTGTTGCTTTTGGGTATCGCACACATAATAGTGCAACTAAACAAAAAAGCAAACAAAAATTAAGTCCATGATAATATTTCAAAACATAGGTGAAATGAATCAGTCAGAATATCAGGGTAGAACAATACTACTGGTGGTGACCTCTTAGATTTTGAGATGTAAATCCCAAAAGCATTTGAAGAGTTGCCAAAGCTTCAGTTCTTCAAAACCCTAGCAACTCCAATGTAACGTAAGGCAGGTGATTTCCAAACCTTGATCGTGACTGACTTTTCGACCTTCAAAGTTGAGTGACTTCCAAAAGTCCTCATGTACACTTGCCATCCGCCATTGACGGCAAACCATAGCTGCCTGACAGAGAGTAGTGTCATCCAGAAATGAAAAGACCTGTACATTAACCAAACATCCCCTATGAGTGCCAGCTCCAAAAAACATTTGTCCAAAATTGCTCTGATTGGAACATGATTCTAGATGAAGCTATAATGTGGCTGTGACCCTTAAATCAAAAGATGACATTACGTTTTGTCCGACCATTTGCCATGAGAAAAACCAAATGCACAACATCTATCATTAAAGCACCTTAATGTCTGAATTTGCACAGACCTACACATCTCCACCAGACATCATCTACCACTGGAAAGCAACAATCTAAGTTTTCACTGTCCTCTTGAAACCTTGTGTTTACTGACTTCCAGATTAAGTACTACTAATTTGCTTGTGTCAACATTTGACAGACATAATCCACAGCTTTAACAAAACATTAGCCTCAAACAGTGTCTTCACAAGCTACTTGGAAGGGTCATTAACATGGCTGCGACAAGGCTAGACAGGAGTAGCTTCTACAACCAAATCAACAATCAGTACCTAACTACAAATTCCACCGAGAGAGCTGACACAAACTTGCACCACATAAGAGTTCCAAAAAGCCATTACAAGATCTCAGGATACACATCTCCCCATCACAATGGAATCTGCAATGTCTGTTCGCTCTTGGAATTGAGCAGGTCTTTCTGACAGCAACATATTCCTGCTTGCACCAGTTAGAGACATAACTTGTATCTAAAACTGTGACTGACAGCTTTCCTGTACTCCAATATTATTCTTGAGCCGATGGTCATAAAGCCTTCTTCTATGATGCACATCCCATAGTTCACAATTTTCATGCAATTTTAGGTATGGAGACGTCTCAAACTCTGTGGGAACCCACCTTGTGCAGCAGATCATCAGTTAAATCCATGCGAGCCTCATTAGCATCCATCTCAATAACATCGTTGTCTCGCTGGTTGTCTTCATCATCATTGTCAGAATCCATTGGGTCTTGGCCATCATCATGAGGAATTGGAGGGGGAGAAGCAGGGGTCACTGAAGGGGGCCATCCTTTATCCAGCACATCAGACATAGAACGAACCTGTACTAAAGCACGTGTCTGCGATGTTGATGAGCCTCTTGTGCTTACTGCCATTGGACCCCTTCGACTGCACATGCAATTCTTCTGATAAATTATGTCAAGACCAGCTCATTATAAAGAACTCAGCACAATCCAGAAACAAAGAGTATAGAAACACAAGGATGTGTAAGAAGCAAATTGTAGCCAACATGCAGGTGGCTGATGGCACCATAGGCAACAAACAAGCACACAGCATTCATCTGTGAGAAATAATAATTGCTGTGATATTGACCTCACAACCAGTCCTAAAAAAAGTCAAGGGAGTATGTGATAGCAATCTCGACCTTCCTTGTAAGAGTTCTCAACAACATTCTCAAGCCAGAGGTTCCTGACTTCAGTCATACTCAAGTCTATTGTCTACTAATCAGTGCCAGACAGGCAGGACACTTGCATGACATTCAGCCTCTCATGAGCACACACAAATCCATGGATTGAGTGAGACCCACCTTCATGGAAAGTTGCAAGCTAAGGTGCAGTTAAAATATAGAAACAAGCAACACTCTGTTTTAACCAATTACTGAGGTTGTGAGAAGCATGGAATATGACACCAAAAGGAAATTTTGTTTTAGAGGAAACAATAGAATCCTACTGTCTTTTCATTAACCACATTTCCAGAATCTATTCAACTGCTTTACTCACTTCCACGTGCAGCATCCATGAGCAGAGAGGAACAGTATTGTTCTCAAAAAGAAGATTGTAACAAATCCCTTTGCTCATCTTTTTTTGTGACAATGCAAGGATCAGATTAAGGACTAACCTGCAGTTGTGTGAAGAAGGCCATAAAACTTCATGCAAACACCCAACCCATCTAGTGACTACTCAGGAAAACAATGTCTATACAACTCAAAGGCATGGTAATCATGTGGATTTACAATCTAGAGGCACTTAAGAGACATTGATGAAATGAGGGACAGCACTAGAATACTCTATAATGTGGAAAACAACTGCATGCTGCATTGCAAATTCTCCATGGATTGACTGGATGGTGCCTAACAAGTGTCATTCAAGAGATTGGTTGCCTCACCTGAAATGTTTAGACCACAACCCATTTGGACAGAAGAGACTCTAAATTGGGAAATAAAGTAAAAGACTTTGAATGCAAGAACTTGTACTTACGTAAAAAATGGGAGGACTTTTGCACGTTTCCGATGGAGCTTGTCAGGTGTTCTGAAGTTTTCAGGAATATGGAAATGCTGCATAGGTGACCTACTATTTGGGGCAGAAGCTCCCTGCTGCTGCTGCTGCTGCAGAGATTTCAATAGTGACAGCTCCTCCTGTTGATGGAAATTGCCACCAGTCTCATTCTCTGCTGTGTTAATATCCTCAACAGTCTCCTGAGTCTGTCTGTGCAAACACGTAGCATCTCCTCCTCTTGGATGAAAGCCTCTTCCAGTCTGCAGAGCTGATGGTAGTGGTGCCATTGGGGCCCGAAATCTGGAGGCTAAGAGAGCTTCCATGCTTGATCCTGTCTGAAGAAGCTCCTGGAACCTAACATCTTCCTCATTCTCTGTCTTCCCCTCCACCGCGCTGTCAGTTCCCAAAGAATCCACCAATCCCTCTTCCACAAACAAGGGTCCATCAAGGCTTGATAGGAAGGTTGGTGTACCCTCCAATTTTTTCAACATGGAGGATGATTCACCGCCACCATTGCTGCCATAAGAGAACTTCTGCTGCTGGCTGGATGGTGAAGAGGGAGGAGAGAGAGAAACAAGAGTTGATGATCCTTGTCCTGGACAAAAGGAAGAAGCAGCACCACCACCATGGGGGGACATTGGAGCCTCCTTTGTCTCTGAAACCAAATGTCCCTTTCGCCTATCCCTGAAGAGAAGACACTTGTCTATGGCTGTCGCCATGTCTACTGTTGCTCTGTCCATTGTACCATCTGAAGGAACATTCTCATACTTCCCGTCTCCTGCTTGACCTAATTCTTTTCCTCCCCCTCCTGCTCCCGCCAGAGCACGCCATGGTTGGCCATTCCGGGAATCATCCGCTGCCATTCCAGCCCTCCACCAGCCGAGAGCTTCGCCGCTGCAAGCAGGAGGCCGAAGGAGGAGCCAGGGGAACAAAACCCAATTGACGCAAGAAAGAAGAAAGTTGTGGCTGACAGCAGCTTCCAAACGCCAGGCATGGGATATGACGGGTAGAGAGAGATACGAACAACTGTGATGATACAAGTCTTGTCTTCTTTCCTTCCCCCGCGAAACAACAACAAACTGAACCACAACCCCCCACTCAGACAGAGGGCAGACCCTAACCTAATGAGACCACCTTCTTCTTCTTCTTCTTCTAATTCTCTACAACCTTATTGCGAAACTGGCAATAACAACACTGAATGAACATCTTCTTCTTCTTTACTCCCTATTACAGCCACCTTCTTCACTACATAAACTTGAGAGGAACCCCCGACCGGCACTCTTCGCCCCCCCCCCCCCGGTTGCTAGTTACCGACAATACCTCATCACGATCTGCAAACCCTCCACCAACAAAACCGCATCAGAAACAACCACAAACAACCTAACTACAACCCTAACCAACACACAACAAAATTGCAACTCAAGAACTCCAGAAAGAAACCGGAAACAAATGGGGGAAAAAAAAAAAAAAAAAAAACCAAATTCCGTCAATACTACCACCACCACAACAGAGAGATCTTACAAAAAAAAAAAAAACAAAAACTCTTCAGACACTACTGCTACTGTGCTGCAACAACACCCGCAGCAGCAGCAGCAGCAAAAGGGGGGAGGCGACGGGCAGTTGTACCTACTACAGGGGTTGTCTGGAGGAAAGAGAACCTAACTCACGATACAGTGCACCAAACGAGATGGTACAAGAATACAAAGTAGAGAAGGGAACGAGAGGAATGCAACGAGAGTCTAATGGAAGGCAAGGGAGAAGAGAAGACCTGCCTACGAGAGGCGGAAAAGCGACGACATGGCCATTAAAATCCGCTGCAAAGCATCCATAGCCAGAAAGCTTTGAGCAAACGAGAACGAGAGACGAGAGAGAGAGAGAGAGAGAAGAGAGAGAGGGGAGCGGGGGACAAGAGCTAGGTACGTAGCTAAGACCTATAGCTAGGCCTATTCAAAAGTTGCTATTTTAGGGTACCTAGTCTTTTTATGTTCCCCTTATTCCAGACCGTCTTGTTTTCTTTTTTCAAGATTGTGTGATTATCGAGAATTTGGCGAATTTTTCGGAGATTTTTTAATTAGCCAAATTACTGGAATTCATGCATGCAACACTAAAAAACAACAACAAATTTCTCCGAGATTCTCCTCGCCATTTAATTAATTAATTAATTATTTATTTATTCGGAAAACAACAAGATTTGTCTCCTACAAAAATCAATGTTCCAAACCATTTTTTAATTTTATTTTCGAGACAACTTTTTTTCAGTTTTGTTTTCCTTTTTTCGGACAAAAAGTTTGGAATTTTTGGCCAATATTTTTATATCACAAATTTGAGGGGGGGAAAAAACGGTTCCACACCTCTTGGTCCCTTGAAATGCCAATATGTTGTATTATTATTATTATTATTGTAGAAAAGAAATAAGGAACCATTTTTTGGGGTGAAAAATGAGGAAAAATGATTTTTTTTCTATTTTTTCCTGTTTATTTTGAAAAAAGCACAAGGTATTATTTACTAGAAAATAACAAAGAAGTAGCTTTTTATTTAAAATAATTGCGCATTTTATTATTAGGTGAACCACAATCGAAGACTCAACAACATGTTTTCCATTTTGTTCCTTCATTTTGCAAAAAATAGTGAAAATAAATATTACCAAAATTGTGTCATATGGGTTTTTCAATGACTAGGATTTGGAAAAATATAGTGCACAAAATTATCTATATTTTAAAATTATATTTTAAAATTTTCATGGTGGTAAAAATAAATTACAAGTTTAATGATGGATCTTTTTTTTAGTAAAAAAAAAATGCGCAAGTGAATAATTTCTTTTAAATAAATTTTATTATCCATTATACCATGCTTAATGATATAATATTTTGGTGTCAAAAATGAGGCTACAAGCCCAAATTATGAAGAAACATTCAACTAAAAATATAATAATATTGCCTTAAATTTTTTTTGTATTTCATATTGCCTTATTTAAACATTTCATTATTCCCTTGAGTTGCACACATGCTTCACTTTAAGGATTCCAAAAGAATCATGTTTTGGTTTCTTGAATGTTGTTCTCCAATATTATTTTTTATGCATAAAAATTTTATTCATTTAAAAAAAATCCTAATGTATTTTTTCACCGTTTAATTAATCTATGTAACAACCTCCTAGACAAGAGGACGAATCTTACACCTACAAGTTACAATTTAGGAGCGAGAAAGATCTTAGGCGTGAGGTCTCTCCGCTCCTAAATAGTAGGTGTAAGATCCATCCCACTCCTACCACCTCATGATCAAGAAGTGTTTAGGGTTTCAATAAGGATTGCCTCATGCTTTATGGTGCTTAAGGCCCCAGGGTCGGAGGGGTAAGGCCCACATTGAGGCTTTTCCCTACACAAACGTTTTGTTGTAATATCATACCAAACTTGAGAGTGCTAACAATTTTTATCCCACCAACTATTTGTCGAAGTTTGTCCAATTTTAATGTGAGTTATTCAACCCTAAAATGTCCAATTGCATTTGTTGGCCTTGCCTAGCAACGCAAGAAGGATATTGTGTTTAGATTCATTTTGGCTTGTGTTGAAACTTGAGATTAGTTATAATAGAGTTCCAATATCTTAAAGGATCTTGGTTTCTTTTAGAGGATTTTTTGAAGATTATATTTTTGCATGGTGAAATATAATTTTGAGTTTCCATAATTCTTCTTTTGCCTTCAGATACCTTCTTCATTGTTGAACTCCATGACATGCAATGAAGAGTTCTCTACCATTGCTAAATGGGTCCTTTTGCTCTTTCAAGATTCTGTTCAAAATGGGTCCTTCACCTAACAAAGTAGAAAAATGCCAACTCAAGCAACAAAGTGTGGAATTGGGAACCACCATTGAAGCAACATGAGTACATGAATTGTGCTACCACGTGAACCTCGCTTCCTTCCAATGCAGACTAAAAAGGTGAGGAAGGGGTTGGGTTTCTTTGTCTTGCAAGAGTGGTTGTCTCTTTGTTAGTGCAAAGTACTACAAATTGTGCATGAGAAAAAACAAGTTGAGCTTCCCCCCTCCAACAAGAACTCCAACACAACTTCAAGGTCCTTACTACGAGTTCTTAACCTCCATTCCACTCCATGTCCTTAAAGCTTAATTTGGGTTAAAGAATTCCATAAGGATTGGTACTCCACAAAGTAGTGAAGTTCTTACCCATTCAATAGATGAGGGCCACCAAAGCCTATTTTAAAAGGTACTCACAATCAAAGAGAGAGAGGTACTAACATGCTTGAGCCTTCTATTGTTTTTAGTGTCCGGAGGGTGCAAGGGAACTTGAACATTTTTGTGTTTAAGGATTTTGTTCCCCCCCCCCCCCACACACACAATGTGAACCCAATGAAGTTCCCAAATGGATGTTGCTGACGAGGATGGATGTTGTTATGGATGAAAACATGACAACTTCATGAATGAAGTATATCCAAATGGACAAAGCCTTGCTCTTGGATGACATTGATCACAAATACACTATTGATCATATATGTGCACATGTTAATGTGACCACATTGATTCAACTAAAAACATTATTGAGGATTATATTTGCAAATACCAAATGAATTTTTCTTGCATCTATGTATATATATAATAATGTTCATGGATGAAAATTATTTAATATTGATGTCCTTGACCACAAGGAATTTGTGAAAAAGTTTTGGTGGCATGTTCATAGGAGTCACATGGTTTAGATCTATGTATTTTTTATTTAAAAAAATCCCAAACTTGTATTCATGAGCAAAAAAATTCAATATTTTCTCCACCAATTTGCATCTTTAAAAAATAAATTGAATTTGAATTAAATTGAATTGAATCTTTAATCCAATTCTTCAATAGAATTTTGTTGAATTGGAATTCAATTCAATTCATTTCAAATTCCATTCAATGTATTTCAATTCAATTCAATTCAATTCAATATAGATCCAATCCAATTCAAATTAAAGTTACATGCAATCTCATTCAATACCTTTATTCAAATGAAACTTAATTTCCACAAGAATTGACACCAATACTACCCAGCACCACAAACCCCAAGTTCACATCACATGCATATAATTAACCAACCAATTTTCTCTAATTAAACCCATTGGATAACATGCATACTAAAGGAATAAGGATGATATGTCATACATGGATGAAATTCAACAACATGGACCTTGTAAGCAAAATCGGATGGTGGTGATGAAATAAGCAATGGCATGGATGAAAATAGATGTATATGGATGCAATTGACCTATGTGGGTGAAATTGAATTCATGAATGCAATGATAGCATCCAATATGATTATTAAGCCATCCACATAGGCAATTGCATCCATTGATGAAATCTAGATTCCAAATATGTCCATTTGATTTCATGGCATTACATTCACCCACATGGGGTTCCTTGATTCGTTCATTCAATTTTCATCCACATGGCAATTTAGTGTTCCATGTTATCAATTTCATCTATGATGTTGTCCAAATTCATTGCTTGGAATTTTATTTTTTCCTCTCAATTGAAATTTATATTACCAAAAAGTAAAATAAAAATAAAAATAAAAATGTATGGGGCCTAGACACCAAGAAGAGAGAGACAAAAGAAAATGAAATTTAGGGTCTTACGTTAGCGAATTTAGGGCAGGGAGAGAATGAATTTGGAGTTTTGGGGCAGAAAATGAAAATTTAACTGTACGGGCAGAACACTTAGGGCAGGAAATGAGACCCAGGGTTTTGAGGGCAGAAAAGTTAGGGCAGAAAAATGAAATTTAGGGTTTGGCGCTCTCTAGGGTTTGGCGGTCTCTTGCTTTCTTTCTCTAGTCGCTCTCTACCGAGACAGATCTGTTGAGCGTCTTGGTGCGTAGAAGGGAAAGGAATTGTGGGAGCGGGAACTTTTCGAGCACTACGAGGGCTGAAAATGGCAGAAGTGGACAATTCTCGTGCTCTTGCTGAGTTTCGCAAGAAGCTTTTGCTTCACAAGGAGCTGGATGCCAGGCTCAAAACAGGTAAACAAACAGACTTGTGTGTGTGTGTGTGTGCGCGCGCGCGCGTGTTTTTCTCTCGAAAAAATGCTTCTTCAAGGTTTGAGAATAGATTGGTTTTCATGTATACCTACACGAAGAAGTTTTTTTTTTGTTTTCGGAAACGATAATTTTTGTTTTCGATTCCGGGGTATGGTTTACCAATACAAAGACAGGAAAAGAAAAAAGGCTTTTTGGTATCGGCATCGCTTCAAGGTGAGAGATGGGATAAAAAAGAACCCTTTACAGTTTCCAGATTGTTTTGGAGAATTGAGGAATGGAGGAGAAGGTTTTTGAGCGTTGTGATGATGATGTGGGGGACAAGAAATTTAGGGTTTCAGAAGCTTGCTTGCTTGAGGGATGGGAAAGTGTCTCTTCTTTTATTTCATTTTTTTGGGCGCCTTCATTGAGGGGTACGTGTTTGTTTTTCCCCTTTTTTGGGGGGGCTTCCTTAAGGGGCAAGTGTTTTTTTCCTTTTGTTTTTGGGGCCTTCCATGTGACACTGCTGCAGCACGTGGTGGTGATAGGATATGGGGTTTCGTCTTGTACCTTGTTCAGTGCAGGAGAACGTCAAGGCAGCAAAGAAGGAGTACGACAGAACGGAAGATGACTTGAAGGCTCTTCAGAGTGTGGGACAAATCATCGGTGAAGTGCTGAGGCAACTTGACAGTGAGCGATGTATGTCACTACCTGAGGATTCAACCCATCCTCCTTTCCTATTAAACCAGTATCTGGAAAAATCTGCAACAGGGCTTTATTATGGTTTCACAACTTGTAATAGCTGGTTTTAGAAAATGGCCAGAACCCAATACCAGGATTTTGCACTCTACAGAACTTGTTGCATTTCAGGATATTCTCTGTTTATTCATGTAGAGTTTGGTTTCATTGCATGAACTAGGTAGTTGTTCCATGGTAGAGGTGGCATCCATCATCAATGAGTGTTGGCCTTGGGATTTGGAGGGTAGTGATAGTGAAGGCAAGCAGCGGCCCTCGATATGTTGTTGGCTGCCGCAACAAGGTAGACAAGGAGAAGCTTGTTGCAGGTACTAGGGTTGCACTGGACATGACAACTCTCACAATCATGCGAGCTCTTCCAAGAGAGGTAAGTTCCCTGTACTCTGTTTGGGATTCTGGAGTGCTGCGGCACTGGGAGAGTTTGAATAACTTGCATGGGTCTTCATGTAACCAGGATTCTGGGTTGTGCAAATATTATTGCAAAGTCAGTTTTAGATGAAAGCATGCGAGGCAGAAAGACTGGTATGTAGTGAAATTTGGTTGCTTTATGGATGTGCTCATTTTAATTATATCATGGAAAGACAAGGAGGCCACAAGAAACAAATGATTAACTTGTGTTTTTCTGAGGTTCAGGTCGACCCACTTGTGTACAATATGCTTCATGAAGATCCAGGAAACGTTAGTTACTCAGCTGTGGGAGGCCTAAATGAACAAATCAGGGAGCTTCGGGAGTCAATAGAATTGCCCCTTATGAATCCAGAGCTCTTCATTCGAGTTGGAATTAAGCCACCCAAGGTGGAGGATTTCTTCATATACCATCTGTGTTTTGTTGTTTTCTTCGGTTGTCAACAAGGCTTGAGATTGAACAGAATTCCTAATCAGTTTCTTGTTGATCATCAACAGAGCTTTGTAATCTAAAGCAGAGAAGACCTAGTTGATGTCCTGTCATGCTAAACTCAAAACAAAGTATGTCCTTGTTGAATGGTGTATGTCAGGGTGTACTGCTTTATGGACCTCCAGGAACTGGAAAGACACTACTAGCTCGAGCTATTGCCAGCAATATTGATGCAAATTTTCTCAAGGTGTGAGTCTGTTGTTTCAGACCATTACAGTGGTTCACTTTAGAGGTGAACATGCTGAAGTAGAACTAATAAACCTCCTTGTTGATTATTGAGGCTTGCCATCAAAGCACTTGAAGCAACTCCTGTTTCACATCTAATTTTGGCTATCTGGGAATTTAAGCTGCACTGTAGAGTGACATGTAAACATGCTTTTGAACATGGCTGATTTGTTTCTTTGTTTTCCAAAAGGTGGTTTCAAGTGCAATTGTGGACAAGTACATCGGGGAGAGTGCAAGGCTCATACGTGAGATGTTTGGATATGCTCGCGATCATCAAGTATAGTTATATCTCCTCCTTTGAGGATTCAATTCAATAGAGTACTAGCATGAATTACATACTGTATTTTGGATTGGCTCTGTGTGTTGGTGTCTATCTCTTTGGTTTTGGCAACTTCTGTTTTATACAATGTCCTGGCTAAGTGCTGAGGGATGTGTTTTGTTGCCTGACTCTAGCCTTGCATCATCTTCATGGATGAGATTGATGCAATTGGTGGTCGCCGCTTCAGTGAGGGAACCAGTGCTGATCGAGAAATTCAACGCACACTAATGGAACTCTTGAATCAGCTTGATGGGTTTGACCAACTTGGAAAGGTACCAATAACCTGGCAATGCCCTCTGGTCTTGGGTATTGAAGTCTGTTGACTGCTAGCCAGCCGACATCATGACTGCAAAGTCTTCTGAAAATGTGCCAGAAACTCACAATGCACATGTTTGTATAATGGTTTGCCTGGAATTTGATCAACCTATACTTATCTACACCTGCTGCCAGAAGCTGATGAAGTCAATGGGGAGTGATGGCAGATTCTCACTTTTATTCATAGTGAAGGTGATGGTCTGAGATTGAGTGAGTGAGTGACACTCGTAAGGTTATGACCGCACTTATTCTTCTAGTGTTGTTTTGAAGTTTTCTTGGCAATCTCATTTATATATAAGTGTGTGTGATGTGGACAAGCTTCAATAGTGTAATGTAGACCATGTCTCCATGGGTGGATGAGTGAGCAGGTGAAGATCATAATGGCCACAAATCGACCTGATGTCTTGGATCCCGCATTGTTGCGCCCAGGTCGGTTGGACCGCAAGATTGAAATCCCCTTGCCTAATGAACAGTCTCGGACAGAAGTTCTTAAAATCCATGCTGCAGGCATCACAAAGCATGGGGAGATTGATTATGAGTCCATTGTGAAACTTGCTGAGGTAAGAATCCTGTCAGATTGATTGTTCACTCCAAATGTGGTTCTTGTGGTTGTGTCCATATCCGGAATGAGAAATAGCTGAACTAGAGAGAATAGACATCCACTGGAGCCAATGTAACCGAGAGCCTCTTCACAAGGTGACCATTGGCTGTCTGAGATACTACTCCTCACCCATTTGATGGGTGCACTCTATCTAGAGACTACCATGAAATCAACCTCATTCTTGTTAGCTAATTAGCTTCTAATTGTCTTAGTACAGCCTTATGAATAGAGAACCAGGCCTAATTGCATTACTGATTGAAAGTGGAGATTGATTTGTTTTCCACAAGTTAATGGAATGGTCATCCACTGCGCATTTTTCCTGAAGATGACCCTGATGTGACCAGGGATTCAATGGAGCTGATCTCCGGAATGTATGCACTGAAGCGGGTATGTTTGCAATTCGGGCAATGCGTGACTATGTCATTCAAGAGGATTTCATGAAGGTTTGTAAACTGACCAAATGCAAAGTTTAGGTTTTCCATACTGGCTTCTGAGCAGGAATTTTACCCAATTCCTTTTACTGAGGCGTCTCAACAGTGTTGACATTAGGAGATATCCAAGGAGATGATGAATAGGGCCCATGTTATGGCGATGCAAACAGAGGTTTGCAGCATCAGATCTGGTAGTGGTGGGATCAATTTGATCAGCATCTCTGGCTGCTTCTAATGTGGGATTAACTGTGGGGTTGCAGGCCGTCCGAAAGCTTAATGATGCCAAAAAACTGGAGTCAAGTGCTCATTATAGTGCAGATTTTGGCAAGGAGTAGTAAGGTAGCAAATTCTAAATTCTCTTCAGGGGCACCCAGTTACTGGATATATTCTGGAGGGGTACTGCCCAAAACTGGCTATGTTGTCCATGACTAGTTAGATCTGACATAGCAAGTGACTGGTTTACACAGGGATGATTTTTTGATCATCTGTTCTCTAGACATGCTTTCAACATTGAACCCTCCTCTCATGTCAGAAATTTGAGGATTTCAATTAGTGATGAAGTTCAAAGGCTGGGGATTCTTTCGAACCAGATTTTTCCCACCCTCAAATCCATACTGCTGTGGCCTGGCCTGGCCTTGCCGATTTAGCTGTCACCCAAATTGTAAATCAATGAGAGAAGGAGATACGGAAGTTAGCTGAGCACACAAGCTTGGCTTGTAAACATCTCTTGAGCAACATTTTTAGTGTTTCTGCTATCAGCAGAGTGTTTCCTTTTTTTAGTAATTAAAAAGAAATTCAAAACCCAATCATCTTTTTTTTCTCTGAAGCATCATTGTCTATTAGGGTCATGAAAGTTTTTGAGTTTTGAACATTTTGTCCATGAAAATGGTGAAAAATGGGCTCAACTCACCTCAAATATTTTGAAAGATTTTGGTTTCTTTTAGAGGATTTGTTCTTGAAGATTATGTTTTTTGCATGGTGAAATATTTGGGTTTTGCTAATTCTTCTTTTGCCTTAAGATACTTTTTTAATAATGTAAATGGCAAGGCCACAAGTGTGACACAAACATTGTTGTTTAACAATGAGTGAGCAACAAACATTTAACAATAAATTTGAATGTGATAATTAATGAAAACCTTCCAAAATACAATGCATAATCGGAGATGCTCTTATTGAACAAAAGCTAAAGTTACAATTACCCTAAATTTTGGTAGTGGTAGGTCATGTAAAACTTTGCCTTGACTATATATGTTATCAAATATGTAAGGCAATTAATTGATCGGTAACTCTTCTTTCTAACTAAGATCCATAACTTAAATCAACATCACCTTTTTCCAAGTTTGCAAGGTAACATTGAAGGGAGACAAGAAAACCTACAAATCCCAGGTTAATCCTCTCATAAATAATATGGAGTATATACAATGTTGTCTAGGGCAACATTGTTCATGTTAACACTAGTAAAAGTACTCCATTCCATCAAATGTCACACCATTGTCCAAGTACAAATATAATCAAGTTGCAAGTGCAAAGATCAAATACAATATAGTCAATACCATAGTTTATGACAAGCATCATCATCCCACTTGTCTCTCCTTCAGGTTGAACAATCTACAAGCAACCTCCTCCGTCGCTCGTATCCTTCTTCCAAGCTTCTTTGCACGTAATATAATAGCATCAGATTAGGCAGATTCCTGAATATATATCTTCCTCTAGCATAGTTTAGGGAGTTAATACAGGAGCGTTCCACCCTGGAGTGTTGCATTCTGGTGGTCACAGTATGAAATTTGCATTTCAAGAATCTCTCAAAAATCAAAGACTTCACACACTCTGGTAACATTTTTACATCAAAAGTAGTCAAATAATTTACTGAAGGGTTTTGAAAAGACAAGCTATTATACCGCTAGAAAAAGAGAGTGCACAAGACAAAATAAAAACCCCCTTTGTTAGCACCAGTTCATGGGACAATTACATGCCAACTGCATAACTTGGAAGAAAGTTTCTCTCACATTCAGCATCACTGACACTTTCTCTCCACACTTGCCTCCCAAAAGTTCCATAAAAAAATTTAGAGTTTCCAAGCCAAGATAAGAAGACGAGCAGGAGTTTTAGCCTCCAATTGAGCTTCAAACAAGACCTTTTTTGTCTCACCATTCCCTCGCATCTTGAGGATAGTTAGTTGTTCCAGTTCACTCCAGAAGACCTGTGAATTAAAAAAAGCATTACCCAATGATGCCAAAACTGGGAAAGCGCCTCCTCTTCTGATGATATGCAAGAAGTTTTAGACTTAGTGCAAATGGTCTAAAGCTGGAAAAATCCATGCAAGGTTTCCTCCAGTGACCCGTGCAACGGGTATCAAGACCACCCTCCAATTTGTGCATATTTTCTCCCCTAACCCATGAAAAACGGGTATTAAGACCCGCCCATCCCTCCAATTTGCGCGTATTTTCCACCAGCTACCCATGAACAGGGTATAACAGCCATCCTCTGGCAAGTTCCAGACACTGGAAAGTGCAGAGATCATGTCAAGAAAGTCCAGTTCATGAACAGGAAGGCAACACACAGAGGTGATTCTGCAACATCTGTGACTTTCCAAGCAAGGGCGCGCTCATATGTCACTGTGCGTCCCCTATGTGAAATTCGCACTCCTGGTGGAAGGTACGCGTAACCCTGCACACCAGCCCCTCAACTAAGTCTTGTTTCCTATCCAATTGTCAATTCCAATCCAACCCAACAATTCTCAGATATGGCCAAGACTATGGACAAAAATGAGAAGTCAGGATGAAAACAGTGTACATGGGAAAAACAAACAAGGGACCAAACTACTGTTCAAACCTAAATTGGTCCTCACGAGAGTTTAATCCCCAGTTTTGGATTTGCCTTACCTGCACCTTGACTGCCTGCATGCTGCTCATATTCTTCATTAAATTCAAGTCTCATCAGGATATGACCCAGAAAATCTTCTGAAATGGTACCCAGTTTAATGAATTGGTAACCAATTTCACTACTTTAAAGATACCCTCAAATTGGGCATGAAACTAGGGTCAAACTAGGGCCCAAAGACATGGTGACTTTCTGGATAACTCTATTGAGCTCAGGCTTTCAAATTGATTTTGGTAGACCAAAATGTTGGTCTGAAGCAGATGAAGGCAATATTGGGCTCAATTTGGGTCCATTGGTTTTCAAAATTTCCAGCTTCATGCCTATCGACTTTGTTAGTTCTTTTTTCCCTGTAAAGTCAAAACAAAGATCTGTGGGAAAGCTTTGCACCTCTCCTGTTTATACACATACACAAGTATATAATCCCAAACTCCCAACCCTCGAAGAATGTGTGATTTATCTGTTGGTTCTGAAAGTCCAATGGGTCAAAAACTCTCACCTGTTGCAAGACTTGAGTGAAGTCGGTGTATGGGAACTTCTTGCTATTTTCATCTAGAGTATTTTCCCAGGAGAGATCCTGTAATGCCCCAGCTGTTGTTTCAAACATTTCCAGTCCTGCCCGATTTGCAAACATAAACTCAGGCAAACCCTGTGCAAACAAAACACACACACACACACACAAACCCAAAAGAAAAGAATTCAGAAATTCAGAAAGGAAAAAACAAAAAACACAATTTCTGACAATTTACATTCTACACACTTCAGCTCTGAAAGCCCTGAACCTAACTGCAGTGTATTTCTTTCAAGCAAGCAAACAGCACAGATATTAAAAAAAAGGAATAGTACCTTCCAAGTGCAGCATACAATTGCATCATTATGCTGCCAAAAATCCTTGAAGAGTGCATCATCGTTCCCTGAGTCAGTTGTTCTGGTCAGATCCATCCCCAAGTTCACTCTGCAACCAAACAGAACATAACCACCAATTTGCAAAAAATGTGTCAAAAATGCCAAAAATTGACACCCTCAGAACATTTCATTTCTAAGAAAAGCATTGGTTGCCTTCTATCCCCAACCGTTGGTATATCAAATTTCACTAAATCATGAGTAGACATAAAATGGGCACCTGTAGCTGTCCACAATCCGACGGGCAAGAAGGGAATTAGGAGTCACTGGCAAATGTCGTGCGTCTGTATGGGGTGCTAGATGGGAGGGGGTGAGTGCCATTGCAATCCGTTGCACAGATGCCACGACTGTGCGCACATATTCACGCGCCATTACTGCACAGCTGTCACGATTATGTGCCTCGTATGCAAACTGGAACGCAATTGTTAGAACTGACCGAGAATGGCCAGATGCACTGCCCACCAGAACACCATTTGCTGTTGTTCGCATTCCATCACTCCCTCCTTCCAGTGTTGCTGCCAAATTAAGTGTTCGTGAGAGCCCAGTCTGCAACCCCACCACATTTTGTCCCCACTTTTTTTCAGAATGAGCTTCAAGTAGTTGGGCTCTTTTCTCCCTACATGTGTTGAAAAGTCCTTGATTTTATCTGTTGAATACCATAAACCCTATACCCTAATAATTTTGCACTTCCATCAGCTCTCTCAGGTTTCCGTTATAAATCTCTTGTTTTCCATGTCTATTCTGAAATGTCGTCAATTGGGTTGAGAATATGTTACTGCTGAAATGGATAACACATACATTGCTGTCAAGCGGTATCACACGGAAACCAGATGGAAGAAGTGGAACATCATCAGAAATTGCCACATCCACTGGAGCAAACACAAGCTGGGCACAAGCTCCAACTGCATTCTCATCAATTCCACTGCAAAGCTGGATTTTTTTTTGTACACAAAACCCACAACTTGAAAATGTCAGCAACATAGTTCACATCCCTTTTGTTTTTTCCTCTTCTTAATTACTAGTGTATCTTGGTACTCTGCAGCAGCAGCAGCTGCTGCTGCTGCTGTAGAGACCAGTGTTGGGTGGGTACCAGGCTGGATGAAACCCTGGTATATAGACTGGTACTGGACCTCGTATCACAGACCCAACCAGACTGGTATGATCCGAGGCAGCAATACCAGTTTGATACCTAGGCTGTATAAGTCTCAACATACTGGTATACTTTTCCTTCATCCCATACAACATTTCCATCCAACAAAAGAGGACTAATAAGATCAAGTGCTTCTTGTGAAAGTGAAAATAACAATAATAATGAGTATTATTATACCTGGACCAAAAAGGAATCCCTTGAAAGAATTGATCCTCCCTCCAGTTTTACCACCTCCAAAAACTGCAAAAAAAGTTAAACTGTTGATTTGAACAATCTTTTCCCAGGGTTGAAAAGTCTTGAGTCGAAACTTGTTTGTAATCTGAAGAGACAGTAAAAAAACAGAGTGTACCAAAAGCAAACATTTTGTCATCTCAGAAAGTTGAATTTTTTTTTTCCTTTTGTCTAAAAACACACCTCTTCTTGCTCAAGAGAGTGGGCAAATGGAAGGGGGGCACTAGCTGCCCGAGAGGCAGATATGCCGCCATGCAAATTGTTACGAAACATGGCTGCTGTATTTGCATCGATATCAAAGTTTGCCCATTCTGACCGATGCTCACGTAATGAACGGATCAGGAGTGCTGGTGGCACATTCTGCACATAAAAGAAAATTTGAAGTTTTAATTTTTCTGAAAAAAAAAACAAAAATCCTAATTGAATGTCATTGCAGCAATAACACAAGAGTTTCACACAATGCCATCCAGATCCCAGCTACCCATTCATTCATTCATTCATTCATTCATTCATCGATGCATTCATTCATTGATGATTTACACAAAAAGATGAAGAAATCCAAGAGGAGCAAACCAACCTGCAAAAGCATGGATGCCTTGGCGCATAGGATGCCACCTCCAAGGGCAAAAAGAACCCGGTCAGAAGCATTCTGCCCACCTGTTGATTTCATGGTTGGAGTTGGATTAATCACAATACTCACATCGTCCATGCCATCACTGCCAAGAGTTGTCCAGCCATCGTCGGTAAAAGTATTAACAGCTTCATTGAACCCCCTGATCACACCACCACCCAATAGTTGACATCCATTGTCATCTCTCAGCCCTGAGAACCGCATGTTAAATCACCACCAGGCCAGCAGAGTGGGTGGTGTTAAAACCAATATTATTAATGAAGCATAACCCACTCTGTGAACACATGTTGACACAAAGCTCCACTTGAAAGATTGGCAGGAATCATAAGGCACACTCAAAAACACAAATGAGGAGAAATTTTTATCTAAAACTCTTGATGACTCTCTATACCTGGCAAGGCGCAGGCTGAGGGTCCAGAGCGCTCCAGGATGTTGTTGGCCATTGCGCAATCCAATTTCTCCACTTTCCTCTTGTGCCAACCTCCGGAGATAACGTAACGCCTACAAGCCCATCATCATTGCACCAAGCCCCCCTTATTGACACCTGATTTTTTTGCCAAATGAAGAAGATGAGGATGGCATAAAAAGGGGGGAAAAAACAAAAGAAGCAGAAAAAAGAACTAGAATATAAACACTCACCCTGATGGTCGTCCTCTGCGCTAGTGCTGCTGCAGACTCATATAGGGGACGAAGAACTTCTGGAATGCTCCAAGGCTGTGTTGATCAATTGATTAACCCATCCCAAAAGCACAGTCAAGACATGAACAATCAGAATCAAACATCTTCCAGATTACGAAGTTATGTATATTGATAGAAAACGCTTCCAGATTCCATCACAGAAAAGGGGAAAGATGTAGCAATGATAAGGGCACAAGAGAAAACATGTCAGTTGAAACTTTTGTACAAGCTTTATGGATTTTGTCAAAACCACAAAAGAAAATAACAACAACATCTAAGTTGTGTAACCAAAAGCAAAAAAAGAACACAGAGTTCGTGATGGTACTAAGCACTAGGCACCTCCAAGTCATAATGATCTACGACGTGAATGATGCATCCACCTCCCTCGCAGGGGCGTATCAGAAACCCACTTGGTAACATTTCCGCCCTGACAAAGGATGGAATTGGTTCTTGTGATCCTGCTAGTGAACGCTCACATATCTGCATGCCCAAGTCCTCAATCCCCATCAAAATTTGGACCATCATGTTGGCAAACATGTCAGGGAGAGTGCAGTTACAGAGATTTTGGAAGACTCTTGAGTTTGACAAGTTTGGTAGTCAGAACAACCTACCACAAGATTCCCATCCTCCAAAATGGTGGTGTATCTCAGTGTACAAAAATCCCGAGGAGGAGCCAAAGTTGTTGGAGCATACATCTGCAAGGTCACCAGCACACACTTACTACTTCAGCAAGCAAGTTCAAATTTCCAGTAACACAAGAAGAATATATCCACAAGAAGAAGTGACGCATCATGGCAATAGAAGAGGACAATTTCATCAGAAGAAACAAAACACAAATCAAGGTGTGAATACTTCCAGAAATGTATATTTCTTTTTAACCTGTGTGTACAAGAGCTCAATTGTTCCTCCTTTTCCAGTCGAGATTGCACCCAGCGTTTGAAGGCGCCGGCAATCCCGGAGCCATGACGGTCGGTCTTTAAGGACCTCCGCCACCTGATAAAGATATATCCAGTAAAATAAAACATTGTCAACAAGCAGCAGAAATACACAATCTCCAACACCAATTTCAGGCTTTTATGCAAGGACACACACCCTCCACATAGAAAAAAACAGTTGTGATTCTTGGGAAAGAAAGCATGATCTGGTTGGTGGATCACCCCAGATGCTCTTGATGATGAGGGTCATACCTTGGTGGGTTCAAGACCCACAAGGCCGCATGCTCGTGCTGCAATGCCAGCGCAACCATGTGAAATTGCAATGATGCCAATGGCATCCGGACCAGGCTGCAAAAAACCACAAACAAAATCCCCCATTACACACCCTTCTCTATGTTGATCACCAAACTCTATTTTTTCAAAGTCAGGCACATGAACTGACCAAGTGACACCAGAACTCCTGCCTGGTATTGAACCTCTACACTACACCATAGCACAGATGATTTGAGATGCAATAGATTTTGAAGGTAGATATGTAGATATATACCTTCATACCGGGTAGCTGAATCCAGTCTACCGCAGTTCCTGTGGCTTTTGCTAGGAATTCTGTCAGTGTATCCTCTGCGAGGGCCAATAATCTGCTGAACACATTCTCAACAATAACGCATATCTGTCAAAAAGAATGAAATCTGTGCAAAGTTTCTCGACAACATTGGCATTGAAGATGAAATCTCTACTAGCTAAAGAAATCTCTTTTAAGGAGGAGATTCAACTGACCCAGCAGAGTTAACATCACGCGGAGAATGCTGAGGAGTTGGATTCTGAGGCAGACCAACAGTGATGACAGAATCAGAGCTTGTGTCTGTGGAGGCCATGCCATTCCGTCCAGGTACTTGCAAACTCAGGTCCCCTCGAGAAGAGATCTTGTCACCCCCACCACCACCTCCGCCATTCAATGCACTAAACAAATTGCCTCCATGCATCCTTTCTTCCTTCAGTCCATGCAGCGGTGGCACCTCCTGCTATATGTAATTGGCCCATCAGGTTCCACACTTCCGACATCAATCAATCCAATGCCTTTCAAGACAAAAGCTCTCATTTACTTTTTGTTGTCCACCCATCCATGGCACATACTGAGGTACGACAAAACTCTTTGAGGAAGAATGTTGTGCGTATATGGGACATTGGAACAATTGGGTATTAAACTCCTTGAGGAAGACCGCTGTGAGTATACGGGCTATCAGAACTGTTGGGTATGAAGCTCTTTTGAGCAAGAATGTTGTGAGTACAGTTTATCAGAAATGTCAGGTATGAAACTCTTTGACGAAGACTATTGTGACTATTGTGGGCTATTGGATATGTCAGGTACAAAACTGTTTGGAGGAAGAATGTCATCACTATGGGCTATGGCAATGTCATCAGGTATGAAACTCTTTGAGGAAGAATGTCATGAAAATGTGCTATTGGATATGTCAGGTACAAAACTGTTTGAGGAAGAATGTTGGTGAGTATGGGCTTTTGGAAATGTTGGGTACAAAACTCTTTGAGGAAGAATGTCATGAGTATGGGCTATCTATCAGCAGAGATGTCTACAGAAAAGCAGGAGACTGCTTGCAGCTTAAGAAATAACACATGGGCAAGGGCAAGCTGACTACAGAAAACAGAAGGCAAGAAAAAACTATGAGCAACTATTTACCTGGTTGTTGGGCAGACGACGTCGGCTACCAGGAGGAGGAGGAGGGCCACCAGGCAGCTCATTGAGTTGTTGTCTTAGCATGTGATTGTCAAGGGTGAGCTGAGAAGTATGCCGAGCAAGCCTCTCATTCTCCTCCATCAGAAGCCGGTTCAGAGCTGTGAGCTTTGCATTCACACTCACAAGCCTTGTTGATTCCTTCCTCTGCTTCTCCCGACACCTGCAACAAAGCCAGAGAACACACCCATACAAACACACATGCACACACACAGAGTTCTCCTCTCTTCTCATCAGCAGCTCACTACTTCTTTATCACCACCACAACAACATGATGACAGTTTTGGAAGCTTCATCTTCAAACACATCATGGCATCATCAACCCACAATGGCAGCTTCAAAATCCAAACAAGTGAAACCTAGTATTCCTCATGTGGAGAATAAAGAAGAAGAGCAAAGTCTGGATGGGTACAAAAGGGGTTTCTTTTGTGATGGCAGAGACATGACATGCATCATGATGTTCAACATCATTTATGGGTTGGGTGTTTGGGTTGTGGGAGAAATGTGCAAGAGGAATTTGGGGTTTTTATTTTTGGCTTACCTCCGGTTTTGGAACCAGACTTTGATTTGCTTTGGCTCAATGTTGGCCAGCACAGGCGCCTCACGGATGAGCTGCTGTCTTCTGATGGAGCTGGGCTTGGGACACTCATGATACACCCGCTCCAGTGCCTCCACCTGCTCGTTTGTGTACCTCACATACTTCCCAGAGGCATCCATCCCACTACCTCACCACTACCCTTTTGGTCTTCTCCTTCGTCTTCTGCTGCTTCTTCTTCTTCTCTCGCGCTCTTTCTCTCAAAACCCCTCCAACCCACTATACCCCCCTGGAGAAAAACTACTTCCCAGCACTCTCTCCCAGCTCAAAACCTAGCTCAAACACAAGTCCAGCAGTTCCACAAGCCGCTGGTCATTAGCTGCGAGCTCAACAGACAAGACTACTGCTTCTTCTTCTTTCTTCTCACAACCACCACCAAGAAGAAAATGGCCATGCCTTAAAGTGCACTTGGGCTCCCTGCAATGCAATGCTGGAGCCATAGACACAGCCCATACAAACCCACCACCCACAACTCCCACTGCAAAAAAAAACCAAACAAAAGACTTACTCCAAAAGAGTTCCTCCTTCCACCAACAAAAACTAGAACTCCTACAGACACTACTGCTTCTGGTAGCACAACCAGGACCACCACCACCACCACCACAACGCCTAGTGCAAAGAACAAGTGACAAAAGAGTTGTTCCACCAACAGCCAATGTACAGGACTAGGGTGAAGCAGCAGGAGCAGCACACAAGAGCCATAGGGTGAAGTACCAGTACCACCACCACCACCACAAGAGGAGGGTTGGACAACATAAGCAGCAGCAGCAGCTTTGCAACCAACAATAGGTATAATAATAATGGCAAAAGCAGGAGCAGCAGGAGTCAGGCAGTAGCAGTAGTGTAGTCCTTTTTTCAAAAGCCTGGCATTGAAAACAACAGCAGAGTGTGGGTTGAGTTGGGTGGGAGGGCAGAAAGAGAGAGCGAGAGAGAAGGGTTACTGCACACACAGAGAAGAGTGTAAGTAAGTGGGCAGGTCTGGTCTGGGCTGGGCTGTGCTGTGCTTGATGGGTACAGAGTCCAGACAAACAAAGGCAGGTGCTTAATGAGTGGTACAAAGTACAAACAAAGGAGGTGGGCAGGGAGGAAGGGGGGTAAGAGGGGGGGGAGGGAGTGGATGGGGGGGAGTGGAGGGTGGTGTGTGCTTGATGGGGTGGGGTGGGGGGGAACAAAGGAATTGCAGAGGAATTGCAGCAACCGTAGTAGCCTAAGCCTAGCCAGCAGGAGCAAAGTGTGTTGATGGATCTCACACACACACACACCCACAGAAGAAGAGGGGAAGTGGGTTTTCTCTCGTGTGTTTGTGTGTCAGTCTTTCTTTCTACTGCAAGGGTACTGGTGTACCCATTTGTTGCAGCACTAGTAAAAGCCAGCTCTCTATCTCTCTCAGTGTGTCGTCTTCTTGGGTGCCACAGTTGCAAAACCCCAGTTCAAGATTCCACCTTGCAGGCCAGGCCAAGCAAGCCACGCCAGAATCACAACAAACAGACCAGACCAGACCAGACACCACAACACAACAGGACACCCACATCAGACCAGTACCAGCACAACAGAACAAAACACATACCAGACCACCACAACAAAACCCAACCAGATCACAACCATACCCAACCACACCATACCACACCCAGCACTACCCAGTGCCTACCCTACCCACCCACTTCTTTACTTACCTACCTACCTACCTATTTATCTACCTACCCATCCAAAAGACCATCCACCCATCTTATCTACCTACCTATCTACTTACCTACCTACCTCACCAAAGAGAGCTTTGCACCAGACCAGACCATACCAGGCCCAGTACTTTTCTTACATTACAATACTGCACACTACCTACCTAGTGACTACCTACCTACCTACCCATCCACCAAAGAGACCTGGGGAGAGATTTGTTGGGTTCAATTTGGGTAGCCTACCTTAAATACTTTAGGGTATGTAATGAAAGTCTCTATGATGGGATTGTGTGCCAAGACAAACCAATTAGGGTTTCTCATGACCTAATTGCCTTCTTCTTTTTTTCCCTTGGTTATTTACACTTAGTTTAGTGCCATACCATGTACAGATGTGCATGGAAATGAATGAGTTAGTAGTTAGTTAGTACCTAGTGTTCATTCCACAACCATTTGTTGTTGAAACATCTTGTTTGTGGAAACACTTACACTTAGGCTAACAAATAAACTTGGGTCATGTTTCCAACTTGGATTGAACATGGATTGAAGAGCCATCCAAAGGGACCTTGGAAAAAAACCCTTTATTCCAAAGAATCTAAAAAAACCACTAGCCAACAAAAGAAGCTTTTAACACTCTAAGGTGAATGGGGCAACACTATTTTGCAAAATTCACATGTATGAGAGAGAGAAGCCCACCAATATGCAAATGACAATTGTCTTAAAGTTTTCAAAGTTTAGGTGCCTCCAATTGGGGAGATTTTCATTCACCTTTCGGGGGAAGATAAAATGAGCAATGAAAAGTAAAGAAATTGAGCAAGATGGAATTCATAGTGTGAGATGAAAATATGAAAGCTCAACCCTTCTCATTTGCATTTGCTAAAGCATGCCACCATGTCAAGTTCAAAATGGTTATAAACCCTATTTGAAGAATGATTTCAAAATAATATTTTTAGATAATTTAAATATATCACATCATGGTCAATTTGGTCAATTGGAATTTTATTTCAAAAGTTCTATGTTGATCAAGAGATTTTTTTATATTATTATTAAACATTAAATTTAGTGCCCAAAAAACCAAGTCCAACATTAGAAGGAGAAAGTAATCAATGTCTTTTTTATTGCATTTGAATGTTTTTTTTTCTTTAGGATAGTGTCTTGCTCAAGACATCTTATGTGATTGCAACATAAAACATTCAAGGCCAATCACCCATCCTAATACCTATTTGATCAACTTGTTTAACAACCTTGTTTTTGGAATGAAGTTTGGTCTATTGTGAAATTATGGAAATTTTATGTTTTTTTAAACATTGCCAAAACTTGAAAATCTAAAAAAATCACCAAGCAAAATCACTACACATGGTGCAAATATGTAGCAAAATACACATAAAGGTGTTTAATTTTTTTCCTTTCATTTCAATATTCAAATTTGGGTAAATTGGTTCATGGATGATTGTCACCTTAGATACATCACAAAATTGAAAATATTAGTGCCTAGATTTGAAATTTTTATGGTTATGTTTGGTCTTGTGTTTTATTTTTGGGTGAAGGAACCCAATGTTCACATGAAATTTTCAAAGCATGAAAATTTATGTTTGAAATGGTGTTTTGTGCATGTAAAAATATTGAAAAGTGCAAAAGTTGAAACATGGTTTTAAAAACATGAGAGGTTGAAAAAGCATGAAAGTTAGAGAAAGATGTGTGGATAAAAGCATCGTTATGATAGGATCTTCAACAAGGACATTAATGTGAGAAAGTAAAGGAGTCCAAGTAACTACAATTAGAGTTGTGAGGAAGATCAATGACCTCCAATCATAAAACTTAAACTTGTATGAATCTTTTTTATTTCACAATATTGTTTGTTAGGGCATTCTTGCAAATGTTTCCTTGAATTTTAATCAACCTTCTCCTTGGTACATAGAATCCTACAATAAATTAGGTTTTGTTTTATTTTGTGTGTGTGTTTCCTTTGCATGGATGGCTTTCTTTTACAAGAGTTGTGAAATTCACAATCATGGAGTTTTGAGCAAATGAATGAATAGCAATATGAGTTGGAAATTTTTGTAAGTGAAAATTTAATGTTAGAGAATCTAGTGTTGGAAACCCTTTCGTCTACTAAATAGATAGGATTCTAGGTTGGGCATTGGCTACAAGACAACATGTGTGGCAAATGAAATTATCTAACCAAAGTTATACATGGCAATGGCACCCTCCAATCACCACCTTCTTGTTAAGCATTTTGTGATTGTGTACAAATTAGAAATCACAATTAGTCCACTTTTGCTTTTGACTTATCAAGTTATTGTTTGTTCTTCTAAGCCAAGTTAAAACTAGTAAATGAAACTTGATGATGTGTTGTTTATGTTATTGGTTAGTTGAAGTGCCTAGTTACCTATGCTTGGAGCATGTTGTTGTCCCTTTGAGTTTTGAGGTTATCATCTAAAAATAGGAACTTCAATTTTTGACCCAACTCATGTCAAAGTGAAATTAATATTTGGGAGGTTTTAACATTAAGATAAATTGAACTTTATATAATTATGGTTAAAGTCAAGGAAAAAATTTGAAGATGGGTTCAAGGTTTTGGAAAATAGGGGAAATAACGGCCCAAGTAGTCCCAATTGAATTAAGTTTGACATTTGCTTAACAACTTGTTTTCATTCATGGTTTTTCTCCCAATGAAATAAAGGTTTGGCATTTAAATAACCACATTATGTGTCCATTTATTTTTTTAATGAAAAATTTATGATTTGTCCATGTGTTTGATGTTAACTCCTTGGATTGCAAGGTTTGCAATCTAAGGTCTAAATGTAATTAGCCTATCATTTTATGTGAGTTCCTTGAAAATTAATTGAGGTTTTTTTTAATGTACAAATTTATATTTTTCATTTGTATTGGTAATATTATCACATAACAACCTATCATTGACATGGGTTTTATGCTGCAAATGTTATTGTGCATATTAATAAAAGATATTGTGACTAAATTTGGTTCAATTGATATGGTGATTGTCAAATCATTTACATGGGAAAATTTACTTATTACCACTTCTTATACATGTGAACATTCTTGAAGAATGATTTAAACATTGTTTTTCAAATTAGTTTGTTTCATGTTCAAAAGGAAATTAATTTATAACACAAGGCTTCTTAATTTGGAATGTGGGGAGTTTTCAACAGGCCCACAATTTTTAATTTATATCATTTTCTTGTATAATAAAAATAATTCTTTTTTTGCTACCCATTTTTTCTTCTTGGTTGAATTTTTGGTGAATTTCATATCCTAATTTTGGTTTCATTAGACTAGGTAACATTATAGGTGAAACTTCCCATTGTCGCCAATCTTGTGATATATTTAGTTTTAGGACCCAAATTGATTAAAGTCCTTAAAATCATGAGTTTTAATGGAAAGGTTTTCAATATCTATTAAGATTTTTTCAATCGTTGAACCATACTTTTCACCATACTAAATTGTACATATTTGATGAGAACTAACATGTTTTGTAGAACATCCAAAATTATTTGATGAGAGAACATGAAGGCTTATATGACATGTGAATAAATATTTGAATTTAGTATAATCAGACTTGAGCAATGCAACTTTGACAACTATAACAAATGGTTCATTAACCAACAACAACAACCCTAGTAATTAAATTAATGTATATTAAAGTATAGTTGCAAAAAATGTATATGCCTTAATTTTTCAATGGAAAACATGATTCTTCAATGACAAGTACAAACATAGACTCTTTTAATTCCATTTGATCTTGTGAAAATTTCCCTTTCAATGATGTCCTATCAACTAACACTCTTGACAAAGAACATGTTTCTTAAATGTATTTGGAGGGCATTGTATGTGCATAAACATCTTTCCTAAAAAAGAGAAGGGATGATGAACTTGATAGGGAAAGCCAAAAAAATAACCCATAAGTGCAAACCCCAATTCGACGTCCCTCAAGTGGTGCCCTAAAAAGAACTAAAAACAAATGTTTCAAAGAAGCCTTTCAAATGGTGCCTTCAAAAAAAAAATGTCAAAAAAAAGTTTCAAACTATATTTCATCTTTTATTTTCATCATCCATCCCCAATGTCCCTAAATGTTAAGTAACCAATGATAAAGGATGAAATTGGATCATGGGATAAAACAAGGTATGGGATTGGGAAGGATTTTATACATAACTTTATTGTTTCAAATTGTTTCATATAATATTTAATGTGGTTTCGCCACCTAAAAAACTTATTTTAAGTAAGAAAAATATTGTTGTGTTGTTGAGTTCATGTCCTTAACAAGGTTTGAAACATGTTATTGGATTATTATTTTAACACTGAATTTCATGATATTTAATAACAAAAAAAAGGTTCCAACTACTAATAATACGACCAAAATGTGACAACCACTAACCTAATTTTGTGAATTTCAAATTTGAATTACAATTTGAATTCCTTAATTAATACATGATTAGTTGGAAAACCAAGATTATTCACATTACATGTCTTTGAAATGAATATTTGAATTTTAAATGCATTTATTCATTACTAAATATTAGTTGATTATTTGTTACAACATCATATACCTAATTAAAATAAATTCCAACACATGTTCAAACCAATAAAACCTAAGCACCCAAATGGAACATTACATGTAAAAAGGAAATTTTACCGCTCATTAACATTAAATAAATCAATACCTAACACTATCAACTATCAAAATCACAAGAATTAAAAATAAATTAGCCAATCATATGGACTTTTAAGCTTAAAATTAATTTGGAAAACAAACCATACCATTCAACCACATATTGTATTATTGGGCTTACTATGGAATCATGAAAGATGAAATGTCCATGTCATTCCTTGGGAAAATCCCCTAAACGTGAAAAAAATTAAAAATTATTTACACCAAAATTAGGCATTTGCAAAAAAATAATAGTTGTATAACATCACAAAAATCTTTGAAATGATTAGATGTTGGCAAGGTGAAAGTAAAAAAGTTAATTAATTAAATTATTATTTTTGGATTAAAAATAAACAATATTATCTTATTTTATTTTTGTGACATGAGATTGGATTATATACAAACTATAACATGAATTAAATCCTAATTTAAATTATAAATAGACATAATGGTCCAATAACATAAAACTTCTAATTTGTTGAAAAGTTGTGAACCATTTTACTAATTTAAACTCCGATCAAATTTCTAGAAATCAATCATGGGACCAAAAAATGATTATTTCCTATATGTGTCCCTAGCTCATGCTTTTGTATGCACTAAATTCAATTGCAATCCAAATTCATCAACATCAAACATATGGCAATGTTGACAAAATGAAAAATGAAATATTATTTACCCATCATCAAAAAAACAAAATTTGACTAAACAAATGTGAAAAATGCATTAATTTTTTTTCTTGTATAATTCAAAATCTTTCGTCATATACCAATTTGTAAACATATATCTTTGGTTCCATTGTGATTTGTCACAACATGATATACTAAATAATAAAATGCTAACAAGGAAAAATGGGTCATGTTTGTTAGTTGAACAAACATCGTTGTGATTAAATTTTTTAAAACCTTTGGTGACTTAACAATATATGCACACATGTGTTTGTGTGGGTGTGCATTGTGTGTATGTAATTTTATGTGCAATTGGTTATATTACAACTTTTTTTAAATAGTAGTACTAAAATTTTTTTAAACTTAACTTGTAAATATAGGTTTTGACTCTTCACAAGGTATGTTAAAATTTAAAAAATACAAGTTGACATGTCAAAAATATTGTGGCTTTTTTTAATGATTAATGATTTGAAAATCCAAGCCATTTATCTTAGTAACTATTTTGGCACAAAAAAAAATCATCTATTTATTTCCATGGGACCATGTGGATCATCCACACATTTTTCAATGTTTGACAATGCACCTATGATTGATGTTTGGCACAAAACAATTCACAAAAAGGTTTAGCGAGAAAAAAGAGAATTTTTTTAAAAATAAAATATTATATAAATATTTGTTGACATTATTGAAAATCAAACTCCATTGGGTTACTATTACAAATACATAATACAAGAGTGTATTTTGCATACCTATTCCTCGACTATTGAAATTATGTATAATTCAAATTCAAATTGTTGAAACTTATTTTCTAAAATAAATAAATAAATAAATAAATATTTGGCAAAGAAATGCTACTTTCCAAGTCTCGATATCAAGAACATGATTGGGTACAAATAAAATCAATTTTTTGTGCAAAGTTCAATTCGTTTAAAATTTAGTACCATAGGCTACCTAAAAAGAAATTGGCTTAGTTTTCTTTCATTGATCAAGGTAGATTTTTTAAGTTTTGTACAAACAAACTAAGTCTAGAGTTTTTTTCATAGCAAACTAGTGTTTTTCTCATATGAAAAAAAATTGATGTAGCTGAAGTGGCAATCATCCTTAAGATGGTTTAGCCAAATCTGGCCATATAAAAAAATTTAAAAATGAAATGAAAGTGAAAAATAAAATTAAAATTAAGAATCCTTCTATATATTTGTTTGCTACCTGCTGAAACTTAATACAGAAAAGATAGGATTTTTTTAAATTATTTTTTAATTTCAAGAATTTGAGACCAGAAAACCCAAAAAGCACTTTTACTTTTTCCATTTAAAATAAAATAAAATTGTAAGCTAGTGAAATTTGGCTAGGGATTTTTTTTAATTTTAAATTAAAATAAATATTTAAATATTTAAAATAAAATATTATTATTAAAATTATTTATTTATTTATTTATTTATTTTTAAAAAACTGCCTGGATGTACTCTGGATAGGATGGATGGTAAGTGGTCACGTTTTGTGTTGTGTTACAGTTCACTAGCTAACCACTAACCATAGTGGTTACCATAGTTGCTCTTTTTTTTTTGGCTACCTACCCACTAACAACTTGCAAGGAAGGTTGTAGGTAGGTAGGTAGGTAGGTAGGTAGGTAGTAAAAACAGTGCTTAGCTATGTATAAACCATCTACTAACTTACTTACCTACTAATCACCTCTTTTTTCTACCTACCTACCTATATATAGACTAAGTTACATATTGGGTTACCAAGGTGAAACCCAGATGTAACCTGAGTTGAGGTTCATCCACACACCGAGTGAATCATAACAGGCATCCAGTGGATGATGCGCTCGCTTGCTCACCGGTGGGTGGTAACACTCTGGCCCATTGTTGCGACCGACTGGGTAGGTAGGTAGGTAGGTAGGTAGGTAACTACGTACCTACGTACCTACCTTGTCGAGAGCAATGTGTCGTTTATTTGAAAACAATTTATAACATATGTCGTATCGAGCAGCATGGCCTTTGGTTTTTTAGAACAATTTATAACATATCGAACCCAAGGAGCATAAGAGACGGAACAAAAATGTCGATATCTATTTGGAAACAAGAAGGCGGTAATAAAGGGGGCGTAATGCGTGCGGAAAGCGTAGCCGCTGGATTATGTACTTTTACTACATAAGAGTTGGGTGGTGGTAAATGTGGTCCTTTGCTGGTTGACAAGGGGGAAATGTAATCATCATCATCAGCTTATGTAGGGTAACCCACCATGGTTAGTGGTTACATGTAGGGAAGAGGGTAGCTTGCTCATGAAATCACCCATGTGAGTTAAGGTTAGGAGGGGGGGGGGGGGGGGTTTTAGGGAGGGAGGTCAGATCTGTGGTTCCTTAGATATGAGGTTTTAGGGTTGTTGTATTTAAACCCGTGTTGGTGTGCCATTATTGAATTTTACACCCACAAAAAAGAACCGCCGGTTCCGGTTATTTGGAATGTTTTCCATATGGAACAGAGTCCGAATCCATCCATCCGTCCGTCCGTCCATCAAAGTGCCCACCGTCAACCCCGGTTGGTTATCTATTTCAAACCGTCTTTTTAAAAAAAAACAATTGACCGACGGTTTTCGTGAGAGATCTATTGGCCATCAACCCCGGTTATCTATTTCAAACCCTTGCAAACAAATCAACCGATGGGTTTCATGAGAGAACCGGTGGTTATTAATCAGAGGTGGTTTTCATACAAACGGGTTGAGACCCATGAGGGTATATCCGAGCCGGTTGTTTGGTGCTTTTTGGGGGGGGGGGAGAACTGTGGGTTCATATGAAGCTTAAAGAACCACCTTCATAACCGTCTGATAACCTTCTGTTCCTGTTTCTAATGACCTCCCGACACTGATTTTATACTTGAGAGGAAAAGCCTTCAATAACTCAACTATCCTTCAGAAGACCTTCTTCTTATTTATTTATTTATTTATTTATTTTATATTTATTTTCTTTCTCCCTTGTCATTTTTCCTTCAGGGCAAATTCATATGGAAATTTCCCCAGTGGAGAAGGGAGTGAGTGAGGAGGCTGCTATAATTTAAATTGTTTACTTTTTCAGTGGCACATTGTGGTTAGGGTTTATTTAGGGTTTACAATACTCCAATCTCCATGCCATATTCTTTGATCAAGTACCCTAAACCCCTTCACCAGTACTACTATATAGTACAAACCAATGTTGTTTGGATATGAAATTTTTAAGCTCACCTTTGGATATCAATATCGCATTATTGTAAAAGAAAATAGAAGAAAACAAATAAGCATCGAGAATTTTTGGCAATATATTCATTGAGACAAATATAGATTATTCAAGTTTTTCTTATTTTTATTTATTTTTCTATAGATAGTTTAAAAGACAAAATGTTTTTTCAAAACTTGATCAAGAGTTCCATAAATAAATCTTTCATTTATAGTAAGTTGTGACACAATAACATGACAAATTAGTTTTTTCTAACTTGCAAATTATGTTATTTAGATTTGAAATCTCAAAAAACGTGAAAAAAATTAACATTGCAACAAAAGTTATTTTATTTACAATTGTGATTATAATGGCCTTAAAATTTTCAACTTTGCAATGTAATTCATTTTTATTAACATTTGATATTTTAATAACCTAAAAAAACAACAAAAAATATAACAATTTCACTTTGACAACTTAATCATTGTCTGCCCACAATTGCTTAAAGTCATTTGCTTCCTTAATCAAATCATAATCTTCTTTAACTAATGAAATTTCAACTTTTCATATTTATATGTTACATCTGTTTTAAATGTGGGTCATTAGGCCAATTTTTGATCATCACAACAATGATGTAATTTAACTTCATTTACAAAAGGTTGTTTTAGAGAGTTACAACACATTAAAATGGTTGAACACATGTCCAATTTCAAAATGTGACCTCGAAATTTCAAGAATCTATTTGGCAAAGGCGCCAACATTTTGGGAATTGATTATCATTTTCGTGCCATCAAGCAAAAAGATCAATAAATAAAATGAAAGTTACAAATAAGCTTTTGAACAAATGTAATTCCCCGACAACAAGTTTGTATGAATTTTTTTAAATAGATGTGCCAACCCCAAAAATGTTTTCTTTTCACTAATTTTCCCTAGATCCATCAATTGTTGTTGTACATGTTTCAATAATAGGGTTCAATGCATCAAAACAAGTCATTAGAAGACAAATTAAATCACTTTTGCATCATATTAAAAAGCAAGATGAATAATGTCCCCACATCCCACAAATTTTTTTGCAACTCCTAAATAATTGAAGCTAGCATTATGTTGACGGCAAACATCTTATGAAACTTATGTAGATCATATGTTGTGAGGAAATGGAAAAAATATTTTATCACCGCAGCAACTTCAACATGCATGTTTATTTGAAAGTGGAAAACCTTAGCATGAAATCCAAGTCAAGAGTTTTAGTCCTGACAACAACCCATTATTAGTTAATGAAAATTAAATTTTAAGTGTACATGGATAGATGAAGGACAAGTAAACCAAGATAGAAGAAATCTATTAACAAATTAACATGTAATAAACTTGCATATACAAGTCAACTAATAGCAAGTTCACATGCCAACATGTGGCAAGCTAACAAGTAGAGTAACAAGCTAACAACACAACACTATGCTACACAATGGTTAAAGTTTGTTAGACATATGTTAGAGAGTAGTTACTACATTATGAATATAAATATGAGACTTAAAAGGACTATCATTCAAGGACCATGGGAAGGAAGTAAGACTCCGATTTTTGTCATGCTCTTGGAATGCAATGAGGAATTTTTGGAAGATTGTAAGCTCTCTATATGTGTGTATGCATGTATACATGTTTGTGTGTACAAAGAGTTATAAAGAAGGATTATTGGTTGCACCTTGAACATCATAAATGATAGATTGAGTATGGATTTGATAAAGAAAAATGAAATATAAGAATATGAATATTTTCAATACAATTATAAGATCATAATGTTCGAATTAGATGAATAAATGGTATTTAGGTTAACATAATGAACAAGAACCCAATGACCTATATTTTTGTAGGAAATATACCTTTACAAAAATTAATATAATTCATTCATTCCATTTCAACTTTCATAGTTAGTGTCAAATTGATATATGTAATCAAGAAATTAGTAATAACCATTGGCCTTATGATTGGTTTAATACGGATGTGCTTTCCCAACTATCCACATTTCGATTGTAAGAACTTTGTGTTATTGTATTAAAGCATAGCCTTTTGCATCATCCTAACAAACAAACCCATTTTTTTTATAAACATTCACCTTAAGTTGTAAGTTTGGCTCCAATTCATGTATTTGCATTGATACTTGTACTAACCTTGTCATCATTTGTAAGATAGTGACATTTTTTAAACAATATGATTTAAACAAAACAAATACATTCATAAAGTTTTTGAAGGGTTCAAAGCAGGACAATGCTTAGTATGGATCATAGTATTGTTGCCATAGATGCCAAATTAATGCATTCATTTGTCATAAAAACAATCACACACTATGCATAAAATTTAAAAAATCAAGTAAAAATTACAATTGCCCAACCAAACAAAGCTTTTGGTCTTATGCATTTTGAAAGCACCAACAAAACCATGCATAAGGGTCCAAGATTTATTTAAATAGTTGATTACCAAGGCAATGTGTTCATGTCACCTTTGGATATCCAATAACTGAAACTTGCAAACATAGTTGATATAGATGCAAGATTAGGCAACCTATGAAGATTTGTAAATTTTGTGAACATTGTACATGAAATGTTTTTTCCACCAAATCAAATAAAGAAGGAAAATAAACATGATGACATTAACATGTAGTTATTGACATTCACAACCAAATATTTTTGCAAGTGTAAAAAGGCCCTATAATCCTTACATATATAAAACAAAAGACTTTTAAAGAAAATTTTGTTGCATTTCATCACCTTTTTCAAAAGGATTTGTGGTTCTAAAAAATTTCATGATTGCAAAACCACTTGGCCCAAGTCTTTTCTTTTTCAAATGTTAATAATAATTTATTTCAACAATTTTTTCTTAGCAAACATTGATTTCCTTTAAACAAGTTGCCTAAGGTGTACATAATCAATGTGGGTCCTCATGGATGTAATCCCATTAATCTTGAATTTTATTGGATAAAACATTTCCTTCAAGAAAATGATTGCAACAAAGTTTGGCCAATTGTTTGTTATAATTAATAACTAATACAACACAAGATTTGCAAGTTTACAAGATTGAACATTGGTATGACATTACCATTGATACCCCCCCAAAAACTTAACAAATAGATGCATGATTATGTGAATTAAATGCACTTTAAAGTGGTTAAAAAATGACAATAGGTACACTCAATAAAAGTTCATAAGAAACATTCAAATGGACACGTTTGTTACTTTTTAAGATGTTGTTATTATAATGGTTTCAACTATGACTATTATTTCATTTCTCAACAAATATTTATAAGTATTACAAATACGGAATGAAATTCAATATCCTTTGTTCAAATATTTTATGTTTTAACTAGATGATTGGTCCATATATTTTAATTTCAAAAATCCCACTATTGATAATAAATGCATTATTTTGCAAAAATAATTATACTTATTTTTTGTAATCAAGGTATTAATTTAAACCACTTTCCAATTGACAAATTTGAGGTCATATTCAACATAAACATGATGAATAATGTACCCAACCAAAAATCATCACTATGACATCAAAAACAACCTTGGCTTGACCTTGTGATAAACTCAGCCTTATTAATTGAAAAATGCATAACTTCAACTTTAAAAAAATTATTAACTTGTAATTAAATACAAGCTCTCAACATTTGACAAGTTATGAAACACATTAAAGGTCATTTCAATGCTAATATCTTTTCAACCCCACAATTAAATCCAATAACACATGCATTTTCTTCATCCATCACATAAAATTAAACTTCACACCTAACCCATATGATGACAAGACAAAACACATAATTACAATCCAAATATGTGGAAATAATATGCATATGCATAAAATCATAAGACAAGGTGATTTGTGAGCCTTACTTGCTTGTTGTTTGCTTGTTGTGATTATAAATCACAAGTGCATAGAAAAGCTACAAACTAAAAAATTGGAAGTGCATTGAAGAGTTGTGAAGGTTTACGAAGACTACATCTAGCAAAAACATGGCTAAAAGTCCAAAGAAACACACAAATCCATTTGACTACATGCAACAATGGTGCAAAAAGCCATGAATGTAAGCAAAATACACAATCATACAACTTGTTTTAAAAACAAAATTTGGCAAAATAGAACCTTGAAAGTTCAAAGGAATAATAACTCACCTCATAAAAGTTTTTTGGATGTAAATGGAATGTAATGGTAAAAAAAAAATCATTTATCAAAATTAAAATATCAATTATTCTAATGACAAAATTTTGAAGAGCTGATATATGAATGATTTTGTATAATCTTTGATAGCTCATAAAATCTATCATATGGTTGTCCTTAGACAATTCCAAGGACAATTTTAGAGACAATTCATAATTATTTAATCATTTCCCAACTGAATTACCCTATTTTTTAATAATTGTCTTACTCCTTTCCCCTACCCACCAGTAGGGATATGAAAAAAAATCCTATTTTATTTTCAAGCTCAATTACCTCTTTTTTTTTACTAATAATTACATATTTTTTTTGTTAATAATTATCTCCCTCTTTTACCTTACCCACCATGGATATAATGTTTAATACAATTTAAATTCAATTTCAAATTGATATAAATAATAACAAGATATTGAAAACCAAATGGGAACATAATAAGAAAAAAAAAGGTTGAATGTCACTAGTAGTGCGCATCAACACGGAGCCCAAGTTCAATTGTTAAAGATAAACAAGAATATTGGGATTGGGGTCATTAGGATCCAATGGTTCTACACAACAAGGTGTCTAATAATCAAGTATAACGTTTGAAAGTAATGTGCTTTGAATTTTTTTCAAAATGAAGTATTTGATTTTTTTAAAGGATATAATTTCACCCTTTTGCATGGCAAAATTTCTAAAACATAGATCCCCATCCTCAAAATCATAATCACAAATATAATGAAAAATACTAAAATTATTCATTGGTGATGTTCAATCCATCTTTAGGCTTAGACACCTATTTCTTGTCCATTGTGAATACCCTTTTGCTATGGCATTTGATGGGTTTACATCCCATCCATTATGTCATGGACTTATAATTATACCACTAAAAGCCATTTTCCCCAAGCAAATCATTTGGTTTTATGACCCAATATAACATCCTTTTCCCTACAATTGCTTCATTATATCAATGTAATTTGTTTCTAATCCACCTTTAATGGACATGACATTATTGATGTTGCCTCATTGCAAAATTTGTAATCTCATTCATTTTGCCCTTCATGCTTGTAGCAATGTTGTTCACCTATGATGCATACACAAATTTGTTAACTTCATTTATCATTTTGTCCCCATGAATTTGGAATGGACATTATTTCAATTAAACCTCTAATTAATTCCATCACATTTCACAAATGTTGGGAGGATTGTTGTCCCATCAATGCATTTGACATGTGGCCTCATTGGATCAACAAAAGATTACAATTCAATGATTCAACATGGATTCTCCTTTTCAACTTTCCATGTTAAAAACTATGTCATATTGGCCCATTCAACATGATGTCATAAAATAATGACATTTGTTGTGTCCCAAGGTAGTTTGCTTTGTATTATATATATTTGCATTATTTTTGGATTGTTGATTTAGTTTTTGCAACATTTTGTTAGTGTAAAGTGTCTATATTCTTACAAAACTTTAGGACGAGATTACAAGGTTTAGGAAGTTGGTGCATATAAATTAATATCACCTTGCTTTTATGTACTATAAAATCATTTTCAAATTTCCTTTCATTGGGTTTATCCAAGTGTGATTAACGTTTATTTTTGTGACATATTCATACATGCATTTTGGTTGTTACTAACACATTATTTCATTTGCATTAGATCATATTATATGTTGTCCTTAAATGTTACAATCATGACTCCTTGCATTTGTCCTTGCATTGACATTTGTATGATATTTGTCATGCACAAATCATCATAGGATGTTTCATCAATGAATTGAAGTGTGCACACTATGGTTATTATTGGGAATTATGCATGAGGTTTGTTTTTGAGCATTTATGTTTGTTGTTGTCTGTTGATAATTAAATTTTTGGTTCGATTCACAAAAAAAAAAAAAGTTAGCAAGGAAAAAAACACAAGAATGATCAATCGGTTGGTTTGTTACAAAATGTAATTTGGAACCAAATGAAATGTTTCACATTTGGTGTTGTATTTTGGCCACATTGGGACATATGAACAAATTTTTAATATCCCCAACTTGGGAAAGGATTATTTGGTTTGGATTGGAAGTAAGTTTATAATTATTTGTATCTTTGTATTATTTAGTTATCTAATATACAAACATCTAAAGAACCTTACATTACATGACATTTGATTAACTCAAATGCTAACTCATAGTCAAAATCAATCTATTGAGTAAAATTTTGAAAATAGATTTGATTTGGTTAAAATAAGAAGTTGGTTCACTTGGAAAATGAAAAAGGGACCATGATTAAATATTGATTTAAAGTACCAAACTCTAATGGATCTCAAATACCCAATTTAAAAAATCAATCATCCTTCCTTGAAACCCCAAAAATATATATTTCAAAAATATGAAAAATTGAACAAGGCATTATTTGAACCTAATTTAATAATAGATAAATAATTAGGTCAAAGTATATGATACTTTAAATAAAAATTAATTTTAAAATGTGGTCATTTCATTTAGACCTATAAATTTTGTATTTTTTATTCACAAACATAAGTGAAAATTTGTATTGAGCCCCACATGATTTCAAAAAACATATTTTGTGTCCTTTTAAACACGGTGCCTTCACCATGCATGATGTTCCCCTTCCTCATCTAAACATTCAAAAATGGCCTTCTAACCTATAAAAAAATGAATTTAAGCATGTTAAAGAAAAATTGTCATGTTAAATTTCAAAAATTAAACACTCATCTCACATATGTCTTCCTTCGAATCATGACATTAATTACAATCAATGGTTAATCCACTCCCTTTTACATTAAAAACTTTATAAAACATAATTTGATTAGTAAATCTATGTTAAAAAAGGCTAAACAAGTTATTTGCAAAAAAACAATGATGTTTACAAAATTGACATCTTTAAAATTGAGATTTGTAACTTGATCATTACATTCCTCTTACTAGAAGTTAATACATGATTAACTTTTCTCAACTACAAGGTCAAAAGAAAGTGGTAGGTAAGTTTTGAAGTTGTTGGCTTTATTGTATGTAAAACATGCATGATATTATTATTATGTTTTTGTGTGTGATACATAGAGGTACCCATCAAGTACTATGGGAGAAACCCAAAATAAGTGTTTCAAAAAATGGAATGCCCCCCAAAAGCAAAGGAAAAATTCCTCTTGCTAATGTGCCCTATATGTACAATACAAAACATCACATGGGTTTTACAAGTTAGGGATGGATCCCAACAATTTTTTGTGTCTGGGAAATTGATAAAATGATTGAAATAATTCCATTCCATTTTATTTTCTTTTTATTGATATTTTGTAATCAATGCGTTTGACTAATGGCATGAAATTCCCAATAGCATTTTAATGATCATGGAAATGGCAATGATTAGTATACCTAATGGAATTTGGGTTTTTGGGAGGGGGCGGGGGTTAAGTTTACTTAAATTGTATGACAATGTTTGATTTTCAAAATTGTACACTTGTGATTTGTAACACAATCATAATTTCACGATGAAGCTTAAAGATTTTTTTTAGTCTTCATAGGTTCAAGATGAGGTTCAAGGAGGGTGACAAAATTTTGGATGAACCTTGCAACTCAATTCTAATTATATTTAGGCCCCAAAACACCAATTGTCTTTAGAACAATGAATATGTTACATATTTCACTATTAGTATATAAGGAATATCAATATGTAATTCATGAAAAATGATGTCAAAAGTTGTGTAAAATCTTATTGTGTTTGCAATTAATGCACATTGCCCATAAGGATGCAAAATATGAAAATGACAATTTGGGAAATAAGAAATTCTTCACCATTAGGATATTGATAATGAAAATAACGTACCATTGAATTTCATTTGGAGATGAGGGGTGAAATTCCTTTGAATCTAAACATGTTAGATTTTAATTTTTAAAAAAATGCAAAATTTGGTTATTTTCATATGTACAATGAAAAAACCAATTGTGAATAGTTGTTTCACCAATGAAAATATGTTTGACATGATATTGTGAAAGGTTAAAGTGGTAATTTTGATTTCAAATGTCAAAAACCCTATTGTTTGATGAGGACATGGACATGCAAAACCAAGTATTCAATGGAAATTTGATAAAAAATGGTGGCACTTTTATTTTTGTTTGTTGGAATATATGTTTTGTGGACTCCTCCATCATGCATGAGGAATGTAAATCCAATTTTTTAAAAAATCATTTAACATGGAAACAACAATGTTTAGTGGGCCATTTTGGTAATGGATGGATGGATGGAAAAGTGTTGATAATGAGATTAATTTTAAACAATAAAAATTTGAACAAACCAACTTGTGAGGACAAGTGATTTTACATGGGAAAATTATGCATATATGCGAGAAGTCATGCAATGGTTAATGGTTTGCATTGGCTATGTCATAAAGGCCCAAATTTTTGTTCATAGACCATTCATGCACATTCATGTACCCATGCGCTCTACATGTGTTTTCATTTTGGTAGACACCAATGTTTATTATTAAAGGTTGTGTTTGAGAATTGTGTAGCTTGATTGTTATCCTACTTTGGGAAATGCATCAAAACATTCACATGGATGTGTTGACATTTGATTTATATGCCCAAAATTTTTGTTTAGCCATATTGATTATAGAAAAGCTCGTCTTTCAATGGGAAATGTAGGTGGGATTTAACTTTTCATGAGTTGAAAGGTGTGCATTGGAAGTTTTTCTAAACATGGGTTTAATCAAGTTATGGGGTTTTGAATAGTTATTGGTTAGTGGGTTGTCAAGTGTAACTTAAAGACATGGTGGGTGTGGTTTTAATGCATTAATGTGATAGAAATAACATGATTTTCAATAATAATGGATGGACAAATTGTTACTAAAATCAACAAATAGATGACTTTCAAAATTCAAACCAACACATTAACTAACAAACATGGTTTGTAATGCTTGAATCCTCTACCCAATTAAAATGTGGGCTAGAGGTCATGCCAATCTTTGGTGCACATTGTGGTTTTTGTTGACCCTTGTATGACATCCAACAAAACATATCATGGTAATTGTGAAAAAAATTGGGGGTGAATTTTAGCTATTTTGTGATTTTAAAAACTTGAGATTAAAAAAAAATATTAATTTTTTGTAACTTTTTGCTAAATCAAAAAATTGGAAAAAAAAAAAAAAAACTTTGGGCGCCTTGTTTAAAAATGGTTCTTGTTCATGTCAAATAGGTATTTTCATTGATAATAAAAACCAATTCAACCTATGGACTAAGGGCCAAAATTAGAGATTGGAACTAATGCTTCCCCTTTATTTGTTTTTGAAACAAACAAATTTTGCTTATGGCTAAGAAATTTTAAAACAAAATCCAATGAGGGTTGATCATATCAATACGAGATCATATCAAATCCATGTAATGAAATAAAGAAAGAAAATTCATCCATTGGTTTTAAAAGTCCCATCAACCTAAACCCTAAACCCTAAACCCTAGACACACACAAAAAAAAACACCCTTTTGGACACGCCTTCAGTTTTACACACACACACAAACCCCGACAATCATTTCACTGTGTAAATACAGTAATAATGCACTCACGTATGTACTGCAACCTTTTTTTTTAATTAAAAAAATGGCAGTAAAATACAAGGACAAAAACCACTGACAAAAAAGGCAAAGAAATTCCCTGAAATTATATAAGTACACCAAAAAAGAGAGTATAAATGCCCCCCCAAAAAAATACGTATAAATAATATGTAGCAATCCATGGGGGAAAAAGGGAGTATACATACAGTATACATACTTGGTATAATAGTGCACCTACTCAACTATTAGGTCTATACTGAAAATTAATACTAACATTTAGATGGAAAGTTATATACCTAGTTATAAGTAGTACAATGGGTGTATATTATGAATAAATAAGTTGAATAATTAATTAATTAACTAAATAATAAAAAAGGGTTTATATTGGTAGTTATTAATTGTATGTATGTACATATGTACATTTGTATCATACATTAATTGTACATACATTTGTGTACATTTATTTTTGTACCATACATTATTTATTGTACAGTAATTGTCCCATAATTTTGAAAAAGGCTTATTAAATTACTATTTACTGCCCTGACAAACTGACCTGACCTGACCTGACCTGACCTGACCTGACCTGACTCCACCCTGCCCTCTTATTACTTTTTTTTTAACTCCAGTGTCAGGTCTTTTACTACAGTAAGTGGTCCAGTAGTTGGTACTGTGGGTTTAAATGGGGAGAGCCCAGGTTTTACCTTTTTCCCTGCAAGCTTTAGTGCTTCCAGTGTCGGTCAGTTATTGTTTTTTTTTGGCAATAACTGACTGGGTAAGTTTTTTTTTTATTTTTTATTTTTTTATTTTATTTTATTTTTATAATTTAATTTTTAAAAAATTATTTATTAATAAAAATTTAGTTGATTACAAAATTAAAATAAATTTTATTAATAAAAATTTCAAAATAAAAAATAAAATAAAAAACTTAATTTGACCCACCGGTTATCGATTGCATTGTCAAATTAATAACCTTGGTTATCAATTTACCTCGTTGCCTTTTTAAAAGTAATAATTCATTGGTTAGGCATATGGGATTGGTTTTTGAACACTTGGATGAAAACCGCCGACAACTAATACGATTATCCATGATTATTATTATTATTATTATTTGAATAACTAATTGAAAGCATTATTGAATTACATTTTAGGAAATTGTTGTAGACATTTTTTGTCATTTTTGGGGGGCCCTATGATAAGTGGCGGGTATCTGATGGGTACCTACCTCGGATTATGAGGATAATAAAATAAAATAAAATAAAATAAAACCAAACCAAACCATAGGCATTTTGTATATCGTGGTAAATGCCCTCCCGTAAAGCCCACCCCCAGGGCTTTATACCCTCCTACACATATCTGTTGACATTTGCAATTGGGTGGGTAGCCTACGGGTATCAGTATATTGCTCGATATGGTGTATACCCATGTGTATCCACTTAATGACAAAAGAGAAGAAAAGGATTTGAAAAAAAATCTGACTATCATCCAATTTTGGATTGGGGAATGAAAATTTGTCGGATGTCATCCATTAAGTGTGTGTGTGTGTGTGTGTTTTGATACCCTGATCATTGGGTGGCCAAACCTGATACTTGCTGAAGGATGGATGGATTAATCATGGAACTCACTACCTCATGTTTTTCTTTATTGGCGAAGTCAGGCGATTAGGGGGGTGAGCATGGCCAGTTTCGCCATAATAGGGCATCAAATTCGTAACTGGGAATGAAATGTTTTTATAAAAAAAAACGAAATAATTGGGACCCAAACTAGTTTTTCCACCAATTCTGGTCGTAAACTGAGTTTCATCCCCCCTCTTGCCTTTTTTTGTCCCTCATAGCGCCTCCACTGCTGCTACATATATTTTCACTGCTCCCACCTGTACAACTACTATAATTACTCTTCTCCAAAACTAGAACAGTTAGGGTTTAGGGTTTATCCAACTAGTAGTAGTAGTATATTAGAGGTATCCAACCAGACCAAAGGAGGGAAAGAAAGAACCCACCAGTCTTTAATACATTTACAATACATGTGCCATGCATTAATGGTGAACTGATAGGTTTCAATACATGTACAATACATGTATCATGAATTAAAATGGTGGACTGATGGGTGAAGGATTGAGAGTCCAAAAGGATAAAGACCAGTGCTTTTTATTTATTTATTTATTTATTTATTTTTCATTTTTGCAATGTAGTCAGTGCAGTGGGGTCACTTGTAAAGTTCATCTGGTGCAGAAGAACTGGCTAAAAGCCATTTTAGTTAGGTAGGAGGAGCTCTTCTGGCTGGCCCCACAGCCAGATTTTTAACCTCTTCATAGTTAGTTGCCCCTAAAGTCCTTAGGGTGAAAAAGATTCTGGCCTCTTCTCTATACTGAGAGGTGCTAACAACATATGGCTATTGTTTGAAAAATACTTTAAAAAGCTTTTTGCCTATTTTGGTATTGCACATGGGGATTTTCAGGTGAAAGTTTCAATTTTTTTTCTTCTTCTTTTTTTTGTTTTTTTTGTTTTTTTTTTCCCGGAAAATTCTAGTGTTAAGGGTGATCACAATTTTTTTTATGGGTTTACATGTGCAAACAACAATTGAGAAGATTGAATAAATAAGTGAACCATCAAATTTCACAAGCAAATCCAATCACTTGCAAGGTAATTGAACTCCTGAAATTGATCATTTCTAGCACAAGTGACTTACAAAATCAAACCAACTTAATATATGGCATATATTACTTATGATTTTAAAATTCCTAGCAAAAAGAAACCATTGTGATGAGATTTTGGAGAGTGAGTAGACCATGTTGGTAGAATGGAAACCTAGATGTGTGGTTTGTAAAACGACCATTGAATTTAGCATAGATCAAAATATAAGCCATCGAATTTCTACATTTATAGAAACATGCACATGAAGCCATTCAAACATCACATAACACCACATGAAACCCAATGGCACCACACAACATAAAAATTCATAACTTTCACAAATGGTAATTTGTTTGCATATATGCGAAATTGGTTGAATTGTCAACCAAATTTCAACAACTCGGCTAATTTCACATCTTCAAAGAAATTAGAAAGTATTATTTGAGATGTTGTTACAAGGTGTCACATTATGGTCAAAGGATTAATGTCAAAAGATGGTGCCATACATGTTGTGACATTGAACTTCATTGTGAGCTTGAACATGGCTTGTTTACAATCAAAATCATTAGCATTTAATAATGCAAAGACCTTTTTATCTTAGCCATCCACCCATTGGGTTTTTTCCATAACAAAATGTAACTTTAATAACCTCAAGGTGTCCAACAAATGATGCATTAAAATCTGGATGTGGGTAAACATTAGGTCTCATGGTGTCATTGGGTTGGAAATCAAATTTCCAATTTTTGAACCAAAACTTTTATAATCCTTTCCAAAACACACGTAGTGCATGAACATGCATGAACACGAAAACTTAAATTTAAAAAAAAAATACAAAACAAATTGACAACTAGACAAAAAACTTTTAATAAAAAAATTGGACTTTGAAAGGTATAAACTTATGGGTTTTTATCTTTGCACTAGTTCTTCACCAAGGATTCAACAATAACAAACACATCTTCAATCACAAATGATGGCAACACGGTCTCCAAATCATGATGTATTGCACAAACATGTTGGTCATTCAATTCAAATGCCAAATGTTAAATTTCGTAACTTGAGTTAAGTATCCATTTGCATGTGGATGCTCTCATGTTTGAACTCCAATGATGATTTATAAGGCTTAAAAGTTGTTTCTAGTGAACTAAAAGTTTGGATCACAATACATATAATAGATATCACCTTTAAGTACCTTGATAGTTGTTATTGGATCATACACAAAAATGTATTTCCTTTGTGCAAACTTAATGAAAACATGCACAAACTCCAATAAAGGCAAATTGTAAGTGAGTCCAACCAAAACCTATGGGTCATAAAAATGTTTATAATTCAACTTGGTTTGCTAGTTCATAAGGTTGTCTAAGGCCATCTCGGTTAATAGAGTTTTGTATTTTGTTATCACTTGTTTGGTAAGGTTAAGAAATGAGATCCATTTCGTTTTCACATTTTGAATGATCTTGCTCCCTTGTTCCATGAGTTCAACTAATCTTGTGAACTCCAAATTTGTCTTATGAATGCAAAGGTTTGTATTTAAAGTTAAATCACTAAAAGCAAATTCAATAAGATTTGCATTGCCAAATTAGAATGATGAGCCACATAATGAACCCTTGTTGAATGAGGAACATAATTATCACGGATTTGCTTTGTGAGACCAATCTTGAAAAATAGTGACACAAATGCATTCCCAAGTTCCTTGATAGACTAAAATGTGAGTCTAAAATGAAAACAACGGAAGAGTCAAGAGTTGGGCACGCTCCCTGGTTGCCAACACTTTGGGGGTAGAGGGGCATGCTGGAACTTTGGGATGAGATTAGGGGAAATGACAAGTAATCAATCACTCACACAGACCTGCACAAACCAAACAACAAGTTGGTTAGTGCATAGTTGAAGCACTTTTGGTGCTAAAATGAATAACGAACAAATTCGAACTCACAAAACACACCATGGCCCAAACTTGGGGGAAGCCATGACCTTCCCCCTTATATTATATTTTGTGGCTGGCCATGGGACCAACATCCAAATAGTTTTTTGTCTCAAAATTCCCAAAGTTGGGACTCCTTCAACTTTGGGGCCCATAACTTTGTGTGCAAACCTTGGATTGAGATGACATCTGAAGCAAAGTTGTAGCCTTTATCAAGACCTTTCCAAAGTATGTCACACATCACCTACACATAAGGAAATCGGGGCAATTCTCGACTTTTAGTGGTCGAGAATCAAATTGCCAATTTGATTCCCAAACTTTCTTTTGGCCATAACTTGTGTTTTAGTTATCCAAATGGGTGATGCGAGCACACTTCAAACATTTAAGTTCCAAGAGTTTTTCAATGATATAAGAAACTTTTCAATCCAATGAGTTTTGACCCTTGTAATTGCCCTTTGAAAATTCGGGATTCCACTAGGACTCCAACTCCCAAAATGGGAATTCATTTGGGAGTGTGAGGGTTCATTCCTTCACACTCTTTTGCACTCCTGGGAGCATGGAATGTGACTCTCGGGCTTCCCTCTTGGCTTGCACCCTTGCAAGCCCTTGCCTTGGTCGTGAGCCCAAGGCTAAGATTGTGACAGACACCATCTATCCCAAAGCAAACAAGTTTCATGGCAAATCACCACCTTTAATCACCATGTCCATAATCACCTTTACCAAATTATTAGACTTTAATCCTTTTAGCAGTTGGTCCAAAGATATGATAATTGGGATTCTTGTTTAGTTCTCTACCACATAACAATGGATAGACAACCATGATTGGTTATTAAGTATAGATACTTCATCATAATTCAAAGCAACATAATGGGTAGTCACCATTACAATTTTGATTGCCTACATTGCTTTTTAACACATGAGTTCTATCATACTTGAACTATCATTTTAATATCTCTTGTTATTTTTTTGAGATGATAAAGAAGTTAAAGAATAATCTCAAGGATTCATGGGATAACTTTGTTACAACAAATTTAATACAATGGCAATTTGAATAACTTTCCTAGCTTTCTTTCTAGCCACCCCAATTGCCATTTTGGCAACAACATTATTTCAATTGTGGGAATTAAGCTTTTGATGATTTTGGGCATGCTTACACACTTTTGAATAATACTAATCCCTTTTCTTCAATTCAAACCTTACATTTTGGTTGGCTCTCTTGCGCCTTACATGTTTATAAAAAAACCCCAATTAACAAAAACAATTTGTTCTTTCTTTCAATTTGGTGACAAATTTTACGTTTGACAATGTGCAAATCTCCATTTACCCCTACACACAATTCAACCCATGGGAGTTTTGCAACTTAAGGCTTTTGAAAGTTAACCCATGGGCATTTTGCAACCTAAGGTTTTTTGAAATTTTTTGGTGAATCACAATTTTGTTTCTTAGTTGTTGGTTTTAACAAGATGGGCAAGAAGGGTGGCAAAATGGTTTGTTCAATGACATAACATCTTCATTTTGTTCTAGATTTAGATTTGTAAATGAAAGATTATATTTGCTTAAGGAAAAGAAAGGAGGGGAAAATATAAAAAGACCATGACATAAAAAGTAAAAATAATAAAATTGGGATGTAGAATGACAAAATGCTTATTAACAATAGATTTCCTACTAGAATAAAAGTATTTGAATTTGTAATTCTATGGGAGTTGTGAAGGCATTATGAAAGAAGATTGAAACTAAATGATAATGGAAAAGTAATAATTGGGAAAAAAACCTTCAAGATTCACCAATGAAACATTGGGTTTATTACAACAACTCAAAATTACAGTGAATGATAGTGGACAAAAGAGAAATTGGAAATCCTTAAGACTCACCGATGACACAATTGGGTACATTGCAACAACTTTTAAATTACATTGAAAGGAAATGGACAAAACAAAATTTGGAAAAAAAACCTCAAGATTCATTGATGGAATGATTGGAAATATTGCAACAACCTTAAAATGAGAATGGACAAAATTGAATATGGAAAAAACCCTTCAAGATTCACCAACGAAAAAATTGGGTTTATTGTAACAATTCAAAATTACACTAAATGATAATGGACAAAAGAGAATCTAGGAAAAACCTCAAGATTCACTAATGAAACATGTTTCGTTGCAACAAAGTTTTGAAATTGCACAAAATGAAAATGGACAAAAGAGAATCTAGAAAAAAAAACTCAAAACTCACCAATGAAAAATGAGAACTATTTGTAACAACTTTGAATCGCACAATCCCTTTAAAAAAAATTGAAAAAAAATAGCAAACGAAGAAAGAGTTTGGAATACACCAACTCTTGTAGATGAATCGCAAATGCACATATGGTTTTGAACTATTGTAATGCACAACCCTTGGACAAATTGCATTGCACATGCCAAAGACCTCCCTGGACCCTTACATGATACATGTCAAGTCCATTCAACCTTGCATTCACCCTTCAAAATGTTTGCAAATTACCTTTTACACAAACCAAAGAGATTGATGGACACTTTTTACTTGGATAGAAGAGAAGATTACAATTCATAGTAGAGAGTAAAAAATCGAAATGCTTTCCATGTGAAACAAATCACCCAAAATCATCATTGTCCATTACTACCTTTGTCTTACATATGCATATAAGTTGACACAAAGGTATGGTGGAGTTATGCAATGTATGAAAGCCAACATAAATGATAATAGAATAGAGAAGCATTAGACTTTGAAGACAAGAATCATACAAAGCTTCAAAGCACAATGCTTGAATGCACATACTGGTTGTAGCAACATAACTTTATCATGCTTTCAATTGTTCAATGGTTGTCTAATTTAAGCACAAAATCTTGCAAACTCTTGCAAGGAAATTGCCAAAAAATCAAGGCCATCAGTAGACTTGAAGAAATCATGAAGCTTGGATATACATTGTGATACTTTGCTTTTACTTTACATTGATGATGGACCTCAAAATCCTAAACAAAAATCCCAATGTAACGACATTCATGATTTGGCAACTATGAAACACTTTCAACTGAATTACAAATCAGATTGGCAAGAGAAGAGAAGCTTGGGCAAGTAGGCAATATGATGAGATGAGGTTGGGTTCATAGGTGGCAAGCTCTTGCACGCAATGAGTAGGAACATTGAGCAAGTTGGTGTTTGGGGTTCTCATGAATGAGTTCATGTTCAATGGCTCTCATACGGCTCTCTTTGGCAAGATTGACAACCTGAGGTGTGGCCACATCCTGGTTTGGCAGGTTACAACTGTTGATTTCAGTTTCAATTGGTAAAAACGAAACTGGAACCAGACCTGATTTTTGGAACTGGAATCAGAGCTAAACCTTTTAAGAACCAGAACTGGAATGTCAAGAACTGGCCAACACTGGTGTGTAACTTCTGAATCCTCTAAAAGGAGCTTCACTTATGCCTGCCTTCTTATGACAAACCTGGTCAACTTACATACTACATAAACCCTAACAAAAACCCCATTGTATCCATTGCTCCAATAAACTAATGTATGTCAGGCTATGACAATTGACGGTGTTTCTTGGGTAGAAGTGCAATTATGGGTAATGCAAAAGATTGATTGTCTCTCACGCTGTTTCTGCAGACTCTTGCTTTCCTCCCTCCCCCTTCTTCACCCAATCAAGTTTTGGTGGGTTTCCTGCTGCTTCTCATAAACAAACCCTCACACAATGTTAAGGTCGGCGTGGCAGATTATGTCATTTTCTTGATCACATTATATGACATCTTTCTGTGATTATCATATGCCTGTTATAGTGACTAAAATGCGTCTGTTGAACATGACTGTTTTTCTGAACCATTGGATCTGCCAGTTTTTTTTTGGTTCCTCCAAAGTTCCAGTTCACCATCCAATTATGGCCCCACATGCCAAGCATAAAGGATATATGTGAAGCAGCTGCCCATGTTCAACATTGCTGCACAATTGCCCACAGGCATGAAAATGCCAACTTGTTAGGAAAATGTAAAGAACTGGTAGAATTTTTTGTAGTGCATGTGGTGGGTGCCTTACCAGATCTTTACACCAGGTAAGGACCTCAAATGGGCTGTTTTAAAAATTTGGGTCCCACACCCAGCTTGCACCTCGTGCCTGGTCCTCATTCCCAGAATGGCCCATTCTCAGTCCTTATGCTACAGTTTGTAATTAGCAATTCCCTACACCTTGCAATGCGTGAACTCTTGCAACATTGGAAAGTGCATCATTAGGAAGTTTGGTAAAACTATTTGCTATAATACCTCACTAGGTTGTATGTGAGGGTTGCATGCATTCGAAAGACCAGTTGACCATAAGAAGCATCACACTTGATGTGAAGGTTGGGAACTATGAACATGGCACCTCAAAAGATGAGACAAGGCTTCTCTGCATTCAGTTCATCTTCAGAACTTGATTCTGCACACAGCAATCACAACCTGAAAGTCTTCTGAAGCTTTTGTTGCAATTCTCTAGGAATAAAATGTGGTCTTAGTCACCGTGCTATTTGATTTGATGTTTTCAGAGTACCAAATCTTGTAGAACCTCAAAGCTTGCCCAGTGTATATGTCAAGGACAATTATCATGCCATATTGCACAGTAGCCACTATGATTGCATAAGGTCCCCCACCAGGGTTCCATGGGACCTTACAAATTTCATAAGCTCTTAATCAAAAGCGATAAGAAAAAAAGAATTGGGTGGCAAGAGAAGGGGTCTATCTTTTGACCTTTCAGAATTTACACAATCAGCCTACTAGCATTGTGAAAGATAACTGAGATTCTGAAATGCTCCCAAAACCCTAAACCCTTCTCCTATGTATCAACATACTAGGAACAGACCAAAGATATTATGATTAACTTGATACTCCATCGGAGCAGCATTTGGAAGACATGATTACCTTGAGATACTATTTATCTTTCCATCCTCAATATGTCCTTGTGTTTCCAACTTTGTTGCCATTGAGTTAAGGACCTGAGAGCAAACACACACACAATCAGCTGCTTGATTGGTCTCTTGCTAAGCAAACTCTTTTAACGTCAATCAATTTGCAGAGGGGAAACATGGATCGGGGTTTTCACAAGATTGTTGCAGTGTAGAGCCCTGGTGGTAACTATCGCAGTATCTATTACTACAGGAGATTGCTCTACAGGAGATGGGAGTTTCAGAATAGCGAAAAAAAGACATTGGGTTGCCATCAGATCCCACTGATGGATACCTATTGTGAATGTGGAGAAAGCTCATTTCCTCCAGTTTGGGACCATATATACACTGAGATCAGAATCTAAGAGTTGAAGAAACATCAACACCCAAGGTATTGAGTCTTGCAATTCTATACCATTATGTAGCTCCATCAAGAGCTTGAAATCTATGTTTCAAAAGGATTAACTGTGTTGCAGTAGTCCATGTGATTTACCGACTTCACATACAGCCATATGGTGACAAAAGCCCACAGAACAGCTTTCATCGAGGGATTGTTAGCACAATGTATGTACATACATGAATGCACAAGAGAGGAAAACTGAGATTGGGTCTATACACTTACCAGATCCTTCAGTTATGCTGGAAATGTTTCTATAGTGGACTCCAGATGACCCTAGAAGGTAGGGATACCAAACATTGGCCCACCGTTTCTGGGTCCATCACAATGGTCTCTCTCTACCCTGAAGGCCAGAGCCAACAAACAAGATAAGATTTTGAGGAATTTATATGTCCAGATTACATGGTTTAGGGTTTAGGTATAGAAATGTTTCTATAGTAGACTCCTGACGCCACATGACCCAGCTAGAATGTAGGGATACCAAACTTTGACCCGTAGGTTTCTCTTCTTTTGGTGCATCGCAATGTGTCTCTTCTGAGAGAGAGTGCCGGTGAAAGAGAAGAAGCAGGCAGAGAGAGAGAGAGAGAGAGAGAGAGTTCTTCTCTTTCTTCTTCTCATGGCGGTGGTGTTGCGAAGGTGTCTCAGTAGCTGGTATCTTCTGCTATCAAGAGAAAGCGTACAACATCGTAACTCCTATTCTCTTGGCAGCCTCCGGGCTCCACCAGCATACCGGAAGCTCTCTTCTTGTTCTTGTTTCTCTTCTACTTCCAGGAGCCTTGCACATAAGCTTCATCATCTTCGTTGTAGTACAACAAACCCTTCTTTCAGCGATTTCTCTTCACTCTCGGTGTTTCCTGCAGCAACACAGATCAAGGCTGTTGTAAGTGTTTCTAACACCCCCATTTTGTCCATCAAATCCTCGGAAACCAAGAACCTAAATTCCTTCAGCAGCAGCAGAAGATGATGTTCTTGTAGAAGAGATGTTCTTTGTAGCCAATTCTGCAATCTATTTTGCAATAGGAATATAATGTGTTTTACAAGAGTAAAGACATGGGTAAAGATCCTCTTTGAAACATGGGTGGTGGTGGGTCTTTACTCTTTGCTAGGTATGGAAATCCAAGCTCCTCTGTGATAGTTTTGCTTACCCAATGCTTGGGTGGGTCCGTGAAGAATCTTGTCTCCAAGCCTTGATTGTCTCCAATGACCCTAAACCCTAAACAACAAGTGACAAAATGACTGTTTCTGTTGGCATTTTGTTTGGCAGGATGTGGGTAGGGATGTGTGGGCTGAAGCTGAAACGTGGGTGGTTTTTTCGGACCTTCATCTGAGCCGGCGCACATGTGACATATGCATGGAAGTTCTTCAAACAGTGTACGAAGAAGCTGTTGCACAGTATGATAAATAAAACTCACCCATTTGCAGGAGATTTTGTTTTCAGCCTCTTTCTTCCTTGTTCTTTTTGCCTCCAAAGTGTGCTGTAAATCAGTAATGAGGGTTGCAAGACAATGTTGTCACTTCAATCAATGGGGCAATGCAGAAAAGCAGGTATCATTTTCTTGGGAGACTTCTGGCATTCAAGAGGAGCACTCCCAGTTGAGCTTCTGAACATGGCAATCCTCAAGCTCCAGACATGGAAATGCCCTGCTATTTTCATTCCTGGAAATCATGACCAGGTAGGTAGGTATGTTCCCTCTCTATCAGATTTGTTGACAAGTGTTTTTTTAATATTTAAATAAAAAAATTCAGATGGTAAATTGCTCTCCCTGTCCTCCTCCCCATTTTTCACATCAGGTTTTAGGGTGTAGGTGGCAGTTTTTTTTCAGTCTTTCAACATGGAAAAATTCTCTGAACTGATGAGGATGGGACTCACCCTCTAGTAGTACAGCTGCGCTGTTCACATTTTGCTTGTTTTTATTAGTCAAGCTGTTTAATGGGTTTTCTTGTGCAGGTGAATGTGGGAGGGGAAGTCCATGCACTTCAAGTGCTGGAAGCAGCCAATCCATTCATCAAGGTTCTGTCAAGTCCAGTTGAGTACCTGGGAGCGTTGTGGTTGCCATTTCGGCGTGACCACAATCTTATCAAGGAGGCCGTGCAGCAGTCTGGTTCAATTAAAGCCATCTTTGGCCATTTGGATGTGGTCAGCTTGTCTTTCCATGCAGTCTTGACTCCCACGTTTTTTATCCTTTGCCTAGAGCATGCATATCTGTATGAAAACCTTTAGGGTTTTTTCTGCTAGATATCTGCAGAAAAACCCTAATATAGGTAGTTCTGGAGGTTGTGTGATTTTCAGATACATGCTAATCTAGATTTGAAGTTGTAAAACTTCTCAAAGAAAATGTGGCTCAAATGTGCCTAATTAGACATTTATTGCTGGAACTCAGATTGTGGGTATTGTTGAAATGAGTTCTCTTTTACCATGAAAGTTAGGCTTTGTTCATTGATCTCTTTTTAGGGTTGGGTTCAAGGTGGGAGCATTTCTGAATGAGGCTTGCCAAGCAAAGGAGGGAATAGAGGCATCAATTTTCCCAACACACTTGCCTGTGTATACCGGCCATTACCATAAGCCACATGTGGTAGAAGGCACTCAAATTGAGTACATAGGTTCACCTTATCAAGTCTCTGCAGGCGAGAGTGAGCAAACCAAGCATTTCCTTGTTCTCAACAGGCATTGGCAGGCAGGTTTTCATACTGACATTTGATCTCATATTCTTCCCAAACTTGTGATTTCTCTGCAGTCTTGAAACAAATCCTTGCCTTCTTGACTTCCACTTTTTGTTGTGCAGAAAATTGGAGAAATCCCTGTGAATATAGGTCCACGGCATTTTAGCATTGTGCAAACTGAGGAATCCTCTCACGAGATTGTCAAGTGTGCTCAGGCTGGTGATCGAATTCGCTGGCATATTTCCTCTAATACTTTTGATGATTCAGTCAAATCACAACTGGTATGTGATAACCCTCAAACGCTCCAGGCATCCTTTAAGCTTCAGTTATTTTCTTTTGTGAGTTTTGATTGTCTGGGGATATGCTGGGACTATGGATGATCATGAGGAGTCTGTAACATAGTGTCAAACTGGGAATCCTGTGCACTACTACCATGTTTGAGCCGTGATTTGTGTTGCAGGAAGAACTTCAAACTAGGGGAGTGCTAGTTGACCTTGTTTTTCCGATTGTCACCTTCAGGCAACGCATCAAGGAGGCTGAGCACCTGGTTTGATTTTCTTCCCTCTAGGAATTTTCCATTTGCTGCATGATCCCAAATTTGTGAGGTAGGTAGGTTGGTGACCATCTAAAGGAGGGCTTAGCCAAATTTGGCTACAGATTAGAGAGGAAAGCAGAAAAAGTTTAGGAATCCTGCTATATGTTGGCAACATGCTAGAATGTATTGTCTAAATATGGTGACATGGGCCCATTTTTCCAAAAAAAAACCCTTTGTACCATTCGCAACTCCTTTTTTATTTGTTGCCAAAATGCAAAATTTTGCAAATTTTTTTCTTTACTGGTTTGGACTTCACCTAGTGGATAAAGATGCTTGGTTTTGACCTTATTTATCTTGTGATCATATTAGGATGCGTATGGATTATTTGAGCTTTATGCAAAAAGTGTGGAAATGAGCAAAGATGTTACAAGGATGGCTACTGACATACTTCACAGCTTGGACCTTCCTGCTAAACTTATTCAAAGGCCTCAAGGTGTGTTTTCCTTACTGCATCACTCTATATGTGTTCTCACTTCAGTAATGTATTCTACTCATCACGTGTGGCCATTTTCTGGAGTGGTGCTTTCTTTTGTCTCTTCCTGAATTTTTAACTCATTTGGATGTTTGGGTGTTTTTTCTTTAACAGTGGATTGCAAACTAGAGAGCGTTGAAATTGAAGCCTTTGGGGCATTCTTGGGGCCTGTGAAATATCCCCTCACAGACAGAGGCGTCCGAATAGTCTCGGGAAAGAATCTTGATTCCATGGGGGCAGACAGCAATGGTGCTGGGAAAAGCACTCTTGTAATGGCTCCTCTTTGGGCTCTCACAGGTAGATACACAAGTTTCCATTTTTGACTAACAGTTAAAAGTAAAGTATGGTTTCAGAAGCCTTTGGGAGTTAACGCTCCTGTTGGGTTTAGGATTTTGTGAACATTTGCACGAAGTCTCACATGAAGCAGATTGTGGGTGCAGGTTCAACAGATGTGCGACCTGACTCGGTGCGTGGGTTAACTGCTTCTGAGGTGGTGCATCACAGTGCCAAGCAGGCACGTGTACGGGTGGATGGAACGATCAACGGGATACCTTTTACAGTGGAGCGGAGAGCTGGCAGGTTAGTGAAATAGTACTAGAGATACTTATCTATATACCCATGATCATTGGGTATATACTTATGGCATTTTCTGAAAAGGATCTTTGCATTTGTTTTGCTTATGGCATCTCAAGTGAACCCACAGGAGATCAGGACTGAAGTTCATATTGGATGGAGAGGATCAAACTTGTCAGGAAATCCGAATGACCCAAAACCGCCTCAATGAACTCATGTAATCTTTCTCATCTGTTTTGCATATCTGTGTGGTTCTTGTTCTTTTGTGATCAGTGGGGATTTTCGTCTTTCTAGTCTTTTCCAAATTTCAGTAGTATTCTGCTATCAAGGATTTCACCGAAACCCAAAACCCTTCCAAAAGTACTATCTGGGACTGCTGGTCAGTGTGTCCTTGGAACAGAAGCATGTCCAGGATTATTAGGCAGGAGAGGGTTTCATAAACACCTTACATTTGGGGTGAAGTTCTCATCTCAGCAAATGATGGATCAAGATGGAACTGATTGGCATTTCCTCAACATTGCAGAGACACCTCTGTACTATACCGAACAGTGTTCCATGGACAGCACGGTGGTGGAGGGTTGCTGGATGCTTCTGACAAGGAGTTCAAGGTTTGCAGCATTAATCACTAGATGGGTTGAGTGTCTAGATTGGAGCTAGGTTGTTTACATACATCACTATGTTTTGCTGCAATATGGAAAGCATGAATCAAATGCTGTAAAAGAGAGAGACACAAATAGTGATGAGGTGTTTTGTCGCAGGAGGAATTGAGCAAGTTCATGGCAATGGAGGTGTGGGCAGCTGCAAAAGAACACAGTGCAAAAGCACTTCGCAATAAGCGAACAGATGTGGAGCACCTTGAGGGTGCATTGCAACAGTTGGCTGAACAACACCAACATTTGAAGATGAAGGTTATATCCTAAAACCTTTCTCTTTGAGTTCCAAGCAATGAAGGTCCCCAGTTTCAGTTTAAGTAACAAATCTTCCTTTGACAAGAACAGGTGCATAATAAACCCTAACCCTAAACCCTAAACCCTACAGATACCATAGTTGGAACACTGTTCAGTAATGAGAGGACTTATTACCAGACAATAAAAGAATTTGCCATGTGAATGCAGATGACTGAGAACAAGCAGCAGTCACAAGAATGGGACACTCTCAGGTGCAGAGTTTTACTGATGTCAGGCAAAGCAAACTGTTGTCTTTGCAGAGCTCTATTTTAAAGATTTTCTGGGCCTGGGTACTTGCCTCGTTGAACAAGTCCTCAAGATATATATATGTTTGTGAGTATACAGGGGTGAACAAGTCACAAAATGTGAAGCAGAGCTGTACTCTGAGGAACAGAACCTACATGGAGCAATGGCAGATTGTGCACACCTGTATGGACAGGTTGCGTCTGCTGTGTCAATTTGGGGGCTTTTAGGGAAGGAGCTTCAACAAACACTCGAAGATGGAATGGGTTCTTCTTGGCCAGGGCTTGATCAGCAAGCTGCTGGGAGTTCCAAGAAAGCTGATGCTCAGCTCTTTGAAACTCTCTTACAGAAACAGACAGAGTTGTCTCACAAGGTGACAATCCTTTACAGGATAGGTAGGATGACAAGCCTTTAGATTCAACTGGATATATGCAATTGGGTCTAGTTGAGTTCTCAGGGAGGTGCAAGCACAGTCTCACAACTTAAACCCTAAAACTTGTGAACATGAGAGATATGGGTGGTCCCTCAGAAGCCTTCATGGTTAACTAGGATAAGCAGTCCATGTTTGTGGTAAATTGAAATTGCTTATTCTCACCCAATAGTTCGGCAAGAAGCTACTTGCAGCTGTCCTCTTTGGTTTACAGTCTTTTGTGTGTAAATTGTGATGTGGTTTGTGGGTGGGCCCAGGTGGGTACTGCAAAATCTATAACCATAAAGAGGAAGGCGATGCTGGATGGTTTTCAAAAGAATGTAGCAGGGTCACAAGTTTGTGACAAGTGCTTGCAACCCATTGATGCTGCCCATTCGTCCCAAAGCCTGTTGAAACTTCAGGCTGACTATGATCTCGCCCAGAAAGAACACCAACTTTTGTCAAAGGTAAAGTTCCATGTCATGCACCTCAAAATTTGAACTTTATGGAATGTGGTTAGTACTTTTAGCCTCCCAAGGTTCAGAAGCTCATCAATTACTTACAATGATCCTGGCTCTTAAGAGTGTTTGCAGTTCCTGAATGCATCCAGGATATGAAAAGTCCCCATTCAGAAGTTGGGTGGTCTTAACATCTAACCCGGTTGAAAAATACTTAGGTTAGCTTCGGATTGGGTACGATTTTGCTCAATCTCAGATCACAAGAACACAATCTCTTACCATTAAAGCACAAATCTCTGCTTAGGGTATGGAACAACTGACGCTTGATATGTTTTCTTCAGTAGCATTTAGGGTTTAGGGTTTAGTACAATTCTTTGTGAAGTGTGGCAGAATTGGCTGTATAAGGTTTGAGGTAGTCTGGAGGAAATATTGTCTACAGGTGAGATTGGGTCTTAATGGCTAGGATCTGAATATTCACCAGACAGCACCTAATCCACTTTGTGCCCATAAACCCTAAACCCTAAACCCAAAGCATCAAGGAATAACCCTGAATTTTGAACCTTGGGAATTTGATGTCATTAGGAGCACCAGCTGAGTGAGTTGGAGGTGAAGCATGAGAGAACCGTCATGGAGAGGAGAACTGCAGAGCTGGAGGAAGCTCAGGCTCTGTTCAAATCGATGTCTGTTAAGCTACTTGCGCAGGTTTGTTTTTTCAAAAGAGTCAGCTGAGAAGGTTTGAATTCTTGGGTGATGAGATCCTTGCTCAATTGTCGGCACTGTTGCTCCCAACTGCTCTTCAGCTTAGTCAATGTGTTTCTTAAAATGCAGCTGAACAAAGTTCAACAACATGTATCAGCTGCACAAATGGTGTTGAATAGCACTGCAGAAGCTCTTCTTTCAGCACCGGAGACTGCAGCTTTTCTCAGTCCTCAACAGGACTGGTCAGGAGGAGTTCAGTCATTGAGTGGCACCAGCAAAGGGTTCAAAGATTACACCCCAGAGAAAGATTTTGCTTCTATGGAGAGGGATTTTTTGAATCTTATTCAGCAACTAGAATCTAAATTGAACAGTGGAAAGTCTTGGAGAAAAAAAGTGGAGTGGCTCAGGAGTAAGTGCAACGAGGTAAAGAACAGGAAGAACCCATACGAGCCAGAGTATGAAGTCATTTCCAGATTATATGCCAAGGCTGAATCTGATATCTTGGAGAAGGAGTCACGGATTTGCCTTTCAAGACAGGAGACTGAGTGGCTTAAAGAGATTGATACAAGCTTTGGCTTGACTGGAGTTCAGGTAAGTCTTCCTTGTTTTCCCAAATAAAGTATGCTGGAGGCTTAACCTAAACCCTAAACCTGGACTGGAAATTCATGATCTGAAAGTTTTGGGTTTTGAAGGAGAAGCTAGTTCCACCCACTATCTCATACCAAGCAGAAGGACTGTCTTTGGCAAGGCTGTTTTACATTGATAGAATCTAGGAACTGGGAAATGTTTCCTTTTTTTGAAGTATCAAATAAAAGTCAGTTGGTTTGCAGAGTTACATATTGGAGGGAGCTCTGGCAGATGTACAAGAGAGAACTGCCAGGTATTTGGAAATGCTTTCAGGTGGTTCCTTGGGACTTCTACTGCGACCCACCAAGCTGACCAAAAGTAGTAAGGTGAGTGTGGAAGCTATTGACAAAATTGCAGTGGTGCGCCTTTCAAATGGTATGCTTGAGAATCGCACTCTCCGTCAACTCAGTGGGGGCGAACGCAGGCGACTGGTGAGTTCCTTGATCCATGTGTCCCCCTATTTTTTTCCTCAGTGGTTAGCACAAAAGGAGGAAGATCTAGACCCTGTGCCTTGAAAAATTGGGGTCCCAGAGCAAACTATTAACAGTGCAGATTTTTGTGGAGAAATCAAGACATTTCCTGTTCTGTTTGGTTCACACTCCTTGTCTGTTTGATTTATCAAAGACACTATAATGTGCATGTGCTGCTGCTGGTCATGAGAGCTTATGAGGATTGTGAGTAGTGAACAGAGAGGGGAGTAAAGCTTAAGGGTGGTTGGGAATTGCAGGCTTTGGCATTGGCACTAGGATTTGCAGATTTTGTCTCACAAAAGGGGGGACTTCAGTGCAATCTCCTTGTTCTTGATGAAGTTTTGCAGGTATCCTCTCCAACCTATCCCCTTTTTATTTGTTTATGCAATGTGGTATGTTGGAGAGTATTGACAGACATACAAACAACATTAGTGACTTGGTGGTGACACAGGGTTAGCTCTAAGAGTGCTACCTGATGACACTAAACCCTAAACTGATTCCAAATCCCATAATCCATCATGTTCCCTAAGGGACGGAAAATGAGGAACAATGCAAATATCATAGTTGGTGTGATGTTCATGTGGTGGGTGGGTGCGAGGGATTGCAGCATTTAGATGGAGAGGGACAAGCACGGGTGGTGATGATACTCAAAGGTTTACCACAGAGCACAGTGCTAGTAGTATCGCAAGCACACAGCTTGTTGGCAGGTACATTTGACCTTGTAGATTGGGTAATCAAACAGCATGACACTGCAACTGTAGAGCTTGCAGAAGTGTACATGGGCTAGCAATGTGCGTAGCCATGAAGGTTGTTTCTACAAGATTACCTCTAGAATACATGGGAAAGCCCAAAAGCAATTTTAGCACTTTAATTATTGAATTCACAGACACACAAGTGCAGAGAGTAGTTAGAATTGCTGCTGCTGCTGCAGCTTAGCTTATCTGTGTTCTATTTAGAATGTTTGTCCAGTTACTGTTACCCGCTACTGATAATTGGCAATATTTATTGGAATGTTTGTAGTATTGAAGGAAATGTGGGAACTGGCAACCCAAGTTTGAATATCTCAAATTTCCAAACTTTCCAATGCAATTGCACATTGTTACATGATTTCAATCATAAAATCTTCTAGATCAATGTCATCTTACTCTTCTTCCTAATGTTTGCTTTTCTAAATAGAACATAAAAACATAAAAATGGAGGTGTAACAACATTTTCTATAGTTGGAAGCTGAAATTGCACGTTGAAATTTTTTAACAACTTAATTTCTTGGGCAACCTTTGCAAATTGTGTTTATCATACTTTTGACATCTATCCATGTATGAAGAAGTCATGTGCAAATATTTGGCATTAAGATTGACATTTAGAATCAACTTTAGGGTTTTCACTTATTTCAAGTGGGCTTTGATTGTTGAATAGGTCAAGGAATAAAATTCCTCTTTGAGTGCATACTTGAATGGATGTTTGAGGATGTGGCATAGTGAAAATTGTTTGAATGGAAATGATGCACACACATGGAAATTGTTCAGTCTTTCAAGGTACAAACTTTTTTACTTTTACGATTTGACCAATAATCAATGAACTATTTGTCAATGTATTTTCTAAGTGCCCATGTGTTGGGAGGGTAATATTTTTCACCTAATTAAAAAAAGAAGAATGTCAATATCTACCAATGTTTACCTATGTATATGATTATTATTATTGCTTATTAACATCATAAAATTATTTACAATTGAAAAGTATATTGGATTATATAAATTCAAATACCTTATCTATTTATGAAGGTTTTCAAAATAAAGAAAATTAACTCATTTTAAATAAAATTGATCTCCAAAGGAATAATCAAATATCTCATTTAGAGTTTACATCAATTTCATGAAACATAAATGGGCCCATGTGATGCCTTCTTTTATAACATCCTTTGATTATGTAATCTTAGTTGTGTATCATCCATAAGTTATAATGGGTTTTCAATGGATGGTGCATTGGTGGGTGTTTTGTCACATAAACTAGTTCCTTGTTAACCTATTGTGTAGACCTAATCCTAGGTCCCCTTCCTTTGCTAAGTAACTACTATGTAAGTGGGTTAGTGTAATATGTAGCTGTTGGGGGAATGTAAGTGGTTATTAATTGTAGGTAAGTAAATAAGGCATTTGGTGTTTCTTAGGTAAGTAGATGCATGTGGAAGGTTAAGGCATGGCTAACCACAATGGTTAGGTTGAGACGTGGATACATTGAAAAAATATTTTCTATCTACTCATCTATCCTACATGGTTTGTTGGTGGGTGTTGTTGTTTGGCCCTATCTCACCCAACGAAATCAATTGAAAAACGTCACATCCATGCAAAAAAATGGGTGTCAAACCTTTGCTTCTCTCTTTGAAATCATTAGTTATTATAATAACAAAGTTTGAAAGGAACCAATGAAATGAAATCATCCTTCATTTAATTTCAAGGTTTCTTTCTACACATCAATCGCAATTTGATTGCTTATGTCAAAAGTTGTGAAAGGTCATGTGAAAATAAAAAAATCAAACAAAATGTGATGTAAGGTGCAAGATAAAATGCAAGGAGATGTTCCAAGAAATTACCTTGATACCTTGGTCACACTAATTATATTATTTTCAGAAATGTTGAAACTTTCAAAATTTATTTCTTCCAAATCAAAAAAATATTGGGAAGGAAAATAGTGGATATTTAATAATATTCCATTTGTTGAAACGAATGTTTCAAATTTAATAAATTATTTGATGGACATGTGTTGAAATGGCCAAGGTACTATAGTTGTGTTAATTTAACAAAGAACCTTGTGGAAAACAATGTCATTTTTTGGATCAACACTAACTTAGGGGCATTTTATATGAAGGTCCAAGGGGGAAGGACAACAAAATGGAGCAATCCTATTGGTTGAAAACCATAAATTGGACTTAAGGCCTTTAAAGTGAAGCTAAAAGTAGAGCTCATGGTTTGGAGATCCAAGATGGAAGCTAGGGTGCAAGGTTGTCTTTTTCATTGTTTTTTGTTGTTTTTCATTGTTTTTTTTCATTTGTTTTTGAAGTTTAGATTGTGCAAGAATGGAAAAAACATTTTGTGGTTGAAAACACACCCACCATTCCATTTTTTAGCGCATCTATTGTTGACATGGTTAGATTTGTAAATCCACGCAAGGTTGTTGCTTGAAGGATTGCATTTCAGCCCTTGCAAATGCACAAAATGAAAATGTTTTAGAGATGAGGACAAAAGTTTTGTTCATGGAGGGTTGAAGCACCCATTTTCACAGGTTGAAGGAGATTTGAATTTATTAAAAAATTCCAAAATTGGTTCCCCTTCCCCCAAAAAAACAATAAGGAAGAAAGCAATTGTAATTATGATCAAAGGGAAAGATGAGGAAAACTAGAAAATTGGAAAAGATTGGATGGATGGTGAAATATTACATTTGATGGCACTATGAGGAGAAATGGAGTTGAATTTGCCAAAAATGTGAAGAAACAAAGTAAATTCCAATTTACTTGAAACCCTAGTTGTGTTTGTTTTAATACAAGATTTTTTTTTCAAATATGAAACCTTCTTTTTTTAGATTTAAAATGCAATTGGAGTGAGAATTTTTGAAAACACCTAAAAAAAAACAAAAAAAACAACGATGATTGGATGCACTACCATACTTAAAACTAGGAATCACCAATATCTTCTGCATATACTCATCCGTTGTGTGTAGTAAGACTAAAAAACAGGGAAAAAACCATGAAAAAAATGAAGAAGGAAAAAAAAATGTCAACCTAATCCTCTCACACATGTGAATCCCACATTTTTACCAATTGGACCCTAGTCTCAGAATACCCATGTGTATTGTGTGTTCATTTGTTTCATTGATTGTCGTGAAAGTTACAACAAGCTCATCATGCAACAACTGCATTAAGCGAATCAAGTAGAAGCTACAAGCTGTTGCAAATTCATTAAGACTTTAAGTTCTTTTGCTTGCCCTTAAATACTAAACCTTGTGTTTTGAGTTTCAACTTCTAATGTTAGGTTTCCTTTCTAAAACTTGATTCTTAGCAAGTTTTTGATTTCACCTTTTCTTGAGTTTATTTTTCAAGAAAACTCATCATTGGGTTGTATGTTGTAAAACATTCATTAACATGTTTTCTCCTTTGTTTCCCTAAAATCTACACCTTCCAAACATTCAAATTACCTTGTCGTGTCTAATTATGTTCTTAAATTTTTCACTTGCATCATGGAATTTCCAAATGTTCTAATTGTAGATCTTGTTTTCAGTCCTTCACACGTTGTTTTTGCAAGTTCTACTAGCAAAGAGATGGTTGAAGGATTCGAAGAAACAATGTGTGGCATGGAAGCCACATAGTCGCAACTTGGTCACCTATGCTTTTTATGAAGTGAACAATACCCAACCTATTGATCTTACCCAAAACCAAATCATGCGTTGTATTGTTTGTCACCACCAAACAATCAATCTTGAAGTCCTAGCCTTACACACTACAAGTCGAAAATGGCTCATAGCTTGCCACAAATCTAGTGGCATAATTGCCATGAAGAAACACATTGAGGTGGAACATAATAACTTGCTAAAGAGGTATGTAGAAGAAATTATTAAATAGCCTAGACTTGCACTTGAATGTCAAGCATCCACTAAGTGCCCATGTACCAAGTGCAATATCTAGATTTTTTTCATCCACAAACTAGTTCAAAAAAGATAATGATACACATTTTGGATTCCTAGAAGATGTACTATTATATGTCATTAAAGGTTTTTTTCCCATGATGATAGTTGAATTTGTTTGATTGTATGGCTTATAGGTTATGCCCAAGGGTGGTCTTACCATCAAAAAAGGTTTTTGTGGAAAAGGTTTTGCTAGCCTTAGTGAAAAAGGCTTTGGTTACATATGTGCAACTTGCATTGGCTAGCTACATGTCTGCCACATGCACTTTTGATCTGTGGATGTCTAGAAGAACACATGATATGTTTGTTGTGATTGTCAACTTTTTGTTTAACAAATGGAAGCCTAAGCATGTGACAATTGGTTTATTTGAGGCCACTGCCACTAATGATGTAGCCATGGCTCCCAAGCTATGGGAACTTCTTGACATGTTTTCCCTCATTAATAAGATTCTTGCATATGTGAAGGATGAGGGGCCCAATTTGCAATTTTGTGCAACAACTTTTACTTTTGTGGTGTTGTCTAACACTTTGGGCATCTTGGAACTATTTCATGGTTCTTGCTTTGGACATGCCTTATCCAAGGTCTACAAATATGTAACAACAAATGAAAAATTGGCTTAAGGACTATCCATTGCATCTATAATGAATGCATAAGTTGATATCCAAAAGTGTATTACATAATAAAATGTTTTTGGGAAAATAAGGCAAGTTTGAGAGCAAATGTGCATCTGGGTTGAAACCTAAAAAAATAAACATGCCTATGAAGATTAGGTATGCTTTTTGCCCATTTAAAATTATATTTTTTATTCAATTTCTTTTTTTGTTTTATGTATTTTTTATTTTTTTTGTTCTTTCTATTTTTTTTTGTTTTTTTAATAATGTTTTTGTGTTGTCTTGCATCCTGAATTTGTAACAAGGGCTATTGTGTTAGGAAAATGGTGCAAGATTTTTCAAATGGTTGATTGGTGGGAAATATTTACATTCAATTTGATAAAACCATTTAAACAGTTCGATAAGACCATTTAAATAGTTTGATAAGACCATTTAAACAATCACTAATTGTATCCACATTAAAAGTCCCAAAAAAGAAAAAAATTGAATATTTGTTACAAACTACCTAATTTGTTAACTACCTATTTTGTAGATTACTAATTGATTAACTATTTGTTGACCTATCACCTAACTTGTGGTAATGTCATTTGTTAGATTCTATAACCGGTTAAGTCGAATCACATGTTAGGTTTTGTCACCTATTGGGTCAATCACATTTTACAAAAATATAGGTAACATTATCCCCCACTTAAAACTATATTTTGTCCTTGAAATTATTGCTCTAATCAATTTGAATTATTTCAACATGTTGGTTTGTAGTATCATGAATTGGTGTAGAAATTAGTTCCATCCACACTTCTTATTGGTTAAATATTGTTTTCTATTACAAATTTACGTCGAGCATGTTTCTTTTCAAAGATTACTATAGGCATAACGAATACCTTCAATGCATGAGGTGTGTGAGAAATCAAAGTGATTTGGGTGAAAACATCCTTGGGTGGTACCACTACAAATGTCACACCTTGATTTTCTTGGACCCATCAAACTTTGAAAAACCATAGGAAACATTTAAATAAATATTTTCATATTTTTTTTAATGAGTACATTTATTAGGTTGCATAGATTTTGAAATCTCAATAATATCAAGAATATTGTGTATTTTGATGTTCCTAAACAATGCATTTAAAAGAAGTTTTTGGAACATAATGTTGGTTTTTTTCCTTGACCTTTTTGGTGAAGAACACAAATTTTAAACATGATTTGAAAATTTTTTTGGGAAAAATTTTAAAAGGTAATTTCGAAGTCATATTATTTTTATTTTTTTATTAAGCAATTAATTGAGTAAGTATAATTTCGTTGTGAATTTTCAAATTTAAGGCTATTAATTTATGAAAGGGTCATTTTAATTAGGAATATAAAAATATAAAAATATCTAATTTTAAAATTCCAAAATAAATTCAAGCCATATATTAGTGCATGCAATTGATAAACATGAGAAAAAAAATTATAGTTGTGAAAACATTTAAAATAAAAGGCCTAGGAAAACGATTTGGCCACTTTTGGTTCCATAGCCATTTTCTTGAGGTTGTTCCTAGTGGTACCACCCAAGCATGTTTTTGCCCATTTCCAAACCTACACCTATTTAAGGTGGGGTGAAAGGTATGGTGGTAGATAGAAATTCATGTCATTCTACCTTGCTACTAACCACTATAGATGGAATATCAATAGGTTCAACAAAACTCAAACATGTAGCATACTAGTCACAATAAGTAAAATAAGAGGTGTAATTTCTAAACACATGTTCCTCCTCTAATTGGACTGATTAGTTGGGTAACTACAACATGTTACTTCCCTTGATTAGTTCCAAAGGTAGATGATAATGCCCTTGTTTCCATACTAGTCACAATTTCCATAGATACAAAGGAGGGTGATTCATACTTGAAATATGGAAAGGTGGTTCGTTAGGCTTGTAATTTTAATTGGTAGATCTATTCATCTATTGAGGCTAACTCCATATTCTCTTGGATATGCTCCTATGTGAATTTTTGCATTGTCTCCCACCACCCTTTCCACTTGGGATTCTTATCTCCCAAAGTTTGGTTTGGGACCTTGAGCAAAGTGTTGTTCAACAACAATTCCAATTGGTATATCTATTCATCTACTTGGGCTAACTCCATATTTTCTTGGATTTGCTCCTATGTGTTCTTGCATCATCTACCACCATTATTTCCATTTGAAATTCTTATCCCCCAAAACTTGGTTTTGGACCTTGAGCAAAGTGTTGTTCAAAAACAATTCCTCAAATTCTTTCAAACATGTTGTGTATTCTAAAATGTATAACTTGGGTTGGTTTGTTCAATTATACCTTGGCCAATTCCAGTTGCCCCTTCTAGTCTTGGTTTTGAACATGCAAGGCTTGGGTTTATTTTTCCAATTCTATGTTAGTAAGAACCAATTGTTCCTTTTGATCATGATAGGTTTGTTCCAAATTGGTTATGGTTTTTTCTTGTTGCATATTGAATTGTTCCATCTTGTTGTAGTTTTGAGTCATATGCTCATGGTCATTCTAAAGTGCTTTTAGATCATTGTAAGTCTTCCAATTGACCTTATTAAGATACTTGTATTCATGTTGCAAGGGTTTTGTTTTCATTGCAATTTATTCCCCTTGAGTTAAGGAGAGGTTCTAGTTCTCAATATGAGTTTCAGCCAATTACCCCTTGGCATTAACCAACTCCTTCTCCCAATTTTTGAGGGTTTGTTGTACAGTAGACAGCTCTAAGCTATAGTTCTATAATTAACTATTTGTTATAACATGTTTTGTTTGGTTTCATCACACTCCATACTAAGGGTGGTGGGTCCTTCTAGAATTTTTGACTAGGTGTTAGCATTTTGGCCAACTTGTTCAAAAAACATGCTAATCTACCTCATGTTTTTTGTGGGATTAATAAAGCCAAAGGCTTTTTTAATAGTAATAAATTGTGGTTTTCTAAATTGATAGGTTCAACTACATGTTGTATTAGTTGAGCTACCTCTATGATAGGTTTTAAAAACTTTTGCAGCTAAAATTAAAGGTTCAATAGGTACATTAACTTGAATGTCCTTAATTACATGTTCAGGGTTGACCTCAAGTTCTTTCTTAGAATCAACTTGAGTTCCTTCTACTTGTGGATGTTCATCATCTCCACAACCAACTTTATTTAAATGTGCCTTCTCCTCATCATCCTTTGAGTGAGCAATTTGAATTTTGGCCTAGGTTTTAGAATTTTTCTTGGATGGTGAAATAACAAGTTTAGGACTTAACTTCTCTCTTGGTCTTGGTGGTTCTATGCCCCCCTTCAATTTATGAGATTGTCGTACAAGTAAAAATGATGTTTGTGTAGACCTTGTTGGTCTTCTCTCTTTCTAAAACTACTCTTTGGTAATAGGTTCAAGTGAAGCTCCATGTTCTTCAACAACTTGTTGGGTTTGATTTGTTGGTGGTACAGGTTCATCTTAGGTTATTATACTTGGTGAAGGCACTTTAGATAATAGAAACTACTTCCTAAGTAGGACATCTAAAACATGTCCTAAATAACAAGTTGTAGCCTTGTTGTTTCCAAATGCTAGGCTTGCTACAAAATTTTCTGGCGTTCAATCCACCAGGTCAACTCTACTAGCATATGGGTAAAAACTATAGAGCATTAAAGTTCTATTCACCTTGTCAAATGTGATGGTTATATGGTTGCTGAAATAAACCAACCACTGCCTTTGGTAGGTAATTTGCAGAATGGTTGTAAATAGAGGATGAAACTCCTCTTTCATTCGAATCACACTCCATTGCTCGTTTTCAACAAAGGCATTGAGGAATGCAATCCACTTAAAAAACAAATTTTGCTTCTTGGATTGTATCATTGGCAACATCAACAACCCCTTCAGAGGAAATACCAAGCTGTTCATGAATGAGTACCTGGTCGATGACAATTGTTTTTCAATTTTTTTTCAAAATTTCAAAAGAAAGAAAAAAAACAGAACTTGATGCTGTTAAAAAAATCTTATAAGCGCACAAGACTGAAGAAAACCACAATGATGGTGAGCAAAAGGTGGTGGGGATGGATGGGAGGTACACACAATTCACCTAAAGTCTGTCAGACCTTGTTGGCGATGTGTAGCATGCAGAGCTCAATACTTGACCAGCAACAACGTTAAGTGATTAGGTTTTGAGGGATGTTCAGATACATTGATTTACACACTGAAAAAAATACACAAGGTGTGTAATGCATTTGAAATCTTTTTACGCTTCTGCCATGTAAGCGTAAAAAAGCTTGGCTGGAAATACAAGGTTTTGCACACCTACTTAAACACCTGTTTACACTTACCCACACAACACTGATTATGACTTATGACTGGTGGGTTATAAACAATGTAAGTGACATCCAATAAGGGTCCAGGTACCACACCGGCACTGTCTTAAGCCCTTCTGCAAACAGTGCTCTATACCCAGTGATGACCTGCAGAATCAAGGTGCATGTTTTGCATGTTTTCTGTTGAGAAACAAGAGAAAAGAAAGCTGCTGTATGACCATTGACAAAAAGAAGGATTGAGTTTGATCTAGTTGGGTTGTACTTTCACTAGGTGTGTAAAATGTGACTTTGTATCTGGTGGTTTCAATTAAACATTTATTTTCATCAAATGAAAAAGAGTTTACTATGGTCAGTCCAGTGAAGGCAAGAAGTTGGCTTGGATGTTTACGGACTGGAGAATAGGTGAAACCATGTGTCCCCAATTTTGGCATTCTTCAGGTGGTCATTGGAACAAAATGTCGTAGTTCAGACTTTGTATTTCAGACTTTGTGAGAGCAAAGAGCACTTTGAATAATTGATTAACCAAACGTAGGTGACACTATTGAACAAACCCTCTGCAAACTTGTGCCCACCCCACCTTTGACGCGTCATATTTTGGTTGCTCTTTACAAAGGAAAAACGTTCAAGTTTTTGTATTGCTTCCAGGGTGAAACCCTGTCAACCAAACAAGTTTTAATTTTTCAAGGGTGTCAAGGATTTAGCACTTATCTGCAAAATGAAAAAGCCCTCAAATTAAGTCTGACTGAACCCTGAACCCTCAGTTGTGTGTCAGATCTCTCTGTTTACCTTTCTTTGTCTGCTAAATGTGAATCTTATCTTATACTCCAGAGAATCCAAGGAAACAAGACAAAGCACTCAGAATACGAATTGCCAAAAGCTCATGGGCTCCATAACACTTCCTTTGCAGGCCCTGGATTCTGGAAGATTGTTTGAATTTCCACTGAAACAGTTCAGTTGTTCTCTTCACAATTCACATGTGAGCATAAGAAAACGTCCGGTGGATTTAGAGGGAAGCAAATGAATCATGTGTGTACCCCTGGGGCTGCCAAGTTTGTACATGATCCAGAAGTCTAAAACCTCATAACCCAGATTTCGGTCCAGGGAGGAAAAATGAACCATGTATGTAGTATGTACTCCTGGGGATGCCACGTTTGTACACGATTTGGAAATCTAAAACTCTAGAGCCCAGATTTTGGTCCCGGCTGTGGACTACCCAGTGCCGCAGTCTCTACCAAGGTTATACTGGTACACATGGTTGAACCTGGGTTATGGGGGACTGGAGTGAGCCAGCCCCCATGACTCCACCAGTTCCGTTTGGGATGAACTAGTGTTCATCCCAGTTATTGAACCTCCTGCAGTCAGAAAGGTTGGTCAAAAACGTTTTTTGCTCACCCTTCAAATGTTTTTCACCTCGTACCACCCCTACTCACCCAACTACCCCATTTACCCACCTACCCTGCTCATTTTGCAATGGCAAAACCTATAGCTCTTCTTAACTAAACTCATAATTCTTGGGAAAATCTATATCTCTTCTTGGTTAAAATTTTCAAATTATATATTATATAGATTAAAATTTATTTTAATTCTGAAAAGCACGTCAGATTTTATTTTCTGCCTTTATTTAATAAAATGTTAATTTTTTTAATAACGAAACAAAATCAAAATTCAATATTTTTGAACATAGAAATATATAATCAATAGTTCATAATACATCATATGTATATAAGATATAAAATACATAAGATATAAAATTATGTATACATTTATATATTATTTTAAAAACTAAATAATATTTTATTGTGGGCCTCACTTGATAAAAATGTAAAACATAATATTCATCCATGAAAATATTATTTTTTTGATTCAATAGTTTTATCATATAAGATCATTTTTATATAATATATGAATTTTTTTATTAATTATATAATATATTAATAAAATAGTTTGAATAAATTGCATATAATATATTTATAATTTATAGTAAAAATATCATTTCTTTAATTATTTATTTTTTCAAACTAATTTATTTTTTATATTTATATAATCACATTCATATATTATAATATAAAAATTAATGTGTATGTATTTAATATACTATATTTCAATGTATTGTATTTCTTAAATACACTATGAAACATTGAATGGTTTTGGGAATAACGTTATTATATGTTGATATATCATATTTTATGAATTATTTGTATTAAATTTCATAATTAAAATGTATAATGTAATACAAATCAAATTCATATTTTTAATATTTTCTTTCATTTAGACAAAGTATGAAAAAGATAATGATGATTTACAAAAAAAATGTTCTATTGAAATGTATTGAATTGCAAAATTTACATGCAATTTTTTCAATTCAAGTATTTTTAAAATTATGTTTATAATTTTAGTGTATAGATTTTGGAAAAAATATCAAAATGAAGTTTAAATCATTTCATTTGAACATAACATGAAAAAAATATTACTAATTAAAGTTGGCTTTTAGAAAAGTTTTAGTTCCATGTCAATTTAAAACTAAAATGCAAGTAAAAGGTTTAACCCATATGTTTTTTGTTTGAATCTTATCTCACAAGCTACATAAATAACATGTTTTCCTTTGATTTTTCACTCAAAAATGCATATGCCAATTTGGGACGAGTGAAGAAATGCTTGACCTTAAATGGAAATTGCAACATAAATGAAATATTTTCTGGCTATTCATTCCATTTACAATTTCCCTTTCCTACCTATTTGCCTACTTACACAAGTAAGTAGGTGTTAGTTTCCCACCTACCTAGGTAGATAGGTTTGAATATTCTTGAAACTTTCAATATAAAAATTTGAATGAATAAATAAATAATATTAGATAATCTGGATTAAATAATTAATACTAAATAATTAAAATATTCAAAATTTCTTAGTTGTTCATATGTTAGTGAATTTAATTGTCCATATCAACTCATTGCCATTCACTAGACAATTGACAAATTTGTTAAGAATTCATCTTATTCACTACAAAACCTAGTGAATTTATTAGTGGATTTGGACTCTTTATGTAGTAGTAACACCATATTATTCCAAACAATTAATGTACAATAGTTTAAGGTTAGTGAACAATTTTTTTCATATTGCATAGAAATTCACATATTACATGGGACACAATGATTTTTTGTTGTGATATATGAAGGTATTGCCCATCCCATAACCTTTCTAGTAAGGGATTTCCCATTTTGACATAGGTATTGCCAATCAGTTCATTTTCATAGCAAGGAAGTGCGTTTTTGGATGAAGGTAATGCAATATCAACATGTTTAAAAATATGATGAAAGTATTTGTTTTGTTGATGTACATAGCGAATAATCACAATTGAATGTGTAGGAATTACATTCACCCATATTTCGACATTTGTATTGGATATTGACGATGTAGGTATTATAGTTTTCTGAACTTTCTAGTAACTTTAACCTAAGTGATGGAGGGGCAAGTATTTGCAATACTTACATATTAAAACCTTTACATAAATGAAATGTAATTGGCAGTAGAAATTATGTGGGAATTGCATGGATTTGGTTTTTTTGAATTTCAATTCCAATGGGGCCCCAATTTTATCATGAGGGTATTGCAAAATCTATGTCCATTTTCATTCAAGCTCCACCATAATATGATTGGTCCATTGTATGTAATACCTTCATTTTTCGTTTTTGACATTGTGATGAGAAATATTTAAAAGAAGAATAAAATAAAAATGTGTAATATTCACATTTGAGGCATATAATGTCGGCTAGATTTTTTTATGTTTCACATAATATCCAAATGTTGGGCATTAAATATGCATATTTAATGATAAACAAAAACTGATGAAGATGGTTTTGAATTTGTTTTAAATTAGAGAAAATTAAAAAAATTGATTATGAAGAAAAAATGGAAGAAAAAAAATTTAGAACAAGAAAAAAGATAATAAAATTTTAGAACGGGAAAAAATACAAGAAATTAGAAAATAATCCAAAAAAACAAAAAAAAAAAATCAAAGTTTCATTTTGATAATAAATGGCATTGCTTTCATATGTGGGTATTGCATGTTGGGATTAAATTTTCAACTATTATTAATATTTGCCATAATAGGCAATACCTACATGTTACCCATACAATAGGTGTTAGTTTTGGGAATTCCAAACCATTATAACCATGGTATTAAAACTTAAAGTTGACACAAGTATTGTAATGCATAGAACCTAAAGCTTTAACCTTTATATGTAAATTTAACCTTCTTTTAGAACTATATGTTTTAAATGAATTTTTTTATGATAAAAGTGATTGAATTAGATAATCATTGAAAATACAAGAATTTTTTTCTTACCTCCTTAATTATTTGTTTTAATTAAAATCAACATTATTTTTTATGTCCTCGATTGATTTTTATAAAAAAAATATTGAAGTTCATTTTACACCTTGTGGATTCCATTATTATTTTTTCCCTTTAGAAAAGTAGAGGTTTAACTATGAAATAGAGAGGTTTACCCAAAATATAGAAAGGTTTTGTTGAAAAGTAAAGGTTTACTTAATATGTAAAAAGATTGTGTTGAAAGGTAAGGGTTTAGCCAAAAATAGATAAAGGTTTTGTTTAAAGGTATAGGTTTAGCCAAAAATATATAAAAGAATTATTGGGGGGTAAAGTTTTAGGTAACAAATAGAACCTTCAATAAGGCTTTGACAAAGATTTAATAACAAAAAAATGATTAAATTGATTGATTTTTTATTTTTATTTTATTTTTATTGGTGTTGCCTTTTATCTTATAAAAAAAACTATTATTGCCCTAAGATAGTAGATATGCATGTATGATTTTATGTTTTAATCAACATGCATGGGGCAAACACAACTAGTTTATAGTGGGGTTTATAGGTGAAAATTTAAGGAGAGCAATGAGATTAAGAAGTTTTTTCCTCTGATAGGTTTGTTTTTTTATTATGAGGGTTCAATAGGTATAAGAAGTGGATAATTCCATTAGATTGAAAGAATTATAAGTTATACGTGGAGCTTTAAGAAAAGGGTGTCATGCGAAAGGAGGTGGCCAGCCTAGTGTGAATGCAAGGTTTATTCTGGAGTTTAGGTCAGTTGATGGAGCCATCTTGTTTTTCGGTGTCCATCACTGCTGCATGGAATGCATGGCCGTTTTCCTTTGTTTTGTGTGCTGTAGGTACTTAGGAGGATGGCGGCGGACAATAATAATAGGATATGGCACCTAATTTATGAAGCGTGGGCGGTGACGGCGAACAGTAGGGTTGCTGGATCGGACGGGAGGACGGTTTGGATGGGAGGCTTCGGAGGGAAGCTCACGGACTTCCGGGAGGTTTTTGGGTGTGACTCGGGAGGAACTTAAGGGAGTGAATGTGAGGAGGTGAAGATAGACAGTTTCTAGTTAGTAGTGTTAGCAGAAGGAGATCATATAATTATAAGGAGATTAGAGGTTTTGGGAGGAACAGGAGATCGATGGATCTGTGGTAGACAGAGAAAGACAGAACTTTGATGAACATTGAGAGAGGGAGATATTTGTAGCTGAGCGATTTTTGGCTGGATGCCAGTCTTTTTCCGCTGCGCCTGGTAATTCTAGTCGAATCGTTGCTGCAGAAGAGATTCATGAGAGAGGAAGAGAGATTGGATGATGATCGAAAGGTTTGAAGTTATGTGAACTGATCTGAGTAGAGAGCTTGGGCTCTCGGGGTGTAAATACTCTATGAATGCTGAATGGGCATGTTCTTTTTTTTTGCTAGTATCCGCGTGTGTGTCAGTAAAGGAAGGCAGAAGCCGGGATTCTTCAAGGTCTGTGTGTCGCTGTGTGTTCATGATTCGTAGTGTGCAGACCTCGGATTCAGTAGATAGATCAGGTGTTGAGGAGTTCGACGGTTTGTATGCGATATCTTAGATCAGAATCTGGTTCAGGTAAGGTGCCGGGGGTTCAATGGTGTTGTCTGTAAGTAGGACCCCTCCTTTTTGGTTACAAGGGGACAAAGGATTAAGATTTCTTTTTCTTTTTCAAAAGTGTTTTTTTTTTGGGTGAGGAGAGGAGGATGGGGTAATCCCACCCCTTTCCAAAAGAGGTTTTATTTTAAGGGATTGGGATAGGTGAATTTTGTTTGGGATGGGGACTAACCCAAAGGGTTGTTTCTTGGGTGGCATGAGAGGAAAAGTTTGGTTGTTTTTTGAAGTAGGAAGGTGGGATTAAATTTTTTTTCCAAAGAATTATTTGTTTGGCAGTGTTGGATGGGGTGTTTGGAGAAAGCGGATGGGTTTTTTTTTTTTTGGTTTTTTTCTTTCTTTTGTAATATGGTGATTTAATGAAGATTTTTTGTCAAGGAAATATTTTATAAAAATTAATATCTTTTTTCGGGGAATAGAAAATTTTCAACACAAAAATTTATTATTAAAAGCTTAATTGAAAGGACAAACAATATTATATTTAAAATTGAATATTTAATACATTTAACAAAAAAAATCAATTTTTACTTTTTGTGTGTTTAAGCTTTCTTATGTATGTGAGAATAAAGTTGACATATAACAAATAATAATAATGTATTTGAGTGAAATGAAAATAATGGTTAAATAAGGGAGAAAAAAAAGGTTCAGGTATTAATATCTTTCCAATCTAAGTTGAGATATTTAAAGTTCTTTGTAAGCATGAAGTGCATAATTTAAATTCATAAGATGCCAAGGGTATTGATGTTGTGTTCATTATTAAACCACAATCTAGTTGTCAAACCATGGCTCATCAATATCTATGGTTAATAGTGGATATCTACCATAGTCAAAATTACTGAAAGTCAATAACTAAAATTTATTAGATGTCAAAGGTATTGATGTCTTGTTCATTATTAAACCATAATTTAGCCAAACCATGGATATGATCTATTATTGTTGAGTTGAAATCAACCATAGTCAAAATTACTTTAAATCAATTTAAAATAAAAAAAGGTTTAGGGTTAAATTTAGAGTTAGGTTTAGGGTTTTAGTTAGATCTTTTGTCCCGTATAAAGATAAAATTATATGTTTGTTTTCTCTTTTTTTCTTAGCAAGAACAATGTGTTTAGTTTAAGTTTTCACCATTTGTTTGATTATTTTCTTGTTTCCTTTGCAAGTTGATGTTTTTGCAAGTGTATGCTTTGCCACTTGTTACTTCATTTGTTTGTTGTCAAATTCATTTTGGTAAATTATTTTTTCTTTTTTGTACACAATGGCTGCTATTCCAATGAAGGAAACTAGATTAATATTGTAGTGGATGATTTGGATTTTAAAATTAGAAATGTTGCATTTGAAGCAAAATTGCTCAATAGGTATGGCACTTTTGATTGAATTGAAATTAATAGCATGGAAGATCTATGTTATGTATATTTGCATTATGATTTTTTGGATAGGGTAATTCTGATCACAATCATTTTGAGGGTGAAATCGACTTATATAAAAATGCATGAATAACATTTATATAAAGGCATGTTTGTGAAGGTGGAAAATTTTGGCGTTGAATTAAAGTGTAAAAGAGGTTTTGAAAAAGGTGACATGCATGTTGTCATCACAATTGAGTCGACAACCATTGTGTCATTAATTTTTGCATTCCAACCTAAATTAATTCGCATATTTTTTCACATGGATTCCATTAAAAAATTCATAAGTTCTATTTAAAATTGGAGGTCTCTTACCATTGTTGTCATTGTCATAGGTGTAAGGGGAGTAGGGGATAGCAAAGGTGAACAACAATTGTTGATTACATATGGAGAAGGTGCATTTGACCAAGACGTTCTTGCTCTTGGTAATAGAATAAAATATGAACAATTTCTTGAGGCATACAATGGAGGCCATTGTGCAATGGTTTTAATCAAGAATGTGACAACAACAACAAAAAGAGATCAATATGTGAGGGCATAACATTACACAATTTTAACGAGGTTGTTGACGAAGCTACTAGAGCTCACCTTTTGTAGTTCCACAATAAATTATCAAGTGTTCAATCTGCATTCAAGGAGTTAAATTCCTTTCCTTTCCTTTGCGTCATTTGATTTTTTTTTCAAATTTACACATAAAACATCAAATAGAACCTAATGTTCATTTCGTGATCAATTATTATAGAAAAAATAATGAGAAATAGAAAAATAATGTAATGAAAAAAAAATTCAAAGTGTTCTTTTTGAACGTAAAAAAAATTTGGGTGTTCATTTCATTTTTTCAAGTGGTCCATCAAGTGGTCCTTGGTAGCCCAAGATGGAAAGTGCTTGGTGGCCATTAGTTGCTTCTTTGTAGTCCCTGTTATAGTGTAAGATCAAGACACCTAGTCATTTGACATTAGACTATGAAAGATGACAAGGTCGTTGGTTTGTTTATTTATTTATTTATTGTTTCCCTTGGAGATTTTGTGGCCACCAAATTATCCCTTGCAATCCATCATCAAATGATCTGATGGCCATCAGGTCTCCAATCGAAGGGTCTTTTTTTTCACTTGAAGACCTAGTGGCCACTAGGTCATCTTTCGTAATCTAACATCGAATGATCTAAAGGCCACTAAGTCATCCCTTACAGTTTAACATGGAACAACTTAGTGGCCATTAAGTCTCCAAGCAAGGGAAAAAAAAACCAACTTGGTGCCCACTAGGTTGTCCTTCACAATCTAATGTCAAACAATCTAATGGCCACCGGGTTTCTATGTGAAAAAATAATAATGAAATTAAAAAAAAATTGCTTGGAGACCTCGTTGCCACCTAGTCTCCAAGTAGGAAAAAATAAATCCAACTTAGTGGCCATTAGGTTGTCCTTTGAAGTCTAGTGTCAAGTAACCTAGTAGACATTAGGTTTCCAAGCAAAAAAAGATAATGATTTGATGGCCACCAGGTAGTCCCTCATAGTTAGCATGGAACAACCTAATGGCCATTATGTTTCTAAGCGAAAAAAAACTAAAAAAAAATTCAACGTAGGTTGAAACATTTTTTTTTTTTCACCTAGGTAGTAAGGAAATTCGGGTGTTCAACCCAATTTTCCTCTTCCTAAGGAAAGTCCTCTCTTTTAGAAGAGGAGACCTAATCTAATGTAGAATTTGTTTTTTTTTTTAAATTGATTTTTTTCTCTTTGAAGAGGGGAAAACTGAGTAGCCACATAATTGTTTTTACTAAAATGACCTATACAAAATAAAACTACATTGAGATGAATTTTCTTTATTAGAATTCTTTAAAGAACTGAAATTTATGTTTTATTGCATACTAGACATAGAGTACAATGTTGCTATTAAGAATGAAAAAGGTGTTTTTATATAGTCTAGTGGAATTGTTTTTTGGGCAAAGAATATGGGATAAAAAGTTTCAAGTGTGTTTGTACAAAGAACATATTGTAATTTTAATATGGTAAGTAGACAAGTATGTGAAAAACCTTTGTAAATAAAATTTTATAACTTTCTTCACATTAATTGATAATCTTTGAACATTGAAAAGATTTTGTAGCCCCTTTCTTGGTGCATCTACTATCATAAAAATCACTAGAGTTGGTTTAAAAATGAGCATGATATGGTTTATGAAGTGAAGGAGGTGCAAATGTAAGGTTTAAGGATTAAAAACCAGTTTTTGTTCTAAAACATTATATATGTTGGTTTAATGTTTTTTCACTTCAAAAACCATTTGTAAAGCTCTAAATTTAACACCCGTAGCTTTTTAAATCACTCAAAATGAATAACAAACAAAAGAGATATATGGTTTGAAAGAAGGCGATATGTTTTTTCTTTGGTGCTTGAATGACCTTTTTTTCTTGATATTTCTTTTATTGTTATTGATTTTAAAAAAGTTCTTTGTTTTTTTCTTTAGGTAGTAATTTTAAAAATTATTATGTAGAATCAAAATCAATTTCTAAACAAAAACCCTTTTAGACATTAAAGTCGTTGATAATTTTTATGTGACCTTTCTATAGTTACCTTTAATATATGAATAAACTATATATGTGAAAACTCTTTATATCAAATTTTTTATTTAAATAGACCATATTATATCATCATTTCCATAGTTTGTTTTTAGAGGAAAAGGAAAGTTGTCATACATTAATTTCCATTAAGCGAAAAATAATTTTAAAGGCAACATTTTGTATGTGAAGCAATTTTTCAATGAAAGCATTTTTTCATTGTAAGAGTAGTTTTTCAATGTAAACAATTTTTCAATGCAAACAATTTTTCAATGGAAGCAATTTTTCAATGAAAACAATTTTTCAATGCAAGGATTTTTTTTTTTCAATGAAAGTAATTTTTCATTGTAAGTCACTTTTCCAATGAAAGCAATTTTTCATGTAAGTAATTTTTTCTATGAAAGCAATTTCTCAATGCAAGCAATTTTTTCAATGCAAGTAGTTTTTTCATGAAAGCAAATTTTCAATGTAAGCAAATTTTCAATACATGCAAATTTTTAATACAAATATTTTTTTATTTTATTTTTTTCAATGCTAGAAAATTTTCCAATATACAGAGTTTTTCAATGCAATGAATATTTTCAAAATAAAAAATAAAATTAAATAGTTTTTGAATGAATCATCGCTTTTATCTTTTTGGAATGTGCTTATGTGAGAACCATGCTTTTGTTTATATAAATATCCATTAAATTGAACTTAATAATAATTGAAACACTTTCATTAAATCTTGTTTATTCATCATTTGAACATGTATTGTATTCATATGGCCTTCATGTAGTTTCAACATAGAAATTTGAAATAGGTCATTGTCTTTTTTATTCTATATCTATTTATTGGATAATCATTTGTTATCTCTTAAAATGAGGAAAAATAACATGACATTTATATTGTATGTGTGTATAGAATTCATTCATGTTGAATTTTTACAATCCTAAACAATTTTCAAACTATAATTCAATAATTTCTTGAACATTGTCCAATCATCATTATATGATATTTTAATGTTGACATTCTAAAAGACAATAACCAACAAAAAATAAACAATTTTTTAAATTTCTTGGATAAATTCTGACTAAAATGACAATTTAGTGAAAACACCACAAAAGTTGGATGTCAATTAAACCATATATGGGCAAATGTCGTTGGAAATGAATGCAATTTGGTGTAACAGATGCATATTAGTTAGATTTTCACAAACCGATTTACATTGCATTCAAATTACCAAACACACTTCCAATGTATAACAAAAACCATTGATGATTCCATTTATTTAAATGGTAGCAATTGTGAAAATATGCATGTAAATGTTGCATTTTTCACCTCATTGATTACTCCCAAAATTTTGGCACCTTGTGGCTTGAATTTTCATTTTTGCATTTTTTTCATGGACCATGTGCAAAAAAAAACTCATAACTATCAATACCAAGACACAAAAATTTGAATGATTGTTCCATCCACACGTAAACCCATCAAACATCATAACAACACACCTTTCATGGAAAATCTAAACCCAAAATGCAACAAAAACAAATATAAGGAATACCAAATTCTCAAACTTCAAAATGAAAATGAGACCAAAAATAAAAATCTTTCCATGTAAATTATATCCATTCAATATTGATGTTTGTTTCAAACATCGAAATACCTCATGCACATTGCTAAAATTTGTTTACTTATCCAAGTTTGAAAAACTTGGATTTTCTTGAGCAATATAATTATTTACAACTTCATATTCATTTGTATGGTTACAAAAATACAATGAAACGGTTTCAATTTCTAAACATGTACAATGAATTCTAAGATGGTTAGAAAAATTTAGATTTTTAGTACAAATGTGAAAAATAATTATATGATCTTTCATAAAGCCAACAAACTTTCATCCAATATAACTTGAGTTCATAGTAGAACATATAATGTAAAACCTTATTTTCAGGACAGAGCCTCTGGTGGCAGAGCCCCTTGTTTAATGTCTTATTAATTTTGTTGCCCAGTAGGAGTTGCAATTGGATTTTTCGTGAAGAAGTCAAACAATGGCCGCATTCACCTGCTTCTTTTTCCAGAGACTTTGTTCTCCATGGCCGACTCCACACCACTTTTATATTGCAAACATGCTGTCATATAACAAGAGCATGTGGAACAGCCATATCAGTTGTGTAAATATGTACCCTAACTCTTGTGAAGCGATATTAGCCTAGGTTAAAAATGGTGACAAAAAATTTACAACTAAAATTTTTACTGGGCCATTCAGGTGAGCACGCATGTATGTTAGAGGCCCAGTTTTTTTTCCTTTGGGGAGAGGGAGGGGATTTGGATTTTTGAGATTTTTTGCGTTCCAAAGCTGTTCCATATTGTTCTCTTAAGTTCCTAGTGGGTTCAAAACGAATTCCCAAAGTTTTCCCAAGAGCACCTCACTTGTATCTCATATCCTTGGCCCAAAGTTGAACCTAACTGGGTGGGCCAAAGGACCGACTTCTATATTCTATATTCTGTCCTGGGAGGGAAATGTCTATTTGGGTAAGTCTCCCAAGTTTCAGAATCCTTTCATGATGTACTAATCAAAGAGGCCCATTGCAAGCCACAAAAATCTGAACTTGTGAGACGCCCACAACTAATTAATATGAATCACTATATGTACCCACACACGTGTACATCGTATGCCTCCTCATATTTTGGACAATTGTTTGTTGGAAGATCAGATCCACCCCATTTGTAGATGAAACAAATTGCTCTTTCGGTGGCTACAATTTGGCATAATATATTTATTCAAATATGTGTATTTAAAATTCTGATGCTTGCATGTGCACCTTTTCCTTTGGGATGTTTTCTTTACTATAATGGATACAACTTTTTAATATTAAGAGATGTGCAACTCGGCACATAAAAATTACCTATTCTGTTTCATCACATTGAGGAATGATTAAATTTTTGTAAACAAGTCTCCTCACTGGTACTGTACTTGTGACCTGTGCTCCACATTTGAAATCTTCATTTGTTGGCTCTATGCCACTTGGTGGGAACTCATTTCGAGGGGTACACAGGGGGGGCAAATCCAGCTAAGGTTAAACGTATAAGGCAAATTGTTACACCTCTCAACCCGTGTTAATTCAAATTGTTTCATTATATTTAAACTGCCACATTTCTTTAAAATTGTTTTGCCAAGAGGGATTTAGCAGTAACTGGCACCCTCTTCCTACAAACTGTCAAAAAAAGAAAAACACCCTGCTCTAGCCCAGCAATACAAATCTAACTACACTCACCCAAAACAGCTGCTTTTTTGGCGATTTTAAAAAAAAAATTTCTCAGAGAATGGAGAATCTTGAGATGGAATATTCCTTTTCCAAAAAGATCCGAAACCTCGCACAGAGAAAAACGCTCCGGCGGGGCCCACGATTTCATCCAGTATCAACTTGCCGGTATCCATCCGTTGCGGATGTTAACGAAGTCCTACCTTCGAGTGCAGGTGTGCTCCCGTGTGTTATAAGAAGACGCACTTCCCTGCATAATTCCTCACAGTTCTCTTCACAATTTCTCACGCTCTCTCCGCCGCTCGCATCCGCTCAGACTCCCTCCGCAATTCCGGCGTTCTTTCGCTTGCCCAGCGTTCACAGGCGACTGCTTCTTGAAGGAGAACGATTTGGCGATCATGGCGATGAAAATCTTCAAGCTTCCTGCTGCGGTGCTTCTTCTGCTAGTCGTTGCTTGCATCATGCTAGTGGCGGTGCAGGTGACCGAGGCCGCTCGTGAGCTTGACGACGACGACATTATTGGAGGTGCCCTACTGTCTGGTGATGAGCAGGTGCCATCCATCGTCGCAAACACTGCTTTCCAGGTAGCTGCCTGCAAGCTTTTGCGCCTGCCGTGTCTCATCCAGTCGTCTCGCGATCAGCTGGGGTGCATACCGAAGAATGGCTTTTGTCTGGGCAACATAACTGGTTGCTGCAAACCAATGGGATGCCTGATTATACCGGGTATCTGTTTCTAAGTGGTGTAGTCCAATTCACTGTATACGTGATAAATAACGTCGTTAGTATGAGAGAATCTAGAGAACGGCGGTTTGTGCATGAGTTCCCACGTAGTTGCTGCATTTTCCAGTAATCTGCATGATGTGCCATCTCTCATGTACCATTTGCCACCAAGTTGGTGGCAAAGATTTTCGGTCTTAGCAATCCTTGTTGTGTGAGAGGCCAGTTGTTATCTTCAATATGAGAATGATCTCCCTATGTAATGGACCCCTTGTAATTTGCTTTTTAAATTACCAGTCCTACTGCAGACTGATATTTAAACGAATATTGACCAGTCCTATTGCAAACTGATGGGAAAGTCCTTTAGAAAAAATGTTCCTTGTTCCTAGATATCACTTGTCTTTTTGTGCACACATTTTTTTCTATGCACGGTCATCGCGAAACCACACAGCACTGTTCTGAATGTTCTGGGTGTTCTTTGTGTTTGCTCTTATACATATACATTTTATATTTCGAATGTTCTGTTGTCAAGGGCCAGTTTTGAAACTGAGACTTCTCCCCCCAAGAAGGAGCATCTCAATTAATAACATAGTTTTCAAGAAAATTATTGAACAGGACAAGGGAAAGCAGGGACAAAAAAGTGGCTGGGATTTCTTGTAGTAGCCACATTTAGGACCATGGAAAGATTTAATATTTGTCCAGGATCATGATGCAAATTAGAGTTTAGAACAAGCAGCTCATTGCAAGTGACGCTGCCCACTGGGGCAGAATCAAATTTCAGACTTAAAACTTCGCTTCCTGAATTGAGAACTTCTCATCCAGATGAACATCTCACCTAGATGCTATGAAATATGCCCATCCATGATATGCACACGTAGCATTCCAAATGTCGCTCACACGTTGGGTTGAATTCAAGGCCAAAATTTTGTGCCCAAATTTGTTTCCTATGGGTTGCACTAACCAGAGGTTTCAAAATCTAGCTTCAAATACAAATGGACTGGAGGCCGTGTTTTTTTCCAGATGCAGTAACCCGCCTGCTCAATGATATACGCAGCATCTTCTGCGGTCTTTGACCACATCCAAGTTGGGCCTTCGATGGGCCAAGTCCGATTGACCTTTCAGATTTGTATTTTATAGATCTTTCAGACATGTTGGTATAGTGTTGAGACATGGGAGTTGGCAAAATATCGAAGTACCTGGGCAGCTTCGCATAAATTAGATTTTTTTTATGTTGCTGCATATTTTTTAAGAATGAAACCTTTTACATAAAATTTTGAAAACTGAAATGTCTAAATTTGGATGTGTGACTATTGAAAGTTGAAAATTGAAAATTAAAATTTGAGATCTCTTTGTGAAATGTTTCGGAGGAATCTTAAATTTTGAAAACTGAAATGTTTGAATATTGAAAACTGAAAACTGAAATGTCTGCATATTGAGAACTGAAATTTGAAATGTTTGAATATTGAAAATTGAAAATTGAAATCTCTAAGTAATGAAAATTGAAAAATGTAATGTCAGAATAATGAAAATTGAAATATTGAAATGTCTAAGTAATGAAAATTAAAAACTGGAATGTCAGAGTAATGAAAATTGAAAATTGAAATGTTTGAATAATGAAAACTGAAAATTGAAATGTTTGAATTATGAAAACTGAAATTTGAAATGTCTGGATAATGAAAACTGAAAACTGAAATGTCTGGATAATGAAAACTGAAAACTGAAATGTTTGAATAGTGAAAATTGAAAACTGAAATGTCTAAATACTAATAATTGAAATTTGAAATCTCTATATGAAATTTCTAGAATTTTAAATTACATACATTAGTGACAAAAGAGCTCTAATGCAAACCCTGCTTGTTCAAAAAAAATCTTTCATCTTGTGTGGGAAGTTCATCAAACAAGTGATGGACCCAAAGCTTTTCATCCTTGGATTTCCATAGCTTCCTCCCCCCCCCATATTGCGTCTACATTCCAAGACCAAATAATGTCAACCTTATTCATCTTTTGTTTTAAAAATAAATGACAACCTAGATAAAAGTCAATGAGATATTTAAACATCTAACATAACAATTTTTGTTAAAGCATGTTAGTTCTATTGCTTATTACCCATAGGGAAATGGATAAACAAAGTTTACTAACAAAGTTATTGATACATTATTGACCAAGTTAATCAATGAGAAAGTACAAACTAGGACGAACATTAGTCCATAATTTTTAATGTTTAACTTACAAGGTGGCAATAAAATACACACCTTACCAGGCTATTAGTGGAGACCATAAAGATGTAGAACTAGAGAAGTTACATGAGAACAAATTGGAAGCTTAAAACAATGTTGGAACAAACCAATGGAACATATTTATGTGGAGTCAACAAAAAAACACAATGAAGAAGTTCCAATTTGGAGTTTATGTTATGTGGTTTCCCAAGGGAAAAAATCACATCTGGGTAAATTTAAGAAAAAATGGTTTGGCCCATTCAAGATATAATATTGTGTATCTAGTAACATTGTGTTTCTTGTTTCTATTAACAATTTTGAACCAAACCCAACATTCGTCAATATTAACAAGTTGAAACCATACAAATATGTGGATCAAAGGGTTTTTTAGGGCTTAAGGGTTTGACATTGAAGGAGATTCAAAGTTTAGAGAATCAAAAGTCCTTAAAATGTACAAATTTTGACCACGAGAAAGAGAAATTTGATGAAGATTCAAAAGATGAACCCTAAACCTTAAACTTTAAATATTGATCAAATAATCACATTAGAAGAAGCCTAAATGAATTTAATGAGTCAACAAGCTATCGTACTACTCAAAAACCATGAATACATAGTCTCACAACCAGTAGACTATAGGTTAGATATGTTTGTAACATCAAAACAAAACTTTGTCAATTTAATTACTCAACACATGACATAATTTTTTTGTAATTTAGACAACACCAGGTAATCAAAATTAAAGTTGTTATTAGAAAAAACCTAGTGCCATATCTATAAAGTTGTTAGGTCATCGGGTATTAATTGTACCCCATATTGCTATCAATATGAACTCAAACAGAAGTTGACAAGTGTCAAAAAAACAAGAAAAAGGGACAAGTCATTAAGACACTAACCCTAAAGTGGAAAGTGAAACATCATTACATGAAACGAGATGATGGCATTTCTACAATCAACAAAGAAAAAAATAACTCTTCATTTTTGTTTTCTTCAAACAAAGTGTTGTCGTTTTCCATCTCCAAAACGAGCATAGTAGAAAGTTTTATTGAGAAGTTGTAAAAACAATTTGAAAAGATTATAGAAATTAAAAGAAGAAAAGCAAGAGAGATGAAGAAAACAACAAAAAAAATTCAACATTTTGCTTTTATAGTCTAGGTTTCCAAAGAGAAATCCACCATTTCCATTTCATACTTATTATTATTCTTCTTTTGAAATATCTTCTTTGTTGTCTAAGTTTGAGACAACTTTTGAAACAATTAGAAAAAACAATAAAGTTTACAAAATTCTTTTTGAAGAAGTTCAATCTTAGGAAGTTTAGAATAAAAGTAAACACAAATGAATAAATTAGTCTAATTTTGATTTCTAACTTTTGAAAAGGAGCGAGAGCAGGACGATTTGCAACAATAAGAAAGACCATTGAAACAAGAGGAGCCTACACAAGAGCAAACTCCAAAGAAGGTTTGAATTCCAAACAAAAAGCCTAGTAAGAGAAGGACTCAATAAGAAATAACTAGCAATCCCCAAGGAAAGAAGGTCCAAACTTCACTACATGATGAGGTTAAGTGTATTTTCATTCTTACATAGTAGAATTATGTAACATCTAAATAACATTATGCTTTAGACAAGTTCTGGAGAGGAGGAGATAAATTGGGCAAAGAGAGCCAGCTTGGTAGGCATGTTTGAAATTGAATGGAAGACTATTTGTCATAATACTTTAGTTGAATTTTTCAATAACTAAAAATTGGATTTTGAGCACAACTGAATCAAAATCATGATGACAGAGGAGGAGAAAATCATGAATAGACATTTATTAGCAAAAGTTTTAAAATTTTGCCATATAGATGAGATAGAAGTAGATTACGCAAAAATGTCAAATGCTAAAGTTGCTTTCGTAGACATAACTAACAAGGTTCGAAATTCTTACAATATTAATGAAGGATGGGTTGTTAAGAAAATGAAATCAGAGTATGTCAATAAGATTGTTACAATTTTCCCCATTATCTATTAGAAAAATATGGTGCAATATTTTAATAATAAATCTACCATGAGACCTCCAAAGCAAATCATGGAAAATCTACGAATTGGGCTACAATCATGTATTTTCATTTGGTCAAAGAGTTGATCAAATGGGACAAATGTCAAAAGAACATGATTAAAGGAACTACCAAGAGAGAGCCCAAGAAGGATGTATGCCATTCTGTTATTATTTTAGAAGTTTTGTTTAAGAAATGGTTTATAGTCAAAAGAATAAAACCACAAGAGAAAAAAAAGCAAAGTGAGCATACACAAGAGGAGAAGCGGAGGAAAGAGACTATGAGGGAAAGGTTTATAAAAAACAAGAAACCTTTGAACCCTACACATATTTATCCTAACAAAGAGAAAGAATCCGAAACAAGGACACTCAAAAGAATAGTTTTGATGTTTCCATTTGGATGAAGAGAAATTTCGTTGAAAAGGAAAAAAAAAGATGAGGAGTCCATAATGAAAGGTAGTGTTAATCCTCAACAAGCAGCATAATTGTTGGAAAAACAACAACAACAATTGAGACCAGAGGAGTAATCAATGTCTCCTAGGTCAATAGATCTCTCCAAAGCAAGAATAGAGATCAAATGGGCATGAGCCATAGTGATGGCCCAAAAAGGAGCCACAATCTTAAGCCTACGAGGAACCATAATATAGTAGTGACATACGAAATACGTGTATTTTTCAAAGGTGCTCAAAAAGAAGTATTTTCAATATTTTAAAATTTGAAAATGTGAATACGTGAATACGATGAGCAAAATGCTAAGCAAGCTAAGCTTAAGTTGTGCCCAAACCCAAAGACAACGATGATAAAGTATTTTCAAGTATTTTCAAGTATTTTTAAAAAAGCCCAAAAAAACGTATAATACGCGTATGTTTGAATCGAATTGAGAATATGTCACTACTATGAACCATAGGAGCACATGCTAGAAATAAAACTAGATTTGCCTGATATGCAACAACCTATCCTAATACCACAAAGTTATGAAGGTATGTTACCTTCAAACAAAGTTCTGCTATAAGAACAAACATTTTTGGAGATATATGGACTTCACATGAAAGTCTAAGGTCTTCATATACTAATTCCAAGGGATAGACTCCTAGATTTCATACACTTGGGTCTATATAAAGATTAGAAGCAAAGTTGGATGAACATAGGAAAGTTGCTCATATGTTTCAACATGTAGTAATGTACAATACATAGATGACCAACATTCTTCTTAGACTTTCTACTCTAGAAATCATAAACAAACAGCACATAGAAGAAGCGGACAAATATGTTCAAAACTTGCAAGGATTTTTGGAGAAGGAACAAAAACTTATAACAAAATTACAAATGAAGCGAATGAAAATAATTAAGTATTGGAACAATTGTAGATAACCAGATAATAAAAACTTAGAAAAAATCAGAATTAAAAGGGATTCTTTGCAAGCAACTTTGATACAAACAAATGTCAATTACTTGAAGTTAAAGTTAAAGAAGGATTATTTCAATGTGGAACATAATAAACTTCAAATTAATTACAAGATTATGGAATAGACTTTCTTAAAATAACATAAGAAACTAAAGGAGTTCAACAAAGAGATTGGTAATGTATGCCAATATGAAGCAACCTAAGCAATATAGAAGCAATTTGAGCAGAAATAGGTAGAGATGGATAGAAACTTGTGAAGGTAGATGGTTGTTAATGAAAGGTTATAATAGCTTTTGGAGTAGGTGAAGGGAATCAAACCTTTCAACTATGACAATGTTTTCAGAAAGAATAATGAATTCAAGATGTAACATAGTCTATTTAAGGTAAAACTCAAGGTAATGATTGTGGAAGAGAAGGATGCAAATCTTTGGTGGGATGTAGTGCAAGATATAGTCTAGAAGGATATAGGAAAAGTCTCTAGAATGTATGAGAAACATGAAAAGCTTTACATGCATAAGATATCCCAAATGGGAAAGGTCACACCATTATTCCACTATGAACTATTAGTCCTGATTCTAGAATCAAAAACCTTATATGAGGAAGAAAAAAAAGGATAGACTAAGGGTGCATGACCATCAAAGACAAGAATAGAAGAGGAAAATCAACAGACTTCAAAGGAGGGAGAGATAGTTCCTAGAAGGAAACTAAAGGTGTGAAATATGTATCAAAATAAGTTTAGAACCATTAGAATTAGTTCCACAAGAGGTTAGTTCCCAACAATATTGATTTACATTAACAAAAATAGGAAAGTAGATACAAATTGAGGAACACAATTAAGGAAGTACAAGAGGATCAAATTGATCCAACATCAGAATTACAACACCATGAGCACACTTAGATCACATCAAATTTGCAATCACAGTAGAAGATTCAAACAACATCATATTTACAATCACAACAATAGATATAAGTCACATTAAAGTCGTAGTCATAGGAACAAACAACAATAGGTCAACAAATAAATGCACAACTAGAAACAAAGATATAAGAAGTACAACAACAACTTTTAAACACAACAAAGAATCAACCTTTGATTCAATTAGAACAACAGTCTATGGATAATAGGCACAAATAGATCAGATTGTAGTACAATAAAATCAGCATTAAAATTTTGACCCATAGGATTCGAAACAGTAGATTGATTCAATTTTTTTAACATACTTTGATCTAGAATTCTAAGACATAATTCAACATACAAGTGGGGTAATGTTAAGGGAGTAATTATTTATCATAAATAAATAATTAGTTAATATTTATTTACCTAATTGTTTTCCTAGGATTTACCAGGTAATTTACATAGTTATCATCACCATTTGAATTTGAATTAATCATAGGACTGTTTTAAGGTGATCATTTTTTGGCAAGACATGGGGATCATTCTAGAACATTGATTTTTGGAAAGTATGGAATTGTTCATTTCTGGAAAGGTATAGTTATTTTTGTTGTTATGATGTTTTTCCCATATTTTTCATGATTGGATTGAAGTTTTGGACTTGGATATGAGTAGATTTGATTGAGTAGAATTTTTTAAAATATTAGTTTCTTAATAGGAGTTAATTTAGATTTTGACCAGAATAGAAAATAGAAATTTTATATCTACCACCTTGTGCATTTTAGACGTCTAATTTCAACACAACCTTTTACAACCTTTTATTTTCCCTAGGCAAATAGAATAGGTTTTCTTTTTTGATTACACACAAAACCTAGGGTGGAAAGTAGTGCTTTAGAAAGATGCCAAGTCTCGAAGGGTGGTTTGGGAAAATATGGAGGGGGGGTCAATAGAACCCGTTGTTGACATAATGGATCATGATGTTGTGCATGTGTAGGTTATGTTTGTGCCAGTCCTAATTACAGAACAACAATTATCATATGTTGTGTTTACGGTATCCCTAGAATAGATCAAGAAGAAGGTAAGTAAATGGGTTTGCCTAAGATTCAATAGGCACCAATGTTGGTATGGTATGTAGGGCTAGAGACTTATATTAATATTGATATATACATCAAGACTAAATACCAAACTGGTCTGGTATGATTTAAGTATAGTACCAACTTACTCTATATACCAAGCATATATCTACATATATCAGCCCAAAATTAGTATTGAGCTTACTACTAATAGTAGGTTGATATCAAAAAAATAAAAACTAGATAGTACCAGTGTGGGACTTGTATCAAAATAAATTGATACCAAACCAACATTAGTAGACACCCTAAACCCATTGAAGCCAGATTAGATGAATGCATAGTTTGATGTTAATGCATGGAATGAAAAGGATGTTCATGAGTCAAATGGAAATGAACAAGAGGATGATGATTTTTGATTCTTACAATCCAACTTGTTTTACATCCAGTCATAAATTGTTTTTGGCTAGTATCATTGGTTGGCTATATGGATGTCACTTTCAATATAGGAAAAAGCCCTAAGTATATGCCCTTTCGTGATTAAAATCTATTACAACCCTCACCTTGGGCTCGCGACCAAGGCAAGGGTTTGCAAAGGTGGGCCAAGATTGAACCTGGGAGTCACATTTCATGCTCTTGGGAATGCAAAAGAGTGAGGGAATGAACCCTCACACTCCCAAGTGAACTCCCATTCTGGGAGTTGGAGTCCCGGAGGACTCTTGAATCTTCAGAGGGCAATTGCAGGGACCAAAACTCATTGGATTGAAAAGTTCCTGATATCATTGAAAATCTCTTGGAATTTAGATGTCTAAAATGGGCTCGCATGACCCATTTGGACAACTTAAACACAAGTTATGGCCAAAAGAAAGGTCGGGAGTCAAATTGTCAATTTGACTCCTAACCATTAAAAGTCAAGAATCGCCTCAATTGCCTTGCGTGCAGGTGGCGTGAAACATATTGTTGGAAAGCTCTAGACAAGGGCTATAACTTTGCTTTAAACCTCATCTCAATTGGAGGTTTGTGCACAAAGTTATGGGCCCCCAAAGCCAAGGGAGTCCCAACTTTGGGAATTTCACAACTCCCACTTGGGAATCCTAGGCTAAAAGGTCATTTGGATGCTAGTCCCGTAGCCAACCACATAGTATACTATAAGGGGGAAGGTGGTGGCTTCCCCCAAGTCAGCGTCGTGGTGAGTTTTGTGAGTTCGAATTTGCTCATGGCTCGTCCTAGCACCAAAAGTGCTCTAGCTATGCACTAATCAACATTAGCCTTGATTGGTAAGGTTTCATCATCGTTTAGCTTGTTCACAACCATAGTAGTCAAATAGAGAATGATTTTGATTAAATAAAAAATATCAATTCTCTACACCCTACTATTTTCAAGCTTGAATCAATTTCCACAGTATCTTTTACATTTTCTATATTAATAGTTTTTGTTTTCCTTTGTGTTGGTGTAGTTTATTTTGTGTGGGGATGACTAATTATTCCATAGATGAGTTTGAAGCTAAAAGTGAACAAGATTTTTATAACTCTTACAAAGAACTCAAACAACAAACCATCACCGAGAATGAAGTAAGACTTGTTGCAACATTACAAAGTGCAAACAAGTATTTTCTTATGCAACAATAATGTTTCCGATAGAATTGGGAATAACCTTTTTTTTTCCGATAGAATTGGGAATAACCTTTTTTTTTTATCCAATGCGACTACTTATTATTGAAATGAACAACTTTGGGTTTTTTTTTATGAGTTTTTTAGGTTACATGTGTGTTTTCGCTTTAAAGAACACATTGTTACAGTTAGAGCATTGGCAAAAAAAGACCCAAAAAAAACCCAATCTTGTAATAAGCAATTAGAAGACTTCCTCTGAACCTTAAAGGTGTAGTAGCTGAATTGCTATTATGCAAGTGCATAATATGGCAGAAGACAAAAGCCTAAAACATTTCATTGCCTTTCATATCAATTTTGAAGATGAGGAGGGTGAGAATTCAAATCCTGATGAAGAATGCTGCATCCCACTTGGATAAAAGCACATTAATGTGGACTTTTTTGGAAGTCATTGTGGTAGTTTTTTTTTTGAGTGAGTCAAATGTTGTTGCATTGTATTAAAATCTATTGGAAAAACTTGGAAAAAATGGGATGAAAAATTAAAACCTACATTTTAATCTTTCAAACCCAATTTTTTTTTTATCAAAAGGATAAATGTTCAATTCAAGGTGGAATTTACAAAGGATGGTACATCCAATGTTACAATCCAAACCACCCCAAAAAAATTATCATTATGGAATTTTTTCTTTTAATGGGGTTGAAAATTAAACTTGTAATTTTTTACAACCACACATTGAAGTACCATAACACTTAAAATGAAAAAATTAAGCAAAAGAAATCTCTCAAAAATTTTAAGATTTAAAATGAAAATTTCAAATTTGTAAAATCCATTTGCATATCTAAATTGATTTTTTCAAAGCCCATATTATTAAAGGTCTTTAAAAAAATTTAATTTATGGTGGTATGAATTTGGAAATGGAAAAATGTGTGACCTTCAACATCATTAAAAAAATAAAATTCAAAAATCATTGGATTTGGATTGTAAAAAAGGACTTTCATTTGCCCTTTTTGAGTGAGCATAATGTGCATTTACCCACTAAGACTACCACAAATTTGGTACTATTTTAAACTGGATTTTGAAACCCTCTTGAATCTCACAAATCTCACAACCATAGAATAGTAAGGTTTAGCTTGATGCAAGTCTTGATAAAAAATAATAATTTGATGGCTAAGTGACATTTATGTTTAAGGTTACTTGTTCTTTCATTCTAAACACCTAGATCATTATTCTCGAAACTCTGGAGGAAAAGTGCAAAAACATGTGTTTTACTTTTATAGCACATGTATGTTTTGAGAATTGATGTTTGTAAAAATTTTTAAAATTCTAGCCATGGGCTATTGTCTTTCATATCTCCTCCCAAGGGTGGTTTGTTGTAGACCTGCCCACCACCTCCTATATCTTGTCTTCAAGGTGGTTTGTTTTTTGAAAGCCTTGAAGTTCAACGAGTGGAGACCCCAAACCCACCCGCTATAATTCATTCCCCCTTGGGTATGTAGTTTGACATCCCTGGAAATCAACCAATGCAGACCTGACCACCACAAGCAACCTTTGGTCATCCTTTAAGTTTGCATAGTTTTGACATCCTAAACTTTTACATCCCTACTGCCCATACAAGTAATATCCACCTCCACCTTTTAATTATATGCCAGATTTAGCCCAATATGGTCCTGCAACTTCATACCTGCTTATTGAAGGGCAAAAACCATACAATTACACAATATTGAAAACAATCGAGTCCCCTTTCTATCCACCTCCATATCCAAAGGTCCAATATTCCCTTTGGCCTTCCCCCATGGAATTCCCTCAAGAGCGTATCAAGCATGTTCCATAGCTAGTTCAAAATGAATTAGTTCCTTCCAAACAACTAGCTTTTCCCAACCAACCAGCTCCTCAAAACCAATAAGCTCTTAAAGATTAATTGGCACCGGAAGTTACACCCACTGTAGAAACAAGGGATGATGGAAATCTATCTATAGTTGATAGAAAAAGGTTACATACCAATCTTGTTTGAAGACAAAATAGGGCAATTGCAAAGAAGGTGAAGCTAGAACAATCACATGTAGTTGATGGGCAAAATCCATCCAGATTGTTGGTCACAATGCACATGGATGGGTGCCCAATGATCCTAGAATGAAACCAATGGCATGTTGCCCTAAAAGGACACACACTAAGGTACTTGGATAAGACAAAGAACATAGATTGCCAATCCAAGGAAAAATTGGAAAAAATGAACGAGAACTTGGATAAACAGTTTGTGTATATAGAGTTAACGCTTATTTTTTAGCACATGTGTGTGACCATTGGCAAAACCTTGAACACAAAATAGGTTGAATGGTTACTGGTTCATAGAGCAAGTGAATTATCAAACTTTAACCCATAAGATTTTGTGTGTTTTGTTGCAAGGTCTTTATTACATTGTTTATTATTGAATGCAATTTGATTTGATTAATGTCCTAGTTGATGTTGGATTCTGATTAATCAATTGTGTATTTCATATTGTGTTATGTCTTCCTAAAGTGGGATGTTATAACTTTGAACCTTTTAGGGCATATACAAAATGTAGTGTCATGAACTCTAACCCACCTTTTATAATAAAGGGAATTGGTCTTCAAACTATTGGTTGTAAGAAATTGTGTATATTTTCCTTGGTTTCTAATTCCATATCTTTACTAGAAGGGATAATATCGAACATGTGACTAGGTGGTCCAAGGCCTAAAAATTGCACAGAAGAAGAGTGGGTGGCATTAACATAATATTGGGGCACCCCAAAGTTTGGTCATGGTGGGTCAATTCAAGTAAAATTACGTTTTTAAAGTGTGGACCAACCCATTTGTTGCAATTATCATAAAAATATAACCGATATGCAATAAGTTTAAATGTATGGTTGATGCTTATTATGTAGTATGTAGTTCAGGTCTAAAATTGCAAATTGATACATGATGAGATTAAAGCTCACAGTGTATGCACTAACTATGGTAGTTTTTGAAGCCTAGGTGGTGGCAACTAGGGGACGACCATCCTTGGATGAAATAACAAGTGGGTGGGTTTCAAACTATTTTGCCAAGGAATGTTAGTTTGTGGCAAGTAATTCATGTCCCCTTTTGATCTATTTTGTTGGGCCCATATTCAAAGTTGTGACCCAATTTATAATGTGAATTTATTCAATTAATTGTTGACAAATGTTTGCTCAATTGATTTATGACAAATGTTTATGAGCAACATGTCTAAATTGATGTGGACATTTTGTTGCTGGTAAGGTGGAAGGCATTTTAGTTGGGGTCCTATAATGGAATGAAAATACGATGAGGTTAATTGGAAACAAGACCAAGCTACAACTTCAATAACATCCTTACATTCATGCATAATAGGACTCCTCACCATGCATAAAAGTTTATTATATAAACTTGGTGTTCAAACACTTTTGCTTGGAAATCTAACCCTAAATGCATCTATAAGCCATATTGAGAAGTAGGAGGGATTAATATCTCTAGACCCTTTAGTTTTAGTACCCTCTAATGGGGACACAAAGATGGAGTCTGTGCAAAAGGAAGGTTCACTATAGTACCAACTATAGAGGCTTCTAATAGCAAGCAAGAAAATAATATTGATGTGGCAATTCATGTGATGGTATCGCATTACAATATTTATAATTTCCTTAAGGCTAAATTAACAAGGTATTTTAGATGATGTCTTCACTTTTATATGCATTGGCCTTAAGGTTGGAATTCAAAACTTTGAACACAACATTTTGGAATAGTTAATGATCACATATAATTTAATTAATTGAGGATTTTGTATTCAAGGCCCAACAAAAAGTTTGCCAAAATCAACTTAGGCAACAAATGTAACGCCCATCAACATGAAGAACCAACAAACTGAAACTCAGGGAAAATTTCGATTTTTAAATTACCTTTTTGATTACTTACTTAACTCAAAATGATGATAGTTGATGAACTAGGTTTTTATCAATTTACTACTGAACTATTTATGTGCAAGACCTTGTTATAATGAATTCAAAAAACAAATAGTGGAGGCGCCAACTTTTGCATCAAGCAGTCACAAGCTAATACCTGCACATGTAATTAATCTCTTCAAGATCATGATCATGATCAATATCCATTCCTTTCATTTTGATGGTGTAACATAGACATTACACATTCTCTAATCCTTATGCACGGATTGAAGGTACTTGAATATGTCACCTCCACTTATTGAAAAAACTAGGGGTGTCAATTTTTAAACCTAATTCATATGGGCAACCCATAGCCCGTGCTCCCTTGATGAACTCTTGGTATAGTCCAATATTTGGAAGTACAAGATGCTTTATGTAATTTGACAAAACCATATCTATGTGTTGTAGGTTGTAACAAAAAATCTACCAAAACCAACAAAGGTTCCAAGTACTTCATCAACTCAAGGGAAACTAGATGCAAATCAAGTATGGTGATGCATCCAAAACCTTTACTACTTATTGTCGTTAAACCTATTCCAATTTTAGGTATTAATCCAACAAGTCTCTTAGTAAGGTAGATTTGCAACAACACGGAGTTTACTTCATCGACCTTATATCTAAATAAAAGGTGAAAACAAGAATCATAGTTGGGTTGAGTGGTGGCAAGATTGATGGTAAGGATGTACATGTGGAACATGTGGTTGTGAAATTGTGAGAAGTCTTTATGCCTATTGCCATGGAGCCATTTTGGGAGGTAGTTAAACCTCGTCAAGTAGATCTCAAAGAGGTACTAATAGGTGTTGTGGTTTTTTGGTCATCCAAGTTTTTGAAGCTTGTTAAGCTTTTGTAACTTCTACATTATAGTAGTGAGCAATGACATTGAATGTGTGTATATATAGAGTTGAATTTAAAGACATTGTTCATTGGCTACCAAAAGTTATTGATTGAATTTGTATGCAAATTTTGTTTGAGTGTTCAACTTGGCCTTGTTTATTTCCATTAACTTTTGCCAATATTCAATTGTAGAACTTGAACTAGATTCTAACATATAGGTGTTGTTTGGTTGGTCCCTTTCCTGAGTTACAATGTAAGATTCATAATGAATCTCTTCATACCATGTTAGTACACATTTTAATCTTAAGATTTAAGGTTATGTCACCTTAAATCCTACCTTTTAACCCTTTAACTCTAGCTTGAAACCCTAAAATTGAATATGTAAACCTTAAAAGTGAAACCCTAAAACATAGAGAAACAAATATTTTTTTCATCGATCCTTGACCTAAAATCAACACTTGTGAGTAATTGAATCCCAAATTATGACACGTGGCATCATCCCATTTTATGAATAATTTAAATTGTAATGTAATAACTGGAAAAAAATTCACAAAAAAAATTACCATTTAAATAGTTACATTTATATATTGCCACATGGCATTATGTGGTTCATCAATAATATTTGACTTAGCATTACATGATTTGGTAAATATAATCACATTTTAATTTTAATTTTTCTTTTCCATAAATTGTTGCCACATGTAACCATTTAATTTTCCTTTCATTTTCAATATTTGATGATTAGAAAAATTATGGAGATGCAATGCATGGCATCTTGCGGTCAATTCTAAAAACAAAAACATGTCAATAGTTTATAGGTGACATAATAAAAAAAACTAGGAACGTTTACTTATTTGAAAATAACAAAAAAAGTTGCAATGCATTATGTAATTTTCCATAAATTTGCCACATGTTCTAATCACATAGGTTTTCAATATTTAAAAAAAAAAAAACTCCTTTGGATGGCAATGATTAAATTTATCATGTTAATGAATATGGCTATTGATTTCTACCATAGTAGTACAAAATCTTATCAAATACTGCTGTAGTATTATAAGACATGGTCCACACCAACTATAATCAATGAAGACATTGCAACTACACGTGGAATGACATTTACAACTACGTACACACATGCAACTATGTGGCCTTTGTGATGAATTTGTTTCCACTATAATCATGGTAGTTGTGAATGTCCTTTATAACTGTAATTGTAGTCATATATGTAGTAGTAAAAGCCACATATTGGCGTAGTGACCAAATTCTAAATGAAAATAAATATATGCAAATTGTTAAATTACAATGAACAAAATTGAAAATAGGAGTGTTCCTATCATGGATGGCAATGCCATGAATTCATTCATTTGAACGTTCATGCATGATTTGTAGTGAACTTATACCTAACTTGTAGTTTTAATTTTAGCTCATTTTTAGTTAACTTTTAGTTCACTATTAGTTAAATTCTAGTTCACCTCTAGTTCACTTTTAGGTCATTTCTCACTAACTTTTAATTCATTTTCAATTTGACTTTTAATTAACTTTCAATTCATTCTTATTTAAATCTTACTTCATTTTTAGTTAAGTCATAAATCACAACATGGGCCACATGTAGGTTGGGAGTTTCTTAAGAAACTTCATTGAACTAAATGCCCAATAGGTATAAATAAAGGTAGAATTCCTCATTATTTTTAATATGTTCAACATTAGTATTGGGTATGTTTTCTTGTCATAACATTGTTCTATTTTTTCTTTGCAATAAAATCTTGTTGGATTTTTACTTTGCATGTGTCATGTTCTCGTTCTCGTTTATTTTGTTTTATGATCTAAATTTGGAAATAGGCTTGCATTTATTATTGTTTTGGGTAAGAAAATCCTATAGTTTTGGTTATTTTCATGCTCATGACAATTCCATTATCCATTACAAGTTTGAAATGAAAAACAAAAAATGAAATCAAGTCCCCTTTTCATTTTATTCCTCCCATTTATACACAAATTACTTCAAAATTTCAACACTTTACTAAGACTATTTAAACAATCACTAATTGTATCCACATTAAAAATCCAGGAAAAAAAAAAAAAAACAAAACAAAAACTAACTACTTGTGACAAACTACCTATTTTGTCAACTACTTGTTTTGTAGATTATTAATTGATTGATTATTTGTTGACCTATCACTTAATTGTTGTAATGTCACATGTTAAATTCCATAACCAGCTAAGTTGGATCACATTTTAAGTTTTGTCACCTATTGGGTTGAGTCACATGTTACAAAAATATAGGTAACATTACACTACTACAAAAGTGGGGTGGAAGTTACTAGCCTAAATCACTAAGGGACCTTAAAAGTGAAATAAATTTATTACATTTTACTGATTTCATCCTGGTTAAACTTATTTCACTATAATATCATTATGTAATCATGTTTCATTACCAATTAACATAATTCACAATAATAATTTATTATAATAAATAGGTTTATTTCTATGTTTTAAAAAAATTCTATATATGCTACTTTATGATATACTTTATATTATTTTAAACTACTTTACATATTCTAACTTATACCTTATGTTATTATAAGTTATTATAGTTTATTATAAATTATTGTACCCTAAAGAATTATATGTTATTTTATCCAAAGGTATTTTAATTAGCTTATTATAAGCTTTTAAATTATTTAAAATTAAATTATTCAACTAACCTCACGCTATACCTTATGTTATGTTATTTTAAATTAATATATGTTATTTCAATTTATACTTTAAGTATTCAAACCCATTCTACTTTATGTTATTATAAGTTATTTTATCCTAAGTATAATAACTTTAAATAATCTAAAATAAAATATAATGACATAAGGTAAAATAATTTAAAATAGAAAATATTGACCTATGAAAAATAATTAAAAATACCCTACAATACAATAACTACCAATAGCCTATGATATTATAATATAAAATATCCAAAAATAATTTATAATAGGATAATTACCAATAGTCGTAATATAGCATATAGTAACCATCAGCAACCATCAATAACCACAAATAAAATAACCACCAATGGCTTACAATGGAATAACCACCAGTACCCACCAATAAAATATACATCAATAACCCCTAATATAATAACATTATTAACCACCAATATCCACTAATAAAATATCTACCAATAGGTATTAATAAAATAACCACCAATAAAATAGGTAGCAATAGCCATTAATAACCACTAATATCCCCAATATAATAACAACTAATAGCCATATATTATAATTGTTTAGGATTGCCAAAAATAATCTAAGGTGAAATAATCTATAATAAACAAAAGTAACTTATGGCGAAATAACTTATAATAACCTATAATTGTTAATAATAACATAAAATGAAATAACCTTCAATAGCAAAAAAAACCAATAATAGCCTCACATAATAAAAAATAGCTTAAAATGAAATAATTTAGAATAACAAAAAAAAAACTTATAATAGTTGCGATTAGCTTAAAGTGAAATAATTTACAATAGCAGAAAAAACATAGAATAGCCAAAAAAAACTTACAATAATTAAAAATAGCTTAAGGTAAAATAAGTTAAAATTGCAAAAATAACTTAAAAATTACCAAAAGTAGCATAAATTGAAATAGACAAAAATAGCTAAAAGTAATTGGAACAACCAAATAGCCGTAAATAATGTAGGATGAAATAATTTAAATTAATGAAAAATAACCATATAATAATTGAAAGTTACTTAGCATAGGTAGTATTATTATATCAACAAAAATCGTATCCATTTACTAAAATGACTTGGGTTATTTATATTTCACTTGAGAGTAACTTTGTTTCACTAAATACTATTGAAACAATTCATTGTCCGTAATAACTAGTCCCTATTCATTAGGGGGTTAACCAATTTCACTAAGTAAAAATGTTCAAATTCACTCAAAATCTAATGAAACCCCGAGTGACTTAAGACGCATTTTGGTGTAATGTTATCCCCTTTTGAAACTATATTTCATCCTCAAAATTATAGCTTTAATCAATTTGAATTTTTTCAACATGTTGATTTGTAGTATCATGAATTGGTGTAGGATTAGTTCCATCCACACTTCTTGTTGGTTAAATACTTGTTTCTATTACAAATTTTAGTTCAACATGTGTCTTTTCAAAGGTGGTTATAGTCATAACGAATACCTCCAATGCATGAGGTGTGTGAGAAATCAAAGTGATTGGGTGAAAACATCCTTGGGTGGTACCACCACAAATGTCACACCTTGATTTTCTTAGACCATCAAACTTTGAAAAACTATAGAAAACATTTAAATAAATATTTTCATTTTTTTAAATGAGTACATTTATTAGGTTCCATAGATTTTGAAAGCTCAATAATATCAAGAATATTATGTATTTTGATTTTCCTAAACATTTCATTTAAAAAAAGTTTTAGGAAAATAACGTTGGTTTTTTTCCTTGAATTTTTTGGTTAAGAACACAAATTTGAAACAAGATTTGAAATTTTTCTTAGGAAATATTTGTAAAGGTTTTGGAAGTCATTTTAATTTTATTTTTTTATTAGGAAACTAATTGAGTAAGTATAAATTCGTTATGAATATTTAAAGTTAAGGTTATTAATTTATGAAAGGGTCATTTTAGTTATGAATATAAAAATGTAAACATTTCTAATTTTTAAACTCCAAAATAAACTCCAAGCCATATGTTTGTGCATGCAATTGATGAAAATGAAAAAAATAAAAAAGTTGCTAAAACATTTAAAATAAAAGGCCTAGGAAAATGATTTGGCCATTTTTGGTTCAATAACCACTTCTTGAGGTTATTCTTAGTGGTACCACCCAAGGATGTTTTCACCCATTTCTAGACCTACACCTATTTAAGGTGGGGTGAAAGGTATGGTGGTAGATAGAAATTCATGTCATTCTACCTTGCTACTAACCATTATAGATGGAATATCAATAAGTCTAACAAAAAATTGAACATGTACTATAGTAGTCACAATAAGTAAAATAAGAGGTGTAATTTCCAAACACATGTTCCTCCTCTAATTGGATTGATTAGTTGGGTAGTTACATGTTAATTCCCATGATTAGTTCGAAAGGTAGATGATGTTGCACTTGTTTCCATATTAGTCCCAATTTCCACAAATACAAAGGAAGGTGGTTCATACTTGAAATCTAGAAAGGTGCTTCGTTAGGCTTGTAATTCTAGTTGGTAGATCTGTTCATCTATTCAGGCTAACTCCATATTCTCCTAGATTTGCTTTTATGTGAATTCTTGCATGGTCTGCCACCACCCTTTCCACTTGGGATTCTTATTTCCCAAAACTTAATTTTGGACCTTGAGCAAAGTGTTGTTCAATAACGATTCCAATTGGTGGATCTATTCATCTACTTGGGCTAACTCCATATTTTCTTGGATTTGCTTCTATGTGTTCTTGCATCGTTTGCCATCACTCTTTCCACTTGAGATTCTTATGCCCCAAAGCTTGGTTTTGGTCCTTGGACCTTCAACAAAGTGTTATTCAACAACAATTCCTCAAATTCTTTCAACATGTTATGTATTTTAACATGTATTACTTGGGTTGGTTTGTTCAATTATACCTTTGCCAATTCCGATTGCCCCTTCTAGTCTTGGATTTGAGGATGCAAGGTTTGGGTTTATTTTTTCAGGTCTATGTTAATAAGAATTAGTTGCTCTTTTTTATCATGATAGGTTTGTTCCAAATTGGTTATGGTTTTTTCCTATTGCATATTGAATTGTTCCATCTTGTTGTAGTTTCGAATCATATGCTCATGGTCATTCTAAAGTGTTTTTAAATCATTCCAAGTCTTCTAGTTGACCTTATTAAGATAATTGTATTCATGTTGCAAGGGTTTTGTTTTCATTGTAGTTTATTCCCCTTGAGTCACTTTTAAGGAGAGGTTTTGGTTCTCAATATGAATTTCAACCAATTAACCCTTGGCATTAACCAACTCATTTTCCCAATTTTTGAGGGTTTGTTGTACAGTAGACAATTCTAAGCTATAGTTCTATAATTAACTATTTGTTTTTAACACATTTTGTTTGGTTTCATCACACTCCATACTAAGGTTGGTGGGTCCCTCCAAATGTTTTGACTAGGTGTTAGCATTTTGGGCAACTTGCTTAAAAAACATGTTAATTTACCTCACATTCTTTGTGGGATTAGAAAAGGATGAATTTTTTTGAATAGTAAAAAACTATGGTTTTATAAATTGATAGGTTCAACTACATGTTGTATTAGCTGTGCTACCTCTGTGATATGTTTAAAAAACTTAAGTAACTAAAATTAAAGGTTCAATAGGTACATCAACTTGAATGTCCTTGATTACATGTTTAGTGTTGACCTTAAGTTCTTTCTTAGAATCAACTTGAGTTGCTTCTATTTGTGGCTTTTCATCATCTCCACAACCAACTTCATCTAAATGTGCCTTTTTGTCATCATCTTCTAAGTGAACAATTTGAATTTTGGCATAGGTTTTAGCTTTTTTCTTGGATGGTGAAATAACAAGTTTAAGACTTAACTTGTCTCTTGGTCTTGGTGGTTTTATGCACCTCTTCAATTTATGAAATTGTCGTACAACTAGAATGATATTGGTGTAGACCTTGTTGGTCTTCTATCTTTCAAAAACTACTTTTTGGTAATAGGTTCAAGTGAAGCTCCATGTTCTTCAACAACTTGTTAAGTTTGATTTGTTGGTGGTATAGGTTCATCTTAGGTTATTATACTTGGTGAAGGCACTATAGATAATAGAAACCACTTCCTAAGTAGGACATCTAAAACATATCCTAAGTAACAAATTGTAGCCTTGTTTCTAAATGTTAAGCTTGCTACAATTTTTTTTTGGTGTTCAATCCACCACGTCAACTCTAGTAGCATATGGGTAAAAACTATAGAGCATTAATTAACTGGTTAAGTTTTGTTCACCATGTCAAATGCGATGGCTATATGGTTGTTGAAATAAACCAACCGTTGCCTTTGGTAGAAATTTGCAAAATGGTTGTAAATTGAGGATGAAACTCCTCTTTCATTCGAATCACACTCCATTGCTTGTTTTCAACGAAGGCATTGAGGCATACAATCCACTTCAAAACAAATTTTGCTTCTTGGATTGTAGCATTGGCAACATCAACAACCCCTTCAGAGGAAATACCAAGCTGTTCATGAATGCGTACCTGGTCGATGACAATCTTTTTTCAATTATTTTTCAAAATTTCAAAAAGAAGAAAAAAACAGAACTTGATGTTGTTAAAAAAATCTTATAACCGCACAAGGCTGCAGAAAACCACAATGATGGTGAGCAAAAGGTGGTGGGGATGGATGGAGGTACACACAACTCACCTAAAGACTGTCAGACCTTGTTGGCAATGTGGAGCATGCCTCAATGCTTGACCAGCAACAAAGTTAAGTGATAAGGGTTTTTAGGGATGTTCAGATACATCGATTTACACACTGAAAAAAAACACAAGGTATGTAAGTGCATTTGAAATCTTTTCACGCTTCTGCCATGTAAGCGAAAAAAGCTTGGCTGGAAATACAAGGTTTTGCACACCTACTTAAACACCTTATTACACTTACCCACACAACACTGATTATGACTTATGACTGGTAGGTTATACACAATGTAAGTGACATCCAATAAAGGTCCAGGTACCACACCAGCACTGTCCTAAGCCCTTCTGCAAACAGTACTCCATACCCAGTGATGACCTGCAGAATCAAGGTGCATGTTTTGCATGTTTTCTGTTGAGAAACAAGAGAAAAGAAAGCTGCTGTATGACCATTGACAGAAAGAAGGATTGAGTTTGATCTAGTTGGGTTGTACTTTCATTAGGTTTGTAAAATGTGACTTTGTATCTGGTGGTTTCAATTAAACATTTGTTTTTATCAAATGAAAAAGAGTTTACTATGGTCAATCCAGTGAAGGCAAGAAGTTGGCTTGGATCTTTACGGACTGGAGAATAGGTGAAACCATGTCTTTCAAGTTTTGGCATCCTTCAGGTGGTCATTGCAACAAAATGTGGTATTTCAGACTTTGCGAGACCAAAGAGCACTTTGAATAATTGATTAGCCAAACGTAGGTGACACTATTGAACAAACCCTCTGCAAACTTGTGCCCACCCACCTTTGATGGGTCATATTTTGGTTGCTCTTTACAAAGGAAAAACGTTCAAGTTTTTGTATTGCTTCCAGGATGAAACCCTGTCAACCAAACAAGTTTTAATTTTTCAAGGGTGTGAAGGATTTAGCACTTCTCTGCAAAATAAAAAAGCCCTCAAATTAAGTCTGACTGAACCCTGAACCCTCAGTTGCGTGTCAAATCTCGCTGTTTAGCAAATTAACAGGATAAGCTCCAAGGCTTGCCCAATTCCAACAGGCTCCAGCGGATCAGACGTTGAAATTAGGGGGACAATTAAGTTACCTGTAGAAACAATGAATGTCCTCTTTACCTTTACCTTTCTTTGTTTGCTAAATGTGAATCTTATCTTATACTCCACAGATTCCAAGGAAACAAGACAAAGCAGTCAGAATATGCATTCCAAAAGCGCATGGGCTCCATAACACATCCTTTGCAGGCTGTAAATTCTGGAAGATTTGTTTGAATTTCAACTTAAACAGTTCAGTTGTTCTCTTCACAATTCACATGCGAGCATGAGAAAACCTCTGGTGGATTTAGAGGGAAGAGAACGAACCATGTGTGTACTCCTGGGGCTGCTAAGTTTGTACATGATCCAGAAGTCTAAAACCTCAGAACCCAGATTTTGGTCCAGGGAGGAAAAATGAACCATGTACGTAGTATGTACTCCTGGGGATGCCAGGTTTGTACACGATTTGGAAATCTAAAACTGCAGAGCCCAGATTTTGGCCCGGCTGTGGACTACCCAGTGACGCAGTCTATAGCAAGGTTATACTGGTACACGTGGTTGAACCTGGGTTATGGGGTACAGATATGAGTACTGATATAGAGAACAGACCAGTCCAGTATGACCTGAGGCAATACCAGCCTTATACCAGTACCAGCCTGGTATGAACTCAGAGGTAATAACAGCCTCGTACTAGTTTTATACAAGTCTCCATACCATCTATACATGTGCCTGACAGGAGCCAAAAATCAGCCTGCGACCCAATACTAGGACCAGAGTGATATGAAAGTTTAAAAAAAGACCCAATTACGGGCCACTCTAGCCCACAATTTGTAGCTTTTCTGACAAGGGCCACGTTCAGCTGCTTCTTATTCCAGAGACTTTGTTTCCATGGCCGCCTTCACAAAATTATTGTATGTGCAAACACATGATCATCTATATCAACAGGATAGCAGTTGTCTGGATAAGTAGGATAGGTACCCATGCTCTCATGCATGGGCAGGGTATTGAGAAATTTTGCTGAGTCAATGAGGTGGTGCAGCATGCGCCCAAGATGCTCAATTTGTCCTCTTTCCAGAGGGGTAGGGGGTCTTGAATTTTTAGTGTTCTCAAAGTTTTTCATATCATTCCTTCAAGTTTCCAATGCGTTCCCATCATGTTCCCAATGAGTTTCCAAGATGTTTCCCAAATTCTCAATGGGTTCTCCAAGATGTTTTCCATAGCACCTCACTTTTATCCCATATAAACCTTTGCCCAAAGTCATCCTTCTGGAATTTACATAGGCACGCCAAAGAAGCCACTGCAATATGTCTACCTTGGGAGTGAAAACTTATATTTGGGAGCATCTCCAAAGTTTCTTTCTTTATTTATTTATTTTCTTCCTTTTTGGTTATCAGCCAATCAAAGAGGCCCACTTGAAAAAACAAAATCTGAACTAACCGCCACGTATTCACTCTGTTGTGTAAATGGTATGTCTGCTCATCTCTTGGAGAAGTGATTATTGAAATATCAGATCCACCAAATTTGTAGACTATATCAAAATTTCCCTTCTTGTGGCTGAACTTTGGGAGAATATATTTATCCCCAAATTTTGCACTTAATAGAGAAATCCGTGAATTCGCCCTGTCTTCACCCTGTCTTTTGGGTCTCCTTTCACCCCCTAACTCCTCTTCCAGTGATATCCGTACAGTAAGGAAATTTTATTAAAACTCAGTATAAAATGCTGAAACTCCGCATTTAATGCATAAGGTTCGAGAGGAATTATAGTAGCTGTACAGGTAGGAGCAGTGAAAATATATGTAGCTAGCAGTAGTGGAGGCGCTCAGGGAAAAAGTAAGATCGGGTGAAACTCAGAGAACCATCAAATGTGATGGTTTGCTGAGTTCCCCCCCTCGCCCCTTGAATGTTAATATATTTTTGGTTCAGGTTTTTTAAAAATCTCACCCTGTTTATGACCGAACTCAGCAGGGTAGTGGTGCTGTCTTTTCCTGACTTATAAATCTAAGATTTAAAATTATTATGCTTGCATGTACATCTTTTCTTTTGGGATGTTTCCAAAAAATAGTTTATTATAAATATAAGCTTAAAAATAGCAACAGATGTGCAACTTAGCACATAAAAACTATTTTGTTTCATTGCATTGAGGGACGATCTTAATTTTTGAGCAAGTATGTTTAACTAGTACCATTCTTGCTACCCAATGCTTCACATTTTTGGTCCTCATTTGTTGATTTTGTTCACATTTGAGTAAACTTCCAATCTCCAAGCTTCTTAGCGGAATCTCATAAATGTATTGTTGGCTCTGTCCTGCAGAGGCAATGTAGGACCACCTTCTGAGTGGGTGTACTTGTTGAAGAATCAAAAGTTGGCTGAATGGATAAGGTTACATGTTTTCATGTAAGTTTTTTATTGGCCCAAGCTAGCGGATGGGCATGTGTAAATTTTAGGTGCAGCCATTCAATTGATGGGTTGTTTTGAAATCTACCCATCTACTTGTTGGGTTTCTTCTCAAAATATGAATATTGGGTAACTGATTTAACCATGTCTGTATATCAATTTTTTTTGGGGTTGTTACTTGCCTTTTTGTATCATGAGGTTTCATATCACGATGAAATGTAAAAAACAATTCATATGACTAAATTTTTAAATGAAATTTGTTTGATAAACATAAAAGTAATTCATTTCAATTCCTTTAAATCTTATTAAAATAAGTTTTGAAAAATTATGCAAGAATTGATTAAGATAAAACACATCAATTTAAAAATTAATAATTTTAAACATATTTTTTGAGATATACATTTAAAAAATTAATTTGATGTTATTTTTAAACCTTCAATGAGGCTTTGAGGAGCATTTAATAATAAAAATCATGATGAAATTAATTGATTTTTTTTTGTATTGATTTTGCCTTTTATGTTATAAAAAATTATTATTGCTCTAAGATAATAGATTTGCATGTGTGATTTTAGGTTTTAATAAACATGCATGAGGCAAACATAATTAGTTTATGAAGTTGGGTGGGGTATAGCGGGGTTTATAGGTAAAAATTTAAGGAGAGCAAAGGGGTTAAGATTTTTTTCCTCTTTCAGGGGTTTGTTTTTATTTTGAGGTTTCAATAGGTATAAGGAGTGGATAATTCAATTAGATTGAAAGAATTACAAGTTGTAAATGGAGCTTTAAGAAAAAGGGACAAAGGATTAGGATTTTTTTTCTTTTTCCAAAGGGTTTTTTTGGGTGAAGAGAAGAAGATGGGGCAATTCCACTCCTTTCACAAGGAGGTTTTATTTTAAGGGATTGGGATAGGTGAAATTTGTTTGGGTGGGGATTAACCCAAAGGGTTGTTTCTTGGGTGGCATGGGAGGGAAAAGTTTGGTTTTTTTTAGAGGTAGGAAGGTGAGAATTTTTTAGTTTTTCCAAGGAATTGTTTGTGTGGGATGGGGTGTTTGGAGAAAGCGGATGGGTATGTTTTTTTTCTCGACTTTTTTTTTCTTCTGTGATATGGTGACTTAATGAAGATTTTTTCTCAAGGAAATATTTTATAAATATATATATTTTTTTGGGGAATGGAAAAATTTCAACACAAAATTTTATTATCAAAAACTTAATTGAAAGGACAAAAAATATTTTGTTTAAAATTGAACATTAAATACATTTAACCAAAAAAAATCAATTTTGACTTTTTTGCACGTTTAATTATTTTATGCAAATGATAAAAAGTTGAAGTTTAACAAATAATAATAATATATTTGAGTGAAATGAAAATAATGGTTAAATAGTGAAGAAAATTTTAAGGTTTTTGTATTAATTTCTTTCAAATCTAGGTTGAAATATTTAAAGTTTGGATGTAAGCATGAAATGCATATTCCAATTCATAAGATGCCAAGGGTATTGATGTTTTGTTCATTATTAGACCACAATTTAATTGCCAAACCATGGCTCATCAATATCCATGGTTAATGGTAGATATCTAAAATATTATTGAAAGTTAATAACTAAAATTTATTAGATGTCAAGGGTATTGTTATCTTGTTCATTATTAAACCATAATTTAGCCAAACCATGGATATGATCCTTTATTATTAAGTTGGAATCAACCATAGTCAAAATTATTTAAAGTCAATATAAGGTAGAAAAAGGTTTAAGGTTTTAGTTAGGTCTTTTGTCCCATGTCCCATATAAAGGTAAAATTGTATGTTTATTGTTTTTCTTTTTCCATAGTAAGAACAATGTGTTTAGTTTATGTTTTCACATTTGTTGACTATTTTCTTGTTTTCTTTGCAAGTCTGTGTTTCTACAAATGTATGCTTCGTCATGTGATTTTGTAACTTTTAGTTTTGTCAAGTGTTACTTCATTCGTTTGTTATCAAATTCATTTTGCTAAATTGTTCTTTCCTTTTTGTACACAATGGTTGTTATTCAGTGAAGGAAACTACATTAATTATTGTAATGGATGATTTGGATTTTAGAATTAGAGAAGTTGCATTTGAAGCAAAGGTGTTCAATAGGTATGACAATTTTTATTAGATTGCAAATAAGAGCATGGAAGATCCAGACTATGCATATTTGCATTATGTTTTGTTGGATAAGGCAACTTTGACCACAATCACTGTGAGGGTGAAATCATCTTATATAGAAATGCATGAACAATATTTATAGAAAGGCATGCTTGTGAGGGTGAAATGTTTTAGCATTGAATCAAAGTCTAAAATACGTTTTGAGAAGGGTGACATGCATGTTGTTATCACAATTGAATTGACAACCATTGTGTCATTAATTATTGCATTCCAACTTAAGTTAATTCACATGTTTTTTCACATGGATTCCATTAGAAAATTCAGAAGTTCTATTCAAAATTGGAGGTCTGTTACCATTGTTGTCATTGTCATTAGTGTAAAAGGAATAGGGGATATCAAAGGTGAGCAACAATTTTTAATGACAAATGGAGAAGGTGAATTTGACCAAGAAGTTCTTGTTTTTGGTAATAATTTTAGAACAGAATATGAACAATTTTTTGAGGCATAAAATGGAGGCCATTGTGCAATGGTTTTAATGAAGAATGTGGCAACAACAACAAAAGGAAATAGATATTTGAAGGCATATCATTACACAATTTTAACAAAGGTTGTTGACAAAGTTATTTGACCTTGCCTTCTATAGTTCCATATTAAATTATCAAGTGTTCAATCTGCATTCAAAGAATTAAATTCCTTTCCTTTCCTTTGCATCATTTGTTTTTTCAAATTTACACATAAAACATCAAGAAAAACCTAATGTTCATTTCATGATCAACTATATTAGAAAAGATAATGAAAAATATAAAATTAAAATAATGAAAAAAAAAATTCAAACAATCTTTTTTTAGTGTCAAAGAAAATTGGGTCTTCATTTAATTTTCTCAAGTGGTCCATTAAGTGGTCCTTGATAATCTAGGATGGAAAACACTTGGTGGCCATTAGATGCTTCTTTGTAATCCCCCTTATAGTTCAAGATCAAGACACTTGCTCATTCGACATTAAACTATGAAACACAACCATGTTGTTGGTTTTTTTTCCCCACCTTTTTTTATCACTCGGAGACTTGGTGGCCACTAAGTCATCCCTTGCAATCCAACATTGATTGATTTAATGGCCACCAAATCTTGAAGCAAAAAGTTGTTTTTTTTTTGCTTGGAGACAAAGTGGCCACCAGGTTGTCTTTCGCAATCGAGCATCAAATGATCTAGTGGCCACCAAGTCATCCCTCGTAATTTAACATGGAACAACATAATGGTCATTGAGTCTTTAAGCAGGGGAGGAAAAAAACCAACTTGGTGGCGACCAAAGTCATCTTTTAGCTAATGTCAAATGATTTAGTGGCCACCAAGTTTCTAAGTGAAAAGAAAATAATTAAAAAAATAAACTTTTTTTTTGGCTTAGAGACCTAGTGGCACTAGGTTGTCCTTCACAATCTAATGTCAAGTAATTTGGTGGCCACTAGGTTTCCAAGCCAAAAAAAAAATGGTTTGGTTGCCACCAAGTTGTCTTTCATAGTTTAACATGGAACAACTTGGTGGTCATCAGGTTTCCAAGCGAAAAGAAAAGGGAAAAAAAAAACGCAACTTAGGTTCAAACATTTTTTTGTTCCCACCTAGGTAATAAGGAGATTCAGGTGCTCAACCCTATTCTTTTCTTCCTAAAGATATTCTTCTCTTTTAGAAGAGGAGATCTAAATCTAATGTAAAAAAAACAAAAACAAACACTTGATTCTTTTCTCCTTTAGGAAGGGAGAACCACACATCCACATAATTTTCTCTAGTAAAAAGACCTATAAAAATAAAACTACATTGAGATGACTTTTCTTTATTAGAATTATTTAAATCACAAAAAATCATGTTTTATTGCATATTAAACATAGAATATTTTTTTTGTTGTTATTCATTGTTGTTATTAATGGTTATATTTTATTGTTATTACAATGAAAGTAGTTTTTCAATGTAAGCAATTTTTTTAATGAAAGCAATTTTTTCAATGCAAGTAGATTTTTTCATGAAAACAATTATTCATTGCGAGCAATTTTTTTCAATGAAATCAATTTTTCAATGCAATTAGTTTTTTTTATGAAAGGTGATTTTCAATGCAAATAACTTTCCGATATAAGTAGTTTTCCAATGAAGATAATTTTTCAATGCAAGCAATTTTCTATGAAAACAATTCTTCAATACATGCAAAAAATTTATACAAATATCTTTTGATTTAATTTTTTTTCAATGTTAGAAAATTTTCAATTCAAGTAAGTTTTTCGTCTAAATAATTTCCAATAGAAAGATTGTTTGAATGTAATGATTTTTAAAAAAAAATAAAAAGTAAATAGTCTTGAATGAATCATCGATTTTATCTTTTTTGAATGTGTTTATGTGGGAACCATGCCTTTGTTTATATAAATATCCATTCAATTGAAATTAATAATAATGGAAACACTTTCATAAAATCTTGTTGATTCATCATGTGAACATGTATTGTATTCATATGGCCTTCATGTAATTTCAACATAGAAATATGAAATAGGTAATTGCCTTTTTGATTCTATATTTTATTTATTGGATAATTATTTATTATTTTTTGAATTGAGGCAAAATAACATGGCATATATATTGTATGTGTGTATAGAATTCATTCATGTTTAATGTTTACAGTTCTAAACAATCTTCAAACTGTAATTTGACAATTTTTTGAACATTGTCCAATCATCATTATGGGACATTTTAATGTTGACATTTTAAAAGAAAATAACCAACCAAAAAATAAACAAGAAATCTTTATTTCATGGATAAATTCCAATTAAAATTCCAATTTAATGAAAGCATCACAGAAGTTGGATCTCAATTAGACCATATATAGGCAAATGTCCCTAGAAATGAATGCAAATCTGCTGTAACAGATGCATATTGGTCAAATTTTCACAAACCGGTTTATATTGCATTCAAATTACCAAACACACTTCCAATGTATAACAAAAAACTATTGATGTCTCCATTTATTTAAAGTGTAGCATTTGGAAAGTATGCATGTAAATGTTGCATTTTCCACCTAATAAATTAGTCCCAAAATGTTGGCACCTTGATGCTTGAATTTGCATTTTTACATTTTTTTTCATGGATCATGTGCCAAAAAAAATTCATAAATATCAATACCAAGACCCAAAAAAAATTTGAACAATTGTTCTATTCACACATAAACCCATCAAACATCATAACAAGACACTTTTTATGGAAAACTTAAACCCAAAATGCAACAAAAACAAATATAAGAAATGTCAAATTCTCAAATTTCAAAATGAAATTGAAACCAAAAAAAAAAATCTTTCCATGTAAATTATATCCATTCAATATTGTTGTTTGTTTCAAACATCGAAATCTCTCATGCACAGTGCTAAAAATTGTTTACATTATCCAAGTTCGAAAAACTTGAATTTTCTTAAACAATATAATTCTTTACAACTTTATATTCATTTGTATGGTTTTAAAAAAGACAGTGGAACTATGGTTTCAATTTCTAAACATCTACGATGAATTCTAAGATGATTATAAAACTTTAGACTTTTAGTACGAATGTGAAAAAAATAATTTATGAGCTTTCCAAATGCCAACAAACTGTCATCCAACATAACTTGAGTTCAAAATAAAACATTAAATGTAATACCTTATTTTCAGGACAGAGCCTCTCGTGGCAGAGCCTCTTGTTTAATGTCCCATCAATTTCGGTCTTCCATCAATTTTCTTCCCCAGTAGGAGTACCAATCGGATTTTCCCTGACGAAGTCAAACAACGGCCACGTTCAGCTGCTTCTTTTTCCAGAGACTTTGTTCTTCATGGCCAACTCCACACAATTTTTATCTTACAAACACGCTGTCATATAACAAGAGCATGTGGAACAGCCATATCAGTTGTGTAAATATGTACCCTAACTCTTATGAAGGGATATTAGCCTAGGTAAAAAATCGTGACAAATAAATTTACAACTAAATATTCTACTGGGGCATCGAGGTGGGCACGCATGTATGTTAGAGGCCCAGTTTCCTTTCCTTTGGGGGAGAGGGAGGGGATTTGGATTTTTGAGATTTTTCGTGTTCCAAATCTGTTTCGTATTGTTCTCTTGAGTTCCTAGTGGGTTCACAACGAATTCCCAATGTTTTCCCCAGATGTTCCCAACAGCACCTCACTTTTATCTCATATCCTTGGCCCAAAGTTGAACCTAACTGGGTGGGCCAAAGGACCGACTTCTATATTCTGTCCTGGGAGCGAAAACTCTATTTGGGGAAGTCTCCAGAGTTTCAGAATTCTTTCATGATGGACCAGTCAAAGAGGCCCATTGCAATCCACAAAAATCTGGACTTGTGAGACACCCACACCCACAACTAATGGAACCCTCTACCTACAACAGGTCAAAAAGTTTTAAAAAACCCTGCTTTAGCCCAGCAATAGAAATCTAACTACACTGACCCGCAACAGCTGCTTTTTTGACGATTTTTTATGTTTTATTTTTCCCTTCCAGGGGTTGGACAATCTTGAGATGGAATATTCCCTTTCCAAAAAGATGCGAAATTTCGCACAGATAAAAACGCTCCGGCGGGGCCCACGATTTCATCCAGTATCAACTTGCCGATATCCATCCGTTGCGGATGTTAACGAAGTCCTACCTTCGAGTGCAGGTGTGCTCCCGTGTGTTATAAGAAGACGCACTTCCCTGCATAATTCCTCACAGTTCTCTTCACAATTTCTCACGCTCTCTCCGCCGCTCGCATCCGCTCAGACTCCCTCCGCAATTCCGGCGTTCTTTCGCTTGCCCAGCGTTCACAGGCGACTGCTTCTTGAAGGAGAACGATTTGGCGATCATGGCGATGAAAATCTTCAAGCTTCCTGCTGCGGTGCTTCTTCTGCTAGTCGTTGCTTGCATCATGCTAGTGGCGGTGCAGGTGACCGAGGCCGCTCGTGAGCTTGACGACGACGACATTATTGGAGGTGCCCTACTGTCTAGTGATGAGCAGGTGCCATCCATCGTCGCAAACACTGCTTTCCAGGTAGCTGCCTGCAAGCTTTTGCGCCTGCCGTGTCTCATCCAGTCGTCTCGCGATCAGCTGGGGTGCATACCGAAGAATGGCTTTTGTCTGGGCAACATAACTGGTTGCTGCAAACCAATGGGATGCCTGATTATACCGGGTATCTGTTACTAAGTGGTGTAGTCCAATTCACTGTATACGTGATAAATAACGTCGTTAGTATGAGAGAATCTAGAGAACGGCGGTTTGTGCATGAGTTCCCACGTAGTTGCTGCATTTTCCAGTAATCTGCATGATGTGCCATCTCTCATGTACCATTTGCCACCAAGTTGGTGGCAAAGATTTTCGGTCTTAGCAATCCTTGTTGTGTGAGAGGCCAGTTGTTATCTTCAATGTGAGAATGATCTCCTTATGTAATGGACCCGTTGTATTTTGCTTTTTAAATTACCAGTCCTACTGCAGACTGATATTTAAATGAATATTGACCGGTCCTATTGCAAACTGACGGGAAAGTCCTTTACAAAAACATGTTCCTTGTTCCTAGATATCACTTGTCTTTTTGTGCACACATTTTTTTCTATGCACGGTTCTGAATGTTCTTGGTGTTCTTTGTGTTTGCTCTTATACATATACATTTTATATTTCGAATGTTCTGTTGTCAAGGGCCAGTTTTAAAACTGAGACTTCTCCCCCCAAGAAGGAGCATCTCAATTACTAGTGGCTGGGATTTCTTGTAGTAGCCACATTTAGGACCATGAAAAGATTTAATATTTGTCCAGGATCATGATGCAAATTAGAGTTTAAAACAAGCAGCTCATTGCAAGTGACGCTGCCCACTGGGGCAGAATCAAATTTCAGACTTAAAACTTCGCTTCCTGAATTTAGAACTTCTCATCCAGATGGACCTCTCACCTAGATGCAATGAAATATGCCCATCCATGATATGCACACATAGCATTCCAAATGTGGCTCACACATTGGGTTGAATTCAAGCTCAAAATTTTGTGCCCAAATTTCTTTCTTATGGGTAGCCCCAACAAGAGGTTTCAAAATCTAGCTTCAAATACAAATGGGCTAGAGGCCGAGTTTTTTTGCAGATGTAGTAAGCCGCCTCCTCAATGACATACATCTGTGATCTTTGACCACATCCAAGTTGGGCCTTGGATGGGCCAAGTCCGCTTGACCTTTTGGATTTGTATTTTGTAGATCTTTCAGACATGTTGGTATAGTGTTGAGAAATGGGAGTTGGCAAAATATCCCAGTGTCTGGGCAGCTTCGGCATAAATTAGATTTTTTTTTATGTTGCTGAATATTTTTTAAGAATGAGACCTTTTACATGAAAAATTTCAAAAATCCAGATTGGGAAGCGACCAGAATTGAATGTTTGCACAGTATAATCAAAGACACTAACGGAATACAAGCTATCCATAAAGATAGCATGAAAATTGTGGTAGCCTCTACCCACTTGGTAAATATATTCCTTACATGTCAAAAAAGCTTAGAATCAAAAATTCACCAACCGAAAACCCCCTCCAAGCAGGGAGGCCCAGTGGGACGCCAAGAATTCTGGAAGGGTCTAAGCCTACACCCTTCTCCTGCATGGAGAACCGGCCATATTTGTTTTTCAAAATAAGTACCCTAGAAAGTTATAAGATATGGTTGATCATTTTGCTGGCATCTCAAGGTTGTAAGCAGTGTTGTGCGGGTATCCAGTTTGCATGGTAAGAACCAGGCCTTAAGGGTCAGGTTCTTGTGACCCAAACTTGACTTGACACAATTTTGTTGGCACTGGAAGCACACAGCTCATTGGGTAATGGCTCTTCCCAATGTTATATGACCATGATCAATATTTTATTCCAAAGGCCAACTCCTTAGGAAGGAAAATAAAGAATCTTTAAGAATTTTATTTTTTTTGAAATTGAATATTTTAAATTAATTAATTGATTGGGAGGCATGTGCCAAACCTGCCAAGGTATTACATATAGTAAAAGAAGGATGGTACCGACAATGAAGCCGCCCCTGAAGCCGCGGACGAACAGCTTTCTGCCCACCAAGGAAAGAAACCAGTCGTCCATGCGAATCGACACCCTGCAAGCTGACGCTGCAGCTTTCTGCCCACCAAGGAAAGAAACCAGGAATGGCCCTCCATCCTATATGTAATTTATGCACCGTCCAGCAAGCAAGCAAGGAGCAAGCGTCGATTTGTATGGTTGGAAGAAGACGAGAAGCTCTGAAAGATTGGAAGAAGAAGAGCGAGATTGTAGAGGCTCCATCTTGAGTTCTCCAGGATTAGAGAAAGAAGAAGACTCCTGGCAGGAAGAAAGTAACCATGTGGAAGAAGAAATAACAGACCTGTGCAAATACGATACGCTTGATGAGATCGGACTGGGAGAACTTGGCGCCGGAGATTCTGACTCTGGTGTTACAATGAGTAGAAGCAGGGAGTGGAGAAAGAAGGGAGTGGAGAAAGAGGAGAAGGAAGACGCATTGTATCGGTAGCTGGAGTTTGCAGCAATTGGCATCAATTGGTGCTGCAGCAACAGGAGGACCAACATTTCAAGTTCTTGATCCTGAAGGCAAATCTGTTGCCATTTTATGGGGCCAAGACCGGCTAAACATTGTTGCTGATCTATCATGCGATTGAAGCTGCAAATAGGCAGATTATGTAATTCTCTTGACAACATAAGTATGTGACATAATCTTTCTATTTGCAGCTTCAATCGCATGTGTGGACATTGTTGAAGTCTAGCTACATCAACTCAAGAATTGTGCAGGCGTGTTAATTCAAACAACCGTTGGTTTGCCTTGCCCAATAACAGCCAAAACGTATGGGAAAGTGTTCCATTTTTGGCAGTTTGACAAGGGCGACACTCTTCCAATCGGCCCACCACAACTGATGATGGCCATCACTGCCGATGGTCAGCTCAGGCTTGCAGCAGGTGAGTGAGCACCTCCTACTCCTCATCCTCTTATTGATCTCCTGCTTTTGCACAATCATCAGTGATGATGAGATTCTTGCAGCAATTCGAGCTGAATCATGGGTTTCTGTTTTGTTTCCGGAAAATACTTTGCTCACTCTGTCATCCGTCTATTTACAGCAACAAGAGCAGCAGCCCGCAAGAGCTGCCACTTTACACAACCAGCTACGATATTTACAGCTGCAGTGTAACCCATGAGCAGATCCGGATGCTCGCCTCATGTTTTGTGAGATTTTGATGTTCACCTCACCAGACGGGGTAGAGAGTCGAGAGAGGAGAGACGCAGTCTAGCAGAGAGACGAGGGAGAGACGCGAGAGATCGCTTGAGAGAGAGAGAGAGAGAGAGAGAGAGAATATGGAGGAAGAAGAAGGCTAGAGAGGAGGAGGTGGAGGAGAACAAGAAGAGTAATGGATTTGTCTTCATTTGTTTGAGCTTTGATGAAGAGAGAGGAGCGTGTTCCGGTGAGAGGAGCAAACGTGTGTGGAAATGGCTTTGGTTTAGTGGTTGCAGCAGGAATTTTGTGGCGGAAGTGAAGATGAGCAGAGGTGGAGAGATTTGCGTGAATAGTGTGCAGAGAGATTAGATTAGATTAGGTGGTTCTATGGACGAGGAGCTAGAGGGACCGGTTCCTGTTGTTTGTTGTCTTCAATGACTGGCGATTCTCCTGGCGCAAGGAAAAAGCCAAGAGGAGAAGCTGCTCTCTCTGACTGTGTCTGCTTTTTGTATTCATCGTCTTCTTCTCAAGGAAACAGTAACAAAAACCTGTGCATTATGCACGGGGCACACACTAGTTACAGTATATGGAATGTTTGGAATGCTCAGAATATTGAAAACAGAAAAATCTGAATACTAAAAATTGAAATTTAAAATCTCTACATGAAATGTCTGAAATTTTTAATCACGTCTCACATCAATGACAACACATCTCACATCAGTGACAAAAGAGCTTTAGTGCAAACCCTGCCTCTTCAAAGAAACTCTCGTCTAGTGTGATCAGAGAAACTCTCATCTCATGTGGTAAGTTCATACAATTCATGGACCCAAAGCTTCTCATTCTTGGATTCCCATAGCTTCCTTCCCCCCATACTACGTTTGAGTTCCAAGACCAGATAATGTCAACCTTGTTCATCTTCTGCTTTTAAAAAGTAAATGGAAACCCAAATAAAAGTCCACCCACTATGAAAGAAGTAGAACAAACGTACTGAGGAAAACAATGTCAGGTGCCATTGCATACCCTCTCAAACACATTTTAAACCAGCTCGCCCTAAAGCTTAGGTATAGTTGCACTGCAATTTGGCAACCTGGGTACCATGCGTTATCCTGAATACTAGCTTCTTGCAAATACTATGCTTACAAATATTCAAAAAACTACAATCCAGTGCTTCTGCATAGTGGATTCTAAAGCATCCTCTGCTAGTTTCTGGAATTGACTACACTCATATGCATTTTTTGAAGACCACTCTAGGGGCATTTGAGGGCTCTAAAACAACAGCCCATAAAACTATTTGCCCATGATTGCCACAGCAGCATGTAGCCTGTTAAAACTTACTGGTGTTTCAATGGGCTAGACTAATGCTATTCCATCGTGCTTTAGGACCTGATACACAAAGACATATGTCTGATTTTAGTTCCAAGCCATATGGAACAGTACAAAGTCTTGGCACAGCAGCAGTTGCAACTTACTGGTGTTTAGGTGGGCTAGATGTATGCTATTCCAACATGCTTTCGCACCTTATACGGAAACAGGCCTGATAAAGATGTGTCTCTGTGGCTTTAAATCTAAACCATATGGAACCATGTTGAGAGGAAGCACAACAGAGAGGAATCCCTAATACATAGAGGACTTGAGACTGAGGAAACCACATATGTCACTAGGTAGAGGAAGACCATACCTGACACAACAAAACCCCGAAGGGTTGACCAGCACTTCCACCGTCTGCAGGTTGCAATTGGATTCAGAATTAAATACAAAAAGTAACATGCCTTCCCACTCCAGTTCCCAACCATGCCACATCAATCAATGGTACACCACCAAATGACTTATTTGCACCTAACTCAAGTCATAGGTGACAGAGTGATGGCAGCCAACCTAACCTGATTATGTTCCACAGTTCACCTTGTTTGGAGAGTGTACCAAACCCTGACTATCTAAACACTGAAAACTTCACTGTTGAAATACAACTGCCAGTAAGAAATACATTCTGATTGTGCTCTCAAGACCACAGTACTAGATTCCACCTGTTAACCTTCAAGCCTCCATTGAGGTAGCTGACTCCATTTATCTTGTTATGGTTCACTGTTACATATGAAGACTACTATGATACACAATAGTGCAGATGACTTCTATATAAATTGGTGCAAGCTACTGCTTTAAAAAGGAACTTGGATGAATCTCAAAATGGACAGGTCATCTCAAAGATTCCTTTTGTATTTGGATCTACAACATCATGTTTCCACAATAGCATCCATGAGACAAATCACTCCCAAATATATGGATCCAAGCTTATGAACAAAACTAGGTCGATGCAATCACTGTTTTGTCATATGGTCCTTCAACTTGCTGGACCAGGTCCCAGTTGCTGGTGCGCCAAATGATTGCACTCTTATCATTTGATTGGGTTGCAAGAAAGGATCATATTGGATCCCAAGTCACACCCTTCACAAGTCTGCAATGGCTCGTGAGAACAGTAACAGGGGAGCCGGTGGCAGCTAGCCACACATAGATGGTGTTGTCAAGGCTGCAGTTGGCAAGCAGAATATTATCTGGTGACCACCCAAGATCCACCTACTTCGAGCAATGGACAAACAGCCAACCATACCGACAATTTAGTGCACACTTTCAGTTCACCTTGGCTTGAACAGAACATACATAACATGCCAAGCTGCAATAGACCATGAGAAATGGACCCAATAGGCTCTTAGGAAGAGGATTTTATCAAGGTCTAAAACCTAGAAGCATCAATCCACTCAACTGTTTCAGAGAGAGGAACTTCTGCATAACACTTGTTCGTAACACAGGTGAAACTGCACCAAGAAACCTTAACTGGCCTAACCCTAACCTGTAAAATTGTTTATCCAGTAAAATTGGTGTTGAAGGCAGAAGGGAAGTACCACATCTGCAGTGTGACCACATAAGGTCAAAAGCACCTTCCAGTTTTCCACATCAGGTGGCTCTCCACTTCCAAACTTCATAGTTCCTAAACCAGGTCTTCTCTCATGAATCAGAATTACCTGGTCATCCAATCCTGAGGCTATGAGCCGACCACATTTTTCCCATCAAACACAGTTCACCGACCCAATGTGGTCTCGAAGAGTAGCCAGCAATTTGTTGACAGATTCACTGGAGCCTGAGTCTTCCTCTCCCAGTGGCTTCATATTCGAAATGCAGACCAGAATTGCTAAACCCCATTGAGTTTAGGAAGAAAACCCTTCTTTCCAAAACATACCAAGATGGCTAAAAAAGCTACACCAATCAAAACTAGCATGCTAACCCATCTGTATATGTATGAGTGTCTGGATCTTTTGCAAAAAAAGGGACACCCAAACTGCACCTATGAATTTGCTTCTTTAAAAAGTTGATGCACAATATTCAGGGTACTGGAAATGCATTGGAAAATGCACCTCCTGCTCCATTTCCAACTACACAATTCTCTTTCCAAACTATTGCCAAATAGTACAAAGATGATATGGGGAGTAGGCAGTCTGAGCACAATACATGCACCCCAAATAATTCCCCATCTGTTGGAGAGATGAAGAGATACTTACAATTCACTTTTTTTTGCTGCAAGTGAGTGAGTAAGAACTTGAGAAAGAATTGGAAACAAAAGTGTGGATGCATGAGGGGGGAGTGTGAAGAGTCTAAAGAAGAACACAGAACTTTTGGAAGGATTAACGTTATTTGGAAAAACAACTTTTGAAATTTTCAACATTTCTGAAAATAATATAACTAGTGTTGAAGTCACGAAGGTAGCAAGATCAAGTCAAGCTGAATCACAAAGGACATGGTAGGGTTTTCACCTAATTAGTAGCTGGTTTGAATCCGAGACCTTTGCAGTACCGAATAGGAATTGTAGAAGTAAGCCATCATCCATGAGAGCAAGTTGTTGATATTTTTCCATCACCTCTTCATCACTTGTGCTTCTTACTCTGCTATGCAGTTATTGGATAATGCAATTGGAATCACAATGCCCCTAGATTGTGATGAGGAACATTGGCTTATGGTTTTGGAAATCTTAACAAATAGAGATTTTATATTGGGGTAATTTGATACAATTTTTGAACAGATCTTGTGAGGTTGTCAAATTGCAGGATCCACTTCACTGAACTTTGTATTTCTCAACATGGAAGGAATTTCAAAAGGATCTACAATTTTGGAATTTGAATTGTTTGGACTCTTGTTTATGAGGTCTGGGAGTTTCTCTTTGGTCTTTTGGTATGTTGTGGTGAACAATGGATTGACCAACGGTGGGCAACTAGTGTAAAAATTGCCAAATTTTTACACACAATCTCAAATAATCTCAAGTTAGGGTACTAATGTATTTTCTACTGTGATTTTGATGGCTTCTTCAAGAAGTTAATTTAATCATATCTTGGTGTTTGGTTGACAATCCTTAACTTTCTTCTATGAAACTTGGAGGGTGGAATTTCGATAGAAAGCCTATGATCCAAGTACTAGGCTATAATTTTGTCACCATGAAATAGTGCTACAAGTCTATGTTTGCTTGGATGATTCATTGGAATAAAACATGTTTGCAATAAAAATAAAACCAAATGACCCGAGCAACAACATTTATAGAGTATAAAAGAGACACAACCAATCTTGGATTCTTAATCATCATCTCATGTTTGATGTTGGGTTCTTCAAAAGCAAATCTCCTCAAATCAACAAGTCTGTGTCATGGATTTTTAGCACCAATGAAGACAACCTCCACATCCTCCTCATCCTGATCTTCACCATGGTTCACAACTACTTCAATTATAACAACATTTTGCCTCTCTTCTTTTGTAGTAGGCACGTGTAATCTTGTCCCTCTATAGAATTTTTAAGTGATCAATGATCATTGAATTCGAAATTGGTTTTGTGAACCTATAGCATCAAATACAAAAGGGAGTCGAAGACATACTCTAGCATATGATCTTTTTATTGGTTTTGCATGCAAGCAAGAGACTACAAAACAATATACTTTTCATTTGGTCTCACAATTTGAAAAATGTTCACCATGTGTTATTATGAACTAACAATGAGTTCATTTTTTGGCATTTCATGAAATCTACCAACGTGTTGCTTGTTCATACTATCCATCTTATAGCTTCAAGACATAACTATTTTCATTGGTTTATTTCATTCTTCATAAGTATTGATGTTGCATTGACATAAAACACCAACAAAAATCTCCTTGTGCATTTCAAAGGCATGTTATTAAGTGGAATATTTCTTTTGCAAAAAGGTTCGGTCTTTCTTTTTTTTTAACTCCTTGTTTCCTTTTTCTTGTGAGATTGGTTGGGAACAAAATTCCAAGCTTAATGGTCATGTGCTTTTGATCTCTCGCTACCTAATCCCAAGAAAAAATGTGAATTCTTTTAAGAATCTTTTTTAATGGGTTTGAGCTCCTTATTAAAGAGAAGTAAGTCATCCATGTACAATTTTAGAAAGACATTAAACAACTCTTGATTTTGTAGAGAATAAATGTTAGGATTTCCTTAATACCATTGAAACCAAAACCAGGAGGAAAGAATTAATTCATGAGTGCACAATATTCATTTGTAATTTTTCTCCACTTGTCAATGTCTTCTCTTTTAAAAAGATCTTGCCACATCAAGGGTTCATCAATGGCAACAATGCATGCAAAGTCAACTAGTCTTGATGGAGTTCCTATTATTTTTGAAATTTTCTTCATTGGTACTTTGGGGGGTAATAACAAATGACACCTTTCCAAGGATGGCAATGCAAAAATTGGTAGGTCCTTGAAAAGTTGACTTGATGGACTAACTTGCTTATTAGTTGTTTTTGAAAATGGAACAACATTAAAAACATCTTCTTGATCAAAGTCAAACTCATATTCTTCATTGTTTTTAAACATTTTTTGAAGTTTTCACCATGTGAAATGACACCATTAAAAGTCACAACTAACGATCAATTTCAAAATCTCATTATTGATCAATAAGTATGTTTTTGAGTTTTGATCATACCCCATAAAAATGCATTTTGTGTTATTTTCATTTAGTTTTATTCTTGGTTGATTGGATTTGAGAGCAAAAACATTTAAACCAAAAGCTTGTGAATTGATTTGTTGTAAACTTTCTCCCACCCTAAACCATTTTAAGCATTACTCCTTGAATTGCTTTGTGAGGAGATCTTGTTTTTAGGTGCACAATAGTCATTATAGCCTTTGTTTAGTACTTTGGTCCTAAATTGCAATGGTGAAACATGCATTGTGTTACTTCCATCCCATGTAAGTAGCACAATGCATGTTCCACCATTGCAATTATATAATTCAATCATTTTTCCACTCCATTTTGCTAGGGTATGTAAATAAAAACAGTTGTTGCTAAATTTTATGAAGGTTCAAAAGCTTTTGAAATTCTTTATATGTGAATTTGACTTCATTTTCATTTCTTAAAATCAAGTGATATTTTTTTCTCATTAGGTTCTTCATGAAAGCCTTAAACTTTTTGAACTTTGAAAATAGTTTTCTTTTATTTTCAAAGCGTAGATGATGATTTGTGAAAGAAGCATGTCAAAGATACAAAGTATCTGGCTTTGCCAAAAGATGGTGACTTGGCCAATCTTCAAATGTAAATATGAATTAGCTTGAATAATTATCTACGTGTGATGCCATTCCTTCATAAATGTTTTCCTATATTTTTTGGCATGGACACAACTTTCATGAAAGGTGAGCTTTTAACCTTGACAATGTTAATGCCCTCCACAAGATTTTTTGGACAAAAACTGCATATTTTCTACCTAGATGACCCAACTATGCATGCCACAACTATATGTTGTTTGATTGCTTAAAAGAAGCAAGATGAACATTTTTTGAAAATATTAAAGGTTCAACCTCACATAATACCCCCAAATAATATTTTTTTGATACGCATGTAATAAAAAAATTTAACACAATGTCCCCCTTGTGACTTCCAATATACACTAATCTTTTAAGCCCATTCACCCAAAACCCGCAACCAGACTCTTTTTACTTACCACACCCGACCCCTCCCCCTCGTCATCTGAGAACTGTGGACGTGAGGCATCATCATTGGTAGAAGACGACGCATCCATTATAGTCCCCCACTCATCATCGTCACTCCCTGCATGTCGTCGCAAAGCCAATGTCGAGGCATCGTCACCATCAATCTCATACTCTGCCACTTCCATGCCTACTTGATGCTACATTTGCGACACTACCACCAACGCCATTCCTAACTCACTCGCTCACACACACAAACACACCTCACCCCAATCCCCGCTCCCACTCAAAAAGCCACCTTCATCCTCTTGTGAAATCCTCCTGGGGGTTGATTTTCTACCTTTCGTATTCGAAAAGACAGGGAAAGAGAGAGAGGCGCAACCTTCAACCCTAGGCAAGAGGAATCGAAGAAAATGCTGCAAACGAAGGATGAAAACCTAATGTACTTATTATGGTTACATTCACTCAAACATGGAAAATTACATCCATGTGAAAATTTTCATTATGTGAACATTTATCACCTCCACATTGGTTAATGAAGGAGACAAAAATTTATCCTCAAGTCCAAATCCTGCACAGATGCGAAGTCTTTTGCCTATGGGCAGAACCAACAAACTGTCAAAGTAGTGTCTTGCTAGATCCAGAACTGAAACCGCAATGATTAAAAACAATTTCTTGAAAACAGGGTAAGGATATTTAGGTTAAAATTTTGACTTTAAAATAATAATGATAAGTATGATGAACTTTATAGTTAAGTTATAAATTCAATTAATTGTTGAACTTTGTACGTACATAGACCTTTGCTTTAATTTGTTAAAGAATGATATACCCAAATAATCTCTAGCAATAACAAACCTTATGATGTGTACATCATGGTCTTCCCAAAAACATGGAATAACTAAAATCTACTACACTATTCTGAAACACAATAAACATAGTTATGTAGCAAATGTTATGAAGGTATATTTTCATATTTCTAATCAAACCCATTGGTTTTGTGGTTGTTTGATGTGTTATCATCAAAATATATGGTGTAGGTTTAGGCTTTGGAAGCCCCAACCTCAATCTCAACTATTCTATGATGATATTAATTCTATAACCTCCATCCAACAACACATTCTCTATAGTATTCTCCTCAATCTATAATTGAATAACTCCCATATGATTATCTAGTGTTATAGTAGTTATTAGTACTTCTAATACTAAAAAACTAACTCTTTTTTTTTGGTGGTTACTTTGTTCAAATTTTGAGTTTTCTCTAGTTTTTGTTTTTGTTAAAGATAATTCTTTAACTCAAGAGATGTTTTAAATAATTGTCCCAAGTTTAAGATATAATTTGTTTCTAGCACCTATTTACTAATATCTTGAAACATATCTTATATTATAATCAATTTTTCTTGTAAATTTACTACCTTTTGAAATTTTTATGTCTCTACAAGAGTAATATTTGGCATACTTGGCCAGGTTGTGTTCCATCCCTCCATGGATGTGGATGGCCCTTTTGTCTAAGATTATGTTTTCTAGATTTGTTGAATTGTTTCCACCATTGACTTCTTTAACCATTCTTCTTTATCCCAGTCAATAGCACTATTTGTTTTCCTTAGCTCTTTATCCTTGAACACATGTTCCTCATTTGCCTTATTTCTTATTGTAACATTAATCCACAATATTCACATTTGTAATGATTTTTTTATTTTAACAACACATGAGTTTTTACTATTGTATAGATTTCCCATGAAACATCTTTTGCATCTCAATAAACCTTGGACAATCTATCATTTTATGTGCATTCAAACCACAGATGTGGCATGCATATGAAGATGTCTTCTACAGTTTTTTACTATGTTGTGTTGCCTCTATGGCTACCATTATGGTTTCATCCTTCTTTTTACATGTCTCCACCTTGTGAATATTCATTCCACAATTTGTGCAATACTTGTTAATCTTCCTGGTATTACTTTGTGTTTTTGGTGTTGCTGCCTATTTACTACTCTATGGTATTGAAAATGCGTTCCTTGTTTTGACAATAGTCATTCCTTCTTCACACAACATCACCGCTTCCTTATGTTGTTATAGTGTTGGCCGCTTCATCCCTATAGTCACAATTCCAATGTATGATTACAAGGCTACCTTAAACAAAATAGTCAAAAAATTGTTTATGGTTGGTACTTGTAAACCATGAGCTAACTTATAAATCCTTTCATAGTAAACCTCCACCCTCTCAATCTCTTGCTTCATGTTCTTTAACTCCATGTATATTTGCTTGTCATTCTGAATCTTTTGATAACATTTGCAAAATGCTTGTGTGAGTTTTGAAAAAGTACAATCAAGAAACTTTAACATGTAATTATGGCACCAATTTGATGTTGTATTTTTTTATGTATAACTAAACGCATTGATGATATATTTTTCAAAAGTTTTTGCATTTTCCTTTACTATAAAATTGAACACTTTGACATGAACATCTATATCAACATTTTTTTTAAGTCAAGGTACTTAAGAGCTATCTTGTTTGGCCTCACATAATGACCATTTCTATTATTAGGGATTCCTATAATTTTAACATATGGTTCTTAATGTCCTCCTCTTAAATTTTCAGCTTTTGTATTTTTGTACCCTCCAGTTGCTATTGAGTTCATTACTGGTCGATCTATAGTCTTGTTTTCATAAATAGTCGTTATTGGATTAGTAAACACCATTTGGGGTGTCCCAACAACTCCAATTGCTACTGGTATTCCCAAGCTTTTACTCAAATTCCTTCCCGCCAAAACCCCTTTAGGTCCACAACTCAAGTTCAATGTAGATCCAATTAATACTCCACCTCTGACAAAATTCATGGTGGGTGCAACAATAGTTTCCACTCATGTGGTTTGTATTACAAAATTAAGTGGTCAAGTAGCCTCTATTCTTAATAGGTTGTCTTTGGATTTCAACAATTGCCACTTCTAACATTATTAGTGCAGCTAAGGTGACTCAAGTTTGACAATTCCCCATTATGTGGTTACCCATTGGTATCCTTTGTGGTGCAGAATGAAGATGTGAATACACCTTTGGTACTCTGCTTTGAAATTGAATGGATGGATTAATTTGTCTACTCTATGGTCCCAATGGCCTCCCAACACCATTTTTTCAATCTATTCTGGATTATAGGAATTCCTAATTCCTACTCCTATGATTGATCCACTAATGTTACTTCCACATCTTGTAGCTCCACATGTTTAGTAATGCATGCTTTGATGTGAAAAGGCATAAAAGGACAATCCATGATTGCATGTCCTTTTTCTTCACAAAATGCATAGATTTTTAAAAATAATATGGTTACCTCTAAATCCGCATATTCATGATCCCTGGTTTCGATTGTGTATCTTGTTTGATCCAACTTTGGATTTTTTTAATGTGAATATGAGTGTTGTACACATCCAACACATTCGCCTATGCCTCTACATATTCAAATTATCTTAAGTAGTTTTCCTTAGTCTTTTCAAACACATTGATATTGTGTTTTCTTCCACCTCCCATTCTTCCACTAGTTCATAATAATTTAGAGATGCAGATTGGCACACAAACCTAGATTTATCCTCCTATAATATCCCTTCCTTGGCTAGTCACCAATTTTGGACTTGAAATTTCCTACGGTTGGTAATACAAGGTCCTTGTTCCATCTTGATTTTTGTGACTTTGAACCACAAATTGTGACTGAAAAATATACTACACTCATTCATTTGGGTGAGTATTCAACTACATCTCTTTCTATGAAGATCAACATCCATAATTGTGTCTTCTTTGAAGACCACTAGTCCATACTTCACACCTTTCCACCTCTTGTGGTAGAAACAACTTGTGTCCTATAATCTTTTTCAATTCTCAAAACTCATTTGTCTAACATCAAATTGTGATATGGAGTTCGTGTAATTCCCACATACTCCTTTCCATTTTCATGATTGTCTTTTATTTCTCCTTTAGGACCTTGACAATTTGCCTCCAAATCCAATTGCCATTGTAAACTTTGAGTCACCATTGGATTCATCTTGTTGTACAATCCTTTCTTCTTTAGAGTCTGTAAACCACGTTGTAGTTTTCATGGTTTCAACTACTTACACCTCTAGTACACTAGTAGAAAAACCCCATTTTTCAACTTGTTTTAGGCAACTAAAAAATAGTCACAAAAGACATGCCTAAGACAAGTCGAAAAATGGGGTTTTTCTACTAGTGGTACTTTCTAACATACCCTTTCCAAATTTGAATTGAAATTAAACCATTTTTCTAAACACCTTCATCTACAATGCAAATAATAGAAAAATGCAAAAAACCTCATGTTCCCTATCCAAGAAAAAAAATCCCCAAAGATGGTCACCAAATGGTAGATGTGAATTTAATTCTTCCAAAACAATATTACTATAACAACAATTTCTTCACAACAAACATATATTCATTCATAACATTGCAATAATTGTAGACACTCATACATCTGCAAGTTAGTAATACATCAAATTCATGGTTATCTTTGATAACCAGAATCTATAATCTAGAACACAATGGTTGAAAATTACAACAAAATTATAATTCATTTTCATGAAATTAAAGACCACAGATGATTCACACATCAAATTACAAATAGAAACTCATAGAAAATTTTGTTTACAAAATATAGCAAAACCCATGTTCTATGGAAATGTAATCAAAACAACAAGTCAAAGTTGTGGTATCCAACATTACAATCTGTAGTTTTTTTAACAAAACATTTACCTTTTCTCTTTTATTCCAAAAGTGTTTATACAAATGTCCTCAACTTCCTAGAACTCCCACTCTTGGGTAATCCCCAAGTCACCATCAACATGAACAACAAAACAAAACTCAACAAAAATTCAAACCCCCAAATGTCCAATGGCCTATTCCTATCCATAATGCCTTGTAAGTCCAAAAACTATGTAATTTGCCTACTCCTTTAACAACGATATGTTTCTGGACGTAGTAAGGCCCCAAAGAAAGTCTTGAAACATTTTCCATTTATTCCCAGGCTAAAGCAAATGAATAGAACACCAAACCTCTTAAAGCTCATGAGGTGGCACCATACCAACAAAAGTTATGATGGATTTGTTTGGCATGCAACTGATTCAAAGGCATGGGCACACACCAACAATTCTTGGCCAGAATTTGCAATTTGACCCTTGTAATATGTGACTTAAGCTCACTTTAGATGGCGTGAACCCTTTGGGGAATCAATCCACCACTTGGTCTACATGGCCAATAATCATAATGAACTACAATATGCCTCCATGGTTAACCACTAAAAAGTTCTTTCTAATGTTGGTTTGACCCTGGGGAAAGAGTTAGTTACGAGAAATAATATAGATGTTTATCTAGACCCATTCTTGGAGGAGCTACAAGAGTTGTGGAAGGGGGTGGTCGTCTAGGATGGGACAAATCTAAAGAGGCACCAACAATTTTCATTGTGAGGGTCAATTCATGATTTGCTTGCCTATGGATTACATTTTGGCCAATTTACTCAAGGTTATAAAGGGTGTCCCACTTGCAACCAAACACATGTAGTCGTCATTCCAAATGGCTAGGAAAACAATATATGCAAGTCACTGTCAGTGACTATGGCTTAATCACCCTAATTGGTCAAACACAAGTGATTTCAATGGGAAGTTTGGGAGAAGGACAACCCCTTCAGTTATGAGGGCATTTGAACATTTGGAGCATACTAATGCAATTGAGGAATGGAAATTGAATGACAGGAAAGAAGATTCATACCCATTCATAAAAACAAAAGCGAAGCAAAGGAGCACTTTGTTCGGATTGCCATATTGGAAGGTTTAGGGTTCTTGCCACTTTATAATTCAAATTCTGGTTTTTAAAAGGGCAACTATGGGTAATAAAAAAAAAACTACCTTGGACATGTTGATGTCTCTTTAAATCTATTGGGCTAATTTTTGTTTGGTGGTCCTTGTAGGACTTAATGATACATCACATGTTTGATGTTATGCATTGTGAACAAAATTTGGTTGTTAATGTCTTGAAGACAATACTTGGTGAGAAAGACACGAAGAAAGTGTGACATAATTTTCAAGCCTTAGGTATTTGTCAATCTCTATGGTTCAAGCCCCATAGGCAACAAAGTCTAGTGAAACTATAATGCCTATAGCCCCACGGTGATGCCTAAAAAAAAGTGAGTTTTTTTTCTAGACACTATCGCCAAGCTCAAATTACCAATTGGATATGCTTTTGGATTCAAAAAGCACATCGTCAAAGGTAAGTTTTGAGCTATAAATCCCATGACTACCATGTTTTATTGCAATAGATCCTTCCAATTTATATGCAACACATGATGTCTAAAGATCATGGGGTAGCCATCATACGGATATGTAGACTATTTAGGCTCCTTCGCACCAAGGTTTATGATCCAAGGACATCCTGGGTTTTGAAAGCTGGAACAATAACCACATTATGCCTTCTTGAAAAAATATTCCCTCCAAGCTTCCTTGATTTGATGACACACCTTGTAATTCATTTGGTTGATGAATTTCATATATGTGGGCCCATACATGCTCATTGGATGTATCCAACTGAATGTGCAATGAAAGAATTGAAAGACTATGTGCAAGCTAGAGGGGAGTATGGCAGAAGGGTATATTTTTTATGAGGCCTTAGGCCTCTACACAAAATGCGTGTAGAACTTTGGGGCAACTAATAAGCGTATTTGGGATGCAAATGAAAAGAATGGGGTAGTTGGGGAGGCACTTAAAGGTTAGCCAAAATCCCACGACCTAACATTGCAGTTATGAAACATTGTACATTTGTACATTTGTGAAAACCATAATACATCGGCTCCATGGCTACAGTAAGTTGTGAATTTTTTCTTTCAATGCCCCAAGGTAGTCTAACTTGCACATGTGGCTAGGTTGCATAACATATTTGTTCTTTTTTGATCCTCTACAATTGGGTTTTTAGTGTCTATCAAAGTTTATGCAATTCCTTGATTATTGTAGCCTATGGTATGATAGTTCAAATTTTAATTAGTTTTACATGTATGTAGAAGGTATAAGCTTCTATAGGAAAATGAGCTTGAAGGTCAAGAAGGTCTTCCTAGCTTCCCAAAATGGTTGCAAGAGATTGTGGCTTAGTGATGATGGGGTGCTTGGAAGCGAAAATGAGGTAGAATTGTGGAATTTGTCAATCCCTTTTTCATTTTAACACAATCTTTCAAAAGTATGTAAGCTTATGGGAACCACCTACAAGTTATTGACTAGCCTAGTGTAGATGGTATGGTAACATATGATTTAGGTGTGTTGGGTGAGTTTGAACATTTTTTAGTTGCCACCTGAGATAATCCACATCCAAGCTCTAAATCAGTTAATTACATAGGGGAATGTTCGAAAATTTTACAACTAAATTATGGGCACACAAAGGTGGGAATGCTACTATGCTCATGGGTACAAGCAAGGACACAAGGTGCGCAAGTTTTCATGAAGAAAGATGAATTTGGTTTTAGACTTGTGTTAAGGGAGTAATTATTTATTATAAATAGTTAATTAATTAATACTTATTTACATGGTTACTTTCCTAGGATTTATTAGCTAATGGGTAATTAGCTTGTGGACACATGTCACTATTTAATTATTTTTTTGTTTTCAAAATTAAAAAATTCATTGGATTAATCTCAATCATTAAAGTTTCTACCATTAAGATGATGACACATGGCACACCATGGAACCTTCATTGACCATTTGACACATGTCCTTTTAAACCATCAATTATATAATGACATGTGGCAATTAAAGCCCACTTATTTTTAATTTTAAAATATTAATTAATGAAATTTAAGTCATCCAATTTATGGCTAATAAAATGTTGACACGTGTTGCCTAGGTAGGTAGGTAGGTAATTATTAAACCTTGTAAGGTAATTAGGTTTATTTAAGCATGTAAATAGGTTGAACATAGTTAAGTTTAGGCTATAGGTAAAATTAGAATAATTCAATTTTATTTTTAAGATTAACCATTTCATAAAGGTCAAGCTTTATTTCTTTACTCATCCCCAATGGTACTTTGTGTTTTGTTATTTCAAAGTTATTGTTTTCTAGTTACATTGAGCCAAATAGAATTGGAAGCCAAAATTATGAGATAAAAAATTCCATTGCAAATTTCATGAACCAACTTAGTTGCACATTAAATGCAATTAATGTGTTAGAGTATAGTAGCCAGGGGAAGGTTTTGTTCCTTTTGGTGTCCATACAAAACTTGAAGCCCTCCTTTTGGGCATAGATATCTAACACACTAAGAATTGTCAAAAACATATTAGAAATGAGAAAGTTATGACCCCCGAAAATAAAGGGGGTCAAAAACTCAAAAAAAAAACCATTGAACACTACAAAGGCCGATTCTTAAACACCTAGAATTTTTATTTTTATTTTTTTGGCCATGAATTGTAGAACTTCATATGGCGTTCCTATAGCATTTTAAATCATTTAAAATGAATAAGAAATAAGAAAAACGATTTGTAATTTGTAATTTTATTTTTCTTATTTTTTTCTTGTTAATTTTTCATTAGTCCTTTTCTTTTGCACTTCAAAGACGATTGAAGAATTTTTTAATAATTATGACTACTTAATGAAAATATGGTTTTAACATTATTATATAACTTAAACTAGTAATTAACTTAAGATGTTTGTGTATTTGTAAGTTAATTTCTGTAGCCTATTTACATTAATATTTTAAATTAAATAATAAAATTTAAATATATAATACCTATGATACATATAGTTGATTATCATTATAATTATAATTGATAATTGTGAATATTTATTCTAAATTTTAATATTATCATATTAATTGATTCTAAATAATGTTTTGTTTAATCAAATTTACATTTTTTGAAATAAAATTTAAAAACTTGCAATATATATGTAAACCATGGTTTAATTTAGTTTAATTTAATTTATTATAATTTAGTTTAGCCATATTTAATTTAGCCATTTTTATTTTTAGCTAAATTATTTTACCCATAAATAACTTAGCCATAAGTAATTTAGCCAAACTCAATTTAACTATTATTAGTTTGGCCTAATTTATTTTAGCCATAATTAATATATTTTAATTTATTTTAACCATAAATAATTTAGCCATAACTAATTTAGCCTAATAAATTTAACCATGGTTAGTTTAACTTAATTTAATTTAACCATAAATATTTTAACCAAATAGATTTAGCCATGGTTAATTTTAACCACAATTATTTTAGCCTAATTTAGTTTAACTATGGTTAATTTAACCTAATTTAATTTAGCCATGGTTAGTTTAACGTTTTTGTTTATTTAGTCTAGGTTGGTTTAACCATGGCTATTTAAGTTTAGGTTAGTTTAGATTAACCTAAGTTCACGTGGGGTTAACCTTAAAATTAGAGGCACATAATATTATTATACATAGCCTATGTAAATATATTAGGTATAATAATTTAAGTATGTATAAATTTAAGCCATCATCTTTATGACACGTGTTCATGTTGTACACATTTAGTTGCACACACAATCGTATGGCTGAAAAATTATAAAATACCAAATTTATAGTTGCAAACATGACTGAGATAGTTGCAAATGACAACCAATTGCATGCCAGTTGCATAGTGACTGGTTGCAAATGACATGATTTCTAGTAGTGATAATTAGTTTTGTTGTTTTGATGTTTTTCCCATACTTTTCATGACTAGATTAAAGTGTTGAACTTAGATATGAGTAAATCTAATTGACCATAATTTATTAATATTAGTTTCATGATATGATTTAGTCCAAATTTTGACTAGAATATAGAGTAGGAATTATGTATCTACCATTAGGTGACCATCCCAAGGCTTGAATTCAAAATATTGTCTATGTCTTGTTGTTAGAATTTTTGTTTCTAAAAATTGATAATGAAGTTCAATTTTCATTTCTTGCATTTTATCCGAATCTTGATCATAAATTTTTGTTCAAGAAGTAGATTTAAACATAGTAACTAATCATGAGGATTTTGTTGTAATGTAAAAGTTTGTTCAGATTTGAGATAAAAAGTGGAAAATTTGAAAATAGAATTGTAAATAAAAGTCCAAAGAGATAATTTATATCAAGTTATAGTACATGAACAAGTGGAAAATGGTTGTGCCATAAACAAGAATTTGAGTGCAAATAAGATAGATTAGCAATTTATAACACCTAAAAAAGTTTCTCAATCAAAACAAAGACATCTATGGATAGAAGAGAGACCTGTAGGCCATCGAATGCCTCAAGTAACACGAATAATTTCTTGTGAAGTGCAAATTGGTGAAATACAAAAATGCACTAACAATCTGCAACAAAATTCCAAGAGAGAAGAAAGTTAGATACAAAATGCAAACTCACCAGTTGAGTTTAGACCAAAAAATCGAGAATTTGGACTAGACATGGAGTTATGCTATTTGTTATCAAGAATTGGAAATGCTTGTTTGTCACATGAAACAACAAGTGTTGGATGTCTTAAACCTTTTTTTCCACTTTTATGTGCAATTAAAAAAAAGGACACAATATTTTAGCAATAATGATTTGATCCCAAATTTAAGTCCATGCATCTAATTAGCGTTTATATGGGTTGTGAGAATGCAACAATTCTAGTTACTATAGATGATGAATAGGTGTTGCTACCTTTGTTGATGGACACTAGAAGAAATTTTGTCCTTTGCAATCAAGAAATCAATGACTAAATGTCCTAAATGATTAATAATTGACTATAATAATAGGATATTACTTCAAATCCTACATGTAAAAATTTGTAGTCATATATTAATGGTGCATTTGACTAGTAGATGATGATGTGGTAAAAAGAAAATTGATGTCATTTTTTCATTACAGGTTTTCATCCATATGGCATTCACGATTGATGACAAAATGATGTGTCATCTTGCTTATATAAAATAATTGGTGTCCGCACATGCTTGATCCGGTAATTCGTGATTGGCTGGAACCCCCCCCCCCCCCCCCCGTCCCTTGGGAGCCGTGAGTGGAAGTATGTGGGCCCTGCATCCCAATCACGAACAACCCATTAAATTAATAGTGTCTTTGCCAACCTTTAGTGGGAGGGCTCATTTGCCAACTCATGCACTACACTGTTATGTGCAAGAAGACAAGCGAAACAAGTGCCGGACAAAGCTCGATTTGGAGGTAGGTGGGGTGGGGGTGAGGAACAAAGACTTTTGGAAAGTTGAAAGCTCACCCTGGCCCCACCCCCCAAAAATAGACCAAAATTTTTCAGAGTGATGAATGTGAATGACTCAAAACACCTTCACCGTTCCTCAATATGTGGTCCCACAAAATAAAAACATATGAAGAAGATTTGGAGCATTTTGTGATTCAGGAACATAGAAACAAAAGTCTGGAGGAATTCGGTTGGAGAGAAATTTTTGGTAGTCGTCCCCAAAACCAGAAGAAGAAGATGATGATGATGATTTGGAGTATTTTGTGATTCAAGAACGCAGAAACAAAAGTCTGGAGAAATTTAGTTGGAGAGAAATTTTTGGTAGTCATCCCCAAAACCAGAAGAAGAAGATGATGATGATGATTTGGAGCATTTTGTAATTCAGGAACACAGAAACAAAAGTCTAGTGGAATTGGGTCGGAAAGAGATTTGATGTAATTAGTCTCAAAACCATAATTTGAAGAAGAAAGTTTGGAACATTTTGTGATTCAGGAACACAACAAAAGAAGTCTAGGGGAATTGGGTTGGAAAGAAATGTTGCACTTACAAATGTTATTGCAAGGGAGTCACATCCTACTTATATAAAATAATTAATGTTTATCCGCAAGTTCTTGATTCGGTAATTCGTGATTGGCTAGAGCCCCCCCCGGTCCCTTGAAAGCCCCTGACCAAATTATCATGACCTTTTGAATTTAATATATTTATGCATAGTGGAGGTATCCACAAAGTCAGGAAAAGACAACACCAATACCCTAAGTTTGGTCATAAATAGGGTGAGACTCAAAGAAAACCTACCAAAAAACACATTAGCATTCAAGGGTAGGTGGGGGACCTCTAAAAGCCATCAATTTTGACAGTTTTTTGAGTTTCACCCTTGACTTCTTTTATACTCAATGCCTCCATGCTATATTTTCATTCTTCCTACCTATAGAACTATTATGCTAAAATTTTGCATTTTGTACCGAATTTCAACATTTCATATTGAGACTTATTAAAAAATTCCTTACTTTATGGATATCACTAAAAGAGATATTAGGGGGTGAAAGGAGGCCCAAAGACAGGGTTAAAAAAGGGTGAATTTGTAGATTTTTTGTAGTATATCGCAAATGTGGCCAATCAAAAGGAATTATTTGGGGAAGGTTTCAAAGGTGATAAAACCTTTTTCCTGATCATAGTTGATAGTATGAATAGGCAAATAGGAAGCCAAAGGCAAATTCCCAATGCACTTCCCCATTTGATGTGAAAGTTGACCCTACAAAATGGCAAATACAAAGTAATGAGAAATTCTTCATGCATTTTTTCATGGGATGCAAAAGTTGATATATGAAAAGGCAAAAAAATAATCTAATGGGAAATTCTTCATGCATTTCCCCATGTGAGATAAAGTTGGCAACATGAGATAAATAAGAAGCCAATGGAAAATTTGTTAAACATTTCCCCATGTGATGTGAAAGTGCAAACATAAGGACCAATATGAATATGATGGAAAAACATTGATTAATTGAAAAACACAATTTTTAATTTTTTGAAATAATTATAAGTGATGAAAGTCATTATGTTTCACTTATATAAAATAATTGGTGTCTGTTTGCAAATGTGGCCAATCAAAAGGAATTTTTTAGGGAAGGTTTCAAAGGTGATAAAAGCTTTCTCCTGATCATTTTGCCTGCAAAATGGGTTTACCCACTAGTTACATACATAATGTGATCATAAAATTACTTTATAATGATTCAAAAATGACTATCAGTATAAGTTCACACATAAGGAATTATGACATATAGAGAACTAATTTCAATTAATATTATATATATAAGTAATATAAGAAAAAATAATTATATTTTTCTTGAATATACTTGATATATGATCCATTTATAAATAATTTATATGATTAAATTAATTATCACACATTGAAACAAAAAATTATTAATAAAAATCATATATTAAAATTATTATTTATATTATAGTTTAAAATAAATAAATAAAATAAGATATGGTAAAATAATTTATTTTTAGATTAAAATTTTATCATCAATTTAAGTAAAAATTTACATACTATATGTATATAAATAAAGATTACACATTATATTAAAGTATATGTGTTAAATTGAATAAATTTTATAATTTCAAAAAATTATTCAATATTTAATAAAATTTAGAAATTAACTTAATATGACTAACATAATAAAAAATTATATATATTTAAATATTATAATTTATTTATGATCAATTTATAAATATTTTATGTGGATATATATAATAATTTTTGTACATTATTGAAGGAAATTTATGAATAAGGTTTTCATTCTTTCATTTGGAAAAAAATTTCAATAAAATATGACTCATCAAATTTGATTTTACGTGTAACGTTTAAATGAAGTATGGTTTAAATAAAATAAACATTCAATTGTTTACACAACAAGTGAGGTGGCTTGATGGTAAAGGAGTTCAATTCCATCCTTGGGGTCCAAGGATCAAACTTCACAAATGACATTGTTGTGGTCAATGATGGAATATTGATTGAATATTCCATACTTAATAGGTGTTTACCTAAGTAGATTAGGTGGTCTACTTAGTTATTTAAACTAGTTTTTAACCTAGTTTAGGTGGTAACACGTGTCAACAATTGATAGGATGAAAAATAATGAAATTAAAAATATATCTTATTATTTACATTATAATAATATGAATTATTATAATTTGTATTAATAAAAAATAATTTCACAATGATTAAACTATCACTAATGAATGAAATGTGCCACATCATTGTGCCACATCATGTCTTAAATGACTATTGTCCTCAAAGACTCGTTTATAATGACTTTAGGGCTATTAGTCATTTTTGTCCTTTATGATTAGAATACCAATCATAAATTTAGTCATATATTTGAAGATTTCATCTAGTGGAAGGTCTAAAAGTCATCATTGCCATTTGTTGAAAAATCTCAAACATTTGAATCCCCATATGGTGGCAATCTTGGAGATTTATTTCGCACCATCAACATAGTTGCAAACAATGGACATAAATTGTTGGAAGAAAGTTTTATGGGTACTATCAATATCCAATTGATGTAAAAACTCGCAAATGTGCCTTAATTTGGTGGTCGATTGAAGACCACCAATTTCCCATAATTATTACATTGGCAAAATAGATTTTGGGCATCTTAACTAGTGAAATTGAAATTGAGTAAATTTTTTCAATTGTTGGCATTTTCACCACACTTCATAAAATTTTCCTTTAGACATAAAACCTTTAACAAATTGATCTTTGTCAACAAGAACTAGCCTTCTGACCCATGCATTAGGTGCCCTAAGTTTTACAAGCTTCCATTTGCATGTGAAGTTGAATAAATTCTAGCGGAAAAATTAGATGTTGAACTTGAACATGAGGTGCAACATGAAGAAATTGGTGTGATCTTGTGATTGGTAATAGCATTTGAGCGATTCTTGTGATGACACTAATGGATAGTCATCATGAATGTGTTGTATCCATTTTTTTCCATCACAAGGGGTTAGGCTTTTCATAAAGTAACATGTAATTTAACTTTTCATAGAATAACATATAGGAATACCAATTGTAATCTTTTGTAATTAGAAAAATGGATAGAGGAAATGATTACAAATCTGAGGTTCCAAAGCTCTCCAAGTCCTGCAATTATAATAAGTAGGATGATATCTTGGATTTAAAAAAGTCATAAAAGTGGGGCATTATGAGAGTCTAATCCACTTACCTATTTAAAAATTAATGGAGCAAAACAAAAAATTGTATTACAATTTTGTTTTTAAATTGTCTTGATAATTTTTTTGCTATGCTAGTTTTTTGTTGTTTTACTCTTCTAATATTGTGTCTTTAGGTGTTAGTAGTTGGTCTAAAGTGTAGATATTTTGGTACTTGGAAACTATATCAAGGTTCTATAAAAAAAAACTCAACGAACTAGGGTTCGATCAAAGGACCTTCAAACATTCAAAGATATACCCACATTGGTCTATGTCAAAGAGCTTAATGGCTATAACAATTGGGTGAATATATGTACAAGGGGATTTGTAAAATGACCATGACATATACTCAATTGCGATAATTTTCAAACCTTTGATCATGTTTCATATCTACCTGATTCAAGTTTCTTAAACCTTGGAACCAAACGATTTTTAAAAATTGAAAAATTGAAAAAAACCGGACCTAATTGGTTTTTTAAATTATTTTTCTTGGAAATTGGACACAACTATTAATTTTTTTCCTCACTCCACACCACCTACGACCCTTGACCAAAACTCAGACCACGAAATTTAAGTACCCATTTTGCATGGTTTCAATATTCATGCTTTCATAAGAGCCAATCATTAGGTAATGAATTGTTATAGCTTGTTTGTTCTTTTTCATTTTAGACTAGCCAAAGATGCTTAACAATTTGCATTAGGAGAAAGATAAGATAGTACCTAGTAGTAGGTGTAAAGAAAAAGAAGAACTACTAAATCAAATATATCTGAAAAGACCCAAGGTTGTTTTTTCTTTTCCTTCTTGCATATGTTCTTTTCTTTCTTTCTATTTTTCGAGAAGGGGATTAAAGTTAAGAAACTAGATAATATTTGGTGAGTGGTGGGGATGGTTACTTCAAAGACATAGACAAAGATCGAAACTTGTCATCTTTCAAACATGAGAGAGATGGCAATGGGCAATAATGGAACTTCCACAAATGCAAAGGAATTGTAACAGATGAGAGGAGAAAGGGAGGAAGAAAGGCTTTGAAGCACAAGGTTTTAATCTAGGAAGCACTGCTACTTCACGATGGAGCTCCTTGACCATAGTAGCCACAACCGAACCCACCATTGCTAGCAAGTTGGTAGTAGGAAAGTTTTCATCTTGTTTTTGGGGGGGGGGGGGGGGGGTGGGGGGGGTGTTTGCTTGGGGTTTTGCTTCCTAGGGGTTTTTTTTCCTCCTTCAGATGGCTCTTTTTTTACGTCCCCCATCGGTTCGAAATACTCCTTGTCCTCATTGTTCTGGTCTTTACACTTTAAGCGGCCTCTCGAAGCATGTCAAAAATGTTCACCCTCTTGTTAACCCCATTCCCTAGGCTAGCCATTTTTTTTTTGTAAGCATCCTCCCTTCCGATGCTTCTCCCTAGTTTTATTCCTCTTGCTTCTTGGGGTTGGCTTCAAGCCTAGTCTAATTCCATTTTGGGACTATTTGAATCTCATTTCACATGCCTTTGTTTGTTTCATAGGATCCTTCAAATCATCCAAGACGAGGTTAAGCAAGATTTTTGCTTACCCTTTGACCAAATGCCCAAGACTTGACAAATGAGTTAACGTGGTACCTATTCCTCTTGTTGCCACATTGGTGTTTACATTATACTTGAGATGGTCGTTCGGGTCAATGAAAGGTTTCTGTTCACCTCAGGAGGTTTTTGGCAAGTAATTGGTTTTCATTTCAAGAGGAATCTTCACGTGCTTCTTATGGGCCCTGTTCTTTCCATTCATGCGTAGATTATTCAACCATTCATTTTTGTCAATGTCTAACTATATGATGCGCTCCTAAGTCCCTTGTTGAACCCACTTGAGGGTTCAACTATGTAGAGTTGTGGAAAGTTGGGACTTCAGGCACGCTCCCAACTTCCAGCACTAGAAAAGGGTAGAGGGTCGTGCTAGAAGTCCCGGGATTAGACTAGGAAGAGGGCAAGCTATTCACTTACTCGAATCTGCATCAAAACCAACCACAAGTTGGTTAAAACTCATTTTGCACCCTTTGGGTGTTGGGACAAGTCACGGGCAACCTTGGACTCACTTGACTCACCACGGCCCGGACTCGGGGGAAGCCACCACCTTCCTCCATATAGTATTCTCTACAGCTCTCCACCGAGGCTACACCCAAATGGCACATTTTCTTGGGACTCCCAAGTTGGAGTCCCGAAATTGTCCCGAAATTGTCCTAGTTGGAGTCCCGGGACTTTGGGAGCTCATAACTCCCGACTGCAGAGTCTGATCATGACGAGGTCTAAACCAAAGTTGTAGCCCTCGTCGAGATATTTCCAACGCTGTGTCGCACTCTCAATTCGAATGTCGGGAAGAGGTCGATTCCCGACTTTTAGTGGTCGGGAGTCAAACTGCCAGTTTGACTCTCGGCCCTTCTTTTGCCCATAACTTGGGCTGCAGATGTCCAAATGACCAATGCGAGGCCATTTTCGATGTCTACGCTTCGAGACCTTTCCAATGACACTAAGAACACCTCAATGCAAGGTGTTTTGGGCCTTGCTGTCGAACTCTAAACATTCGAGAGTCCCGGAGGACTCCAAGTCCCCAACTTTGGGAGTGTTGGGCTTCACCCCCACACTTAGCCAAAGTGGGGTTGCGACACTATAGGAAGAGCTAGTGAATACAATCATGTAGCCAAAGCTCTCTAACCCATGACACTATTTATTCCTTCGGACGACCACATTGTTGCCTTGCACCCATTGCACCCCCCTCCTTTAGACAGTGTCCCTCCACTTATGTTTGACTATTAGCCTAAACACACTTTTGTCTTGTATAGGACTCTATTTGCCCAAGCTTTAACCATTACTCCCCATTTTGTCTTCAAGGGCTTTTTGGGATGGTATATGAACATCTTTCAAGATGCTTCATACTAAAGGATTCATCCTTAAGGTTTTTGAAATTATGCCAAGTTGCTACTACTATTGTTCGTGGGGATATCCTTAGGTTGGTGGCCCTAATGTTAAGGGCTAACAAATTGTTGGCGATGGCAAAACACACTGGTGGTCTTCGTCCTATTGCCATGAGCGAGGTGTTTTTTTAGCTTATTAATTGTTGCATAGTCTTGTTGCTTCGAGGGTTATTTCAAGAACACCTATCCTCCCACTAGTTTGGAATTTCAACCCCTAGAGGCTATGATGCCATCCTTTTTGGCATTCGAGCCCTCCTCAACCTACACCTTAATTGGGCCATGATGGAGGTTGACATCGAAAATGTTTTTTATAACATTTTTTGACCTATTAATTCTAGAGAATTGTGTGACGCCGAGGGGCCTTTAATGAACATTGTCCCCTTTACCAAGTTGTTTTATGGCATTCACTTTTCTTTTTACTACCAACATCAGCATGGCTAACATGTGGAAAGGGTTCACCATTATCAAATCAATTTTAGGCATGAAACAAGGTGACTCCCTAGGAGGTCCATTATTTGTTTTGGCCCATAATTCAACTTTCCTAAAGACCATTGCACAGGCCCCTAGTTGCATTTTCCCATCCCTAACAGATGATACCCAGATCATGGGGCCTTTGAGTGAAATTACCTACGCCTTTGACCACCTTTCAACCTAATTAACCCTAGTTGGGCTTAGGGTCAAGGTGTCAAAGTGAAAGCTTTGGAATCCATCAGAGATTTTTTAAAGCATAAAGATTCTTCAAGGCTGCACCTTGGTCATAGATTGCTTACGCATTTTGGGTGTGCCAATGGGTTCTTAGGATTTTACCACATATTTTTGGGATGAGGTTTTATTTCAAGATGTGGTGCATATTAACGATCTTCCCCTCCTGGGAGATGCACAAGTTGCTTTGGGGATTTTGTCCTCATGTGTGACTTGTTAATATTCTTATTTCACACAAATAATACTTCCTTCTTCCTTCCTATCTCTTTTGGTAGGTTTTGACAAAAGAGTTATGTAGATATGTGGGGACATTATGGGTTTAAGATCATGGGATTTTTTTCAAGGCCTTTTAGTTAGGCATCAGGCTTGATTACCAATATCCTTTGCTGGTATAGGTTTTTTCTCTATGGAAAATTATGTCGCATCTGTTTTTCTAAGTTAAGCTTTGGTGGTTTTGTATTTGTGCTCTAGGTTTCATATTCTCGATAGACCTATTTTGGAGGAGTAGGTTTCTCAAGTTGAGGGTGGCCCACACTTGCTTCAGTTTTGTTTACATGTAACGCAAGATGACCTTCCTTTTATAACTAAGGATATGTACCTTTTTAAAAAAAAAGTTTGGTAGCTACTAGCATCCTAAGTCTACATGCATTTTTGATGGATTTCTACCACAACACATCCCTTAAGTTTATATTAGAAGATGACTCCATTTCCTTAGCATCTAGAGCTCACATTGGTTTTTGTTCGAGCAAGGGGGTAAGGCTATGGTTGGTTGTTAAACCATCTATCCATTCATTTCGCATCGCACACTCTACTTTCACCTCAGTGTTGCATTTTTGTTTTGGTTTGATTCATCCTTTGGCATTTAGTCTTTTCATGTGTGAGTACGAACACAGGTTGAATGCATTGGCACACATTTAACTCATTGCTTGCTTGGAGGTCAGCAGATAACCACACATGATGCCATCCAAGATGTCATGTATGCTTTCGCTTGAAAGAATGGGCATGTTTTATGGAGAAAGTGGTGGTAAGCCTTTACGTCAAAAATTTCATTATAAGCTTATCTCTACATGACTTGAGAGGACTAGGTGTCATGACCATGAAAAATTACAAGAACATGAATTAAGTTAAAAACATAACAAGGAAACCAAATCATAAGAAATGAAAATTTTAGTTTAATCCAAGACTGGAAACATAAAAACACAAGGTAAAAACATGGTATATGTTAAAAATGATTCAAACATAATTTTATTCTAATAACGTATGAAAAAAAAGGCTATGATAAGAAAATGTATTCAAAACTGATGTTGAATAGACTAAAGGTAATGGGAGGTTTTACCCCTATTTATACCTCATTTGGGAACCTAGTTTAAAGAAGCTTTCATAAAAGTTTCCATGTGTGCATTGACCAAAGAAGCTTCTTAACTAATATTGAATTAAAAGTCAACTAATATTTAACTAAAGGGTAACTCATATTACAACCCATTGGGGACCTAGTTTAAAGAAGGTTTTATAGATGCTTCCATGTGTGCATCGACCAAGGAAGCTTTTCAATCCTCACTAATAGTAAATTAAAAGTCAACTAAAACTTAATTAAGGGTTAACTAAAAGTGAATTGGGAATTAACTAAAAGGTAACGATGATGCAAGTGATGATGTAAGAGACTATGTTGGTGCAAGTAATGATGCAAGCGATGGGTGATGGTGGTGTCTATGACAACACCATCCTTTACAACGATGAATCCTACAAGGAGCAACCTTGGGCTTATTCGAATACCACATGTGAAATTCCTTCAATTTTTCCATGGCATTTGATAAGTTCTTGACTAGTTCCCATGTATGTTCATTGATGTCATAACTTTGCCAATGAACTAAGTATTGTAATTGACAATGTGATATCCTTGAATCTAAGATTTCTTCAACCTTATAGTTTTTCTCACCATCAACTACAATTAATGGAGGTGGTTTGTGTATTGTCCTTGGAATGGTAGAAACATGGTAAGGCTTCAACAATGAAACATGAAACACGGGGCGAATTTTCATGGAATCTAGAAACTTGAGTTAGAATGTCACTGTGTTGATTTGTTTCATGATGGTGAACGGGTCAAGTTTTTGGTAGCCTTTTTTTTTCGACAACCGAATTATCTTAATGTTTTGTCGTTGAAGCCAAACTTGATTTCCAACCTTGAAATTTGGTTGGTTTTTACGATGTTCGTCAACATTTTTCTTGTATCACCTTTGAACTTCTTCAAAGTTGGATACAAGTTGTGTTTGAATGTTTGTTGACCATGCGACTCGATCCTCAATTACAGGATTCATGATATTGTTTACACCTTGGATGTCAAACCTAGGATGTAAGCCATGATTTGCAAAGAATGGTGTTTGTTGTGTTGTTGAATGCATCGTGTTGTTGTAAGAAAACTTTGCTATAGATAAGAGATTTAATTAATTATCTTGGTGATAATTAGTCGTACATCATAGATATTGCTCCAAGATTTGATTAACCTGCTCCATTTGCCCATATTTCTAGGGATGGAAGGCTGATGATAATTTCACCTTCACATCTAATAGCTTGAAGAGTTGTTTTTGGAACTTGGATGCAAATTGAGGTCCATGATCAAAAACAATCTTCATGAAGTCCATGATAGCAAAAAACATGATCAAGGAATAATTTAGTTCTCTTTTCGCTAGTTATTGATTTGTTGCAAGGAATAAAATGAGCCATTTTTGTGAGACGATCCACCACCACCAAAATGGAATCAAATGAGTTAGACCGTGGAAGATCCATGATGAAATCCATGGAGATCAAAGACCATGGGGAAACAGGGATAGTAATGGCTGAAAAAATCCATGAGGGCGATGATGAGGATTCTTTGCATGAGCACAAACATCACATGAACCCACAAATTCTTTCATGAACTTCCAAAGTTACAGCCACCAATAGTCGTGAGACATTAATTCCATGGTTTTATTAAATCCAAAATGGCCAACAACCAATGTGTTGTGTTTGTCATAAAGAACTTGAAATCATGCAAGGCCTTCTGGTATGTATAAAAGTTTGTCATGATACAATAGACCATTACAAAACTCAAATCTGTCAAAGTCACTAGGAGGGTTCTTCCAATGACTTCTAATAGTAGCGACAAGAGAATCATTGAATAGATCTTCACAAATGTGTTGAAGGAAGGTCTTATCCTTAGGAAATATTGATAATGATTGAAGTTGAGGCTTTTTGGGTTTGAAAATGGTATCACATTGTTGATCATAAGTGGCATCCCCCTCTTTAGGCGTGAGGTATGAACAATGGGATAACGCATTTGGTTTCCCTTGTTATCACCTTGAACAATAGTAGGTAATCATGAACTGAAATCGAGACAAGGATAATGCCCATTGAGCTTGAAGTCGATTCAACACATGAGTTGTCATGAAATATTGTAAATTCTTGTGATCAAAGTACACAATGATTTCATGTTGAGCTCTTTCAAGTAGATGATGCCATTCCTCAAAGGCATCCATGATGGCCAAAAGTTTTTTGTCATGAACTTTGTAATTAATTTCAACGAGAGGAAACTTACAAGAATGAAAACCAACTAGATGAAAAAGATTATCTTTTCCTAGTTGTGAAAGTACAACACCTAATGCAAAGTTAGAAGCGTTTGTCTCTAAGACAAAAGGTTTGGAAAGGTTTACATGAATCAAAAGTGAGGCAATCGTGAGGGAGGTTTTCAAAGATTGAAAGGCATTTTTAGCTTCAACTCCCCAAGAAAAAGTTGATCCTCCCAAGTTAGATGAGTAAGAGGGGTCATTATCGTGGAATAATGTGTAATGAATTACCAACACAAATTAACAAACCCAATAAAATATTGAACATCCCAAATAGAAGCTAGGGTAGCCCAATTCACAATAGTTTGAACCTTATAAAGGTCCATGCAAACTCCATTTCTAGAAATAATATAACCCAAGAATTTCACTTCAGATTGATGGAATTCACAATTTTCCAATTTGGCATAATGAATTTCTTGGAGCTTTTCCAAAACAAGATGTACATGGTGCTCATGGTTTGCCATGTTATTTGAAAAATGAGGATGCCATCGATGTAACAAACCACAAAATTATCCAAATATTCATGGAAGACATCATTCATCATATGTTGAAAGACAACATGTGCATTAGTAAGGCCAAAGAACATCACAACATATTCAAAATGGCCGTAATGAATTTTAAATGCCATCTTCCATACATCACCTTCTCGAATGCTCACCAAGTTGTATGCTCCACGTAGGTCAATCTTGGTGTACATTTGGCATGATTAAGTTGGTTTGACAATCATGAAATTAAGGGCAAAGGGTAACGGTTCTTGATGGTGAGTCAATTTAGTCCATGGTAATCAACACACATACGTATTGATCCATCTTTCTTCTTGACAAATAGGATTGGAGAACCAGTTGGAGACTTAAAATGTTGAATGAACCTTTTTTTGAGATTTTTGTCGATGTATTCTCAAAATGTCAAAAGTTCATCCTACAATAAATTATAGATGGGTCCAAATGGGGGTGCGTTCCTCCCTCCAAATCAATCACATAATCATATGGTCGATGTTCAAATAATGTGTTTGCATTTTTCTTTTACAAAACATCTTTGTAGTTTTGGTATTGAATGGGGATCTCATGTTGTTGCGTCCTAGGATCAAGGGCTAGAATGGCATACACAAATAATGCATCTCCCTTCTTCGTTGCTTGTATGGATGCTCTTGCTCCCACGAACAAAAGCTTGAAATGTTTGGATCCTTGGTTACCCCCAATATCTCTTCACACTTGAGTTTTTACATGTGTTGAATAATTCTAGTTGGGTCTGCACGTGCAAAATCATGTTCATAGTCCAATGTGCTTGTTGGAAAAAATTCGTATTTTGGTGTAGTTTTGTTTATTGATTCAAAATGAAAACTCCTTTTCTACTAATCCATTCAAGGATTATACAAAATGAACCATGATAACCCAATGATGATAAGGTTTGTTGGAGATGAAATGACATTGAAGACAACTTTGCTACTATGTGATCCAATTGTTATTGTCAATGCTTGTCAAGTCTTGAAGAAAGGCTCCGACCATTAATCACTTCGATTGCCACTAGTGTCACTTTCTCCACCAATGCCAAGTTATGTTGTCATACCAACTCCTTATTGATGAAACATGCAGATGCCCCTAAATCAAAAAGTGCTTGGGTTCGCATAGTCATGGATTTACCACCCTTGATTCTGATGGGCAACATAAAATAAGGTGTTGGTTTTGAAGACAAAGTAAGATCGTTTTGAACGCATGATGCATCAAGGTCTAGTTTCATGGTCCCTATTGAGACTAAACGTCCTCATTTCCCTTCTCTTCTGGCCTTTGGTTAGTGGTAGAAGTTGTGGGGCATGCTACATGTTGAACACGTGTCTTTAGACAAGCACCACCTATGTGGCCTGGTTCTTCACAATACAAACAAAAATAGTTTACACGTTGGCATTGTTTTTCTCATGTTTTGTGAGTGGTTTGAATCATGTTTTGTCGATTTGCATGGGGTAGTCATTAAGTGCAGACACCATATATTTGGGTTGCAACATGGTTGGCATGAGTTGCTTCAATGTTGGTGATGGTTCCCAATGCTTCTTTTGTTAATGTTCAAAAAGTCGATTATCACAAAGCATAGCTTCTGCGATTGCTTGATTCAAGGTTGTGTAATCAGGCATGGTCAATAGAAGGTCCTTCATATTTCCACAAAATCCAAATTCAAATTAGTTCATGAATGCAACTTCATTTTATGAAATATGTCACATGTGAATTATGTGAATTGAAAGCGTATACATGAGTTGAGCGTGATCCTTGGCGAAGAGTTCATAACTTACTTGTTGTATTTTTTCATCTGAATTGCCAAAAAAAACACCAAATTTTTCAAAAAATGCTTCAAAGTCATTTAGAAGGGGAGATTGACATTCCAAAGAGATGCAAACCATGCTCAAGTTGTGCATGATAATAAGGTGCTAATGAGTCCAACTTGGGTTCAATCATTTGGATAACAGTGTTGATGAAGTTGGATGGTGACATGTACTTGGTTGACAAAACTTTGAAATTTTAAGGATGTGTTATTAAATTTTTTTGGCAGGTTGATTCGTGGTTCCTTCAGAGTGCTTCCAAATGTTGCCAATGTTTGGTTTCCTTATAAATGTGTAATGGACTCGTGAAGAGACTATTTTCCTATTGCATAATCGTAAGGGCAACAAAAAAAAAATTCATGGATTGATCTATTTTTTATCTTGAAATGGACATGGTTAAAAAAATATGTAATTCAAAACTTCGACAAGAGGTGGGTGGTCCACAATTTCAATCAACACATTCAAAAGGTGGGTAATCCATAACCTCTTGATTTTTTTTACATTTGAAGTAAAGGGGGTAGTTCACATGAAACTTCCACAAAAAGAAAACAAAAAAACTATAATGACAATAAAAGTAAACGTAGGCTTGATGAGAGTCTATTTAAATTGTTAAGGGCATGAAAAACTACAAGAACAAAAATTAAGCCAAGGACACAACAAGGAAAACAAATCATAAGAAATGCAAACCTAAGTCTAATTCAAGATTGGAAACACAAAACATAAGGCAAGAACATGATATATGATAAAAAATGATTCAAACATAACTTTATTTTGATAAAGTATGAAAACAAAATTTATGACATGAAAGCATACCCAAAACTAGTGTTGAATAGATTGAAGGTAATGGGAGGTTTTACCCCTATTTATATTTCATTGGCAACCTAGTTCAAAAAAAATTCCATAAAGGCTTCCATGTGTGCCCCAACCAAAGAAACTTGTTAAAAAACTTCCTAACTAATAAGTAATTAAAAGTCAACTAAAATTTAATTAAGGGTTAATTCAAATTATACATCGTTGGCGACCTAGTTCAAGAAAGTTTCCATAGAGGCTTCCATGTCCACATCGACCAAAGAAACTTCTTGAGAAACTTCATAATTAATAATGAATTAAAAGTTAATTAAAATTTAACTAAAGGTTAACTAAAAGTGAATTGGGAGTTAATTGAGAATTAACAATGATGCAAATGATGATGTAAGCAGCGGGTGATGGTGGTGTCCATAACACCACATTTTTGTTGCTAATATGTGGTTACTAACTTGACATGTGAAACGGTGATCTTAAGTGTCATTACTTGATCACTAGGGTGTAACTGTGGAACCTAACGCCATTGTTAAGATTTGCAAATATAGAGGGCTTTATGAGGGACATCATTTTGTTCCGATGGCCATGGAGGTGCATGACACACCTATGCATGATATGGATAGTTTCATTAGGGAGTGTGCCCATCTTTTTCATGATAGACGATCAAGAGATCATTTATCCTTGTCTTTTTGCATTCAATTTTTTAGGCAACATGTTAGTATTACCTTTCAACGTGCTTTAGCCTCTGCTATAGAGAGGAAAATTGCATTGGCAAGTGATGCGTGTTCTAGACCTCCCATTATTATTAGATCCTAGGATTTGCATGTAGGTGATAGTAGAGGGGGCTTGGGTGAGATAGCTTCCTACCACAAGAAGGACTAGTTCTCTCCCCTTTTTTTTGGTTCTTGCAGGCTGTTCCATTTTTGGCCTTTCTTTGGCCTTCCCTCTTTGTCTCCCCTGTCATGGTTCTGGCCATTGATCCTTTATTCTTCTTTTTTATTATTATCTTTCACAAGAGTGTGAAAGTAGGTGAGAAGGATATGAGACTTGTGCTACTGAGCTGAGAATGATGAAAAGTGTAAGAAGAATTGTTAGCTAATGAGAGTCGAGAGTACCTGACTTTTCCTATGAAGTCAAGGAGTCCTGCCAACTGCTGCTGGTCCCACTTATGGGCCCCCCTCAAAGTTGTCATAAAGCTGACTTGGAGAAAATTTATAGTGAATTTGGAGGGCCCCTTAAATTGATAAATACTTTTGGCTACTTGGTCCTTACGAGTGGGTGGGATCTTAGACCAAATTTATAACATCCCTCCCACCCACTCTTAAGGAGTAGGTGTAAGAATCCTCCTCCGTGGCACTTACTTCCGACTTGTGATCTATGTATGTTAGTGTATGTATGTTAGTGTAGGGTAATGTGCCCCGGGAACAACAGAGCATTACACTTGTGAATTGAGGGGAGGGCAGAGAGCCTGAGGTCTAATGGGTAACGTGATGATGCCATGTGTTGCTAGGGCATTATGCGGCATAGCTATTAAGTAGCCCTGAACTGACAGGAGAGCCCACTGTACACGGCTGCCCTTATGTTTCAGCATTTTGCAAAATGGAATGTTCCTGCAGTTTTAACAGGTAGTAGTATGTTTCATAGTATCTTTCGCCTACTAGTGCTTTGCAATTGGACATTCCATGACTTTTTGAAATCATAAATTGCCTTTGCGAGCTGCTAATAAAGCAATTACCAATGGACCCGATGCGACTATTAAAGCCAGAACAGTGAGCTGTGCATGAGGCCCCTTAGTTTTTGGAATCCTCCATGACCTTGGAGCTTTACCTTACACATTGAACATGATCAATAATAGTTTCCTTCATGTTTTTGGAAACCCATTGATAGGTATTTCTTTCTCCTTTCCAATTGGAAGAAAAGGAAAAGGGGAAAAAAAGAAGAGAGAATAATTTCTTTAGTTCTGACAACAGTTGTGTTTGGTCCTTTTAAAAAAATTGTCAATCTAAAATTCAACTCACAACGACCCCACCCCACCCACAAGGTTTCCTTTTGGCAAAAAGGCCAACAGAATTTGACAGCAAACTAAGGTAGCCAAGCAGCCATATGAACTGGCAAACTGTCCTTAAAAACTGCTTGTTGACATTTGTGCACATTTCCTGTGGTCTAACTTTTCTCACCCAAAAAGAAAAACTTTTACCCAACTTGTTAAAAGATATCCACAACGTAAGGAAAACACAGCACCAGAACCCCCCTTCCCCCCCCTTTGCATTGTGCCATAGGTGGCAAAATAATTGAAAGTCTGGATGCATAGATGGCAACCGCAGATGAATGCAATCAAAAAAATTCTGGCATCTTTCATTATAATCATGGTGCACTTGGACGACATAGTTAGTTTCCAAAATTTTCAAGGTGGCAACAATGCATGAAGCCCCATCTAATAAGATTGCAGCAGAGCCCATGGGTGGCCATGAGAATGGGAACTGTAATTGGAAGATGGTGACACCAAAGGTTTTGGAGTTGCCTGAATGAATGCCTGCTGATAACAATCCTTTATAGTCTGGATGAAATCTGACAATAACACCTAGACTAGATTTGGTGACATTTGGTGAGTTTTTTTCTCTGTGAGTCATCATGGCAATCCAATGAAGGGGGAAATTTGGCCTTCATCCGCCAATAAAAAACGCTGATACTAGACATTAGAGTTATCCATAAAGTCACCCTGTCTGTACCCTCTCTTTCATCCATTATCCCCTCTGTTTTCATCCCCTCTTTCAGTGGTATCCGCAAAGTAATGAAATTCTATTAAATCTCAGTATGAAATGCTGAAACTCAGCATTTAATGCACAAGGTTCGAGAGTAATTATAATAGTTGTATACTTAGAAGCACTGAAAATATATGTAGCAGCAGTGGACGCGCTCAGGCAAAAGGAAAGACAGGATGATACTCAATTTACCACCAAAATTGGTGGAAAACTAGTTTGGGTCTCAATTATTTTGTTTTTTAAAATTTTCATTCCCAGTTACACGTTTCATACACAATATTGTCGAAACTGGCTCTTCTCACCCCCTAATCGTGTGATTTTATGGAAAACTCTATTGGGTCCAAATCTGTTAAAGTTAATAGTACAAATTGCATTCACTTTTTTTTCCAACCCCACCACAGATTGACTTTTATAACTGACTCCACAGCAATTTACATTGGAATGTGGAACTAACTCTGAAATAATCCTGCCATGGGTAGGTAAGTGGTTGATGCCTTGGGTGAACCAGGAGCAGCAGCACCACACTGGTACCTTCACCTTTTTGAGTGAGGCACTTGTAGTGGTCATATCAAGCCCCAAAAAATGTTGGATTTGGTCTCAGAGACCCTAACTTAGTCTCAACATGGGATGGGATAGTTATAATATTTAGAAGCAGTTGTGGGTGCTGGTTCACCCTGGCTGGTGGTTGATGAGTGGTGTTGATGCGACTCCAAAGTAGGCCTCCAGAGTATGGTTATATACCCAGTATAAAATGGTTTACAATACTAAAAATCCCATGGAACATTGGGTTCAGATTATAGAAGAGAATTCTACATACCATACCTACAACTAATAATTTGCAGGTTTTTAAAAAAACACTTAGTAGCCCCAATCTGAAAATTTTCAAGATTTTGATAGTTTATACTGTAATACAGGGTATTAAAGATGTTCCTATTTTGCAGTTCTAGCCTAGTGGACAGGACTACCCTGGGCACTCTGGGGGTACAAGGTTCAATTCTAAGTATTTTTTCTTTTCCAGACTTACCCTGCTACCTATCTGAACATCAGTTGCTCAAGCAACTATTGTAGTTTATAGGCAAACTAATGGTAGGTCACATATACATGTGCATGACTTCTTTTCTCCTATGCTACATCTGCACATTATTTAAGGTTGCAAATTTCTCAAGTTAGAGCGATTCCAGCGGTGGTCAGTATGCTCAGTATGCTACAAAAATATTACTCACATCCAAGTTTAGTTATTTACTTTTTTCCAACCCCATGCGAAACAACTAAAATTGTCACAGGCACAAAAGAAACTGAACGACAAGTTTTCGAAATCACATAAATGAATGCAGGCCCAATTCTAATTTTAAATTATGAAATAAGAAAATCAAAAGAGAAAAATGATATGTGCACGATTTGAATGTAAAATAACTTCATTAGAAAAACATGATAACAATAGAACAAAATCATAATAAAGATATGTACTCAAAATTGGTGTTGAATAGACCAAAGGTAACATGAGATTCTATTTTTATTTATACCCACTGTGCATCTAACTTTGTTTACTGTTTACTTTACAATTTTACGTCCATTTAGGACCAGAAAGTCCATTAGACGAAAGGTAGATCATGGAGGATAGATTGTCCTCTGGTATTAGCAACATGCCACAAACTTGGCCAGGGCGATCATGTTCGTAGTTTGCATGAGCCCAACAAGAGTGCTCATGTGGGTGAAGGGCAAGGCCGAACAAAAGTGTTCCCTAACTTTTTGTGTATTTGGACAAACAAGAAGCAAGTGCTCTTCATCCTCCACTTTCCCCAAGCCATAACCTCGACAAAGCCTTTCTGCATATGGCACGCCTTTCCATGCACCTAGCACTACTTCAAGCTGCATGTTGCCACACCAAAACCGAGCCAGAGCTTTTCGTAGTTGAACACAATTGATGTCACATAAGCAACTTTCGTTCTCGTATGACATACCCTTAAAGCTCAAATATGTTGTTTGCATGTTGGTCTTGATCCCATGGTTGGTAAAAGTTTTTCAATGAAAGTCGATTGCATATTATCCTTCACCTTTTTTACACTCAACATTGTGTGGGGAAAACCTGGAGGGGGTGGGCCCTAGCCTCCTGGTTGATCGGGCCTCTTGTTTAAATCTAACACCAACTAGCTGCATTAGCTGTAGAGCGGCCAACTTAGCGATTTGAGCTCCCACCCATACGTTGTGCGCATTGCACCAAAGTATTTGGCTTTCCACCCAACCTTTCACCCCTGCTAAACAGGTGGGATGTATGTGTGTTGTCCCAGGCACCATTCCCAGTGGCGATTGAGTAGTCCCTGCCTGAAACGCACGGGTTGTTGTAAGCTGAGGCGCCATTTTCAACGACGATTGAACCAGAGGTAGAAAACCTGCCACCTCCTAAGGCTGATTCTTAAGTAGCCATTTTTCCATAAATCCAGCCCAACATTTCTTTCCTGCAACAAGCATAATGAGTTAAGCTTCCCATGCCTTTCCCAAGATGCGGTCTTTAATAACCATGCTCACACGGTTATAGTACAACAATGTTTGTCCCCATGCAAAGTGTTCAAAGGGGAATTTGCTAAATTCTACTAGCACGATGGACGTGCTGGTTGTTTTTCGCACCTCGAGTAAGGATTTAAAGAAACCTCGGTACACTATTTCAATAGCCTCTATTTTCTTGGAGTCCACCCAAACCTCACAGGCATAGCTTGTTATGGAACGCACCAACATGTTGAAAAGGTCACAACGTAGCTTAACATCCGTACTACGTAGCTTCGCACAACAACAGTTCAGTGTGAATACCGAGCGCCTACTAGTAATTGCTAGATGTTCCATTGCACTGTCCAAGTTCGGGGTGGTTTCAAGCAAGATCCCCAAGTATTTGAAGGTTTGCACACGTTCAATAACATCACCTTCGAACTCAAACTCTTGGCATGGGTCAACAGAATTGAACACCATGACTTTTGTTTTTTTCAAGTTCATTGTAAATCCACGTTTAACACAAAGTTATTGGAGCACATTTAATTGTTGTTATAATCGTATTTCTAATTCCCACGTTAAAGCGAAGTCATCTGTAAAAAATAACAACCATACGTGCACGTCTACTAGGGCTGTTGCATCGCATTTTCTACCGTCCAAGTGCCCCTTTAGGGCATCCAAATATAGCCCAAACAATAAGGGGCTGAGAGGGCAACCTTGCTTCACACCTTGTTGGCACCTGAAGCTAGAGGTGACATTTTCACTTGGGTGGTTAATGCATATGGTATCCTTAGCATACATCACCTGTGGGCATCGGAAGAAGTGTCCCTCCACCCTGAGGCCAGCCAACACCTACCAAAGCACTTCATGCGGCACAATATCGAACGCCTTGTTGAAATCCACAAAACAACAACAAAATGGCTTTTTTTTGCATTGTTTTGTTTTATCAAAGTTTGTAATATGAAGAATTGGTCAGTAATGTGGTAATCTTTGTGAAACCTAGCTTGACCCTTGGCACACAACCCATGTTGTTCAACCCATTCGTTCAGCCTTTTGTCAAGGATCATAATGAACAACTTTGTTAAGATAGGCTTAACTATTATCCCCGTATAGTTGTGAAATTTGGAGGCATCGCTTCTTTTAAAGAAGGCATGGACCACCCTAATGGAAAAGGCTTTTAGAAAACCTTCTTTTATAAAACAGTTGAACGTTGTCAATAGTGGGCATGTGTAGCAGTTTTCCCGCATCTAAAATGAACTCAACTTTCATACCATCTAAACCAACAGCCTTGTTCCTTTGTAGCTTTTTTAATGCCTGAAACGGTTTAGCAAATGTGATATTTGTGTTCAGGGTGTGGGTAGGTGGAGGTTCGGTCACCTGAACGAAATGATCAATTCGCAACCGTATGGGTGGCGAAGACTGGTCGACTAAACTGTGGAAACCTTCCAAAAGCGTAATTGCATTAATCTTGTCCACGATGGGTGCCTTTGGCCAGTACTTTTTCCAGAACAAAAGCGCATCCACTTTAACAAACACACACATATGTTGAACTCTTATAGTTTCCCAAAAAAATATTTTCTTTTTTAATAAATTTTTAAGTTGAATTTCTTGATGTTTAATGTTGTTTGAATCAAGGTTGGCTTTCAGCCATAACCTCAGTTCATGTTTCATTGTACGACAATCAACGTCAAACCATGGTTTATTGTAGTGTTTCTCTCTGTGGTTCCTTCCCGAAGGCTTGTTACCAAAAGTAGACTCTACTACAACACCCACGCATTGTTGTAGTAGGTCAATTAACTCGTTTACCCCCAGATGCCCAATCAAGTCAACAACCCACAAGTTTCCAAGACTCACTATTAGGGCAAGCTGATACTCTTCAACTTTTGATTTATCATATTTAAACCTAAGAAATGATTTTTTATTACAATTATATGTGGTTCAATAAAGTTGCAATCAATGCTCAACCATAGGCACAACGACCTATTGTCAGAGTTTCCCCCCATCACGTAATAGTGGGTGTCATCTATTATCACCTTGAGGTGTGTAGCAACTTGCCAAATTGTAAGTGAGCCAACAATATAATCGACAATGTTTCGCCCCCATTTGCCAAACAAGTGAACTCCCCTGATTCGCCACCAGATGTCCGATCATTAAAGATGAACAACCCAGCATCACAACATAGATCCAAGAGCTTGCAACCCCAGCCGTTAACATTGACATAACGGTTCTGTCCCATAGCCACAGTGCTTAATTGTTTAGTCTCAACAAGCTTAGGCGCTTGTAACAGTTCACAAAGGTCACTAGTGGCAATGGTATTTGATAGCATTGTAGTATGCGCATTCAAATCCCCTCCCAATAGTACTATGCCCCCTAATGTTTGAACTTCAACAATATTTATTGTTAGGTTTTGGAACAAAAGATTCACTTTTGTGTTTGGAGCCAACAAGGGCAATGTACACCACGCAAACAAACAAGTTAGGGGTAACACCCTTGTTGACTCGTAACCATAAATAATAATTGTGGCTTCCTTCTTTCCACTATGATAGGTTTGGACTAAGGTGGTTACGAAAGTAAGTAGTAACCCCCCCGCTATGTTTTATTTCTTTTGTTTTTCCCAGTTACACATTGCATGCTACCGCAAATGAGGCAAACCCTTCAACATGTGGCAAATGTTGACCTGGGAAGTGCTAGGTTTCGGTTAATAAGACGAGGTCAGCACCCTGAAACAACTTTAATATTTTCACCCTCGTTTTTAGTTTATTTACACCACCTGCGTGCATGTTCCATAATAACATGCATTGGTATCTTTGGTCCTTACACCCTTAGAAAAAGGAGGGTGGGCAAATTTAAATGTCGTTGACAAAGAACTTGGTTAGGCGCCAGAAGGCACGCTTGCCTATCGCCTTGGCCTCCTTGAACAATGGCCACAACTTCAACTTGCGCACCTACTATGTGGGCGTGACGTCCTTGTCCAAGCCCAATTTGGTCCCCATCAGGCCCTTGTGCCCTTGTAACAGGGCTTAGCGATCCTCACTCATTGTGAACTTGAGTAGCATCGCGTCAGGGCGTGCGCCTACCGTTGAGGTGGAAGCCCACACAGTCGTAGGCCATTGTTGCGTGATGGCAATGACCTTGGCACACAACCTCAACTCAAAAAAAAACTTTTCAAAAAACTTTCAACTTACATGTGGCCCATGTTCATCTAGGTGTAACCTATGTGTGACCATATCTATCCATGTGCAAACTAATAGTGAACTATGAATTAATTAGGAATATACTAAAAGTTATTTAAAAATAAATTGAAATTAAACTATAAATTAAGTATAAATTAATACAAGTCATGGATTAACATTTATATAAATGATTCCATGGTGTTAACATTTGTGACAAAAATTAGGTTCACAAACATATGAAAAATTATTATTAGCAAACCATTTGAACCAATAATTATGATTGGCCAACTAGAAACAAGAAACAACTATTAAATCATACTTGTTACATTCTTCATTAGTAGGTGTTAGGCTTTGTTGTGCCTTTTATCAACCTTTGCAATTGTGCAAAGATGTTGGGCCAAAACCATTTTGTTGAACCAAATTGGAATGTTTTGACTTTACATCTCTAATTTTATTTTGTAAGGCCACATATTAAGCACTAGTGGAGTTTTTCTTAAAACATGTTTGTGAAGGCAATTTGTACTATGAAATGGTTGAGCCTTTGCCGTTATGTTGGGTAAGGTGCCAAATGAACCTATTAAGGCAAGCCACATGATGCAAACCAAAAGAATGGGCAAGGGGCAAGCCATTCCATGACATTAAGGTCTAGGGTGGTAGATTCAACAATTTTAAAATCAAATTCATGTTCAATAGACACATTTGGGTCACTATTACATGTCTATGATCATCATTAGAAGATTATGTCATATAATGTGATCAAGAAAATGACATAATTTGTCAGCCCAAATCTAATATATAATTATATTTAGAAGTGTTAAATTGTGGGAGTCTCACAATTAAATAAATTTATTGGAAAAAACTTTGAAACTAAGTATCAATACTCCTAGGTTCATCGAAATTGAAAATGAAATCAAAAGTATGGATGGAGGAAAATACAAAAGGCAAAAAAAGTGGGCCCAAAATTCCTTTTCCCTTCACAACTAGTCCTCAAAGGAGTTTTCACTCTAGGTTCTGGTATGTATGTATATCATCCAAATTCACCCAATTTTGTCTATTGTTGAACCTACAAGTTTCATTGTGACAGTGACTTTGTTATTAGGTTTGTGAGGACCCCTTGATTCTTGAAAAAAACCTGAGCACCAAATCTTCAATGCTTCTGCGGCTTGTTGTATTCATTTCCCCAAATTGCTGCAACTTCCTTTTTAAAAGAACCAATGATGAAAATGGATGAAATTATCATAGCCCTAATGCAAGTTTAAAATGCCATTCTTAAAAAATAAACAATAGAAATACATGGGTCTGATTCTATTGACCTTGACATTAAGGGCATTCCCAAGTCCTAACTATGCCATAGAGCACCAACCTATGGGCCCCACTAGTAAGGAGGCACTTGTGCAAAAAGGGTAAAGGCTTGAGGGTAGGCACACACTAGGTCATAGTGTTGGGATTGCAACTAAATTTTGTTCTTCATATATAGATTATATAAATGGTATTTGTAATGAACATAACAAAAATTAGAATTGTGTTCTCCCTTCCAACATCTTGAAACTTTGTTAACTGATTATTACAAGAGGGTGAAAGTGGTTCAAGTCAAAAATATTCTTGGAATCAAAGATAACACTAACTTTTGGTTACATGTTTATTATCATTTTCTTCTTATTGGGAGAGTAGGTCTTGCAAGATTTGGTGAAAAAACCTTACATCATGGACCACGTGTGTATTATATTTGCATCTTAAGTTTGTCAAATGGTATTGAGGATAAATAATTTTACCAATTTTTGATTTTGCAACAAAATGCAAATCCATTGTGTGTTCCCTAACTCCCACAAAGAAAGAGAGTATGGGAGCTTTGAGATGAGACCAAAACAGGTCATAAATGAAACTCATGATCATGTTAAATTACACAAACAAAAAAGAGAAACCAATATTGTGTAGCTTGAAAACAAAATGGTGCATGGATGATTCTCATTGAAAAAACTCATAATGGCTTGAACTTGAGGAGTCAACATTCTTCTCCTCATAGTATACCATTATAAATACAACATGAAACTACATTGAAATGACATAATTTTCAAGACTCCCAAGTGTGAGTTCCCAAGTTGTCAAGTTATAATTTTGTTAATTTGCGAATTCATAATTCTTTCCTATGGAATGTGAAAGCTTTAAAGGGGAAAGTTGAAACCTTGAAAAATAGCTTTCTAGAATGTATCACGATTTCAAACTATCAAATAGTTTGTTGAAAGTGATGTTGGCAATTTGATTCTCAATCTTTTATATGTCCAGTTTTTCTCCCAACAAAGATTTTAATTTATGAAACCTTTCCAATGGTGTGAAGAGGGACCTATTTGGTCTATAAGTTTATTATTGTAGTTTTCATATTCAAATAATCATTATGTGTTTAGATACAAATATTTTTTATTTACATCTCGATCTTATATCATGTATATTATGCATTCAAGTTTTCACCGCATCAAAATGAATTCTTTTTGTTTTAGTCACATCTTTAAAATTTGCAATTTTTAGTACCAAAAACACATTTAAACAAAATGTGTTCAAAAGTGTTGTAAAAACGAATTTCACCAATTTGATGGACTGGACAATCTTTTAAAAAAATCTCCTATCAAATATGTACTATTCCTTTTGAAGAAGATCTTAATGTTGATTATTAACAAAACAAAAGGAATACAACTTGCAATAAAAAATGAAAGTCAATTTAAGATACCTTCTATTAATTAACAACTCAAAACATGATCACTTTTGAAAGAGCATGCAATTGTGATCAAAGGCTTGACAATGGGACCTTATATGTTGGTGATGTTTTATATGCAAGCAAAATTACTTTTGTATAATTTCAAGCTTATGACTTGAAATTTGGCTAAAGCTATGTTTGGTTGACAAATAAATATTGTTAAGGTTAACATTAAAAGCCTTTGCAAGAAGTCTTCAAGCAAAACATTTTTGTGATGCAAAGGGGGCAAATGCCTCTAGCACGTGAAGGTCAAAGCACTTAGTGCAAAAAGATAATGTGCAATGCACTCTTTCCAAAAAAATTGGAGTGTCCTACTCAACCTTGTCTATGTAATTATCTTGAATTTTTATAATAAATGAGAGATTAGCCTCTTGCACATTTGAATAGGTGAGGATGCACCCACAACTTTTTAAATATAACATTAAAATATCCTAAATGTGACATTGAAAAGATGCACAGTGGAATAAAAGAACTCATTAAAAAAATAAAACCAAAAAAGAAATTGAAGAAAAGAAAAAGATATAAGGTTTGAAACAAAGAACTTCAAACACTACATAAACCATGGCCTTTTTCAGATATGTACCCATAGACTTTGTTCCTATCATCCAATTCTTTAAAAATTTGACATAAAAGATGTGTAAGTAAAGAAACTCACACAATTTATGAAATAAAAAAAACTGAAATAAAAAAAGAATATAAGGTCTAAGACAAAATAATCAAGTTAACATTATATAACCTATGAACCTCTTTAAGTTTGAACCGATAACTTTTTCTCTTAATGAAGTGAATATGAGGTTGAGGTGATTAGTGATTACAATGAGTAGTTACTTAATGTAGCGTGGAACCCAAGTAGATAAATTAGGGTTTAGGGTAGTCATTACTGGTTTAGCGCTATTAGTAGTCTCCCACTTATTTGCAGTCCCAGTTTCACTTTGATGGATGGGGTTGAAAAATAGGAAGGAACTAAAACTTGGATGTGAGAAATTGTTGCGCAGGGTCATATACTGAGCACTGCTGGAGATGCTCTCTACAAGCATGCCCAATGTAAAATGCTCCCCTTAGAGTACTTCTTGGATGAAGATTTGTGAAACACTGTGAAACAAAAACACTGTGAAACTGCTTTGGGGCTTGCAAAATTGCACATGATACCAGGACCCTCAAGTAGTACGAAATGACTCTTTCTCTCTCTGTAATGAATGACTGATTCTCATTTGCTAACTACAATGATTGGCCTGGATGGTGAGAGTTAAATAAACAGGTAGTCTCTAACGCTGAAGTTTCACGTTCATGGGGGAAAATATTAAACGTTGGTGGGGATGGGGGAGAAATTAAAGAGTGAATGCTGGTGGATGTGCTAAATCCTGAAAGAGGCAGGACTGCCCATTGGGCTCCCATGCTGAGCCTTGTAAGTTGTCATATTCCTTGTGGACAAGGCAAAGCAAGTCAATAGCATACTTGAGAGTTGATGAGCAAGAAAAGTCATTAGTACTCCTGTAGGAACCATGTGCCATGATTGAAACATTTATTGCAAGTGGACATGAAAAGGGTCAAGGATTGGCGGGACGCTAAACACCCCCTAACGAGCTCTGTCCGGCGCTGCTTTCGCTCTGACAGTGCAGCCCTGCGGAGAACTGTCTTGTTCTGCCGCAGGGTTTTTTAAAAATTTCCCCTTTTTACTTTCGATCTCCAATAAATTAGAAAAAAAACAGTTTTCCTGTTTGCTTGATGGTAAGCCAGTGGTCAATGCAACATCTCCTGCGGGGAAGATCGTGGGTTCATTTTCCACGCTCGTAATGCAAAAATCAGTGCAGTCTTTTCTGAAGACGTCGAAAACCAGGTTGCATGGTCTCTTGCAGAACTGTGCAAGGCCGAAAAAGTGTGCAGAAAGACAAGCGAAACCAACGCCTGACAGAGCTCGTTAGGGGTGTAAAAAAGCGAAGCATCATCAGAGTAGGAAAGCAAAAAGCCTTGGCAGGCATATTTGCACAGCTGAGTTGACATATTGGGTTGTTGACTGATCTCTGGAGGAAACATGTTGAACTTGTTCAATTCTGTGTTGAATTTGTTCATGCCTATAAAGAGCCAGAGGGTCTGGTTTTGGCCACCACCCCTTCAAGTGCCTCTGGTATCAAATGAAGTGTATCTTCAAGATATCTGTTTATTCTGCACTATGAACCTCTCCAGAGTCTAGGTATCCAAATTTGGGTCATCATGATTTGGTCACAATTAGAGGAAATTGATCATAATAAAATTTGACATATTCAGAAAATTTGCCCCAAAACTTCTGTTTTTGAGCAACATAGAGCCCATAACCCTGATTTCCAAGGTTAAAAGGTTGATACATTAAAGTTATTCGTAAAGTCAGGAGGTTAGGGGGCAAGAATGGCCAGTTTTGACATAATAGGGCATCAAACGTATAACTGGGAATGAATTTTTTTAATGATAATCTCACACTGAAATTTCTTTCAAAAAAGATATAACCTGATTTTACTTTAATCATGTAAAATCAGGTTATCGTGTCAAAGGTGGTTTGTAAAGTCATGTTGGGTACCTTCTTATTTTGCATTAGGTGCATAAATAGTGCACAAAGTGTCAAACTGAAAGCAAGAACAGAATAGGGACACTTTACACCAATAATAGCCTAGTAATGTACATGAATGCAAACTCTTCATCAAACCCTAGAGATTAGGAGCACTATTTAACTACCTTGATAGTCTCATATGAACACTAGTTTTGCCACATCCAATCCACTCATTCCCAACTCAAGCTGCTACTCTTCTAACCCCTTGGATTAATAATAAATAACTAAATAAAGGAAAAACACTTGGCAAGCCAACAAGAGAAGAAAAAATAAAATGATCAAAGTCCAAATAAAAGACAACACTTGAAAGTGCAAAACACACAATGGGGAGCCCTAAGAGAAGAAATAAAGTAACCTGAGATCTAAACCATTCACCCTTAGCCCAACGTGAGTCATGCAAGGAGATGGACAAAAGACCTAAAAGAACACCAAGCTTAGAAAAGGCCTCTCCATCCTCCAGTGTAAAAAAGCAAAAAGATTTTGGCATCTTTCTTTTGTTTTCAAAAAAAAAAATCTTTTTTCTTTTCTTTGTTTTTGTGGTTGTTGGTTTGTATCACATGTCATGCACAGATCTAGAAGCTCAGGAAAAAAATTGTTAAAGATAAAATTACAAACACAAAATCTGAATGGTTCATTACACCTCCTATACTGGAGGGCTGAATGACCGGCAACCGACTCTTGGATGTGACAAGCTTACTTAGGTACAACCACAATACCCACCATAGCATGGGAGCATTAACCTATACCAATTATAAAGCCCTTATAGTTAACCCTTTCTCATACACTCCATGCATATAATTTACCACCAAAAATGTAGTTTTTTTTTTCCCCTGGCAATCGAATAAATCATTTATAAACCCTTTTCAACAAATTTTTACTTTTTAAAAAAAAAACTTTTCAAGCTTTGACATAGATGTCAAACAATTAAAAAAGGCATCCAACTGTCACCACAAGCTAGTAACGATTGGCATTGGATGAACCAGCACCCACACACTCGTAGGTACTACCATGATAAAATTCCCAAAATCAATTTTAATTTATTTCCAAACATTACAAAACATTTTTTGAGGGCTCAATGTGCCCACTATGAGGTCTTCCACACTCAAACAAAAGGTGAATGTACCAACGTGCAGAATGCTTGTTCACCTTAGTGCGTGATGATTATTGGGCTCACTTTGCACCCAGACCCTGCCTACCTACCTACCGACCATCTCTCTTGTTCTTACTTTCGAGTTGGTTTGTTTCAATCTTTTCTCTCTTTTCATTATGAAAAGAGCAAAACAAACAAACAAACATGGGAAAACAAGGATTGGTACCATGGTATAAAAAACCCCAAAATTCATTTAAAACTATTTCTAAATATTATAATATAAGTGGTCCGGTTTTTTGACTATTTTAGGGTCACTGATTTTCATTGATAAAAAAAGGACACCCTAATTAATCCCCACTTCCATGGAAAAGGAGTAAATCTTAGTATTGTAGGACCATTTAAGGTTTGGCACTTGGGTGCCATATATATAAAGTCCATTTCGGCAGTAAAAATTAATAATTTATGAAGTTTTGGCCAATAAGTATTTCATTCCAGCAGGTTTTTCTAAATTCTAAATATTTAATATAATGAGATATTTTACTTAACAATTTTTGTTGTTTTTTTTTTTTTGCAAAATTTGGGAGACTTTATGTTCCACCAAATTATTATAGGATTGAGAAATGTTGTCAATCCTGTGTTTAATTTCTACCAAATTTTGATATTTTTTCCTTCCCTTGTAATTTTTTTAATTAAAAAAATCGACATTTCAGACACATAATTTCTAAAAAATTCAACTTTTCCAGCAAATAATCTCTAAAAAAATCAACATTCCCATAAAATAGTAGTCATTCAGTTTTTGTTCACATCTTGTCCAATTCAACCGAAAACACCTTCCCTGATTCAAGGGCACTCCCTATGTCCAGGAGCCCTATCTTTGGTAACCAAAATAAAACACCACCCCAAATTGAAGGACCTTGTTTCCAGGAGACCTAAGAATATAGTAAGACTAACTTAACAAGCAGAGGTATACGCTAGGTTAAATAATAGACCAGGCTAAGTTAAAACTGAACTAGGGTTAAAACAAAGAATCACCTCCCCCCCCTTTTTCTAAACGAAAAATGATTTAAAAAATCAACACTTCTAGATCACTTTTCACTTAAACTACCAGTGTACAAAAGGAGTAAAATCAAGAGCCCCTATACAAATAATCAAGAGCCCTATCTTTGGTCAACAAAAAAACAACACTCCAAATTGTAGGATTTTGAGCCCCTATATATATATATATAACCAAGAACTCTATCTTTGGTCACCAAAAATACATCACGCCAACTTGTAGGACCTTGAGCCCCTTATATATATAATAACCAAGAGCCCTATCTTTGGTCAACCAAAAAACACCACACCAAATTGTAGGACCTTGAGCCCCCAAATTTATAACCAAGAGCCCTATCTTTGGTCAACAAAAAAAACACCACTCCCAATTTGTAGGACCTTGTTTCCAGGGGACTGCACAAGGATAGAAGCCTAATTACCAATGAGAGGGATAACCACTAGGTTAAGTTAAAAACTGAACTAGGGTTAAAACAGAGAATCACCTAGTGTTTTATTTTACCCAAGGGAGTGAAAAGAAGTAAAAACATCAAAGACTGGTAGATTACTTTTACTAACTATCAGTTTACCAGTTTCCTTTGTCGTCTTCCTCCCTTCTCTCTCGCGTTGCACTAGCGGCGGCCGATTCATCGCTCTCTCACTCTCTCGTCTTGTCTTCTTCGGGAGTTTGCTCCAAGCTTCTCTCTCTCTCTCTCTCTCTCTCTCTGAGTTTTTGGGAATAGTTCCATTGTGTGCGTGTGTTTTTATTTTTTTAAATCCATTTTTATAATAAACAATTTTAATTTTAAGTTCCATGTTTTGTCTTCACGCAGAAACAGCTACTTCTTCTGACACCAACAAAGTTGTGGTGCACTCACTGGTAACACACAATTATTGCCATCTGCAGAGCAGGCTCGAGCCTTTCTTGTGTTTTGGGTTTGCGAGATTTGGGTGGTTTTAGAAGCTGTGGGATTAACTTGGCCTTGTTGGGTTTTTCTGCAATCTGGTCGTGGACTAGCACACTCATCATTCATGATCTTAGACTCTTCATCTTTAGGTTTTGCTTCTTCTCGATCCTGTCAGAAAAGAGATTAGGAAACAATAGTCTATACATATATTTTTTATTATTTTCTATGATCGGAATTGCACCGGACTTGCAGCTATAGCTAAACTTTCTGTGCTGCCGGCAACAAGTTTTGAAGTCTAGTGAGTTCGCGATTTCCAGTTTTTATGCAAAGGTGATCAGGAACTAGTACTAGTAGTAGCTGACTCACTTTTAGACTGTAGTAGAAAATTACAGAATCCAAGGGAAATCGTGCAGGAAGTCTACCATAGTATTAGTAATTGTATTATGTTGGAGATGAGTGTGGAATGAGATTTTCAGTCCTTTTGTTTGTCGTAATTTTGTTGTGAATGCTAGAGTCGAGTCGATACTCGACTTACTGCAGGTGTTGTGAGCACTCCAACTATGCAGCTCAGGCCATCGTCAGGACTCATGTGATGATCACGTGAAACCGCCACTAGTACGGCAGATACAACAATGTTATTTTTACTGCTGCTGCAGCTATAATTTTAATCATCTGAAGAAGAAGAAGAAGAAGAAGAAGTACTAGACTATCTGTTGAAATATTTCTCTCTTGTGTTGTATGTTTTGCAGATCACGAAAGTGAACAAAGCTCTGGTCGACTCGAACTATTGCTCATATTCACACAAAGCAGCTTGAGTAGTTCTTTCTTTTGGGTGGTAAGCTCACAAACCTAGGTTTATACATTCCAAGTTCTACCCGTATTGTCAGTGCAATATTCACAATATCCAGACTCACAGAAAAATATGTAAATCAATGTTTGTTTTTTTCATGTTTCAGGATCGCATGTAACCATTTGTAATTATTGTTGCAAGTCACATTGTAATATCCCATTTGCACCAGGTGCACACCTGGGCAACTTCAGGAAGTTCCTGAGATTTTGTTCCTGAGGTTTTGTTTTGTTTGTGTGGAATCCTGAAGAAGGAGCAGAGCTGCTGCTATCATGACGGTGTGAGACGGTGGATCAGGAACTCGAAGCTGAGCAGAACTCAGAGATATATATATAAATATGCATCTGGATTGAACTAGGAACTACTTGGGTGGGAGAAACTGCAGGAAGAGGGAGATAAGAATCATCAGCATCTGGGAAAAAAATTGCATCATGGGTGCACTAGAACAAGGTGGCGGGGAGCCACATGAGCGGCGGCATCACGAGGAGGAGGAGCACGAGAACGAAGAAGACTGGAGGCCGGCAGAGAAGAAGGATCCTGCAGGAGAAGAAGAACAAGAGGAAGAGGAAGAAGAAGGGTATGCATCGCATGGATCCCCGACGGTTCTCAATCCGGGGGACGGACTGGAGGGACTGAAAGCATTGGAACAGGGAGGGAACGCGGACGAGTCGCCAGTGGAACAAGTGAGACTGACGGTTCCCAATACGGATGATCCGAGTCTGCCGGTATGGACATTCCGGATGTGGACAATAGGCTTGCTAGTGTGCATTCTGCTGTCGTTTTTCAACCAGTTCTTCGCATTCCGCACAGAACCGCTGACCATCTCGACCATTGCGGCGCAAGTGGCGGCTCTGCCGATGGGGAGATTCATGGCCGCCACTCTTCCCACTCGCCTGTTCCGTCTACCGTTCACCAGTTGGGAATTCACCCTTAACCCCGGTCCCTTCAACGTCAAAGAACACGTTCTCATCACCATCTTTGCGAACGCTGGGACCGCTTTTGGGAACGGCGATGCTTATGCTGTTGGGATTGTTACCATCATTAAAGCTTTCTATAAACGTTCCATTGGTTTTTTTCCTGGCCTTTTGGTTGTTATTACCACACAGGTAAGTAATTAATTTTACCGCCCCCGCCCCTAGGCCCCTTTTCTTGTTCTTTTTTTCCTTCTCCTTTTCTCCTTCTTCTGTTATTCTCAATTAATAATTTTTCTCAGCATGTTTTACAGTGATTTTCTAATATTATTGTTGAAAAAAAATTAATGGAATTTATTTTTAGTTTTCCCAATTGTAAATTTCCGATTAGTTTTGCTAATTTTTTGGAGAAGCATTTTGTCACCAATTTTTTTACATCAAACAGAATTGGAGGAAAATTCAATTTATTTATTAAAAATAAAGACCCCTCCACCCCAGGTCAATGACTAGCTAGTGTTTTTTTACCAATGCTAAATTAAATGTTGTCATTTTATTATATTTTGCATTCAAGTTTTCTGTGCGAAAGTATAATTATTTTTGCTTTTCTTCTTTGAAGCTAGCTACAAACTTTCTTTTGCATTTTTGAAACAATTTTTAATATCTTTTCACATTCAAGTTTTTTTGACTGCATTAAAATTTAGGCTTTTTCCTAAAAATTTTGGGAATTTAGGGTTCCGATTTTGGGGGAAAAAACATGACATATCCTTATTTGGGTGGGTGGGTGGATGGGTGTTTTGAAGGTATTGGGTTATGGATGGGCCGGACTTATGCGAAGATTTTTGGTGGACCCTGCCCACATGTGGTGGCCAGTCAATCTTGTGCAAGTCACAATTTTCAGGCAAGTTTCCCAAGTTTTTTTTTTTTTTTTTCTATCCCAAAAAAAAAAGTCATCAAATCGCAAATAATATTCATTTGTAAAAAAAAACATGCAAACAATTATAGGAAAGAATTTAACTAACAATTAAACATCTTCTATGCCAAAGCTAAAATAAATGCCCTAAAATTGACAAATATACAAAGAAAACACACCCATATTCTTCAAAGACCTCAGTGAACCCAAAACCCTTGCAAATTCAATTGATAAGAGTATGAACCACACCCACAACAACAGTTTTTTGGTCAATAAGAGTTTTTAAACCCTAAACCCCATAACCCAATGTAACATTCCACTAGCGGATTCTGATTGTCATTCTAAACAATTTAAAGTCTACATTCCACGAGTGGATTCCGTTCATCGTTCGTTCTAAATATTGGTCTGAGTCTTGGTCGGACTGCCCATCATAAATTTAATTTTCTAAGCCTTTTTGACAATCCTTGTTGTTTGCACATGTTTTCGTTCAGGACCTTACACGAGAAGGAGAAGGGAAAGGGGTTGAAGCGGATCCAATTCTTCATGATAGCTATGATGGCAATGTTTGCGTATTATGTCCTCCCGGGCTACTTGTTCATGATGTTGACGTTCTTCTCATGGGTGTGTTGGGCATGGCCTAATTCGGTGACCGCGCATCAACTCGGTTCGGGTCTATACGGTCTGGGCATCGGTGCGGTCAGCTTCGATTGGGCAGGCGTAGAAGCATTTCTCGGTAGCCCGCTTGCAACTCCATTTTTCGCAGCTGTGAACATCCTGGTGGGCTTTGTTATCGTGATGTACATTGTCACACCCGCCGTGTATTTTGGCAATGTGTACAATGCAAAAACTTTCCCTATTTTTTCTGACCAACTTTTCCAATCCAACGGTCAAGAGTACGATATCACGTCTGTCATCGACTCCAAATTCGAGCTTAACTTGACTACATATGAGGAAGTCGGCCCCATTCATTTATCAACCTTCTTTGCTTTCACTTATGGTTTCGGCTTTGCCGGTATTGCTGCTACTGTCTCACATGTTGCCCTCTTCTATGGGAAGTAAGTAACCCTTATCCTTCTCTCTTGCAACAAATGAATGAATAAATGAATGAACGAATGAATGTACGAACAAATGAATGAACGACTGAATGCTAAGAATCATACCTGAAAGCCCATTTCAGATTTCATCCAGTCACCCCTGTGTTAGCTAACAACCCATTTCACATGTTAGCCTGCAATTCTATCTGTTTGTATTAACATTTTGGATGTAAAGTATGCTCTAGGACAATTCATGCCCATGGGTTTAATATGGTCGTTTTTTCTGTAAATTTTTTAATTTTAAATTAATAATATTTTTTTATTTTATTATTATTAATTCCCAAGGAATTTGCTAAATAAGAAAAGCAATGATCATCTGACCAATGACAAAACATTTTGTAGGGAAATATGGCTTCGTAGTCGGGCAGCATTGAAGAGCAATGAGGTTGATGTGCACACACGGCTTATGCGCAAATACAAGGACATTCCCCAATGGTGGTTTCTCGTGCTAGCCACGGTTGGCATAGCCATTTCAATTGCAACTGTGGAAGGCTATAAGCTTCAGCTCCAGTTGCCATGGTGGGGTATATTACTAGGCAGTGGTTTTGCCTGCTTCTTCACCCTCCCCATTGGAATCATTGCTGCCACAACCAATCAGGTTCATCATCATCTCCATTTTCCCTTCTACATCCATCTCGTAATCAGCCAGTAAAATGGTAGAATCACCACCAGCATACAAGACCCAGCAAGTGGGCCTTATAAGCAGAATTTGCTTCAGATTGTAGTATAATGTCATCCTAGTCTCCCAATCCGTTTGCACGAAATTTTGGAATGTCCATGAAACATCCATGAAACCCCATTTTTATCAGCTTGTGTTAATATATATTCATTGGTTTTGGCTTGCTATACTCTATAATGAAGCTAAACACAGTATCCTTGCCTTGGTAGGCCAACAACAAAGGCAAAACATCAACAGGTTTTTACAATTGATTAGGGTTTTTGTGTGTGTATAGGTTCCGGGCTTGAATGTTATTACAGAGTACATGATGGGCTACATTCTGCCTGGCAAGCCTATTGCAAACGTTTGCTTCAAAACATATACGTATATAAGTATGTCGCAGGCTATAAGCTTCTTGCAAGATTTCAAACTTGGGCACTATATGAAGATCCCTCCCCGCTCTATGTTCATTGTCCAGGTTTGGAAGCCACCTACAAAACTTGTAACAATTTCATTTTTTCTTTCTTCATTGTACTGGATTACATCTGTCTGAAATTTTATTTTATTTTTATTTTATTTTTTTCTCCTTGCTAAATTTCTTAGAACTGGTCATTTTTTTTCTTCACAACTTTTGATGTTTCCTCAAAAACAAAATTGATAAATTTGTTTAAATTTGTTTTGGAGAAATGTGTTTTTTCTAGTGTAAAGTTGACTAATTTTTCTTTTCTTTTTTTTGAAAAACAAAATCACCAAATTTTCAATATCACAATTTGTAATATTAGGGTTTAGGGTTTTACCAGGTTAGTGTAAAAACTTACCCCCAACTTACCCTGCTCATTTATTCAATAATGGGGTGGGGGGAGGGGTTGCAGCTTGTTGGGACAATTGTGGCGGCAGTGGTGAACATGGGAGTCGCATGGTGGCTCCTCACAACAATTGAAAACATTTGTGACGTCTCCCTATTACCCGCGGGTAGTATATGGACGTGCCCATCTGATAGGGTGTTTTTTGATGCATCCGTGATTTGGGGCCTCGTGGGTCCGAAGCGGATATTTGGGTCACTTGGTGAATATTCGGCCATCAATTGGTTTTTCCTCATTGGCTTCCTAGCCCCGGTACCCGTATACATCTTGCATAGATGTTACCCCAAGGTGAAGTTATTCCGACTAATTAACATGCCAATTCTAATTGGCGCAACCGGAATGATGCCACCGGCAACCTCGGTGAACTACACATCATGGTTCATCATGGCGTTCATTTTTAACTTCATAATATTCAGGTATAGGAGAAATTGGTGGGTACGTTACAATTACGTTTTATCGGGAGCATTGGATGCCGGTATTGCCTTCATGGGCGTGTTGTTGTATGTTGCCCTCGGCCTTAACAATAAACAAATATCATGGTGGGGCACGAATTACGACGGCTGCCCACTCGCGACTTGCCCTACGCAACCCGGTGTAAACATTACTGGATGCCCTGTGTTTTGATGGCCAAAAAAACCAGTGTTGATCACAATTTTTCACACTCAACATTATTGTCTAGGGACCACTGGATGGATGGATGGATGGATGGATGGATGGTGGATGGATGCCCTTGTGTTTTGATGGCCAAAAAATGGTGTCTATCACAATTCTTCACACTGGACATTATTGTCTAGGGACCACTGGATGGATGGATGCCCTTGGGTTTTAATTGGCACAGTGGGTGTTTGATTAAATCGATATTGTTTGAAGACATGTTATATTTTACATACATTCTAGATTTTTAGAAAGAATTTATAGCTAATATTTACACAAAAATTAATCATATATGTTCTTCAACAAGAAAATAATTTTTTTCTTTAAAGTTTAAATAGTTTTTTCGGAAGCAGATGTTGTGTTTTCTGTACACATGTGGGTTTTTTTTTAGTGTAAAATATGTTGGTTGAAAGGTCCTTCATTTGCTCAAAATTATATAGAAACTCAGCCCCCCACTTCCTGTGTGATTATGCCTATTGTAATAGATCAGTTACATAGGTGTGTAACCCTAAACCCTAAACCCTATAAATTTATTTTTGAATATCTTAGTGCTATTAAAAGAATCTCTTTTCTTTGTATTTTTTTTCCATCGGAAGTTGAAGTTGGTTCTCTCCAATACCCACTACTAAGCTTTACACACTCATTTTTCCATCCACAAAACATCAGAATGAACTATTTGATACAATGTGCAAAAAACAAATATGATTCTTGCTTTGTGCAAAAAAACCACTTTGCCTGAATGGTTTGTGGAATTTTTTCCTGCAGATAGTTCATGTTATCATAAGAGTCTGTTCAAACTCAATAGTCCTCCAAAACCCACTGTTCGTCACTTCAAGTGAGTTGAGACATTTTTCATTTTCTATTCAGAAATCAAAGCAAAAAAAGTCTTTTTCGCTTCTGGTGCTAACAACGAGACAAAGCTATATAAGTGAAGTGATCTCCACTTTATTGCAAACTCACAAATACAGAATTCCTAAGTGTATACCAAGTCCTTAATACACTTGACAATTTGACTTGCCAATTTCTCATTTGCAACTAATATTTACGTGACTACCTATATCTTTACACCACATGAATGAAAGACTAGTCCTTTTGATAACAAGGACCCATTGCAAATCATTCTATCAGCTTGGCCTGCATTTCCAAGTATAGATGTGATCATCATTACCTCCAGCAACAGCTAAAATCCTAGTGAATAGCACCAGCAGCCACCTTGCAAGTGGTTACGGGTTCCAATAACTGCTAGGTCATGGTAGCGGTTACCCGCAACAATAGGTGACCCAGTTACTATGGTTTGGATGGTCACTGGGTAACCCAGTGATCCAAAGCACAGATACTTATCAGTCATTTGCAGCTGGAATACTCAACTGCCCTGTGTAGTTCTTGCTGTAATTAGTCAATCTGTATAGGAGTTATGACAAGGGAAGAACAAATGACAAAGTACAGTCTACGAAACCTGTAGCATTGGTCTTTTACCCAGTCGTTTAATTTCTCGATCCATGCGACCTGTCAACATGAGAGTGAACATCTTGTAATCGCACACCAAAGACCAGAGTGGGTGGCCAAAGGAGACAGGAGAGTTGCCTTCAATAAAAAAATGACTGTACCATGCAATCCCATAGCCAAAGAGGGGAGCAAGGAACAGGAGCCACCATTTTATCAAAAGGGCAGCCAAGAGAAACAGCGTTGCACTCCCAGTTGCACAGAAATGCCATCTCCTTGTTGATGCCTTTGTATGCTGATTCACATAAAATGGCCAAAATTCATCGAAGCTCCTGAAATGCATCTTTGTGAGCCCACAAACAGAACTTTTTCCGCCAAAGTCTTTTAATCACCTACCTTCACAGGACACAGTTGAATGGATTTAAAATCCCCACCCAATTTCAGGAAAAAACCAAAGGCATATGCAGAAAAAAATGGTTGTGTTTCTTCAGTTTCTGAAATTGAGTTTTTTAACTCAAAATGCATTCTGAATCATAATGGTGCAATAGAAACAGCCAAAGAATCATTGCATTTGCCAAACCAGATTTTTGGAAGGTCTGGCAAAACAAAAGGAAAAGGATTCTTTCTTGATAAGGAAAATGGCAACAAGAATTACAATTTGCAGCAAACAGTATTGTTCTTCTCATTGGAGTAGTACACAGTCTACAAACCACTACTAAAGATATGTGAATAGCATGCTCCTCTGTGAACCACTGACCTATGTAACCTAGAACCAGGACTTTGTCACAACAATACTAGAGAATTTGCAGCAACTGATGTGAAGGAGAGAGGATACCTTCCAAATTGCTTATAACTCAAGCTCCCTTTTGTTGTGTAGCAGGAAGATGCACAGTGAAAATCTCCACTCAATTCTTCTTTGCATCACTTCTGGCATTTTCTAGCTGCAAAAGAAATGCTAGTCAAGACTTGATGATATTGAAATGCAGAGTTCACGACACCAGACCTGAAGAAGAAGATGGAGAAATTAAATAAATTATTACTCGATAAGAAAAAGTCAGCAACAATCATTCAGGATTCTTTAACACACAGAGAGATGTCCTCAGTCCAGGTGAAGAAGAGAAAACCCTAATTCTGTCTCTCAAGCACCTGCAGGAACTGCTTGTCATAGTGAAGTAAGAGAGATGCAGAATCGTTGCAAGAAGAGGGATTCCTCGCGAAATTTGCCTACAACAGGAAACCCTAAACTTCTAGAAAAAGAATTCACACACAGACTTCTTCTTCTTCTTCTTCTTTAGGTCACTTCTCTACCATTCTAGCTAACCACTTGTGATCATTTCTAACCTGCCAAAATAATCCAACAAGTCCTAGCTAAAGAAGAAGAAGAAGAGAGAGAGAGAAAAGTGAAGGACTCGCACAAAGGAAAGGGGGGAAAAAATGAATGAAGGAGGAGACGAAAACTAGGGTTTTGTAACAAAAAGAGTGTCACCTCAACAGGACCCACCAATTCAATCATTCCGTCCTTCCTTGGAGAAATCGAAGCGCAAACCAAAGCAAACCAGCTTGAAGTGTGAATTCTCTCTCTCTGTCTCTCTCTGTCTCTCTCTCGGACCTCTGTGGCAGTTCACAATCCTGTCAACAAATTGCAGCATTGAGATAGACAGATACATACATAGAAACATAGAAACATATGCGGAAACGAGAAGCCCGGAAAAAGAAGAAAAAAGAAAATTAAATTAAATTAAATTGCAGTTTGGAAATGAAATTCTTACGCGCTTCACTCGACTTGTGGCGAAATTCTCCTCCTCCGCTGCTGCTGCTGCTGCTGCTACTGCAACGAACGACTAAGCTTTGGAGAGAGAGTGTCCTTCTTCACCAAATCCCACGCCTGACTGACGACGAAGAGTGTGAAACGGAGAATTTTTAAAGCCGCTTTTTCCGCACCCAGCGCTTTTCTGGAACCGCCGGTTCCCTTATTCTCCCGGCCGCAACCCGTCCGCACGAACCCCTCCGAACGCCCAAAGAACCGGAGGTTCTCTCCTGAAGGAACCCATGTTGCCCAGATATATGGAAAATTCTGGATATGAACCGGAGGCTCGCTCCCCAACAAACCTGTGTTGACCAGATATATGGGAAAATCCGGATATGAATCCGGTTAATAGCTGGATATGCATGCATGTAATCATATTCAGAATTCTTTTTTTTCCCAATATCTGGAATTACAGATATCCGGCAGAAGGCATTCAAGCATTAACCAGTAACTATGTATAGTCGCATGTTAATTTTATTAGGGGCCCTAGATATGGATAGTAGGGTTATGCATATGCATATCCGGTAGTTAGCGCTTAAGGTTCCTATATGGAGCTTGTGTTAGGGTTTTAGTTTTTTTTTATGTGTGTTTTTTTTCAAGCAACAACGAAGTTTGAGTGTGTTTCATCTTTGTCATAAACTTTTTAATCTTTTTATCTTCATTCGTCACATCATGTTTCTATTTTCATTTTTTGTATTGTGTTGTTGTTTATGCATTCTTTGCATTGTTTTCATGCATGATTGGCTCTTCAAGCACTTCTACAACAACTTTTAGCAATTTTGATCTTGTAGCTTTCAGTGATCTTGGATTTTTAATTGCAACTTTCAACAATTTCAATCTTTTAGCTTTCAGTGATTTTGGTCCTCAAACTTTTTATAATCTTGATTTTTCAAGTGCACTTGTCAACAAAATTGACTTTGCAAAGTAAGATTTCAATCTTTTCCTTTGAATTTATTGCAAGTTTTTGTTTTGTCATATTTTTATTTATTGTTGTCTTGTTTTTTGTCAAAACAATTTGCAATTTGTAAGATTCAAGCTTCCATGCAATTACAATTTGTCAATTGCAATTTTAAGTAAATTTCCATGCACATACACTAGGGTTATAACTTGTAGGCTTGTTTTGTTTTGCATTGTCTTAGTAAAGTGTTAGGTCTATGTTTTATGCCCAATGTGATGGTTGAAGAAAAAGATGTATGCTTGGTTGAATATGTTGGCATTATTGGTGGGGTTGAAGATAATTATGGAAAGCCACCAAATTCTATTGTTCATGGTAATATCTCAAATGTTGAGAAGGTGCATATGCAAGTTGTTACAACTCATTTTTTAACTACTAGGACTTATTCTATTGTTACAACAGATTGTGTTAAGGTTGAAGTTATGCAACTTGCGATTATACAAATCCAAGTGGTAGCTTAGAAGCCACATAATTGAAATATAATTTGTTCGGGCTTTTTTTATTGCCAATGACAACTTACTTATGAAAGATTAAAAATTCATAGATGTTGTGATGTATTATTCGCAATAGAACATTTGCAAGTGCCAATGATTTGTGCCAACAATCTACTTTACAAAAAAGTTTCATCAAATACAAAAAACTCGATGTGATCACTCCTATGAATACCAACATTAAATCTAAACATCCAAGATTAGTTGCTCAAATAAAGTTGGTGTTGAGAAAATTGTTGAAACAAATCGTAATCAACAATTGAAGAAGTGGTTTAAACCAATTAGGTGTGCAATCATAACATTTTTTGGTGCCACAAATCCTTATAAAAAAATCTAATGAAGCAAAACAATAATTTCTTAAAGATCTAATATTGTATTTGTAAAGGGTACATGACCTTTTCCACTTATGAAAATATTTGGTTTTAAAGTTAGTTTTATGATAATGCATGCATGTTTTCTTTCTTTCTTGTTCTGCTTTGGTGAAAGAAGTGTTTCCTACAATGTGTCACCACATCTTACTAAGGTAGCAATTGTGTTTACCAATTTTGATCTTTAGATCTCAAGAAGCAAGATGGACACATTTGCCTTGGTAATTAATTACTTGAATGACTCTTGGACCCCTATGCATGCTATTGTTGGTTTTTTTATTGAAGTTCATGAAATCACAAGGTTTTCCATGGTTGGGCAATTATGCATTTTATTTGAAAAATATGATTTGATGCATCATGTGGTTGTATTTGTGAAAAATGAAAGTAACAATTTAATCTCTATGACAACAACTCTACGTTCCACTATTAGTTATCACCCCTTAAGCTTTTAATGGTTTTATGAAGGTATGTGTTTTGATCACAGTAAATTAATTAGTATGCACAAATGATAAGAAGGTACATGATTGCAAGTTTAAAACATGTTATTGTGAAAGTTGCCCAATGCATTGTATAGAAAACAATCATAGGGACAAAAAAAATAGGAAAGGGAAAACAAGAATGGGAGAAGGCACGTGTTGAAAGGGGGTTGCAACTTTGAAAATTAAAAACCCCAATGAAAACCAAATTTTCTAATAAGGTGATTATGTTTGAAGAAGCATTAGAATTCAAAGAAAATATTATTTTGTGTTATGGGCCACACCTAACAATTAATTTGCAACAAAGAGTTTTTAAGGCTAAGGTATGGGTAACTACAAAAGCATTCACAAAGTGTTTTGAATCATGTTATTACTACATATGTGATGAACGAATCATGAAATCGCTAGCTATTATTTGATGTTCTCATTATGTTTATCAATTGACATTGATATGACATTGACTTTGGAAATGGGGATGAGACAAGCTATTAATGTTCTTCATGATGATTTTGATGTTGAAGTCTTCATCTTTCAAAATCACATGCAAGCTAAAGTTGTTGATGTGAATATCAAACTTGTATTGCAATTTTTGAAAGTTTATGATCCATATAAAGTTCATCGTATGTTCACCATTATGTTTGATCCTTGTTTCAAGTCTTTGTGAGTTATGGAAAACCATGTGCCCAATGTGGGGATTATATTCATTTTGATTTTAGGTATGATGCAAATGCAGTAATCCTTCTTTTAATGATGACCTTTGAAGTACTAATCCTTACTATCCAAGCATGTATAGTAACAATTATTGGATGTAGTGATTTTATTGAAGAAGACAATGTGTCGATGCATCTATGGAAAAGCCTTCATGTGCACTTCTTGAGGGACTATTTTTTAAAAAGAGGTTATCTATAATTCTAGTTCCATGTGCTAATCCCTTAACCTGGTGGCAAATTCATGAAAGTCAATTATAAGATGTTAGTTTTTTTGTTAAACAAATCTTGGGTATTCTAGGGTTGCGAAGTGAAATTGAATGTGTGTTCAATCTTACTAGTGTATTGATAGTTCTAAAATGTTGTAAGTTAAGGTGGAGAATTTTAATTGCATCATCATTGTGGTGAAGAACTAACCTAATGATTCACATTTGAATTGTTCACAATATGAGGATTTGACAAACTTTATGAAAGTTGAAAATTTTATTGGTTGGAAAAAATTATGATTAGATTAACGAATCAAATTATTTTGAACAATTTAAGTTTGACACTTATTAAGTTTTGCAAGGTGAGATTAGAATTGTTTTGGTCATTTTTCTATTATTTTTTTAAATTGCTAAAATTTTAAATATAAATGGCGATTTGCATTTGAGCAAATTTAGTTTTTGTGTTCATGTTGTAGGTTGTGGGGTTGGATGTTTTTATATTTTAGGTGGGGTGTATGTGGGGTGCAGTTGGGGCAAAAATCTTGCATTGGGCAAAAAAAATTTAAAGAACTAAGGTTCAATTGCCCCACAAAAAAAATTCTACAAAACTAATATATGTTTGTGGAAGGCAAATGTGTACAAAAATTAATTCCAAACATTCAAATTTTATCCCTAACCTTTGTAGTTAGTCCAAGTTTGAAAACTAGCAAATCCATATCTACAAAATGAAAAAATGAAAATGAATATATATTGATTGTTATAAATAAATTATTAACCATTTTTTATGAATATCTTTATATTAAAGAAATTTAAAGAATATGCCACATTGATAAATTGGGTAGAACCTTAAAATTGAATATTTGATTGACACTAAAAAAAGATACCTATTTCAATTATTTCAAATATATGAAAGAAAAACCTTACACTTTTCATGAAAGAACCCATAATGAAATATTGATCTCAGTCATTTCAAACACCTTAGAAAACTTACAACTTTCACAAAGGAATTAATGATCTTTGTGAAAATAACTAGTAAAAAAACCATTGGCATTAGTTATTTCAATTACCTTAAAAATTAGTAATTTGCATGATAGAATTGGCAAAACCCCCAAATTTTAGTCACGTTGTACATATTTAAAAAGATGTAATTTTCATGACAAAATTAGTATAAACCCCACTAGTCTTGGATATTTCATACACCTTAAAAACTAATAATTTTTAGGGAAGAATTGATGAAAAAACATTAACCTCAATTATAATTTCAAACACCTTAATGAATCAATTTTTTTAATGAAAGAATTAGTAAAAACCTATTGATCCTAATTATTTCAAACACCTTAATGAATCAATTTTTTTAATGAAAGAATTAGTAAAAACCTATTGATCCTAATTATTTCAAACACCATAACTTTAGAACTTATGGAGTTTCATGAAAACCAATAACAAATTGTTGATCCTAATTCTTTCATATACACCTTGAAAAACTAATGGTTTTCATGAAAGAAATATTCAACAACTGTTAATCCCAAGTATTTCAATTACCCAAATAATTGTTAGTTTTGATGAAGGAATAAAGGAGGAATTATTGAGTTTAATTATTTCAAACACCTAAAGAACTAGTGGTTTTGATGAAACACTTAATGAAAAATCATCAATCTTGGTTATTTCAAACACTTAAAAGATTATCAATTTTGATGAGAAATTTGATAAAAAATCTTAATTTCAATGATATCGAAAACCTTAAAAAATTAATAGTTTTGATGAAAGACAATAAAACACTATCAACTATTGTAATAAACTTATGGTTTTCATGAAAGAACTAATAAAGAACCAACAATCTTAATTATGTTAACACTTTAGAATCTAGCAATTTTCATGAAAAGACCTTTGATCCTAGTTTTTTCAAACACCTTTTAAAGAATTGGCAATTTTTGAAAAATAACCAAAAAATAACTAAAGGTTTTATGGGCAATTACTTGATTTTTTTTCATAATTTTAACAACCATGGTCATATGTTAGAAACAATTTTTTGAATTTTTGAAAACTATGTGATGAACCTTAAAAATTTCCTTAACAATTATTACAAAATGTGCTCTTGTTTTTTATAATTGCCTAACATTACTTCACATCAATGTTGGGTGGGTACCCACTTTGACAATTCAAATCATTAGTTTCAATCAATAAAAAGCATTAGAATTGGGTTTGATTTTCTAAATTGAAACTTGATTTTATTTTGTTAAAAGTTGAGCTCAAAATGCCTTCATCCTTGCCCATTATGTTGGGTGTGTCATTTAATTCATCTTAACATGCTTACCCAATACCTTACCCAACATAATGAACAAGTGCTTGAACATTTCATTGTCTATTTAAGATTTAAAAGTTAAATACAAGCCATGTAGAGCTCGCAATTGTGAATTAAAGCCATTTTTCCATTTACAAAATCTAGGGAATTGCATCTTAAAATATGGGATCTATTTATCTTTATGATGTTATCTTTTGAAAAGGTTCGCCTTCTTTCAAAAACATTCCAACTTAGGGTTTTTTAAATTCTAATTTGACATTCAATTGGTGTATCCACCCTATTTAGGTTGCACCTTTGGTTTTTTATATTATATATGTAAGCTACCATCAAATTATTATGGAAGTTCTTCACATTGATGATTATCATGCAAAATAGATTATAATGCATTATGATTGAAAACCAAGATTTTTAATATCATAAAGACCATTTTTTATTTTTCTAGTGTAATTATAGAATACCTTGTAAATAGTGAAATTTCATTGAACGTCTTTTAAATGGAAAGTTTTGTTCTTACAAAACTTTTGTTTTCATAAAGTTTAACATTGTTTCTTTCCTATGGTACTTAAATTTAAAATTTTTTATATTAAAAAATTTTACATCATGGAAAACAAAATAAAAAGCAAAATGTAAGGTCATTATTTACACTCGATAAAGCACATGGGCGAAAGTATTAAATTGAAATTGGGCAACCCTTGATTATTATTTCACACGGGCCCTTATTTTGGAATGTCCTCACCATTATGCTTTACCTTACACATAAAACACAACCTTACAAACAATATAGAAAAGACAGATTTTATTGTTTCACTACACCAATGTGTGTCCTAGTTCATTTTGTATTTCATTAGATTTTTAATAAACTTGAATACATTTACCATGACAAAAGTGGTTAATCCCCTAGTGACCAGGAATTAGTTGGTATGGACAAATGAATTAACTAATAATTAATCAAATTATTTAATAATTAATTCACTTAATTAATCAAATTCACTAATGAATAATTCATTATACTAGCCTCATTCATTAATTCACTAATTCATTCATACCTAGGTTAAATTAGGTTAAACACTTAAAATTTTAGGTTAAATATTTAGGAATTTAGATTAAACACCTAACCACCTAAGTTAAGCTAGGCATTTAAGAACCTAGGCCTCCTAGTTCACCAACTTAAATTGCAAGTGTGAAGGTTTGAATCCTTCACTTCCCCTCACCTCCATCCTTAAGGGCAAGTCTCGAATCATTGAACCATTATGTAAATATTTAAAATGATTTGTTAACACACATTATTGTGCACATTCTTTTCCTATGTGTAGGCTAGGTTGCTATGTTGCTTTTAAGTTTTTTTTATTAATGTATGTTATTTTAACTTATTCTTACACGTGTGCAAAATACCCTAAACTATTATTAAGTTACAATAAACTAGGATTTTAGGCTAATCTACCCTTGTTATTATAAGTTATTATAATTTAAGATATTTATGTAAGTCAACCCAGACTCTTCCACGTTAAATTATTATAGGGATACTTTTTACTATATTAAATTATTTAACCCTAGACTATTCCACACTATACTATTTTAAGTTATTTTACTTTAAATTATTTAAAAATGTTTTAGGCTATTCCACCTTATGTTATTTTATATTATTTAATTTTAGGTTTTTTATTATTATTCTAAGTTACCTTCGGTTACATTTTGTCATGGTCATGAAAACTATTAAGACAAAAGATGAAAGGATAGGACTAAAATTTAATTCAAAACATAAAACAAAAGGACCAAGACAAGAACACAAAGGTTAAAATGAAAAACACAAAGTATGCAAGACCGAAATGTAAACAAATATTTATTACAATGGAATAAACGAATGTAAACATAAAAAATAACAAAACAAGGTTATAGAATAAAATCGTACCTTAGATTGGTGTTGAAAAAACTAAAGGTAATGAGAACTCTATTTATAGTCCTTTGGGGACCTAGTTCAAAAAGTTTCCATGGAAGTTTCCAATGTGGCCATTGACAAGGGAAGTTTTTTGAAAAGTTTCCTAATTACAAATGAATTATGTTAACTATAATTGAACAACGTGTCAATTTTAAAAGTTAATTACAAGTGAACCAAAAATGGATTGTAAATGAATTATAAGTCAATTCAAAGTTAATTAAAAGTGAAATGGGAATTAATTAAAAGTTATGGATGAACATTCATATGAATGAATTTTATCCATCATGTGATAGTGATGTTTATGACTCATTTTGGTTGCATTTAGTTACATTAATTTATTTTTGGTTATTTTAGGCTATTTCACCTTAGGATATTTAAAATTATTGCACCTTATGTTATTTTGGACTTTTTATTATTATTTCACCCTACATTATTTTACCTTAGGCTATTTTTGGTTATTTTTAATTATTTGAAGCCCTTCCATCTTATATTATTTTTGGCTATTCTTAATTATTCCACCTTTGTGTATTTTAAATTATTCTAGTTTAAATTATTCTTGATTGCTTCTTGTTATTATTATTTTAGTATATTCTTCCTTAGGTTATTCTTGGTTATATTAGGTTATGTAACCTTTGGTTGGTTTAAACATAATAAATTGGGAAATAAACTATGGTAGAATAACATAAAATATTTTAAAATATTTTAAAGTATAATAAAAAAATCATTTATAGTAATTAATAATAATAATAATAATAATAATAACCTAAGGTGAAATAACTTATAATAACCTAGGGTGAAATAACTTGAAATGAACATGAATCACCTAAAATGAAATAGCTTAGAATAATTTAAAGTAATTTAAGGTGGATTAATTTTTAATTACTTAATGTGAAATAACCTAAAATAGGGGATAATAACTTATCATACAAAAGAATTTAAAATAATTGAAAAAGATTTAAGGTACATAATTTAAAACAGCTTGAAGTTGAATAATCTAAAATAACTTGTGAATTAACCTAGAATAATTGAAAATAATTTAGGTTGAAATAACCAAAAATAACCCAAGGTGAAATAATAATAAAATTTTTATCATATAATAACATAATGTGAAACAATTAAGAATCACTACATCAATATATATGTGTCCAAGTTCACTTTGTGTTTCACCATATTTTGACTGAAATTAAATTTACCATGGTGAAAATGGCCAAACCATTTGTGAACAATGATAAGTTGATGCAAAGAAATGAATTCATTAATAACTAACTGAATTCATCAATAATAATAAAATTCACCAATAATTAAATCATGAATAATAAATTCACTAATGGTTCAATCATTAATAAAATCATTAATAATTAATTGGGAACTCAAGTTACGCACTTAAGGACCTTCATTAAGTTACCTAGCTTGAATAAAAACCTAGTTCGTTTAAACATTTAGCCCATTAATTTAAGGTGCAAGTGTGAAGGTTCGAACATTCCACCTTTTCTCACCTACATTTTTAAAGAACAAATCCTTAACCATTGAATCATTATTTAAATGAATGATTTTTTTTATCATCACATATTAATATGCATTTTTTTACCATATTATTAGTTATTATATATTTATATTCTTAAAATTTTAATTATTTTATCATAAGCTATTGTTAGTTATTAAGGGTTATTTTTACCATAGGTTATTTTGCATTATTATCATAGGCTACTTTTGATTATTTCATGTTATTTACCATATGTTATTATTGGTTATTTTTTTGTATGTTACTCTTAATTATTATAGGTTATTTTATCATAAATTATTTTTGGTTATTTTATCATAGGTTATTATTGAATATTCCATGTTATTTTACCATAGGTTATTTTTGGTTATTTTATCATATGATATTGTTGGTTTTTTTAGGTTTTTTTTATCATAGGTTATTTTGACTATTTTAAGTAATTTACCATAAATTGTTCATAGTTATTCTATCATATGCTATTGTTAAGTATTTTGCATTATTATGAATATTTTATTGTAGGCAACTTTTAGTTAATATAGATTATTTTACCATAAGTTATTTTTGGTTATCCTATCATAAACTACCTTATGTTATTTCACCAAAGGACATTATTATTTATTCTATCATTGGCTACTATTAATTAGCTTAATGTATTTTACCATAAGCTAATTTTGACTATTTTAGTTATTTTGCCATAGTTTATTCTTGCCTATTTTATTACAGGCTATTATTTGGCTATTTTATTATATGTTATTGTTAACTATTTTAATTATTTACCATAAGATATTCTTAGTTATTCTACTTTTGACTATTCTAGGTTATTATATCATAAGTTATTATTGGTTATTTTATAATAGGTGTCACAAATGCAAATGCAATGGGTTCATTTAGTTGAATGTTCATCCATAATTTATAATGAATTTGTACTTAATTCTTAATTTAATTTTTTGTTAAGTTTTAATTCACTTTTAATTAATCCTTAGTTCATTTTTAGTTAATTATTAGTAGACTTTGAATTCACTTTCAATTTATTTTTAATTAACTATTAACTCATTTCCAATTCACTTCTAGTCACTAATTCATTTTTAGTTCACATGTCACATATGTTAATGCTCTGAGGTTCATTCATTTGAATGTTCATCCATAACTTGTAATGAACTTGAACCTAAAATTTAGTTTAATTATAATTCACTTTTAATTAAATTTAAGTTCATTTTCAGTTGAGTTTTAGTACATTCATAATGAACATACATGGGTGAATATGGGCCACATGTAAATTGGAAATTTCTTAATAAACTCCTTTGAGCTAGGTGCCCAATGTGTATAAATAAAAGTAAAATTCATGATTACTTTTCATTTATAAAACACCAATTTTGGGTACATTTTCTTGTCATAACTTTGTTCTATTCATTCTTTGCAATAAAATCTTGTTCAACTTTTGTTTTACACATGTCAGGTTCATATTCTTGTTTTTCTTGTTTCATAATTTGAATTTGGGATTAGGCATGACCTTGTTTTCATTTGGTTTAACAAATGTTGTCATCTTCCTTGCTTTCATGTCCTTGATAGTAATTTATTTTTGGTTATTTTATCATAAGGTATTATCAGTTATTTTATTATAAATTATTATTAGTTATTGTAAATTACTTTTGGTTATTCTAAATTATTATATTATAAATTATTTTAGGTTATGTTATCATAAAATATTATTGGTTTTATATTGTAATCTACTATTGGTTACTTTTCCATAGGCTATTATTAATTATTTTTGGTTATTCTAGGTTCCCTTAAATTATTTTTAATAATTTAAAAATATTCCACCATAGGAATTCATAAGCTATTATACATAGGTTATTTTAGATTATTTTGCCCTAGGTTATTCCACCTTAAGTTATTATAGGCAATTGTTTTATATGTTATTTTACCTTTGATTCTTCTATTATATTCCATGTTATTTTAAGTTCATATACTTTATGATAAAATAACCTAAAGTATAATTTAGGGCTAGTTAAATAATTTCACTCGAAATGACTTTAAAATAAAAACTTATAATAAATTAAAATATAACCTAGGGTATAATAATTTATAATAATTTAAGGCATAGTTTAGAATAACCTAAGTTAACTTAAAATAAAATAGGATATAATATAAAATAACAATATGGTATTTTTAAAAAAACATAAAAATAAACCTATTTATTATAATGAATTATTTTAATTAATGATGAATTATGTCAACTAATAATGAAACATGATATTCACATAGTGATCATATAATGAAATAATTTTAATAGGTGAAATCATTAAGGTGGGTTGAACATATTTCATTTTTAACGATTTAGGCTAGTGAAGTACACCCCACTTTTGTACTAGTGATTAATAGAAAAATTTCAAAATAACTTAAAGTGGAATAACCTAAAATAATTTAAGGCACAAGATCAAATTTTTTTTAAAAAAATTATTATAATGGATTATGTTGATTAGTAATGAAACATGATATTTAAATAGTTACCCTATAATGACCCAAAACATATCATAGGTTTAATGAAAGTTAAAGCTAAAATTCAATGAAGTTAATTAAGGTGATAAGAACATTGGGGAACCATAAACATAAACCAAATCTAACATCTTATTTCAAGATAATGTTTTCTTTTTATTATAAACATTATCATATTCACCATTATAAAAGTGGGGTGCAGTTCACTACCTTAAATCACTATAGGATCGTAAAAGTGAAATAAGTTCATTGCATTTTAGTGATTTCACCCTGATTAAACTTCTTTCACTATAATATGACTATGTAACATCATGTTTCACAACTAAACATAATTCATTATTATAATTTATTATGATAAATAGGTTTATTTATATGTTGTTTTAAATATTTTAAATATGCTACTTTATAATATATTTTATATTATTTTAAGTTATATTATTTATTTTAACTTATACCCTTCATTATTATAAATCATTATAAGCTACTCAAATTATTATACCTTAAACTATTATATGTTATTCTACCTTAAAATATCTTAGTTAATTTATTATAAGATTTTAAGTTACTTTAAATTAAACTATTCGACTAACTTTAAGCTATATTTTAAATTATTTATTTAAAGTTAATATGTGTTATTTCAAGTTATATTTTAGCTTATTCAAAATCATTCTACTTTATGCTATTATAAGTTTTTTTTATCTTAATGATAATAATTTAAAATAAGTCAAATAAAAATATAATGACTTGAGATAAAATAACATACAATAGTTAATAATAGCTTATGAAAAATAATTTGTAATAACCTGCAATAAAATAACTATCAATAATTTAGATAATATATCTTAGAATATATAATAATATTTATAATAAAAAAATCAGCAATAGTCATAATATAACATAAAATAATCAACAATAACCAATAATATAATAACCATTAATAACCACCAATAACCACCAATAAAATATTTATTAATATCCATTAATAAATTAGATATCAATAGCCATTAATAACCATTAATAGTCAACAATAGAATAATTAATAATAAGCATTAATAAAATAAGCACCAATAGGCATTAATAACCATTAATAACCCAAAATTAAATGATTAATAATAGGCATTAATAAAATAATCACCAATAGGCATCAATAGAGTAAGCGCCAATATGCAACAATAGAATAAACACTAATCCGCATCAATATAATAAACACCAATAGAAAAATTAACAGAATAATCACCAATAGGCATTAATATAATAACCACCAATACGAATTAATAGAATAACGAACAATAGGCATTAATAAAATAACGAACAATATGCATTAATAGAATAACGAACAATATGCATTAATAAAATAACCACCGATAAACATTAATAGAATAAACACCAATATGCATTAATAATATAACCACCAATAGGATTTAATGTAATAATCATCAATAGGTATTAATATAATAATGACCAATACAAATTAATAGAATAAGCACCAATAGAAATTAATAAAATAACCACCAACAAGATTTTAATATAATAATCATCAATAGACATTAATATAATAATGACCAATATGAATTAATAGAATAAGCACCAATATGAATTAATAGAATAAGCACCAATATGAATTAATAGAATAAGCACCAATAAAAATTAATAGAATAAGCACCAATAAAAATTAATAGAATAAGCACCAATAAAAATTAATAGAATAAACACCAATAAAAATTAATAGAATAAGCACCAATAAAAATTAATAGAATAACCAACAATAGGAATTAATAGAATAACCAATAGGCATTAATATAATAATAAACAATATGCATTATCAAAACTAGTGGGTGCCCGTGCCCTTCCGACATTATGAAATCCCCCGGGAACATTTTCTTTTTTGTTTAATACATTTTGAGTATGGTATTGTGAACATTCTTTAAAAATTTCGAGTACCAAGCCAAGTTGAGTGTGTGAGTGAATGAGAACTCACCTTCTAATTTGAGTGTGTGTGTGTGAGTGAAAGAGAACTCACCTCCCTTCCGCCTTTCCGTCCAATCAAACGTCGGACAAATTTAGCCAATGGGATATTAGACGAACGGATAGACGGACGGACACACACAAAAACCCTAAACCCTAAACCCGGACACACCCAAGAGGATACCCATTACACAAAGTGATACCGATACCCTGAGTGATTTTTCCTCTCACTGAGAGTTCTCACAACCCACCCAAGAGTTTACCCATGACACTGAGGGACCCTGGTTTCCTCACAAACAAACTGAACACTGAGTGATACCCATTACACTGAGGGATACCCCTGACACTGAGTTATACCCATTACCTTGAGTTCCAGTCAATAGGATACCCCTGACACTGAGTTATACCCATTACCCTGAATTCCACCAAGTTTGTAATTATACCCTAAGTTCCAGCCAATAGGATACCCCTGAGACGGAGTTATTATAGCCAATAGGATTTTAACCGTCGCCCACTGGACCATTCATTCATTCAATCCTTTTTTCCTCAAAACGTGTGAAGTAAATGAAAAGAAAAGTAAAAGACAGAAAAGAAAAGTAAAAGACGGATAGACGCACACACACCATGTTGTAATTATATATAAGATAACCATCAGAATAACCATCAATAGGCATTAATAAAATAATGACCAATAGGAATTAATAGAATAACCACCAATATGCATTAGTAAAATAATCAACAATAGGCATTATCAAAATAACCATTAATAGGCATTAATAAAATAATGACCAATAGGAATTAATAGAATAACCACTAATAGGCATTATCAAAATAACCATCAATAAACATTAATAAAATAATGACTTACATGAATTAATAGAATAACCACTAATAAGGATTAATAGAATAACCATCAATAAACATTAATAGAACAACACTAATAGGCATTAATAGAATAAGAATAACCACCAATAAGAATTAATAGAATAATCATTTGTAGGCATTAACAAAATAACCATAAAAATAACCATCAATAGGCATTAATAGAATAATCACAAATACGCATTAATAAAATAACCATCAATAGGCATTAATAGAATAATCACAAATACGCATTAATAAAATAACCATCAATAACTAACAATATGCATTAATAAAATAACCACCAATAACCATTAATAAAATGGCCATTAATAGCCACCAATAGATAGCTACCAATAGCCATTAATAAAATAACCATTAATATCCACTAATAATGTTAATAAAATAACAACCAATAATCATATATTAAATGTGCTTAAAATTGCAGAAAATAATATAAGGTGAAATAATCCACAATAGACAAAAGTAATTTAAAATGAACCTTCAATACCCAAAAGTAACCAATATCGACTTCACATAATTAAAAAAAAACCTAAAATGAAATAATTTAAAAGAATAAAAAATAACTTATAGTAGCCAACAAAATCATAGAATAACAAAAAATAATTTTTAACAGTCGAAAATAACCTAAAGTGAAATAGGTTAAAATAACCAAAAATAATTTAGAATAACCAAAAGTAGCCTAAGGCGAAAATACCAAAAGTAATTACAAATAATCATAAATATCCATAAATAATGTAGGGTGAAATAATTTAAATTAACAAAAAATATCCCTATAATAACTGAAAGTAACCTAACATAAGTAATATTATTATATTAACAAAAATCTTATCCATTTATTAAACATTTTTTTTTCAAAAAAAATCATTGAAATGATATTGAATAGTGATATTCAAAAAAAAAATGTTCAAATGATTTTACACTTTCAAAAAGAAATAAATGTAATTATGTATATTATTGAAATATTTTTAAAAGTAAAGTGGAATCATTTCATTTGAACAAAATTTCAATAAAATGAATTTCAATATTTATGTTTTTGTAATATTTAAAATGAAATATTTGATAAATAGAATGTAATGTAACATCTTATCACAACTAGGGTGCCTTAATGGTAGGGGTGTTTGCCTCCATTTTAAAGGTCAAGGGATCAAACCTCACAAGTGGTGTATGTGTGGTCAATAATGGTAAGTTGACTAAATATTCCTTTATCTAATTCCATAGAGTAGGTGCTTAGGTTGATTATGTGGGTTACGTATTTAGGCTAAGTTTTTTATTTAGCCTAGGTAGTGACATGTGTCAATAACTCATAGGTTAAAAATCATGAAATTATCAATAATATTATATATTAAATAATTTAAATTTAATTGATTTCCATGCTACCTAATTAATTAACTAGTAAGTGAATGACTTGATAAATTTGTATTTCACTTGAGAGGAACCTTATTTCACTAAGTATTAATGAACCAATTCATTGTCCATAGCAAGTTGCCCCTATTCACTAGGGGGTTGATTAATTGTCACCATAATAAAATTGTTCAAATTCATTCAAAATCTAGTGAAACCCCAAAATGAATTAGGACACATTTTGTTGTAATGATTATTTCATCAATTTGAACTCCAAAGTTATGTTTAAAATTATCTTAACATTGATAACTTCCAAAAATAACAAAATGTTACAAAAACATTTGTTTTGCCATGTCAATTCACCTTCCATTTTATTTTATTTTTTTCATTCAATTTTACATTTTGCAATGTGATTCATCTGTAATCAATTGGCATGAAAATTTTACAATTGAATTAATCTAATATTTTGATGTTTCATCTACTTACAAACTTAATGTATTGATTTTTTTAAAAATGGTTTTATTACCTATTTCAATCCACCAACCTTTACATGAAGAAAATGAACAACAAATTGAGTTTTTTTTTTTTTCAAATTTCACTTTTTGTGCTTATAAGTTTACAAGCCCATATCAACCATTGAAAACATCATTAACCAAATGGTTAAGTTTTGTGAAGGGTAATGCCCTAGGCAAAAGGTGTTCTTAAATAGTTGCACTTGAGGCAAGAATTAAAGGTGGTTACTTCAAGAGCTCCTTACTATAAGGGAATTACTTGACATAAAACATAGACAAATTGGGCTATATGATTGTGCAATTTAATGTATAGGGTGTAATTTTTGGGTTCAATCTTTTCAAGTTGAAGTTTAGGCTTAAATGGATGTGGTAAAGAGGGGTGGCAATGGGAAAAGAAAGGTCAATAATAAAAAGAAAGATGGAAATGGTGGAGAGAGAAAAGAAAAAAATGACAAAAAGAGGAAAGAAAATAATGGTAAAGAAAGGATAAATGCTAATGAAAAAAAAATTAAAATGGTAAAAAAATGGATGACAATTATGTGAGTAAAGGAGAGGTGGCAATGGAAGAAAATGTGGTTGCTATTATTAATTTCAATGTACATTGGTCATCAATTTCAAGTGGCAAGTCTTTTTAAGGAACAACATAGTGGTCCGCACCTTCCCCCAAGAGGATTTGGACAAGATGACCATTGTTCAATTTCATTTGTTATCACCAACAATAGGTTTGGCTTGCACTTCATGTGATATGAACTTAAAACCATGTACAACTGACAATGTTTATGACTTCCATCATAGATCCAACACATGAAATGGAAAAGAAATGACAAAATTGTGAAAGGAAAAAAAATTGAACAATTAAAGAACGAAAGTTGCTTAGGTCTACACTTGATTCATCCTCAAGAAAGTATGAAAACATTCATGATTCCAACATGAAAAATGTCACAAATGGTTTCAAGTTTTTGGAAAAGTTATGAGACAATTCAAAAATTAGTATCCAACTTCTCCCATTTGGCATCTTTTGATTTTTTTACCTTGGAAATTTAAGTGTTTGATGAACAATTTCCCACAAACCCCATCATAGATTCCCCTTCAACTTCCACTAAAATTCATTTCCATGCTTCTTGTTGCACCATAATCATGGGACATTTCACTAGTTGGTTGGTCTCTTAAAGCTTACTCTATAGGCCACATAATCATTATTGAGTATCTTTAATGATCGAAAGAACAAACTCAAGAGTTTACTAGTATGGAACATTGTTAGTTCATGTGGAAATTAGGCATTGAAAATTCAAAAAAATAACAAAATGCTACACAAATCCATTAAAAAAGAGTGGAAAAAACTTAAAACCATAATGGAAAGAGTCAAAGACAAAATAAGCTAGAACCCTAAGCAACCCAAAAGCACAATAGCACACTATGTCTAATAACATTGAAAAATGAAAATTGATATTAAGATAAAGTTTGAAGATTTTATCATGTTTTTAGCAATTTGAAACATGTGGCACCAAAATAGACATCCATGGCCAAATTTGCAAAAGCACATTTCCTTTCCCTTCAACTTTGTGAATTTTTAAAAAAAGGAATGAAGTTAGGAATAAAAACAATGGATATTCACATGATTTTTCTAACTATGAAGAGAATCAAGAAAATGTTTTTTTCTTCACTTAGAACTATAGGTCACTAAATTTGTATTAAAAGTCAAGTGATTCCAACTTCACTTTATTCTTGCAACTTTTTCCAAATATTTTCAAATTCTATTACACTTTAGTAGGTAATGCAATGCACTTAAATGTTAAATGAAGCAAAGGTAATTGGTTTAGGTTTAAGAATTTCATAGTTTTTTTTTGTTTTCTTTCAACACCATAGTCAAAAGCATATTTTCAATACCTTTTGCACCAATTTGCATCTTGTATGATTTCAATTGAATTTGAATTTCATTGTTGATGTATTTGAATTAAATTTAGGAATTTGAATTCAATTCAAGTTGCATGCAATGTTTGCAAAATCCCTTATAAAGTGGACTAGAACCCTTGTTTGGCAAAGATTAGGGATGAAACATGAAACTAAATGTTCTTGATTTAAAAACAAAAGTAATAGGTCAATAAATTTGAATTTGTGTTAATTTTTTTGTTTGACCAATTTGGTCTTAAGTTGTCTTCTTTCCTTTTTTTGAGCCTTAGCAACTCAAGAACTTTTGCAATGTTTTCCCTTTGTTTTGGAAAACTTTGAGCATTCATTTCTTTCTAACCTTGACATGAATGTGAAAAAAAAAAAACAAAGGATATGTGTTGTAAAACTTCATACTTAAAAGAGACTTGAAGTGAACATGATTAAGACATATTTTCATTTAAAAAAAATCTAGGAATCAACTAAACATATTTCAATTTGGAACTATCATTCAAAACAATGACTTATGGAACCTAAAGTTCCACTTAAACTAAGTTTGATGAATCATTATCCTTGGAATTTAGGGCTATCAAGGTGTAGCTATGGACAACTAATCCTTTTTGAGTAATGTTTTTTTTTTTTGGCAAAATTTTGCCATTTTTTGATGAAAACATTAGGATTTGTTTTGGAAATTTTTGTTTTTGTACTATAAATTTGACATTAAATATTTTTTTTGGTTAAGTTCTTTCCAAATTTCTGATACTAGAAAAAAAAAGGAAAAGAATGTTTTCGAGAGTAAATTGAATGGCTAAAGGACCCATGTGCTCCCTTCCTCCACCATAAAAAGAAACCATGATGCAAGGATAGGGCCTTACATTGAGTTAATAGTGTCTTGGAGTGGGTCAATTTCACATGTGGAATTTGAAGTTTAGTTCAAAATTTGAAGTTTAATTCATTTTTAAAAAAAATTATGAAAAAAAAAAACACTTTCTCTTTTTCCATTGTTGAGGGGATGAGTGGGCCCTATTCTTTGATCTCCATAACAATGGTACTTTTCGACGGATGGACTTAACACCTATGATTTGATTGGTCCATTTCAAAATACATTTATACCTATGGTTAACCATCCAAAAATAGTTCTTTGGTTCAACCAAATCATGTGCAACAAAAACAAAATTTGAACCAACTCAAAACCAAGGAACCATGCTAGATTGAAACCAAGGAAGATGCAACTATCTGATGCATGACTGTTTATTTTACACTTTGGAAATGTATTGATTGATGGTTTAAAATTTGTAAACAATTAATAGAAATAATGCACCCATGAACACTAGTTAGTTTATAGAGGTGAACTAGGTGGATTGCCTAATTACATCATTAAGTTGTAGTTAAACCAGATAAACCAGAGTTTGAACATGTGCCCGGGGCTATAAATAGTTATAGAATGAATGGGCAATGAACCATGAAATTGATGGGAGGTTGAAGGACCAACTCATGGCATTAGGGCTATTAGTGATTAGTAATGGTTATTTTATTAATGGCTATTGATAGTTATTATATTAATGACTATTGAAAAATGTCTTCAATCAAACGTTTAGATTGGGCTGGCATAGAAATGTGTTTAATTGATTTTAAATAAAACACCCAAGCAAGTCCCCTTCAGAAATCATGCTAAGATGAGGAAGATAGTCATTTTTTACTATAGCCAAAGAAATAAAAGGTGGTTAAGATGTTGAAAGTCATCAGTTGAGAAAGTGACAAAATATTCCTTGATTTGCATTTGACAGATATTTTGGTGGTTTAGAGTTTAGAACAACATAACTACATTTTTAGAGCATCTCCAGTGTAGCTCAATATGTGACCCTCCACAAATATTTCTGACATCTAAGTTTAATTATTTCCTTTTTTTTTTCCCCCCTAACCCCACCCATAAAACTAAAACTGGGATTGCAAACAGGTGTGAGCCTACTAATAGTGAACATCAGAAACACCTTAAATCAGAAACAGGGAATAGTAGTCAGATCATATGTATTACACTTTTATCTGGAAGGTGTTAGACTTTGCTGTGGAGTTTACTGGCCTCAGCAAATTGCACACAGCAATGGTGGGCCAAAAAACCATTCTGCTGAACCAAACTGGCATGTTTTCACTTTTCTTGAGCCAATTTTTCATTTGTAAGGTCACATATTGAGCACCAGTGAAGTTGCTCTTAAGACATCAATTAGTTTGGATGCACTATATTTTTACTGAATTTGGGATCAGTACAAGATGGTGGAGTTGTCAATAGTTGATATTGATTCTGGATTTATCCAAATTCTATGGTTTCGGGAGGTCTATGTAATGGTGTAATTATATTATTCAAAACAATAATTATTCTAAATAAATTTTATTTAAATACTTTTTTCAAGATCTTCACCTTCTTTGTCATTATATTTTATCTCTTTTTCATAACTACCTCACTCCTTTCCCCTCCCCACTTACATGAAAAAGCAAAACATTATGATTATTTTTCAAATACGGCTTCTAAAATCTCCATCTCTTTTATCATTATTTTTATCTCATTCTCATATACCTTTTGAAAAATTGCCTTTCAAAGTGAAGCTTAAAATTTTAGTTTAACTATTATAATATCTTTCATAAATTTCTTTAAATGATTGTAGATCTCCACCTTCTTTACCATTATTCTTACCTATTTTTTTCATGCAAGTGAAGCTAAGTGATCATTAAAAAAAAAAAAAAATTATTAGAGTACGTTCCATAAATCTAGAATAATTTTCCCTGGGTACATAGTTTTAATCTTTGTTGCATGTCATTGAATTTGCAAAAAACCATCAAGAAGTTCATCATTCATCAAGCATCCTTGAAGATAGCTTGGAATTTGGGTCATGGAATTTCTATGAGTATAGTAAGTACCCTAAATGTTCACTACAACTCAGATATGTTTTTCCATGTTGTCTTGTTGTTGGCTGCAAAAGGAACAACATAGTACAGTTCCCAGTGATGATTTCATTGCCCAATATTTACAAATGACTTAGGAGGCAGGCCTAGTTTTATAAAAGAATTTGCTCAGAATATCATTTCATTTCTAATAAGATATTCAACTCATAAGTGTTAGATATCAACTTCTTATCAAATTATTTTTATATCATAAGTATTTGTGCTTCATGCATTTAACTTTTGGAATCGAAAAATACTCTAGTTTAAGTGTAGATAAAATATCACATTGCACGTGTGATATTCACCTCAATAGTTGTGAAATTTAACCCGTGCATGGGATGATAACATTTGCATATGATGTTCATTTTTGTATTTAAAAATTGGGTAAAGCTCGAAGATGAACTGTAAAATTTGTAGCAATTTGTGTGATCCTAAAGTTGTGTGGAGAGCTCATAATAAACTTGGGATTTTTGGCAACCCTAATTATTCTTTCATTATTTTGCTGTCAATTTTCCACACGCTAAGTGACTAATCAATTGTGGTTCAAGTAAGATAAGTTACAGCTCTGTGAGTGTTGAGTGTTGTACACCAGCATTTTGATGAGCTTTGTTGGGTGACTGCACCATTTGTGCATTGCGTGTCTACTAATATCTTGCATATTTAAGACATATTTTTAACTTTCAGCAATATATATATATATATCATTGTTGCATGATTCCCCCCCCCCACCCCCACGAACATGATTTCTTTGCAAGTCAGCTTTGAGGTGTCAAGGTTTTGTTGCAAGGTTTTTGCCTATGTAAAACAAATACAGACTTAGCCTACATCATCATTTCACTACTTTGCATCTTCCACCACAAACGTGTCCACCCAGAGCTTGTCATCTTTAGCGAGAGTTGCGGCATGGAAAGACAGAGTTTTCAGCTCTCTGGACATTGTGTCATGTCTGTCCCCAGATCACTTCCCCCAACCAACGCCACCGCCCACTCCACCCCCCCACCTCTCCCTTCAACATGTTCTACTTGTTGGCACTTGCTTGAGGCATGATTTCAGCCTTAAGACCAGAAACAAGTTCATTTCATCATCGGTATAAATATTATTTCCCATAAATGTTCCAAGGAATTTTTTTTCAGGTACCCAAAAACCAAAAAACACACACATTTTAGCAAATTTCAAGTCCTCCACTGCATTTCTCCATCCTTGTTGAATGAATGAATGACACACAATTTGTTGATGACAAATTGTGAGCTAAACTATTGTGCTATGAATGAACGAATGAAAGAGGAATGGTCACTCAATAGTTTAGCTCACAATTTGTCAGCAACCTCTGGACAGATTTCCAGTCACCCGACCAAACTGAGCAAAGAAGGTAAAACTGTCATTCATCCCGTGTCTTGAGACTTTGGCAAAAAGCATGTGCCAGAGGGCCTGCTTATGTTAACCCACATGTCTCCCACTGGCATAGCATAGTGAACCCACCAAATTAAAAAAAAAAGAAAAAAGGTACTTGGTACTGATTGTGTCAATTGCTTACTTAAAATTGAAGTCATAATATAATATAATATAATATAACATGATAAAAATATATATGTTTTTAAATATTATTATATAATTGTTGCACCCCAAATCAAGCACTGGCCCATCAAAACCTGACCTTAAGTTCTTCCATTGTAATTTGCAAGTAAGTACCTTACCAAATTGATACTCTTTGTTCATCACTAGTCTTCCAGGGCAAGCAATGAATGAATGGATGAATGAATGAATGAATCAGTAAGGTGTCTTCCAGGCTAGCAGATTCATATGATGCCAGTTTTTCATGTTGGGAATGGGGAGCTCACATGGGGGAGCTTATGTTTTTGGAATTATACTGGTAGGCTAGTAGGTATCTCTCTCAGGCCTCTTGCATTTGTTCCCACATGCTCACACAAAACATATAATAACTCATTTTAGAGCTGCCCCCTTTCCATTACCACAAAGTAGAGGGTGTGAAGAGCTCTCTACCTACCTACTTGGGTAAGAGCATCTCCACCCCCACACCTGCAAACACCCCCTTTTCATTAAATCTTGCAGCTGGATAACACAAAATCCTGTTGCTCTCTCTAGTATTGATGGTCCATTTGGAGTTGTCATTTTAACCACCCCTTTCAAAGCTTTTTTTCTACTATGGATTTGGACAGTGACTATTACTCCTTCAGATGTAAAGACATAAATGGTCTTTGAGTGTTTAAAGGGACTTTTGTGACATTTGTGGGTGGGGATAGTGATTGGTAAATGGTATTCTATTCTAAAATAAAGGAGTTGTTTGCTTGCTGGTGTGAGGTGGAGATGCTCTAACAATTGGTTGACAAACTAAATGTATGCTCTAAGTTTGCTTTAACCCACCACCATTTAACCTAAACCCTAATCATCTATGGAAAGACCCATGACAATTTTTTGTTAGTACAATTGAAGGGCATGCTTGCTATTAGCATGTGTATTGTTTCCTCTGCTGTTTGGGGGACACTATAGTTCAAGAAATGGAACGCCAGCTCCGACTGCACATTTCATTGTTTTGCAATGCCACCCAAGTAAGTTTTTAATAAGTTTTTCATGATACCAATTGTCATGAAAAAACCACCCCAAGATACCCACCAGGTATCATGAGAGAACAATGGGAGCAGGTCTTTCTTTAGTCTGGGTAAAGCCTGGGAGCTCAGGCTTTCACTAACACAAAACCATGCGCCATGCATCCAATGGGAGGGGAGGTGGAGGGGAAGGGCAGATTTCAATATGTAAGGCAACTCCATAACATGTGAAGATCCATAAAACACTTGCCAGTTTTCAATTGACAGTGTTGCATATGGTGTGGTAGCCTACTTCTGCTTGTTCCAGGCTGGTCTGTGGACTTGGAGAATCTGAGGGAGGGTGGCTTTTTGTTGTAGGGTGGGACCTTGAGGCTTGGTTAAGCTTGGCTTGGCTTTGCTTTGCTACAATCATAGTACTAACTAGCAAATTTTTCAAAAAAGAAAATATCATTCCCATACATCAAAATTGTGTAGAAAAGAATGTGGGATTTAAGGGCTTAAGTTTGAATATCTTGATAATTAATTTTTCATCTTCTAAATTCATTTGTAAACAGAAAGAAATCATGCCCTTGGATGCAAAGAGTTTAAGAAAGGGGGAGAGGCTTTCAACTTTGGTTATCTTGTTAGTTAGTTACTTAAATAATAGGTAGAGTGCGGGTGCGCCTAGTTAGTGTGGAGCACAAGATGTTACATGAACTTTTAAGTTAGTTATGTAGTTGTGAGATGAGTGAATTAAAATGGAGCAAATTTGATAAAAAAATCTCTTCCCTTAGTTTTCAAAGGCTTTTCTGCATTGGTTAGCGTTGGTCTGTTAAGCATCTCCAGTGGTGCTCAGTATGTGACCGTGCAAACATATGTTTCGCATCCAAGTCTAGGTATTCACTTTTTTGCAACCGCACCCATAAAACTGAAACCAGGACAGCAAACAGGTACTAGGTACTCATACCAAACCACCTGTACCAATCAAAAACACTGAGCAGCATTCAGATCATGTGTGTTACACTCTTTTGTCCGGAGGTCCACAGTGTTGCAGTGCCTGTTACCAGCCACCTCAAAGTGTGCAATTATGCTGAGGCAAAACTATTTTCCTGAGCCAAACCCGCATATTTTGACTTTTCTTGACCCAATTTTACTGAACACCACTGGAGATGCTCTTATTGCTGCTAATTTGGATTTGCAGTTTGATGCGACTACTTCTAGTGAAGCACAGTCTCGACCAAAATTTGGCGTAGTGTATTGCTCTGGCAGCCAGGGTATTGTTGGGCCGAAGAACGGATGCAGGCCTGTGTCTCCTTCAGGTACCTCAGAAACCCTCAGTCTATGGGCTCATCCTCCTCCATGGGGGCACTTGAGAACACAAAACACCTGGTTTGGCTCAGGAAAATGGTTTTGGCTCAGCATAATTACCCAGGTTGGTGCGGCTGGTAAAAGGTGCGGCAGGTCACTATGCACCTGCAGGAAAGAGTGTAATAAATAGGATCTAAATGCTGCTCAGTGTTCTGATTGGCCCATCATAATGATTCAGTCCAGGTGGTTTGCTACTAGTAGTCCCCTACCTATTTGCTGTCCCAGTTTCAGTTTTATGAGTGGGGTTGCAAAAGAGTACATAACTAAACCTTGGATGTGGAAAAATATTTTTGCGGGGTCACATACTGAACACCGTTGGAGATGCTCTGAAACCTTAAGTTCTTACCTCGTTATTGATATCAGGCTGGTATTGCCTCAGGACTCAGGTCATACCAGTGTGGTAAGTAAGGTCCTTGTCACCTGTATATGAGACAGGCACTGAGACCAACTCCACTCATACTTGATATTTGGGTATGCAAAAGTAAATCTCACATCCAATATTACTCATTTATCAGTCCCAAGCCTCAGCCAAAAAACAGAAACTGGGACTGTAAAACATCATAACCACCTAATAGCAAACCACCTGGACCAATCAATATATCCAACCAATCAAAAGTAACTCTTAGACTATGCAATGATTTTGGCTGGCCTTAACATATTGAGCCAAAATGTTGAGTCATACTCATTGTGTGGAGCCTGTCAGGCAAGTTTTTATTAATCTTCATCCAAAATATCTTTGTCGTGTGCTGGGCGGAGATGCTCTTACACAACCCATGGTGTAAGATTGGAGAGATTGTGCCTGCTGGCAATGTGTTGGAATCTGGACAAGTAGGACCCCCATAAACTGAGACTTTGGGTGGGCCTCAAAAATATGAAAACTCACCACCTCACACCATAGTACAATCTTTCTCCAATGGCACTGGCCAACAAAATAGGTAGATGGCAGCAGGAGGCTGCACTGATTCAATATCCCAGTTCTCCAAATTGTAACTAACTGGTTGTCATGTTACAATTGGTCTTGTCTGATTGGAACCCAAAAATTGCCTTGTGGACCCAGTAAGAGTGATTTGGTTAGAAAGTATTTTGAGTCAATCCATATATTGAAGCACACATAACAACTTCAGCAATCTTACCTAACAGCATCTCCATTGCCAGTGTTAGTTCAATGGCTTCTACATACCACCTTGGATGAAATGCATCCTTTCAATAGTGTGAAATTGAGTTTTGAGTTTTAAATATGAGCAGGATATAGAGATCTTCAAAAGGGCGAGGAAAGAGAGATCATTTCCGGCCAGATATCATGGGAAAAAAAAGAAAATTCTGGCATGGCCCTCTATGTGAAGGGCTTTGCATTTACTCTGAGTGTGTGTAAAGCTCTGCCAGAAATTTTTAATGTATGTGGAGGAACCTTTGTAAATCCAAGATCATCCCTTCAATGCTCAATATGTGACTTTGCAAAAACATTTTTTATATTCAAATTTAGTTATTGTTTGTTTTTTTAACTTCACATCATAAATTTCATGAGTCGCGATTTGACAATAATCGTAATACAAAATATGTTTTTCATATTTTCATAAGTTTGTATAGAATAAATACGAATGTCATTTATTTACTTGTATTGTTTGAATATCGATGTTATATGCATTGTTTCGATATGAATGTCATATACCTATTTATATTGTTTAAATATGTATGTTGTATGTTTATTTATGTTGTTTACACATGAAAATTGTGCACATAATTTTAAAAAATAAAATGATACATGACATTCATGTTTAAACAATATGAACTTATGAAATAACAAATTTCACACGAATTTGGAACAAACCTGTAAAATTTGTAAATTTATGATACACCCATAAAACTAAAAGTGAGACTCCATATAAATATAGATGGGAGACTTTTAATACCAAACCACCTGGACCACTAATCATAAACAAGGAGGGGCAATCAAATCATATTTGTTACACTCTTCTCCAGCAGGTGCACAACCTCAGCAAATTGTGCAAAATTGCTGGGCCAAGAAGCCATTCACTTAGCCAAACTTGCATGCTTTCTTCATCCAATTTTAATATGCATGATCACATACTGTGTGTCCAGGCCAAAAATGGTGAGAGCCAATATTAGGAATAGAATTTCCATGCAACCAATGATAGAAGAGGTGAGAAGGGAGCACTGAGCATTGCTGGAGGAGCAAGCTCTAGAATTCACTCCACAGAATTGGAGGCTTCTGTTTTAGAATGCTTTAAACAGACATTTTTTGGCAGTGCTTTATGTTTGGGTAAGGCCTCAAGACACAGCATAACAAGAATTCATGTCCCCCCTCAGCCTCTCAGCTCTTTCACAACCACACCCGTTCTGGGTTGATAGTTGGTAGGTGTGGTGGATTGGGTAGTCAATCTGTTCATGCAACAATAAATTTCTTTGGTGGGGGTGATTCTTCCTCATACTCATTGCACTTGATAGGTGTTCCAGCACCAGCCAAATCCACCCCCCTCCTTGATTTGATTCATGCTTGTTTTGGGTCTTTGATTTATGCTTGTTTTGAGTCCAAACTTTGATGCATGTCCAGATGTTTTCCAATACCATTTCACTTCCTCCCTCTACACCCAAAGGGCTAATACATAATAGGACAATCATTGATTGCCAGTGATGTTGTGTTAAGCTTTGTCTCTCCATCAAGAAGCATGCAGAATACAATACACAATTGATGGTAGTTGTGTTAAGCATGCGGTTGTGTAAGGTGGGCTTCATAAAATTTGACCATATGGAGCCGTTGATTGGGATGATCCAAAGGCTCCAGTTTGACAACCCACCCCTGGTTGATGAATGGATGGAGATGTTCGGAAACTAGTAGTGAGTACAAATCCTGGGCCATGTCAACGTTCCATCTTTTGCACAAAATTTGTACTTCCTCATTCCCAATGCTTTCCTTTGACAAATTATATGTTGAATTATGTATTCAACATGGAGTCAATAGGCGCCTAGCAAATGGGTTTTAGGTTCTATTCACCCCTAGGGTCATGCTTTACATGTTACCCATATGGCCAACCGCATTATGGCCATGTGGCTTGCAATTGGGTGCAAAAGCACTTGAATACTCTTATTCTTATAATTCTAATTCTAATAAACATTCCCAACTTGCTTGGGGTTTAAACTCCTTGTCCAAAATTTAAAAAAACTCTAATAAACATGCGCAACTTGCATGGGGTTTAAACTCCTTGCTCAAAATAAAAAACTCCATGCTTGGAGTTAAAAGAAACCACATGATAAGGGCTTTGAAGTTGAAGGGTTTTGGGGGGGGAAAAAAAGCAAGTTTACCCCAATTGGAATATTCTTTGAGCCAAGGCAAGGCTTATGGTAAAAGTATGGCTCGGCTTTTGATATTGCGTAACCATGTTCCAACATTGAAAGTAAAAACCCAATAGTGATGTACTGCTGAAATTGCGTCTCAAGTGACGAAAAAATGGAGATTAAATCACATTGCCCATCATGGATTTGAAAGTGAACACCTTCTTCATGTCCCTTATGATGATGATGATAAAAATGTCTTTAGAGACATGGGGGGACAATTGTTTGTTTGTTTGCTTGTTTGTTTGTCTGTTTGATGAATTGTTTTAAGGACTTCCCAACAAAAGAAATCATTAAAAAAATTGCACTCCTTTGTGAGCTCATCCCCAAAACCTTACAAAGCTCCGACCCAACAAAAGGACAAGAAGAAGCTTGAAGAATGATTGGAAAAGCCTTTGGGGGTGAGTGTAGAATAAGAAACAAGTGTCTGTCTGTCTGTCTGTCAGTCAGTCAGTCACACAAGCAAAACCAGCAATGAATCCCAAATATGTACATACCTATGTGGAATCCATCCATATGGGATTTGAATCTGAGTTACTCTCTTGTGATGAGATTGTTTTGTAGTAGGCTAACATCATCAGAGACACAGCAGCAATCTAATCTACATAACCACATGGAGCACACACATACATAGATAGATAGATAGATAGATAGATACCAATATACTAAGTACTTCATCTTTTGTCTTTCAGTGCCAAGAACCACTCAAGCTTTCCTAGTGTAAATTTTATGTCAATTTGCAGTTCTTTGGTATAGGTGAAGGGCTTGAGTACAGGCCCTTCAGGTCGAAAAATCACAGAAGGGCCTGTACTCAGGTCCTTTTGCATATGTAAAGCAGAGCTGGGATTTTTTCACGTCTTAGACATAGTGACAGGCTGGCTGGTACCTTCCATTGGTCAGAAAATCCCAGTACAGCCTGGCTGGTACCTTCCACCGCAGAATATCCCGCTTGTTGAAGACAGGTTCCTTCAGGGCAGGTAAGGGAGCTGAAAATACAAAGGAAAAATTCAGGCAGTGCTTTACTGTACGAGAAGCATCTATCTATCTCTCTTTGGTCACCATCCTTTCCAAGATTTTTGGAGCCTGGAAGCCTGCTACTCCTGGAAGGATCTAAAGCTAGACCCTTCTCCAATACGCAAAGAACCGTCGAATTCTTTTGGCACTGTATTCTTCTTGTCGCTTCTGATGCATAACCTCGCACGCAAGGGGGGATCTTTACATGATGACCTGCGTAAGATCCCGCTCACTAGTCAACAGGACCTTACAAATTTTGTAAGCATCAAGAAACAGCAAAGAATGTTTTCATTAGGAGGTGAAGGCTCTACACTATAGACCCTGCCTGGATTTTCAAGCAGCAGCGCCCACTCGGCCTACCTTTAAATCCAGGAAGGGTCTTAAGTGTAGGACCCATCTCCTATACTTTCATACCCAACAGACACATTCATTGCATGACTTCTGTCTAGGGGGAGTTCTTGGGGGGGGCCCAGTGAGCCAACAACAGCCACAAGAGCACCATCCATCATCCATTGGAAGCGTTATTATGACTCAGTTGTGGAAGAAGAATTTCAGTTAGCTATATAACAGGAGCCTATTCGAGTTTTGGCTCTCATCTAGTGTGCTTTAGCATCGTTTCATTCATAGAACCTCCCCTTGTTTCAACTTTGATTTCTTCTTTGTTTTTTTGTCTTCCGAGTCTTGCAAAACCAGCCATTTTATTTGTAGCTAAGGTGGGAAGTTTTGAGGAATATTTGAGTAGTTGGATTTACTGTTGTTCATTCCCTGGAGGTTTTTTTTTTGGGTTTGCAGATTAGATGCAATGAACTCTTACTGCCACCACTATACAATCCACCTTTGGTTTGTTTTCTTGCATTTTGTTGTTGCAGATTAGATGCATGCCACAACAACTATGCTCGCTCACATATGATGGGGACAGAGTGATCAATCAAAGAGTGTAGTCAGGAAGAAATTCATCTTTTGCTTGATTAGCAAATTGGTCAGTTATCATCTTCTTCAGATACTCAACTCTACGAGTACGTATTTTTGTGAGCAAAGCAATGTTGATGATTCAATTCTGAGCAAAACTCTTTTTGGCAGAAAAAGAGTTTACAGGATTCAAGGTCATGGGTGGTGGCGCTCTGTCCATTCCTCAAAATCTTACACTGACCCATGCATGAAAAACTCGAACAACAACAACATGAGCTTTTCCTGAAATGTATGGATCTCTAAGTTGCAATTTGTTCTTTGCAAAAATTTCCAGGTTTCAGAAACCAAATCTTGGCTGGGCTTCAGATCCCTGAATAACCCTTTCTAGTGCTGCTGATCCATGTAATTTTTTGCAAGCTCCACTAATCTTGAGAGCTGGTCATTTTGTAGTTGTAGAAATCCATGTGGTGTGTTTACAGCACAAAGTCCATCCCGGAGCTTTTCTTCTTCATTAGTGCTGCTGATCTTCAAGTCTGTAAGGTTACAGTAGTGTAATGAGTACCTATTCCAGTAGGGCTGCAGTCATTGTTCCTCCTCCAAAACACTGCTGCTGCTGCCAGTGAGTGACCCATTGCTTCCGCACCCAAGATTCAAAGTCTTGTGGCCCATCAGATTTGATGTGTGATTTTAGCAGTATGACTACAGCCTCTTCTTACCCAGCAAGTCTTTTAAGAGGGAAGAATAGTAGTACTATGCCACCAGAGCAGCATTGGAAACTAGTGAAGGCAGAGGAAGTGGAGAAATCCAAGCTTCTAAGAGTTGCCAGTGTGGATCTTGAAGAGTTCATATGGCCGCAAGATGAACGTCCATCAGTCCCCCATAATGATTTCCAAGGAGCCGAAGGACTGCCCCTCATTGACATGGGTGAGCTTCAAACTGGAATAACTACTGAAGAAGAAGGAGCTCCCAGTCATCGTAGAAACCAAATTGCCAAAGATTTGGTCAAGAGTTTCTCTGACTGGGGATTTGTGCAGCTGGTCAATCATGGGGTTAGCACCCATGTGATCCAGGCAATGCAAACCCAGGCCCAAAAGTTCTTTGACCTGCCTCTGGAGCAAAAGGAGAAAGGGAAACTCATCATTACTCCAGGAAGCACAAGCAAAAATGAAGGTTTCGGCTATGGGGTGGAGAGTGGGATCTTCTATGTGGGGAGACCTTGGATTGACCGCTTCCAATGCAGGTGGAGTCCTGTGGACAGTATTCCAGACCTGGCTGACAATGTGTACAGTGAAGATGCCCATGATGCTCAAGAGTTCAGGTAAGAAAATCCTCTATTGTCAGTTCCTCTTTCACTCTCTGTGGTTGCACATTTCCAACTTCTGTCTCCATCAGAGCAGCTCGACCTATGCTCAGTATGTGACCCTGCAAGAGTATTTCTCACATCCAAGATTAGTTATTTACTTTTTCTCAACTTCACCCATAAGACTGAAACTGGGACTGTGCAAAAGGTAGAGACTAATAATAGCAACCCACCTACCTGGACCAATCAAACCATCTAAGCAATTAATAGCAGATGTTAAGCTTTGCTGGGCATTTTGCCAGCCTCAGGATCCTGTGCAAAAATTCTGAGCCCAGGGGTGATGGTTCAGTGGTCTGGGACCCCCTGACCTCCAAAAAAGGTTCTGGGTTCAAACCCAAGGGTGTGCAGGTGAAAGCCCTGCCAGTCTTCTGCCACTCGACTTGGGGGTACCAACGGCTTGTCAGTCAGGTCTGCTGTTGTGCTCCAAAAAAATAAAATAAAATGCTGAGCGAAACCAGCCTGCTTTCTTTCGGCTTCATTTTGTGGTTTTGTGATGCTGCAGTGGAAGCATGCAGGATTACAACAGAAGTTTGGACAAGCTTACGGTGCAAATACTGGAGCTTTGTGCCGTAGGATTAGGACTGGAGAGCTCCACATTCACAAAAGCCTACTTGGGTACCGCAGGAGACTGCATAGCTCGGATGAACTACTACCCTCCATGCCCACTACCTTCTCTTACACTGGGACTCGGCGCCCACTCCGACCCCAACCTTCTCACCATCTTGCACCAGTGCAAGGTGGGTGGTTTGCAAATCTACCGCGATGGCTCCTGGTTCTCCGTCAAACCTTTGCCAAATTCTTTCATCGTCAACGTCGGCGACTCCTTTGAGGTACCAAATCTGTCTTCTGTCTGTCCGCTTATCTCACTCTTACTATGTGTTTCAAACTTCCAAGCTTCTTAAACCCTAAAATTCTTAAAAACCAAAACCCAGTTCCAAGCTTCTTCCTAAACCCTAAAATCCTGGAAACCCAAAAACCCACTTCCAAGCTTCTTCTTAAACCCTACAATTCTGGAAACCCAAAAACCCACTTCCAAGCTACTTCTTAAACTCTACAATTCTGGAAACCCAAAAACCCACTTCCATGATTCTTCTTAAGCCCTACAATTCTGGAAACCCAAAACCATCAATGACAAACAACTCTTCAATTTTCTTCATAATTAACAATATTGCAAAAGTCCCAAAAAATTATACTCTACCACTGGCAATTCGGTGCATTGTGCCTGTCGTGCAGAATCTTGTTGGCTCTCCTCCACGCCACAAGCAAGCGGAAGATCTGAAACCCAAAATCTGCACCAGTGAAAGAAAAAACCTGATCAATCTTCCATAACTCACCATACATTTAAGGTCCAGGGTGATAGATTATGTCAATTCTCTTGACCACATTATATGACATAATCTCCAATGATGATCATTTCTTTGTCGTTGTGATCAAAATGTGTGTTTTGAACACGAACATTTTTTTTTGTCCAATTCCAAGCCTGAAATCCAACACTGTGTGTTCGATTTTCTGATGCAGGCATGGACAAATGGGCGATTCAAAAGTGTGAAGCATCGAGCTGTAGTCAATGCAACAGCATCTCGACTGTCAATTGCTTACTTTTCAAACCCACCCTCCTCCTCAATTATGACCATTCCACAAAAACTCATCAATTCTCAACATCCTTTGCAATTCCGTCCTGCATTCACGTGGGGAGACTACAAGTCCCATCTCATGGAAATGCATCAAAAGCCCAATGGTATCAAAGCATCCAAGGCATGGCTTCGTAGTAGTAGTAGTAGCATCAATTCTCGCTGAAATCCTCCAACCAAAACTTCCCCTCATTTTCTTATGCTCACCTCTGACAACAACAACAACAACAACAATTGCATGTACCAATCAGATGTGTCTTTCAATTCGGGGATTTGATATGAGCTTTAGACCTGTTTTCTTTTTTGCTTTTTTTCTTTGTTTTTGGCATCCAATCCAGACATTTCAGGCAAAAAGAAAATTATTGGTCAAACTTATCTTCTCCAATATGACATTGAAAAATTGATTTATTTTAAAATTGATTCATTTTTTGCAATTAGATTCTGGGGTTTGGTCTAGCAAAAAACACCCAATGACTCTTTGATTGTGCTAATGAGAGTCCTCTCAAAAACAATGAACCACTTGGAAGTTGTGAAAGAGTTGAATGTTGTTGAGGTTTTTTTGTTCACTAATCCAACAAATTTGATGAAAATGTACATTTTGCTTTTGGGCTCTTAGTTTTGAATCAAAACACCTCTTCTTGTAAACTGAACTTGAATGCTCAAGTTTGTGTATGAAAGTTTAATGCCATATCATCCCCATGAGAAGACAATGTCAAAGCATTTCTTGTGGAAAACAATGTGGAGGGGGAATTTATAGCAATTCTTGAACCTTCAACATCTTCAAGATCATTGCTTGTATGGTAACCTATGTTTGGGTCTTAAAATAGGGACCATAGTAAATATGCATAAATGAATGAGTTATGATTATGTAGTTATAAGGTTGAGAGGTATTCAAAAAATCCTAAGCAAGGATTAGAGTTATGTTATGTTGATTGTTCTAATTCAAGTGTCAAGTACTTTGAAATATAGGTATGTCATGTCTATTGTGAGAGTCATAACTATTATATATGTGACATGTGTGATATGTTAACATTATCACACACGTGCACCCTAAATGTTGAACATTCACAAAAGAAGTCAAAATTAGCATGTTACATGTGGACACATAACACTCAACACAACACCTACACACACAATAACTCTTTAAACACACACAAAATCATATGCACATGCATACATCTACTATTGTGACATACAAAGAACATCCCATTAAACCCAAACGTGATTGTGAACCAATCCTAAAACCATAGGATTCCAACACAAATCATAAACATCAAATCATTAAATAAAATCACACCCAAATTGAGTTCATGGAATTAAATTTACAATAAAACAAAACAACTCAAAGTTAGATCATGAAAAAAGTCATTAAATTGAATAGACTAAATTAAAAATGGTTAATATTTGGACAAGTTTCTTGAGCTACTAAAACAACCACCTCTTTTAATTGTGACTTTAGAGGTATACATATGTGTATAAGGTTGCACATGTATCATTATTTAAAAAGCCTTTTGCTAACATTCATGAATTGCTTTTACATTTTGAGCACCTTTGACAATTCCTTTTACTTGCACATGTTCAAACATGTGATTAAATCAATTGTAACTTAACTCATAAATTATTGTTATACTATCATAACAAAAACTTCAAAAACACAATTACATGAAATGAAATATGTTTGGGTTTTGTGTTTCTTACCAAACATTTAAATTAGAAAGGGACTAAACCCATAAGTTCTTACAACTTTCTTGTGTGAACTATTTTCTTGTAACTTTCTAAGGTATTTGGAAGGATAAGGGGCTTTCCATTCTTAATTTTTTTTGGGTTCAAACCACATGAAAATTTAAATAAAAGAACTAATGCACCCCTAAAATTGTATGTGGTATTGGTGTTAAAATGCTCCTTGATCCCAATTTTCACAATGAAATGTAGAATTTTGAAATATAATCCCTAACTCCTTGCAACTAAACAAAAGTGGATGAAAGTTTCGAAATAAAGATTAAAATAAAGTTGATTCTTGAAGTCAAATTCATGGTCATATCAAATCCCATAAAAAAACGGGGTAGTTGATGTAATTGGAATTAATTTTGATTCATGAACTAGTCATGTAGTCATATGAATTCACAAGAATTCACCATGGTTTGAACTTAAGAGGACACATCACCTTCCTCCATGTAATATGCTATGTAGTTCATCATAGCACCTAAATTAAAACAATATTTTTTCCCTCAAGATTCCCAAGATGTTTCATGAAATTGAGATTCTTTTGTTGTCATTCAAATTTGGAGGCTCATAATGTTTACAAAGCCAAATCAAATTGATCATGTGAATACTTTTTCTGTTTATTAAAAAACAATTCAATGTTATATCAAGTTCTCTAAAAACATTTCTAAGAGTTACAAGGTTTCAAAATCACAAGACATGAAAATGTTTCAATTTCAAAAGTGATATTTTGAAATCTTGAGAATTTGGCCATTTTAATGCAGTTTTCATGAAAAGTCATAGTGTATACTATATGGAGAATAATGCATCTCATAGTACTTTAGGCCATAATGAAGTTTTTGTGAGTCCATGACCCAATTTTTGCACCAAGAAATGTATTTAGTTTTAATTTTTTAATTTTTCGTAATTGAATTAAGGAGTGAGTTGTTCTAAAGGACTATCAACTCATCTTGATCAATTTTGACATTTTCACCCCCTTGTTTTGGTCATGGAGATTTTAGGAGATTTTAATTGATGTAAGAATTAAAAATTATCATTAATATTACTTGATGAGCATAGGACCACTTGACAAACCTAATATGCATTAATGGATGTGGCATCAAAGTTGTTGCAACTATTGGCAAATAATCACTTAAAGTAATATCAAGTTTTTTATGTATGATTTTTGTGAATTTATTAGTTGCAAAATGGTAAGCATTAATCTAATATTACATGGCAAGTATGTAATTAAAATTTTGCTAACACTACTTTCCATAGGTGATTTTCTTTCAATTGCAAGCGTTTCCAAAATTTTAAACAAAACACTTGGCTAAATGCTTCCCATACAATGTGAAATCAATTCAAATTTTAAAATAAAATTTAAATTCCAACTAATACATGCAAATCACTAAGAATGGTGCATGCCACCAAATTGCCTATTGTCTAATGTTTGAAAAATTGTCATCAATTTATTTTTTTAAAAACCATATTCAAAATAGGACTTAAGTTTCCTAACAAACAACTTACAAAGGGTTTTGTTTTTAAAAGCTTCAAATTGATCCATGTGCTCACTAGTTCTTATAAAAATTGATTGAACTTTTTATTGTTATAATATTATATATGACATCACAATTGTATGATCATATACTTTAGCTTCATTAAGGCAGTTGTAAAATGCAAAAGTCAATTGGTTTTACATAAAAACAAAAGATCAATAACACATAAACATGAATTGTTGAAGCTCTATTTAATGTAGCATTGTAGACAAAACAAAAGGGGAGAGAAAAGTATCCAACAAATGTGCTAAAAACATTTTCTCCTAACCATCACCATGTATTGTAATGACATACCCAACAATAATGAAAATTTCAACTACTTGATTGACTATTAGTTCAATTGTGAGTTACACAAAATAACCTTCAACCTTTGTTTCACTAACAACATGCTACTCACAACACAAGGTAACACATACCAACTTCAACTTGTGACCCCAAGGCTTTTTCATTGAAAATGTAATAGATGTTCTCTTCATGGATAAAAAAGAGTAGTTGCAATCCTCATGATGTAGTGACCAATTACGTTCACTAGGTAGCTTGAAGGGTTGGTCACCTAGTCCAATTTGACACCTTCTTATCGATGAGACATGTTGGCTAGTGTGAACACATACCCACTAATGCAACATCCATTGGATGCCCTTTACAACTCAATTATGGATGAACCAACTTTAGTTGAATTAATATCTAGTTTTGCCTTGATAACACATTTTGTAAGAAGTCGATGTATAAGTAGATATGTAGGAAAGTAGATGTTTACACATAAATAAGGCCAAATTTTATTAACTATCTATTAACAATGCACAAATAGGTTGTTAATAGGTTGATAACTTGTGTGTTGTTAGTAGGTATGTAGTAAAAGAAGAGCAAATGGCCATCATTAGCTAAGGAATTGGAACTCGATAGAAAGCCAACATGACTAAACTAGTAGCAACCACAAGTGCGCCTTCCACTAGATTTTCATTATGATTCAATTATGGATGAACTTGACTTAGTTTCATCTTGGTAACCCATTTTATAAGAAGAAGATCCTTTATATAAGTAGATAAGTAGGAAAACAAATGATTATTTATCTAAGCAAATGATTTATACCACGTCCCAAGTGAATGTTGATTTTACTACCTACATACTAACAACCGTCCTTTTAAATAACAACTCCTCAAGAAAGTTGCTTGTTGGTAGATAGTGAAAAAAATGCACCTCTTGAATAGATAAAGGAGGAACATACTTAAGTGAATAATATTAGGTGAGTAGATGGTTCATACCAATGATGGCTAGGTTATTGAGTTTTGACTCGGATTATTGTTAATAATAGGTACCAATTAATTTTTTATTTTAAAAAAATTGGTCAAATTGAAATTTCTTGGTATTGAATTTTCAAAATTTTAATAACCTACCTAGATGACCCAATTATCATCCAAGTAAGTTATCAATCTTCAAACACTAAAAATATAAATATAAAAGATAATTTTTGAAAAAAAAACCTTATTACTAGTTAATAATTGACATGATAAAAAATAAGCGGTTATCAATTGGTTGGTTGATAACCTACTCCTCTTGTGCATAATCGACAATTATTACCCCATTTTTTTATGATCTACTTGACAACCAAGTTTTCATATATATTGATATTGATAACATGTGATCCTCCCCCCCAAAAACCCCTACCCAATGGTTATTACAAAAAGGCAATAACCGGCCAACCCTGGTTAATACACAGGTAAAGGCTGAGTTTACAACCTACCTGCTAACAAGCAGCTGAGCTAACCACCATGGTTATCTACGGAACCGGAACCCAACAGAAAACTGTCTCGTGACCATTTATCATTCATCCTTTCGTGGTGCACTGGTGGGTGCTGCTGGTTCAGTATGGCCGCGCACTCGCGTTCCGTCGGACTGCAAAACGCGAGTTGCGCAACTCCGCGAGCAGCAGCATGATGGCATGCTTCGCTCTCATCAGCCTGCTGCAAATAATCTGCAAGCAAGGAGCGTGATGGTGAACTGCTGGCCCAGAACAGTGGTCGGGGTAACAGCAGCAACGATGTGGGTGGTGATCTCGCTGGGCTGTATGGAACTCGGGCGTCGCCTCACGTGGCAGAACGTGGAGCCCCAACGAGCTCGCACCCTTGCACGCGATGCTATGCTTCTGCAGAAGCTGGAGTTCCGGCGCTCTGGGGGTGAGGAATAGCATCAGGTAGCCGGTCTTTCTCTTCTGTGAAGCTTTTAAATTTGCTCGAAACTTCAGCCCTAACCCTAATTGTCAGAGAGCCTTCTTGCAGGTAGGTAGATGACTGTCCTGCTGCTTTCTTAGTACACAGCTGCAGCAACCACATATTTTTCCTTTCAGCTTCCAGTCTTGTTCTGGAATCCATGCCAGTTCTTGGACAGGTCTTGAAAGGACGCTACATTTAGTGTTTTTAAATTCCTTTTGGGAGAAACAGGGAGGGGTTTTAGGTTTAGGGTTTGAGTCAAGAGTGATGATTGCTGGAGTGGGGGAGACCATTTGCATTCAAGGATCATCATCATGATCATCATCTCTCTACTTGTTCTGGCAATGGGTGCAGAACCCGAGTTGCATAGAATTGCAGGAAGTACGTTGTTACACCAATTCTGAGCAGAGCTTGATGATGTCACTCATTCTCTCTGTGTATTATCTCCATCTCTGATCCCTTTCTAGGGTATATGTAGTAATATCATGTTCAGCAAGCCGTAGCAAGTTTCAATCCAAGTCTGTGTGGAGAGTTTGGAAAGTGGATTGTACTTTTCACATGCTGCTGGATTCATGTGTCTCAGGCAACTGAACCTTCTAAATGAACCCTTTGGCTGCATCATCTCTGCCGAGGAGTATGCATCTGGACAGCAGGGAGTGTTTTGCAATGAGCATTTGGGGAGCTGCCTATTGTGTTCATTTGCAGGAGGTCAGTGAGCAAATAGAAGATTGTTCACCACTCTCTTTTCCCCTTTTGCATTTCCTCAGTATCAATATCCACAAGAGTGTTTGTTGATTTATGTCAAATTGCTTGAAGATGGCAATGGTTATAGACAGGTTAGAATACCTGATTTTGAATGCTCTCTGCAAATGTCCTTGTTGTAACAAGGGCTGTAGTTTAGGATCTGACCACTTCGGACAAGCCAACTCAAACAGGAACAAATTTAGTGCACAAAAAACAAAGGTACCTGCAACCACTGTGTTCTTGCATAGAGCCAAATGTAGACTCCAACATTGAGTTGCTAGCTAGCTAGCATCATGTCTGAGTGTTCCTGGTTCTTCTGGACATGTGACAGAAACTCAGGACGTAGCTGTCTGATGGTTTGTCCATTTTGAGTGGATTATTGTATATGCTTACCTACACTCACATGAGGTCAGTGGGTGGTAATGGCAGCTTGCCACTGTCAGCTATTCATGATGAAGGTGACATGGTCTGAGAATTTGTGAGGCAACTCACATGAGGTTATGACTGCATTCATTGTCATGTTATATTTAAATTTTTTTGTTGTCAAGTTTTCTCTACAATCGATGTATTTGAGTTGCTTGTGCTGCAATTTCATGAGGTTTCACTAGGTGTTTGGTGTGTTATCTTCAAGTTATTGTTTGGGAGGTTCCTCTGCAATTTCATAGAGTTGCTTTGTGCAGTGATTTCACAAGGTTCAACAGGTGTTGGGTGTTGATATAGTAACATTACAAAACATTGTACTGCAGTCTGTTTGTGATTCCAAAACATTTTGGAATCTTTGAGCAAGCCAAGCTCGAAGGGGTTCAGAATGGAGTGCAATGGAAGATTCCAGTTTGTACTAGTAGTAGAGAAATCATGATATTCTTCAACAACCAGTGGTTATAGTTATAGATACAAGGATCACATCCTCCTCAAATTACAATTTTACACAGATTTGTGGCAGAATAAAAAGTTATGCCATGTGAATAAGGTAGTGGTTATAGTTATAGATATAAGGATCACATCCTCCTCAAATTACAATTTTACACAGATTTGTGGCAGAATAAAAAGTTATGCCATGTGAATAAGGTAGTGGTTATAGTTATAGATACAAGGATCACATCCTCCTCAAATTACAATTTTACACAGATTTGTGGGAGAATAAAAAGTTATGCCATGTGAATAAGGTTTTTAAAAACATATATGTTTTTAAAAGGATTCTTGGGAAGGGTGATGGTAGAGAATACATTCTTGGTACTTTCAAAAACAGTAATAGGTTTGATAAAACTTGAAACTACCATCAATTTTGGTATTTTACACAACAATGTAGCCAATGTTTCACAACAATAGAAGTGATGACCAAAAAAGTTCTATGGTTGAAAGATTAGAAATACTTGGAGATGGAAAAGTTGCAAAGGAAGAAGGTGAGAAATTGAATAGAAAGTTTTGTGGAATGAACTGTGACATTTTGGACAAGATTGATTTTGAATCCAACAAAGTTGCCTAATTGTTCTTTGACATTTCGTTGTTAATCAGATGAATTTTCAATCACTATTTTGTCAATGAATAAGCCTACCATGGGTAGGTAGGCTATGATGAGTAGCATCTAGAGTGGCCTAGTGGTGAATTGAACCCCAAATCACTTGCAAGGGGGTCATGAATCACAACCACTTGGAGCTTCTAACTTGCTGTGAACCACAACCATAAATTAAAACCCAATCTGTTTTCAATGGTTGATTGGCCCATTTTTGGACTTCATAGTTCATTCCACAAAATGTCAATATAACAAACCATACTCTCCTTGAATGAAAAAGAAAATGACGAAAATGTTGATAGTTGAATTCATAAGTTCACAGGTCTCCAATTTTCAATTTAACCACACTTGGTACAGGTTCCATGTTCCATCTTCACTCTCCCAAAAACAGAAACATTTCTTTTGGAAAGACCAATGTGTCAAGTGCCAAAAAGCCTTGGCTGTGTATATAGTATGTCAGGGTGGCAAAACAAGGTATTAAGTATCAACCTGTTTATCAGTACCCTGCTGTTTGACTGAGTTTTCTGAAAATGTCACTGTGAGAATATCCTCTAGCTTGTCAAAGAGACTGCAGGAAAGTGATACAGTAAATTCAAAGGGAGAGTGTTGAAAATACCCATGTAGATTGTGTGCAACACCTACATCTTGGAATCACTCTGAAATCAAGCTGTCTGAAATTTGCCCCAACCCTTGTGTGTAAAGGGTGCAGTGAAATGAAGGCTAAGAGAATCCATTGACCATGCACTGCTGTCTCTCGTTGCTCATCACACGTTGAAGCACACCAGGTAGGCTGGTTATTATGGCATCTACACCTGCTTTAAGTGTTCTTTGCATCACTGACTCATCATCCACTGTCCAAGCATGCACTCTTTTTCCTGCTCTGCAAAAGTATGTTTTTCAACATAAAGGTCAGTAACCTCATCTTGTTTTACATGTCACCATGCACTAATATCTTCACAGGTACAGAGAATCTCTCCATAATTATATGATTTTAGTCAACCGGAATAGAATTGAGAGGAGATCCAATGATAAGATTAGAGGTATCTCAGATCTGATGACAAACCAGCAACAAGTCTGCAAGCATGAAGTAGAGGAAACCCAACCCTAAAGAGCAGAGAAAACAAACCAAAAACATAATCAAGAACTGAGGACAATTTGAACGACAGCAGCATGCATGGTATTGACCACAAAATATGACATCCCCTCTTAGTTCCCAGTAGTGGGTGGAGGTCTATTTCAAAACCTTAAACAATTGGCACAAGATTGGCAGTAATGGGAAATTTCAGCAATGGTACCCGCTACTTCCATGAAACCTAAAGGAAAAAGCCACAGAGCCCAAGAAGAAAGAATGACACAAAGAAAGGAAAAGAAAAGAGAAAAAATAAAGAAAGAAAAGAAAAGAAAATAGAAAACTGAAATCAAGAAAAGAGGAAAAAGCAAGATCTTTTGAAGACAACCCATATGCAACCATGCACTAACACAAATAAATTATAGAAGAGAAGCATATTTGATCTCTTTTGGAATACACATCTTTCACGTCTACAGAATATTTTAAAGATTTTTACTCTGCAATGCCCCACAGTCATCAGACACACTGATTCTAGTGACAAGGAGCTTGCACCTGTGGGCAGTTGTCACTAGTTTTTTTGTCACAAGACCATGATAAGCACCCACAACATGAGCTCCCTCCATCCGTAGCAGTTCCGTCACTTTGCCACTCACTGTATCATTCATCACTATGTAGCCCACGGACTGTCTCAAAACATCCAACCAGCCACGAAGGTCAGATATACATATGGCATGTGCTCTACAGAGCAACAGCCAGTCAAGCTCAACATCAAAAGCCTTACCCCTGGATCCTGGGAGAGGTACATGAACTCTTGCACAATTTTGTCAGCTTTGGCCCACATTATACAATTGTTGCACCCTGTTTCCCTAATCTGCATTCAAACATAGGCCCGATGAGTGAGATGTAGACATTTTTTGTAAGATGAACTCAATGCACACAATGACAGAACCAATTCCAGCTAAGTGATCTGTAAAATCAAGATACGCAACTCACCAAAGAGAATATGGCAGCAGCCATGCCTTCTTCAAAATGTGGAGGCCCGACTTTGGCATCAATGATGACTTGATTTACATGCTTTGCAACCAACTGTTGCAAAAGAAGGTGAACTGAAGTCACTATGGACATAAAACTGTAAACACTACTTTCTGCAAACAAACATCAAGCCCTCATCAAGCTAGAGGTAAACATCAAGACTTTCAAGGCAGCCCTCTTACAGGAAGTAGAAGTTATCCTCTAAAATGCATTTGCAAATTGAACCTATGAAGTTTCAGAGAAACCTTCACAACAACAAATTGATGCCAATGAATTCAGTCATAGCCTTATGAGAGTTGCTCACAAAGTGTCAAACCATAATTAATTATCCCAAATAGCAGTGACAAACTGCCTACCCCCTGACTTAATCAGCTCCTGATGGTGGGTGTTAATAAGTATATAATAATCCACCCATAATTTCAGGCAAACCATCATACAAGATTTGCGTCCTAAGTTTCTGTAGCATTTCTGGAAACAATGGGAAGACTCAGTCACTACATTGGCTCGCACTAGAGACATAGCTAATAAAAAAAAAACAAATAGTATCCTCATTTGAGCTGTAGCAAGCTTGTGAGGGTAAGTGCTTGTGCACAAATGATCTTTGCAAGACAGAGCACGTTGATAATATGGTTGTTATGAGATTATTTGCAGACTGGGAGCAATGCCAATATGAAAAGCATGGGGTATACACTCTTAATTGATTAGGGACATTTGTACCAGGTTGGCTGATTTATCTATGAGATGTAGAATCAACTATTGCTCTTTGAGAAAGGTCAGACAAAATACCCTTAAGACAGATTTGATGGTGAGAACTTGCTGCTGATGAAACTGCTCAGGAAACCCAGCACCAGCATCAAGTTCATAGATCTGCAAGCCACCCCACAAAAGAAGAGTGTAAACTTGTAGAGCAGTACAAAATGGATATTTACATTGAGGCAAGAAGCTGAAGAAGAAAGGAGCACTAGAGAGGATGAAGCATTGACTAATGCACGATCTCCCAGCATCTGCAAAGCCAACACCAGAACCTGTGAACATGGTCATACCTGGGAAGCATTGAGATCACCCACATGCACACTTGTGATTCCAGACATTTTCTGCAAATCCCTGCCATTCAGAGCATGAGGCTTGCAGCTCCTTTTAACAATTCTACTTGCACCTTGCATCCAGAACAATGTGAGAACACCAGGACTAATCATATCCAGAAAGTCACACTGCAAGGAAGTTACCTATCATGCAGTGCTACCAGCACCCCATCTCGTGTGCGTGAAGCATCAACTTCTATACAGTCAACATGCATGTCAAGTGCCAGACGAAATGCTGCCATCTGCCACAGGAGCTCAATAACAGTAGTTCATTGACAAACACAGCACAATGGCTTGGGGTCTAGGGTTTAGGAATGCCCATCAGCTGTTCAAAGAAAGTGGGATTTGAAGTTTACACTCAGAGAGGAAGGGGGGGATGTTGAACATACAGTATTTGGAGGAGCCTGAGATGTGTCGCCAGCATGAGCACAAACAAGTGGTGGATGGTGCAACCATTCACACTCCTGTCTTTTCCCCTGCAAATTGCCATAAAACCAAAAACCTATTGAAGTGATTGTATAATCCATTTTGCATATCATGGCTAGAATGGATAGCAGAATCCCATCTCCTGCTGATGGTTCTTCTTCAATTGATGTTGGAAAAACTTTTCATGACCCGAAGCAGCTTCAACATACTTACACATGTGTCAAGTTTCTCGTTGTCTTGTTCTCACGCAGATGCTGACAGATGCAATGTTTGAATCTTGTCCATCTCTGAGGCAAGCAAACTAGAGAAACTGTTTGGCAAATTTCCATCACATCGGAGCAGCAACATGCTGCAATGCCATCAAGCTAGGTTTTTTTCCTACATTCTTCCAAACTCTAGTGTTTGGAGACAACACTTCCACATAAGATTTGTTGCAACTGGAATTTTCTCAGAAGAACTGCCTCTCAATGCGTCATGATATGCTTCAAGAACAAGAGAAAAGTTTTGTGCAATGGTGGGATTCTCCCATTCTATTTAGAGCAATTTACACGGGTGATGTGAGCATCGATCGGTGTGCAACATTACTTGAGAAAGAAGCAGTTTGGTGTAGAAGTAAAGCTGGGGAGAGATGACCAGCAGCGCAAGAAGCAACAACACGAGCCATACGAAAGTCCGAAAGGAAAGCAGACGAGTCGGCGAGCGTCGTGGAAACCGCGGCCGTCGCAGCGTCGATGATGATGATGATGATCTCCGTGACTGCATCTTGTTGCAACCCTCGTTGTTTCTCAAAGGTACTGCCGCCTCCACCTCCTCTTTCTTCAAATCCTCTTTCCCAGCGCAAGTCTTCCGCTCTTGTTCTGAGCTCGCGTACAATCTCTCAAGCTATGCGACAACGACACTTCTGGAAAACAGAAAAACACAGAAGCTCTACAGCTTCCGGACCGCCTTGTCGGCTTTGTCGTCTGTTCTTCTCCGCTTTTTGTTTGGCTTTGTGAACTGATTTTTTTCTGATTGGCGCCATGGCGGAGGGAGAACCTCGAGGGAATAGCGGCGCCCGGCTTTTGGTTCCTAATCTCGATCACGTAGGTAGGTGCGCATTTTCCTCAACGGCGTCAACAAACACAGCGCCTGCTCCGATGGAGAGATGGAGTAGCTCCCTGAGCAACAAGCTGAAAAGTTCATGATGCCAGAGCTTGGAGAAACAGAGTGAAGCAGCAGAATCAGTGCAATGAGGCAAACAACTTCTCCCATTCTTTGCAATGTCCATCTATCAGAAGCAGCAAACCCGAGAGGATGACGCTACAACCTCTACAGGTATGTGAGTACATCCTGAACCACATTGAAACTCGGTACCTGTGATCCCAGTACACCAAAACATCAAAACCATGCTATAACATACAATCCTTTCTGCAACCAAATGAACAAAGGATGCAGAAACACCATCCTACATGGTCATCAAGAAACAAGAAGAATCATGTCAGTGGATTTGGGTACCATCACTGCCATGGCACCTATTGTTCTGCTTCTTCAAAAGGGATCCAACCAAGTCAGTTCCGAAAGCTATGAGATGCTTGCCTGCCTGACACAAGAGTTGGAGGGCCTCCAACACTTTTCAATGATAATGAAGTGTTCCAAAAAAGAGTTTTTATGATTCAAACGAATAACTGCTGCTTCCAGATATGATACAGATGGCAGAGTGACAGTATTCAAAGGCAATTGAGCCTGCAATCTTCATCTTGGTTTAGGGTTTAGGACCTCTACAGGGCCACCCATCACAGTGGCATCAGAATATGCAACTGTGGCATGACCTTTCAAGACCCTGTGGTTTGTTTGGGTGATGGCACACCTGCAAGTGAGTGACTATTGACCCTACCCTTAAAATGCTGTTGTTACAAGAAATAGTATACTAACTGTACACCAAAAGAAAAAAATTCATTCCCTAACTTCAAGTCCTCGGCACCATCTATGTCCACTGATCATGCCTTCTCCACAATGCACACCACCGCACAGTAGAAGTTCATTGCCTGGAATAGTCATCAGTGTCCATACTTCTGGAACTCCCATTCACTGTTGTCTGCAGTCACTTGAAGCAGAACAGGAAGTGTAAGTCTAAAGCCCCCTATCTTTTCAAAGAAACGTAGACTAAGATGCTGGGAATGATGGAAATGGTTAATAGCTGGAAACTCATGGAATGTGTGTTTGGACAACCAAAATTTCATGAAGATGATGAAGAGGAACTGAAAATTGCAGAGTTTACCACACACCCAGTGGGCAGACTTGTCGGGTTTTAAGCCACCTGCTTGTGCAATGGAAGTCAAAGGCATGGTTGCAGACACCTGGCCAACATTCCCAACAATATGAAGAACAATGTCAGCAAGAAAAAAGCCACAGTTTGGATGTGGGACAAGAGTCTAAGGCTGACTTTGAGGCACAGGAGGAACATACCCCAAGCCACAGTGCACTCGTCACTGGTTGCACTTGCTTGATTTGCTTGGCATTCAATACTTGTGAGATAGATCAACATCAGGCCAAATGTAGTGAGCACAACCCAACAAACCAAATAAGGAAGGGAAAATGAAAGTCATCTTCCTTGGCAGGCAACAACAAAGACAATGTTACAGAATCTTCATTCCTAGTTGAATGAAAGTTTGAATTCAAAATCACTTACATAAATCCATGATGTGGTTGCGACAGATAGCACAATTGTCAACCACAATATCTGCAAAAATGTCATTTGTAAGTATCAGAAAACCACATACCTACATAAGACTGACCAGAACTGAAAACTCTTCCATGATTTGAGACATCCACAGCAAGACAGAGAAGAAGCTTATTGCAGCAGATGTAACTCAGAGTTGATGTCACATTGAAATTCCCCCAAGCTCACCATCAATATGCAAACAACCTAACTGCACAAGCCAAAGCTCCTCATCACTAGTCATTACCACCTTAGCATTCTAAGTATCACTTGCATGTGCTTGCATCTCTTTATGTAATCTCAGGATTCCACCTATCCTCATCTTAGGATCCTTAAAGAAACATGAAAATCAAACAGATGTATTGCTTTCTGCCTCCTCTTCTCCTATAAACATATAGTCCATGAAATTGTGGACAAACCTCCACAACGGCAATTTGAAGGTAACACAATGATGAGTGCAGTCATAAACCTTATGAGAGTTGCTCACAAGCACACTTATGTACTCCCGACAGTGGGGGTAGAAAAGTGCATAATAATCAGCCCAGAAATCTGGGCAAAAAGCTTCCGTTGGTTCTGAAGACAATCGTTATATAGTGGGATTCTGTAATCTACCTTAAAGAAAACGAAATCTCCATCGAAGCAAGGAGAAAACTAGCTGTGCATACCCCAAGCCCAGAGCACGACGGCATTCCACTCCTTGATCTCGAATCGCTTGGGTCCCTTGGCTCCAGCAATGGAACTGGCGCCTGCACTGCTTCCTTAACCCGACGGCCCTGTAACCATGTCAATGTCTTCTGATGCCATCTCTTCTTCTTCTCCTCTTTCCTCCTCGCCCTCTCTCCCCCCCGTTCTCCTCGCCCCTTTCTTCGTCTACAATGCGTCCTCCTACACTCGGAAGTCATCCAGAGAACACCACCACCGACAGAGTCAGGAAAATAAAATCTCTGGGTTGATTCAGCCAAGCGCAGCTTCTTCTTCTTCTTCTTCTTCTCAAGCACCTCTGCAACTTCCCCACACTCCTCCCACCCCTCTCCAAGGAGCAAAGGAAGGAATCGCAAGATCTCCAAACCCTAGTGTTGGGGTTACTTTCGTTCTCCACGCTCACTTGCAACCCTACTCCCTGGTACTTCGTTGCAACGATGAAGTCAGCCAAGTTCAAGGTGCAAATTCCTTCATCTGAATTACCAAAAGCGAAGTGCTCTATTCTTCACACAAATTCCTATTATTCAGTTTGCTGACTGTGAACATTTTGTTGTGGCATGAAATCATGGTGTCTTATTTTTTATCTCCAACTGAGGAGGGATTCTAGAGTCTGTGATGACTGATCAGGCCTTAATTTCTCTACTGCAGCGATGCATAGTAAATGAGGGATAGATCTGAGTTTGCATGGTGGCGATCTAACGGATAGAAGGGAAGAATGTTTTGTTTAAAGTCTTAAATGCAGCCTAAGGTAACTGTTGCTTCTGGAAGCTGGATCTAGTAGAAGGTCTTGGGTACTGATTTAGTGAAGGAAGACAAGGAGCTCAGTGGGTGGAGGACTAAGGCTTTGTGATTTGGTTTTGCAAAATTTTACGAGGATGTACGTATTTTTTCAAAGCATGGAGACCTGATTCAATTCTTGGGAATAGAGATCTGAATTGGATCCGCTTTTCCTTCCGCTGCATGTTGATCTGCTCGGATGTATTCTACAGTTGAGTTGGGCTGGTGTGAAGGATTAGCTGAAGGATCTGAATGTCACAGGGCGGCTACCTAGTTCAGGGTAGCCTCAAGTTGAACGTGAAGGACAAAGCAAAGGAGTGATTTCGACAATTGAACCCTGCTCCTCCAGATTAGGCCACGCTTAGGGACTTAGATGATCGCAACGTTTCCAGGCATAATTGATGAAAACGAAATATGTATGTATGAGACTCAAAGCAATCCACCAGGAGGCGCATTGCCAAATGGTTACAAGCTACGTAGTTCAACTTGAGAAATATTTTCTTAAAGATCATATAGCTGAGGCTGAGCACAGGAGACTTTTTTTCCAAGACTTCGACTAGAGATAAAATAAAAGTTGTGCGTCGGTTGAAGTTATGGTGGATTGGAAGTGGTAGTGAAAGTTGTTGAAGAAGTGGAGAGAGTGTTATGCGAGATGGGGGGAAAACCCCATTTGAATCCTTGAAAGAGAGGAGGACGACGAGGTAGAAACCTTTGAGACTGCCGCAGAAAGGCAAGTTAACATCTTAAACGCAACTCTGATGAACTTTTTCAGTAAAGAAGTCGAAGCTCGATATGTAGCTCTTGCTTCTGAAGCTTCGGGAGCTACTGCATCTGTGACTTTTTTTTCATGCAAGCAGACTGGGTACGATGTTAAGCAATTCTTCAAAGAATGGAGAGAACCAGCAAAATAGAACGAAAAAATGTGGAATGTGATGCACCTTTTGCGGAATGTGGGTGCACTTGGAACAAATTGCATAGTTGCAGCATGAGCCTTCACCTGCTAGTTGATACAGGCGCCTGGATGTCTATCATGTTCATGGAAGCAGTCAAGGAGTTAGGGTTGATCTGCACATGGTTATAGGATCAAAAAGCTTACAAAACAACAACCTCTGGCATTACAACTCAGGCTATGGGAAGGATTGAGAACTTGGTGAGGCGGGTGGAATCAAATGCTACATGACTTTCATGATTGTGGATACCAATGGGTGCAACATGCTCATGGGTCTTGATTTCTTGCTCAAAATAGGCGCAGCCGGCATGTGGAGACAGATGGCTTGAACCAGGTTTGTAATGGACTTGGGCTAGATGTTCAACAAGTTATTAAGCTCAATATGATCAATGTTATAGTAGTGACTCCTTTGGATGCCATTGAGGCTAGAGCAACAAAGAGCTCCTAGCTGGAGCACTGGTGCACAAGTGAGAATGAGATATGCAATGGGAGAAGAAGAAGCACTATTGAGAGATGAATATTTGTGAGGGCTTGGGTGTGAAAAGCTCGTGCTTGTCTAAGGCACATCGAGGATTTATCATGCCATGGAGGGTGAATGCTATGCATTTATTTGGGGAATTGTGCATTTTCATCAATAGCTACATATAAGCGCTTTTATTCTTCGTATGGATCACAAGTCGCTAAAGTGACTAGCTAGTATTTATGATGTGCATGGGAAAAGGGGTAAGTGGGTGGGCATGTTGCAAGATTTCAACTTCACAATATAGTTCATCACTAATCCATTAAGCACACAAATGTCAATGAACTCAACAAAAATCTTGCGTGAGATTCAAGAAGAAGAGGATGATTTCCAAAGGGAAGTCCAAGATATTGTTATGATGTCAATCTTTGCTATTTTGTTGCCCATAGAATGGAAAGGAATTAGGTGCAAGTCCTAGAATTTGGAATTGTGTAATACAAATAAATGGCTACATGCGGATTGGTGTTTTGACATCAATCATAACAAATTGTGTAGTTTAAGGAAAAGGGAAACTTGCCATGTTTTTACTCTAAATACGGAGGAATATGTTGAAGATGACTTGATTATAAAACCCTTGGAATTATAAAGGTTGAAATGTAAATGCAATCTAGAACTTCACATTTGGGGATGGAAGAAGACATGGTGGTCTATATGGATGGGTGGATAAGAACAATGGTAGTTGATGCACTTGGTTCAAAAGGAAGTGGATGCATTAAGGAGCCTTCACATGCAAGTATTTGCAAAAAAGGGCCAAGGAGGACAATTGCATTAACATCTAGGATGGTGTTGGGTGCTTAAGTATACATTTTGCAACACGGGGAGGTACTAGTAGGTGTCTCTCCCAATGAGAAAGAAAGGATTTCCAAGAGAATGTAATAGTATTAGTGGCAAGGTGAGCATTTGTATTTCTAAGATTTGATGGCGTCCAAACCCAAAGCAAAGATGAAAATTGATTCAAGAATTACACATGGAGTTGGGATTAATGTTTGTTAAGTTAGTAAGAGCTTGGGTGAAGATGAGGAAACACGGGAAGAAAAAAAAGACTAGAAGCAAACTAAAAAGGACTTTACAAGTTTGTTAGGAACAAAGATCACATTTAGACTCAAGATTTAGATGATGAAACATGCATATGTGTGTTGCAAGATGCCAATGAATAAGTTTGGGAGAAACCTCAGCTTAAACTACAACTTCCATCTTGATGGATGAATTGTTGCTTGTGTAGACACAAACAAATTGAAAGGTGAATGGTCACATATGCAATGTGAAATGGTATCTTATTTTAAAAATCTCCAATCCAATTGAAAAGGGCAATATGTGGCCGTGTTTTGTTTTAACCTACCTATTCAATGGGTGAAAAGAAAGTGAAAAGAATTGTTTTAAGTGATAGTTTTTGGAGCCAAGTTTTGATCTCACCATAATTTTATTAATTTTACATTTAAAGATGTTTATGTATGTTTTTTAAAATTTTGAAAATATGTTGTATTTTGTCATATTTTTATAACATGTGACAATTTTGGAACAAAATGTTTGATATTTGTGGAGATAGCTTAACATTAATTAAAATGATTGTCATATCCACTAAATTCATTGGGAACATAGGCATAATTTTCATTTCTTTTTTTCTTTTTCATGTGGTACCCACCAATGGGTATCATAGGGGAGAATAAAACAAGGCGCTTCAGAACTTAAGGTAATATTCAAGGGTTCCAAGTAAAAATTAAATGAACTTGCCCTAATCCTTGACTCAAAAATAAAACCTAAACCCTAATTTAAGATTCACCTATTTACAAGATTCAAGTTTAAACCATTATTGGGGGTTCTTTTCTCTCTTTTTTTTGGAAAATTGGTCAATTTTGGTCCTTGTAAAAATTTATGAAAACTAAATCAGTTTTTTTTTTTCTTGAAAAAAAAATTGGGTTAACAAATATTGATTAGGGCATATGAATTTTAATTTTTTTCATATTTAGCCAATTCTCCAATACAGTGGTTTTCATAAATGCAGCAAAAAACAGTTTTCACATTCAATTTTCACAACTCAATTATCAAATTTTCATTTATTACAATAGAATTTTTTTTTGATAGTTGAAAAACTAAAAATATGTTAAAATTTGATTACAATGTTTGTAACAATTTTTTTGATTCAGATTTTATATTTTCATAACTTCATCTTCTTCAAAAAAAAATCCATTTAAAAAAAAAATCATTTAAATCTATATCAATTTCAATTAGTTGTACAAAGCTAGATGAAGACTTGCAACTAACGTAAGGTCATTTGGCCATTTTTTGTTTACAAAAATCAATTTGTTTAAATTATCTAATTACAAATCACATCTTCTTATATTAGTTAATATTCTATATTAAAAAACACAATTACTTCCATTTCAATTTGCTATTCAACAATCCCCAAGATTTTAATAAATGAGGACACTAAATAAAGATGATTAAATCTAATGTCCAACATTAAAAATATATATATATTATGAATTATTATTTTTTTCATGATAATAGTTGGGACTAAACAATTTGGATGCATTAAACACAAGGTCATGAAATTTTTCATTTGAAATTATCCACAATTGCTTGCACATATAGTTTTGCCTTCATGCTCATGTTTTTTTTTTCTAGTTTGTTGTTTCTATAAATAAAATAAAAAAATCCTTCCATAGTGCATGCATGGGGGTGATTTTTCAAGGCCATTTAAGGCAAGTTTTTTAATAATTTAAATTTAAATTTGGGCCTTTCATTTTGCTTTGTAACATGTGTAAAAATCAACCTTGTGCTTGCACATTACACCTTGCACACTTTTTAATTTGAAAAAATAAAATAAAATTGTTGTTGGGTAGGAAATTTTGAGTAAGGGTCAAATTTTGTAATTGAAGATCTTAATTTAATCATAAGAAGGGATATTTATAATATGTAGAAATAACCCATAAATTTGTTGTGGGGCTTTAGGTGCTACCCGGAGGGTAGGGGAAAAACCGAAATCCCGATACCCTTCCAACCCTGGGAGCTGCCCTCGTACAGTATCGGGGACCCGTCCCCACCCTTCAAAACCCAGGGCGAGGGTGACTGGAGAAGACCGAAAACCCTAAAGGCTTTGCGCTGAAACCCGAGGACCGAAGAGTGCAGGAGACGGTTTCAGAACTGCAGTGCTCTCTGCGGTCGTCGGAAACACCATGTCTTCGGCGATGTCCACTCCTCGCTCTGGTACGCTTTTCACTCTCCCTGTGTCTTGTTGCAAATCTTCCCAGATTTACTGAAATTTATGGTGGCCCCAAAGAAAGGGGGGGAAAAAAAAAAAGAGGCTTTGCTTAAATCAATTGAAAGGCCGTGACATCTGTAGGTCCTTCGGCTTTGTGTCTGGTTTGAGGAAATGTGGGAGTGAAAACTTGGGGAGAGATTTTGTGTCGGCTCGGGGGTTGTGTGCGCAGATGATGTGAGTGCGGTTGTGATATTGCTTGATGTGAATCCCTACTTTTGGGGTACAAAAACCAGCACCGGTTTCTCTTTCGAGCAATTTTTCCAGCATGTAAAGTTCTCTCTTTCCTTTCTTACAGCAGTTTCATTTGAAACTTCAGACGAGATTCTTTTGTGATTCTGAACTGAAGAAGAAGGCATTGTGTGCTGGTTTGAGTGATTTCACTAATCAACTCGACACTTTTACATTCTAGGGCGAATCCAGGATTGGCCATCCCCTCCCCGCACCTTGTCTAGAGGCAAAAGAAGTTGGATCAAAGTATAATCTAGCTTTCAGCGGAAAAACATTTTTCCTGAGACGCCCGCTGGTTTGTTGCACAGAGTGCAAGATTTGAAGAATTCAAGGTTCTAGGGTTTAGAGTTTTAGGGCTTGAAGCTGTTTAAGCCATGCCCCCTTGTGTAGAGGCAAAGAAGTTGGACCAAAGTTTTGTATATCCTAGCTTTCAGCGAAAAAAAAGTTTGTCCTGAGATGCTCACCTGGTTACACGGAGTGCAAGATTTGAAGAATTGAAGGTTTTAGGGTTTTGGTTGTTTAAGACTGAATCACATTTTTTCTTTCAGAGTGCCTGGGAACCCTAAGATCATTGAAGCAGTGTCATTGACATGGTTCAGAGTTGTAGGGCAGAAAATTGTTCCTCAATAGAGAAATCTTTTATCTGAAAAACTGTTTGTCCTGAAAATCTCACCCAGTTACACAGAATGCAAGAGTCAAAGAATTGAAGGTTTTCAGGTTTCAGGGTTTCAGGATTTTAGGTTGTTTTAAGACTGAATCACATCTTTGCTTTCAGAGTGTCTGGAAACCCTAAGATCGTTGAAGCGGTGTGACTGACATGGTTCAGATTTTTAGGGCAGAAATTTTTTCCTCAAGTGAGAAATTGTTGATCAAGGTATTAATTGTTATGTGCAATGCATTCCTTTGATTCAAACCTTCGTTTTGTAGCAGGTTCTTGTATTCATCAATTGTATCCTGCTGCTCAGTCATCTCAACCAAGTTACGGTGATTGCCATGGGTGCAAGTGCATGGTATATAAGCCTGGATCTCTAATCTTTCACTCATGCTTTAGTCACTGAACAATATTCCTCTTTAATTTCTCCCCCCAAAACCTATGAACTCATGCTGCAAGGTGGGTGGGTTGCATAGTATGAATCTGGCTTACTTGCTGTTTGATTGCTGTTGTGGTGGGTTTCAGCACATTTTTGTATGACTCAGCAGCAATTGACGGTACTGCAAGTGGGCGATCAAAACGGGACAAACAGCCTGAATCTCGATCAACTACAATTACTCAGAAATTGCAAGAGTTTGTGAAAAAGGATGAGGCGGCTGAAACAAACCTGGGACCTGTGGAGAACCAGTTCTCAAACCTATCTGGGTCCCTTTCCATGGCACTTTGCTGTATCCAATGCTAGCATTGTTCTTGTCATAATAAAAGGGTTCCCTAGAGGTCTGGAAGCTTTGTTTTTAAGCTCTCTGAAATGCACCATCCTGTGACAGCAATTGGTCTTGGAAGTAGATTTTTTTGCTTGAATTTTTTTCAAGATTGAGTTTCTGTCCATCCCAGCAGAGGGAGGAGTGTTTAGGGTCTGAGGTTCAAGGTTCAGAAATCAGGTTCACTATATGTAATTGCACTTCGAATTTTTATTTATCACTGTTGGCAGTTTAATCAGAAGCTTTTATGTGGTCGATACATTGAGACCTTTTCCATCATGTTGTTGATATGAGGGACTTCAGTTTGCTCTGGTCTTCCTGTTGGTTTCTCCTCCATCTTAGTCTTTTGCTTGACTCCCAATGTGTTTCAGACATTCAGAGAATTTTGAGAAAGCCTACTGCGCCCCCTCAACCTCGGGTGAGTTGATGTATGTGGATTCCTCACTTGATCCTTGCTGTCAGAACAGAGCATTTGAAGGGCTGTTGAAATATTCTTGGGAGTTGTTCTTTGGGCTTTTGTGAGGCAATTTACTTGTCATCTTTTCATTCTTTAGTAATTTCAAACTTGCTTCAAAAGTCATCATTTCTTCTCCTGCTCCTTCTCGTTTTTTACAAACAGGGTCTGTTTGCTATGGCCAAACTTGAGCATTGAATCAAAAGAACCTAACCCAGTGCAGTTTTAACAGATTCTGTGTGTGCAAGGCTTCCCAGATGCTCCTCAACAGTAAGTGAATGATCAAGACCTATCCTTGGAAGGTGTTTCTCTGCTGAACCTGATTTGGTGGTGTCTGCCAACACACAGGGCTGAGTTGATGATTTTCCATTCACTGTGTGCGTGTATGCTTAGCTGTATATTGGTTTTCTGATTTGTTGGTTGTTTTATGTTGCTGTTTTGGCAGATACATTGCTGTAATGAACTCCATTTTTTCTGCCCAGCGGTGCTCAGTAAGTATCTTCTTGTCCATTCCATGTGGAAAGTTATCAAGGACACATGAATGATGAAAACTTACCAGGCTTGAAGTCAGCTCTAATCCTTTTTTGAAACCACCAATCTGTCTTTGCACCCTTAGGGTGACTGCATGCCTTAACACTCAAGCTCTAATCAAGGAGATGTTCTCTCACAATGGGGATTGTACTCAGCATTTCTATAGTCTTTTTCTGTACATAATGTGTTAATGTTCAAAGGACTGCAGGTTCCGATTGATGCCTGTATTGTTGGAAACCAGCACTCAGCTTTTCTGCAGCAGGTATGGATGGACACATCATATCTGGACTGAGCTAAACATTTTCACTGTAATGAAAGTATTGGCATACTGTGTTGTACTGACTAGGATTTAGAATTTCATGGATATTGCATTTCTTTTCCTAAACTTTCACCTACTTACTGTTGGGTGGTAAACTCTCTTGACTATGCTTTGGTGAGCCAGGCTTCCCATATAACAGGTGGGATTTATATGAAGCCTCCTCAACCAGAAGGTCTCTTTCAGTATCTGATGGTAGGGCATATGCAGGCCTTTGTGCTGAGTATTAAGTTCTATTGATATTCTAAATGCAGATCTTTTTTAGCACATTCAGCAATTTTTAGTTTGATGGGTTCTTTTGCCAAAAGAGCAGAACATAATGTGGGAAGGGTGCAGATGGTGTTTGCAACAGATCTCTATTCTCGTAAGTTCTTACAGCTTCCACGGTCAGCTGGTGTTGATTTTCGAGCTTCGTAAGCCTCCCTTTCCTTTCTGTCCATGTAGGGAAATCAGATTAACCTTTCTTGAATTGCTGGACTGCCCAACTAGTAAGCTGGTATATTCTACAATTTGGGTTGTGTTTGCTGCACTTTCTCTGATTTAGAGAGTATTGCTCAGGCATGTGCATTTGGGCTTTCAGGTTTGCCATTCACTGTCAGGGGTTTTGAGAGTGGGCAATTCTAATGTGCTTATGTTATGCTTTGCTTTTTGGATTTGTTCCATAAGCTTTTTCAGGTTTAAGAGTGTGCAGGCACAGGGTTTTCTAGTTTCTGTTGACAGGTTTCAGTCATGTCATTCTCACATAAGGACTCTCATTCAGTCTGTAGGTCTGTTGTTGACATTAATTTGTTCCTTTGATTCAGCTAGAGATATTGAGAACATCTCAGGGATATGCTCAGCCCATTTTGCATAATTGTTGTCTTGTGGGAAGACAGGTGCTTTTGTCACAAGAGGACAATTGACATGGGCTTTGTTTGCTCAGTATGTCTCTCAATTTTCTGCAAGCATCACAAAGCATGCTCTACTTGTGGGTACGCAATTTCTTTCTGCTATCTTTGTGATTATTTTGTGGCAGTCATTGCACTTCAAGAACTCTAGCTCCCAAGACAGACTTTTTGCTCCCACATGAAACTTTGGTTGGGAAGTGACAGGCATCAAACAAAAGGGCCTTACAATCTGGATCTCAATGGGAAGTTGCCAATTTGAAGAGAATATTGATATTTTCTGACACAACTTGCACTATTGCCTTAATTCATGCCAACTTAGATAGGATACAACTTTAGATTGTGCTAATCTACTATACAATACAGAATGACTTGCAAGGTTTAGGGTTTACAGTCTCTGTAAGGTTTGCCCTGACATCACTCTTCTGCACCCTGCTTGTTTTGTGGCAGAGCAAATTTCAATGTTAAGAAAGGAGGTCAAAAGAGAAAACACCCCTCAAGCTGACACTGGTTGATTTGGGTTGACCCGGAAGGAGGGTATGATTCATTTCTACCCCTGGATTTCAAGGTGTAGACTGCAGACTGCTGAGATATCAAACGTCAGAAGAAAGTGGATATAGCTGAATGCTTGTGAGGTACAAAGAATCTTGAAAATAAGCATGTTCTCAGTGAAACTCCATTTTGAAAGAAATAATCCAAGCAGTTGAGTATCCACCGAAAGGGTTTGGTTGTGGATTACTCAGGAGCTTAGATTTCATTTTGCAGGGCAACCACTGGCATGTTACAGAACAGAATTAACAAATTCTGGAGCATCAAGTGATGTTTAGAATAGGCTACTTTTTAGCAGTCTTCAAAGCAATTTTGTAGTAACAGTGCAGACCATCTTGGAAGCTTTGGATATGATGAGTTAGGGGTGGGTTCTTACATACTGTTGCAAACAACCTTGTCATCGATTTTATCATTAATGAAATATCTGAAATGGATGTACTATAAATACCATTTTCATACATGAAGAGAGCAATTATGATGTTTTCATACAGAAGCAGTGTGGGTATAGAAAGAGAAGCCCAACAGGAGCTGTGGGTAAGGTAATTGTTCAGTAATAAAAATGCAGGTCATGGGTTATTGCTTTGAACTCATGACCTGATGAGGTTTGGGTCATTGAGATTCTCAAAAGGGTTAGTTATGGACTTGGAGAGAGGTCCTTGGGCAGACAAAAACTAAAAGTCTGAAGTATCAGCCAGCCATTTTGCAGATAGATGGTGTGAACAAAACAGTGCTGACATCCAATTTGCCCACATTGCCCCTGAAGAAAAACCAACAATCTGCCCAAAACCCTAATTCTAATCTCATTATAGAAGGTAACGGAGAATGGGCAAGCCCAGGAAGAAGGATTCTGAATTTTCAGATGTTAAATTTTCAGATAGATGCTAGAACAAGACAGAAACTAAAAAGAAATATGATCTGAAGTGTATTTATTTACAGCAGCCCTCTTGCAAAATAAACTGGGTGTGAGCAAAAGTGCAGTTCATCCAATTCTGCCTGCACTGCCCACCTCAAGTAACAACACAACAACCTGCCCAAAACCCTAGTTGTAATGCTGGTTTGTAACCCTAATTCTACTAGCCCTAACTCTAACCCTAACTGGAAGAAGTTCGAAAAGGGAGAGCTGAGGAAGGAGGGGGCATTTGTGCGGGTGCGCAGCGGAGAGCGTTAGAGGAGTTCATAATGCTTCGAAGAAGTACGCGGCTGCGCCGCGAATATTTGTATAGGAAGAGCCTTGAGGGCAAGGAACGATCTCTGTATGAGAAGAAGAGGAAAATTAAGCAAGCTCTTGCAGGTTTGTTTTTTTTTTTTTTTTTTCCTCTTTTTTTTTTGTTTTTGCAACTGTGCGAGAACAGCATTGTGGTTTCAGAGGGCAAGCTTGTGTACGCTTCTCTGGAAATCTTGTTTTTCCTTTTTTAACATAAACAGTTGCGTCAGTACAAAACGGATTTCGTCATGGATTGATCTAGGGGAGGGGAGGTTGTGCTGTCACTTGTAGAGGGAAAACCTATTCCGACGGAGCTAAGGAATGAAGAGGCAGCTTTGCGTCAAGAAATCGATCTCGAGGACGAGATAACTGCAGGTGCTATAATATCAGAGATTGTGCAGTTTATTTGTTTGTCTGTCTTCCCATTTGGTTTTGTTAAAGGATTTGTTTTAGGGTTTAGGGTTCCCACCCTCATGTGCCTTTGTCTTAAATGCTTACTTTGTACAGGGGCAGAGGACTAGATAAGATTAGGGTATTAAGTTTTTCTTAGCATAATATGCTCTTGGATTGTCCAGAGCAGTGTGAAGGTGAAATTTGGCCGTTTCCAATGTTCCACATTCAAATGCTTAAGATGGAAATGCCTGGAGCCACCCCAGATAGCTTTCCTGCCAGTGCTGAAGTCAGTAGGTGAGCCATCATCAATCACATCCCTTGAATCTTGAATATGAAGTGGTGGCACTCATTAGATGGGAATGATTGTCTATTGATCATCAGAGTTCAAATCCACCATCGATGACGAGTATGCCCTGGCAGGGCAGCAAGACCCCAAGATTCTCATAACGACTTCTCGGGACCCCAGTAGCCGCCTCGTCCAATTTGTGAAGGTCATCTCCCCACCCTGACTCTGTGGTATTCTCTCATCTTCATTGTTAAATGACCATAGGGAGGTGACTTAAGGAACATGGGCTATATTTAAGATTTTATCTTTAGGGTGAACTTTGGTGCCAGTTCTATTGTTTTAGGGTCCTTACTGCTAGTTCTATTGTTCTTTTTGTTCTAGTTCTTCCCTTCTGTGTATTTCTTCTTCCCTGTTCTTCAATCCTTTCTCTGGGATTTTTTTATATTGATTTAAATGGAAAATGTTTTTGCCTAGTCCTGATTACCTTAATCCTGAGTATGGAGATTTCTTGCTACTTGTGAGAGTTGTATATTTCATCCTTGGGTTGATTGCTTCATGAGTGAAAGCAGTATTTTGCAACATTTTGCTACCACATGGATGACTGCCTCTCTGAATGGCACTGGTTTGTTGGTATTATGTATGCAGGAGTTGAAGATTGTGTTTCCAAATGCCCAGAGGATAAATAGAGGAGGCCAGGTATGGGGCTTTTGGGTTCTCTGCATTTTAATTGCTAATTAAGTGAGGTTGCTAGCAGAGTGTGTTTCCCTCTAACACAACAAGAGTGAACACTTTAAAGTCACAAGGAAAGATTATATTTTGTACTCCTGTCAGTAATGTCATTTTGTGATTTGACTATCTAGCTCCACTGTAACTCTTAGCAAATTGGATGTGGACTTGACAGGTAATATCAGAGATTGTTGAGTCTTGTCGGGCTAGTGACTTTACAGACGTAGTCATGGTCCATGAGCACCGTGGGGAGCCTGATGGTCTAATTGTGTGCCATCTGCCTTTTGGCCCAACAGCATATTTTGGACTTCTCAATGTGGTAAGTGGAATACTCTCTTCTCTCCAGAAATACCAAGTAAAACCAACTAACAATCAAATGCATCTGCATGCATGGAGGCTGATCATACCACTGTTGTCAGAAAGGAAGAATATACACTAGTATACCCACTCTCTAATAGACTATTCAGGAATGCATTGTGCCTGTCTTGTCCATATGAGAATAATGTGAGTTTGCTGATATGTGACCAGGTGACAAGGCATGACATTAAGGATAAGAGCGTTCTGGGTACAATGTCAGAGGCATACCCTCATCTTATACTCAACAATTTCAGTACCAAGGTGTTTACATCTGCCTGCTGTATCCTTAAAAACCATGTGTTTTTCTTTGTGCCATATCCATGAAAAATTCATAACCTGCTCACCTTTAGACAGCAGTCTGTATTAGAGGAATTCCCTAGATGTAGAGCATGCTAGTCTGTGATGCTCATTTGTGTTACCAGATTGGGAGTTAACAGTTGTTTGGGTTTTTGTGTGTGCGGAGGATACCAACAGCTTGGGCAGAGAACAGCCAACATTTTAAAGCACCTATTCCCAGTACCTAAGTCAGACTCAAAACGTATCATCACATTTGCCAATGAGTCAGACTACATCTCCTTCAGGTGTGTTACTTTTCTCACAAGTTTCTGAAGGACACCAGGGTTTAGGGTTTAGGTGTCTGAGGTCATGATTCCACAGCATTCTTTTCTTTCTGTAAATCTCACCTTTTTGGATTTCAAAACCTTTATTGTTTTTTTCAGCTGGATCTTGTACGTAGCAGCCTTGTAAATGTATCAATGAAGTTGTTCGTTCGTTAGAGATGGTGAAGAATTGGGAAACCTCTTGTGTACTCTGGCATGCTGGGTTGCTGATATGTTTGGGTGTGGGAATGACTAGGCACCATGTGTATGAAAAACCAGGTGGTGTGAAATCAATCGACTTAAAAGAAGTTGGTCCTAGGTTTGAGCTCCGGCTTTATCAGGTTTGCTACTACCCATCTTGCTGTATTTTCTGAAGGCTCCTGACTCTTTGCAGGAACAGAGTATACCTTGTAGTTTTCCACTGTAATTTTATTTTTCGTCATCATGAGAATGGAGATTTCTTTATTCTTATGAAATACTGTAATTTGTAGCATTGTAAATGTCTTACTGAACTACTACCTCTGGATATGCAGATAAAGCTTGGAACAGTGGACCAAGTGGAAGCCCAAAATGAATGGGTCATGAGGCCTTATATGAATACTGCGCGCAAACGGACAAAACTTTAATTCCAGTTTCCCTGTCAGAATGTTCATTTAGTGTTTAAGTTGGTTAGATGGTAGTTGAAAAAGGATTACTACGAGTTGGAAACAAAGAAAGAACTACAGAGTTGCATATGCTTTGAACATCGACGGATGTATTATTCTTGCCAATCTATAAATTTCTTCCTTTCTCAGCATCATTGTTCCTACTGCAGAATTGTGAAGGATGTATTATTTTTGCCAACATACATATTTCTTGCTTTCTCAGCATCATTGTTCTTGCCACAGAATTGTGTGTTGTTACATTTTTATAGTCTCTTTCATCTCTGATACTGAAGATCTGAAGATCTACGACAGCCACATAAGGATGTTCAGCTTGTGTGGTAGTGGTATGATTTGTAGTCATGATCCCGAATTTACATTGTGGTGAGACAGTTCAAGAGGTTACTTCAAAGTTGTAACCAGCACTGAAAGAGTCTTTTGCATCCTGCCTCATCCATGTACATTGCTTACCTTTCAAAATTGTGTGAAATTACATTGATGGGCTTACCCACCTTCAACATGGAAGCTAAATTATACCATGAAATAGGTGTGGAAGAGTCTTTTGCATCCAGCCTCATCCTTGTACATTGCTTACCTTCAAAATCGTGTGAAATTACATGGATGGGCTTACCCACCTTCGACATGGAAGCTAAATTATACCATGAAATGGGTGTAGTACATACCAGCAAGTGCAAAAGATCTATGTGGTACCCTCTATCAAATACTAAACTTCTGTTGTTACTTTGAATGTGATTGATCACACTGTCCCTTCTTATGTTGTGGGTCATTTACCAACTGAAGAAATTTGGGCCGGCTCTTTGAAGGAGCTCCTGGCCTGCATCCTTTGCAAGAGCTACCATGTCATCATATTCAAATGAACCTTCACGTGAGGTCTCTAGCACTGCATCAAGCCACCAGGTGCTTCAGCCTTTGCAACAAATTTCAAAAGCCTAGGGAGGGGTTTAACAGATAGCAGAGAGTTGCCAAGCCACAAGTTTATGAAGGAACAGGTCTTTTGCCTAGAAATATGACAAACCTCAAGTCCACTCTCATAGACAAACATTAAGACACTAATCTGCTGTTGAAATGGAAAGCAGGAAAAAAGTGGATAAAGATTTGAACCTTGCTTTCCATCAGGGGATGCAACAAGTCCACGGAATGTGCATGACCCATTTTCATTCCGCTGAGCCAGACCTGCAATTGGTGTACGGCAAGAGCCATCCAGGGTTGCCAGAAAGGCCCTCTCACAAGATACTGCAAGCCTTGTGTCCTCATGATTCAGTGTTGCCAAGTACTTCTCCTGCATATCAATGCCTTTCTACAGTAAGGCACTCTAGCAAAAAAGGATGCACGCAATTTGAACACAAACCTTGAAGTGATCCCAAAAAAACCACACCATAAGTAAACCAGGGAGAGTAGTCATGACACTTGTTGTAAAAAATTTCTAGTCTAAGAGACATACTCACCATTGTGGAGTCATTCGATCGGCAGGCAATGCCAATGGCTCCTTGAGCAATTGCTGGAAGCATCTCATCAGTTTCAAGAATAGCAGTTACATGCTGTGTCATGTCCAAGCGCTTAAGCCCAGCTAATGCCAAAAGTGTTGCCTGAACTGTGCCTTCACTGAGCTTCCTTAACCGTGTCTGCACATTCCCTCTGAAATTCACCACCTGCAAACATCAACCATCAATGTGAGTAATTGACTAAGGCTCTTGCCATTGGACAAGGGGACATTTACTTTCATTCCTGCACGACAAGTGAAACAAAAGGCCACAAAATTCTTGTTTGTTGAAGACAAAGACATACTTGTCACCCACAAGATGTGCCACATTGAAAAGGAATCAACCAAGATGAGATCCCATGCCTTACTACAGTCAAAATCCCCAAACCCTAACTAGGATCCAGTTAGTTTTCAAGCATGGAAAGAAGAGAAACAGGGGAAAAGAAGGAAGGGTCAAACCTTCAAGTCTGGGTGGCGATAAAGAATTTGTGACTGACGCCGAAGTGAAGCACTTCCCACCACACTTCCAGCTGGAAGTTCAGCAAGTGATGATGCAGTCGGGCAAATAAAAGCATCCCGCACATCCTCTCGTGGCAAATTACAAGGCAAGATTGTACCTTCAGGAAGATACGTAGGCACATCCTTCATTGAGTGGACAGCAATGTCAATTTCGCCACCCAGTAATGCATCATCAATTTCCTTTGTAAATAATCCCTTGCCTCCAATGTCTGCCAGTGGCTGGTTCAAAATCTTGTCACCTGTTGTCTTTATTATGATGATCTCAAGTGCACCTTCCTCAGCAAGCTCTGGATGTGCTGCCTTTAGTTTGTCCCGAGTCTGGTAAGCCTGAGCTAATGCTAGAGGACTGCAACCCTAGCCCAACCCCTCCCATATTACTCAACTAAAAAAAAATCCAGCCTAGAGGAAAAAAACAGTCTCCTTCACTACTCTCTCCCCTTGTTATGCATCATGTCTCACAACAATCTATGATATTTGACAACACAAAGATAGCCAGAAAAAACTCATGTACAACAAACTCTTCTTCACATGGATTCCACAACCCAAACCCCACATCACTTTCCACAACATCTCACCTTGTGTCTACTTCTATGGAAAAAATGGTTCTGGCTGCACAAATACTGTCCCCTTGGGACAAAGATTTCTTCACCAAAGAAATGAGGATTTTTCTAATCCCAGTGACCCAAATCTCAATGAACAGAGTGAGAAAAAAAGTGGGGGGCAGGGAAAAACCCACCCAACCCATCAGAGAAAGATGAAGAGAGAGAGGCGAGTCACCCACCTGCCACGGGTTCCAATTCGCACTAGAGCAACTCTAGTCTTGGAATCTGAGTTGACGGTGGCCGTGGCCTGTATCAGGGTAAGGGTTCCTGACGCTTTCCTTTGGGAGGCAGGCAATGCCACCACGCTCAGCAGCGATGATTGTTGTTGTTGTTGTTGTTGCCCTGCCAAGCTCTCACTCCTTGCAGAAGAAAGAGACAACCTTCCACCACCCACCCATCCCTTGTTCTTCTTCTTCGCACCACAAAACCTCTCCACAGCTGCTGTAGTGTGACCTACTACTGCGGAATGCAAAACCGCAGTCGCCATTTCCGCAGCAAAGCGATGGTTCTTCCGCTCCTGCGGGAGTGCGATGGCGGAGACTTGGGCGAGAGAGAGAGAGAGAGAAAATGCAGCAAATCCTTCTTTCCCTTTTGCGCCGGGATTTGGTTTTGGATAATCTTTCATCCACCGTCCTCATCCATCCTCACGTCGCATATCCATCCATGAGCTTTTAAACTTCATCCATGATCAACAAATGTGTTTTAATCCACACCAAATATCATGCATCATCTATCATGACTCATGCACCTCATACATCCATACATAACCCTACTACAACATCAAGAGGGTAATAAAACTTTTCTCTTTTTTTAACTTTCACTTTCCATAAATCTTTCGTCCACCTTCCTTAACCATCGTCACATCACATATCCATTCATGACCTTTCAAACTTCATCCATTATCAACACATGTTCTAATCCATAGCATCATGCATCCATCATGACCCATGATGTTCTTCATACATCCATGTACCCTACTACTACATCTAGAAGATTATTAAATTTATCTTTTCAATTTTCAATTTTCATTTTCTATGTATCCTTCATCCATGACCTTTTTATCCATTGTTATGTCAATATTCATCCATGACCTTTCAAACTTCATCCATAATCATGAACACGATTTGTTTTAGTCCATAGTATCATGCATCCATATCCTACTACAACATCTCCAAGGTTATTATTTTTTCTATCAACATTCATTCTTTGTAATCCTTCATCTTCATATGTTGTCATGTCACATATCCATCCATGACCTTTCAAACTTCATCCATTATCAAATATTTGCTTTAATGCATCCATGACCATGCACCTCATGTACATCCATTACTCTACTACATCTAGAGGGTAACTATTCTTTTTTTCAAACTTCATTATCATCTTCCAACTTTTTGTGCGACTCCACCATCCTTTCACCACATGTCCATATGTGACCTTTGAAACTTCATCCATAATCAACAATGTTTTAGTCCACATATCATGCATCCTCATGTATCCATACCCTATTATAATCTTGAGGGTTGTTAATTTCACATTTCACCTTTCATTTTCATCATCCAAGATTTGTCAACTCAACATCCTTTTGGTTTCCACCCATCATGTGAAATTATGTTCAAATTCATTTTGGTTCTTAAACACATATAACCACCCTATGTGGACATTTGTTTCAACAATAATTAATTGAAAAACATTATCCCCAAACAACAATGCTTCAACCCATGTGTCTTGCACCATTACCATGCACTTCATACATCCATACTTACTACATCTAGAGGGTTATTATTTTCTCTTTCAACTTTCATTCTCATCATCCAACTTTTTGTGAAGTTGACCATTGTTTTGACACATGTCCATCCATGACATTTCAAACTTCATCCAAAATCAACAATGTTTTAATCCAACTATCATACATGCATGGCCCATTCATCTCATACATCCATACCCTATTATGTCTAGACTTTAGAAAATTATTATTTTATGTTTGTACTTTCATTCTCATCATCCAACTTTTTGTCAATTTGCCATCCTTTTGGCTTTCACACTCATCATGTTATTATGTTCAAATTCAATTTCATTTTTAGAAATATTTAACTACCATATGTGGACATTTTGACAATAATTAATTAAAAAAATGAAATGTCTATAAGTTGTAGAATTTTCATTAAAAACATGTAATTTTAAGGATAAGAATAAAATAAAATCCTCAAAATTCATACAAACATATTTGAATTGAATTATTAATTATTTTATTCTTGTTATCAAGCCTCGAAAAGTAAGCAATGAGCATTTCAAACAAACAGAAGTTTTGTAATTGACACATTATATGTAACAACTTATGATATGCAAGACATCTATTGGGTTAAGTCTAGTTTGTGCAAGAAATTAGATATGGTTTAGTAGAAAAAATAATGACCTATTGACATGAAGGTGTCAAAATTAGTAACACCTTATGATAAATTGGACTTCTTTGGTATTGTATACATAATAGATTGTCATGATGTTGTTTTATGTTGGCAAAACTAAAACTTGGCTAAACTAAAACTTGACTAAACCTTGGCAAAAACATTGGCTAAATAAAAATTTGTCTAAAGCTTGGATAAACCTTGACTAAATTTTGAAAAAACAAATTTTTGATTAAATCTTGTTTAAACATTGACAAAATTAAAAGTTGGATATACCTTGGTTAAACATTGGCAAAACTAAAATTTAGTTAAACCTTGGTTTAACATTGGCTAAATTAAAACTTGACTTAAACCTTGGCTAAACTTTAACTAAATTAAAATTTGGTAATTGGGTAAAACATTGGTTAAACTAATTATATATATAATACATTCATAGTATACTAATAATGTATTTAAAATAATATTTTAACATAATATTATAGATGTTTATTTTCATATACTCCTAATATATTCGTAATAGAACTAAAAACATTTATTTGTGATTAAATTTTGTTCATAATTTGACTATTGACAATTATTAACTTATTTTTTAATGAAAACATCCTTAAAATTCATCCATATAAAAGGATGAAACTTTGAATAGTCACATTGACTTGTAGTTGCAAGATAGTCACAAAGTTTGCAAATGTGGTTAATAGTTTGAAAATAATCACAAATTACATAGTCACAATGTAGTTGCAAAATGAGTGGTTACCAAATACAAGATTTCAACTTATGTGAATGTTTACAACTATGATCCTTGCCCTATTCAAAATGGTTTGATTTTTCATTTCTTTTAAATTGTTTTGATTTGGTGTATTTGTAATGGCGAGTTGTCATCGTATTTCATGCATTTAAGAAAATTTGTTGAACAACACTGATAAAAATTCGCCTCCCCTATGACTCTAAAACATATTAATTGATTTTCCTTCATTAGTTTCAATTAGCATTTAAAAAGTTTTTAACTTCTCAAACGCTCTGGACTTCAACAAGAAAACGAATGTCCAAGTTTTCCTCAAATTGTCATTTGTAAAAATGATGAAATATTTGGACCCTCCCAATGATGGATGTTAGAACGGACCACATATGTTTGTGTTTATTAGTTCATTTTGTTGTGATGCTTTCATGACATTCTTCTTTGGTGCATTTTCCTTATGTTGTTTGCGCAAAATGCCTTCATCACAAATCTTTGCATTAATTGGAATGTAAGGCATTCCATTCAAATATCTTAACCTAAAAAGTTGGTGTAGTCCTTGTAAGCCAATAATTCCACAGTTGATTGTTGATCTACTCAAAGAAATAATGACGTAGGTTGCTCATGTTTTGGTGGCATCACTATTTCCAACTTATACAATGCATTCACAAATTTTCTATGACCCACAACCAATATTTTATGAAGTGCAATTGTTACAACAATCCAACATGTATGTTTCCCAAACATCACAACATGCCCCATGTTCGCAATAACCACTATTAACAATAGAATTTTCTTTACAACAAGCACATAAAAAAAATTTGCTCATGGTCTTTATTTCATTTTGGTATGCAACTACAATGTTGCCCTTGCCATACACCTTATGTGTGTGACGAACAATAGACTTAACAATTACAAAATCTACCATCCTTTTTACATTGCTAAGATATCTAACATGGGTAGAAATCCCATAGTCAAGGTACTACTTGCTATCCTTGATCTTCTCTTGTTGGTGTATGGTCATCTTTGTTATTTCAAACTCTTAAAGATTGGGAGATTCCTCCTTTTTTCAATGTGACTTAACATGTCCTTGGACTCCTCTAAATGGATAATATTGAGTTGTTGACAAGGTTCATGTGGGAAGAAAGGACATTCCTTCCCCCACTACCCAAGTCAATCATAATGATTACAATTTTCAAAGTGTTAAAAGAATATTTTGTGATAACCATAAGGGTTGTTTTGGTCATCTTCTTGTCCTTTGGTCTAGAAACCTTTCCTTGGGTTCATTCATCCTTGTCCTTTAATGTTTTGGCCTCCTTCATTAGTTTGATCTCCTCATCCTCATATAAATTTCATTGGTGGTATGAAGTTGTTTATTTTTATGTTGTTGTTCCTTCAAAATCAAATTGGCTAAAAGTTATCAAGTATAGGCATTTGATTTTCGAATAATACAACTTTAATGAAAATTTCAAAAAGATTATGGCCTATAATTAAACATGATTTGCACAAGTTTATCTTTGTCTATCGATTTTTGTGTTAGAGAAAGGGCAACACCCTTTTCACTAAAAACCAAATGTAATTCGACTAATATGTTATAGCCAACATTGCTTTCTCAACATCATCATCATTTACAAAGCTATTTGAAAAAGATGACGGTAACATAGGTTTGTTGCTATTAAGAAACCCAAACATGAGTAGCTTTAAAATGCATCATCATCATCATAACTCCAATGGTGCAGCACTTGAAGTCAAGAACAAGGAGGAGGAGGACATGCTTCCCATTGTGGCAGGATAAATAGATAATGAAGAATGAGTTGATCCAATCTCCTCTTTTGATAAGACATAATAATATTCAAGAAAGTAGTTGCACAACATCATCATCTCATACAATACCAACAACTTAGAACAACAGAAGAAAATTGAAAGCCAAGTATGCAACATATATGCAACATGACATGTATTGGAATTGGGGCAAAGACATTCAACCACTCTAAGAAAAGCAAAACTTCTCTTGACATGGAACCTAAATGAGAGAATTTTGGTTTCACTTGTTTAGTATCTTGCCTTGTGAAACATGTTATTTTTGGTAGCATATTACACCAACAAATTTTTTGAGTCAAACTATAAGCTTGCGTTCATATTGCCATTGGTACTTACTACTCGTATGTTGAATAATAGTTAGTAAATAATTACAATTTTAGAAATGTTTGATGAAGTTAGGCGATTTATGATACTTAGACGGTCAAAAATTTGCGAAAGTAAACTTTTTTATCATAATTCATAATTATAACATATTGATATAATTCATAAGGTGAGCTATTAATATTACATTGCACAATGTCATTTAAGTTTTTCATTTAAAAATTGAATTTCCATGAAAACAACCCACACCTATCTTTTTTTCTCATTTCACCACCACTAGTTGTGCAAAGCAAAAGAGAGCCCAAGTCTTATGTGTAGTGTTATGTGTAGCGTTTCCTTTTTTGTAGGTCGTGTGTAGACACTAGAAATATTGTTTAAGAAATATTGTGCAAGCTTGAATGGTTGCAAGCATGGGATATTTTCTTTCAATTTTGTGATATTTGAGAATTTGTCAAAAAAATTCTCATATAAAATTAAATTAGTAGAATTTACACTAAAAATAGAAAATTCCAAAATTTTCCAAATTCTTTTGTTGATTTTTTTTTAAAAATGTCACCCCAAAAAAAAAAAAAAAACAAAAAACAAAAAAAAAACATTGGTTGCAAGTCATGTAGGAAAGACACACACACACTTGTAATCATATACAATTTGTTTTTTTTGAAAATATAACCGATTGCCATGATTCTCCATAGTTTTGTCACCCACAATGAACATTTTATTTATTGAAAATTCTTTCATTCTCAATCCTTTTGTCGAGAACATGGAATCTAGACATGTATTGCAAAGCTTGAGTGTTTCTCAATGTCCAATGACATGTGCATACTCATAATTGTATGTAATGTGTAACATAAGGCATGAGGTTCAAGGCATCCTATAAGTGTGGGGGCTTGGCATGAGGTGCCCATCATCAGCCAAGTGCCTAGCCCCAAAATTTCAAAGATGCCCTGGAATTTCTGGCCCCCTTGGTCTTCCACAATTGGGCCTTCCTCTAGGGGTCTTTAGATGCTACAATGCGAAATTGTTGATCAAAGACCATCATTGGGACCTTCTCTAAGGGCACTTGGATGATGTGAGAAGCATAGGAAGCCCTCAATCCGAAAGACCATGGTGCCTCTAGAGAGGCCTTTGGAAGTGGTTGATCTGAGACCCTCAGGCCTCCTCTTAGGCCCTTTGGATGATGTGAAAATCACTAGAGTCCATCAGTCAGAGACCGTCGGGGGCCTCCTCTAGGGGCTTTTGGATGATGCACGAAGCACAAGAAGTACTCAATTAGAAGTACTGGGCCTTCTATAAAGGCCTTTGGACAACACAAGAAACACCGGAAATCGTCAATCAGAGACCATTCAGCCTAGATGAAGCACTGGAGGTCATTAATAAGGGCCTATTGGATGACCCCAGAAGCATGGGAAGATGTCAGTCAGAGAGTATTAGACATTCTCTAAGGGCCTGTGGATGATAGGAGAAGCACGGACAGCTCTAAAATAATCGACCATTGGGCCTCCTCTAAGGGCCTTTGGGCGACACGAGAAACCGTCGATTAGCCGTCGATCAGAGACCAGCGGGTCTCGTCTAGGGGCCCTTTGGATAACGCGAGAAGAACGGGAAGCCGTCGATCAGAGACCAGGGGGGTTCGTCTAGGACCCTCCTTCGATAGTAGTAGGGACTCAAGACTGGGGAAGACGGCCAAATTCGCTCGGAGTTTAGGGACCTCACAAAGGACTGGAGATGGACGACGAACGCACTTCGCCCCCTTCGTAGGGACGACGGAAGCACTTCGCTTCCTTCGTAGGGACGACCGAAGCACTTCGCTCCCTTCGTAGGGACGACCGAAGCAGTTCTCGCGCTTCGTAGGTCCGGCAGCAGCATCGTCTTCTTCGTCTTGTCCGGCTCGACCCGCCCTCCAGGAGCCGCTCTGAGAGGCCGTCGGCGCAAGCAAAACGATTGTCGCAGCACCGCATACTTACAATCATCAATACACAGAGTGAGTGAGTGGGGTTGGTGTTGTCGCTCGTCTGTCTGTCTGTGTTCCGTCTGTGCGTCGTCTTTCTTGTGCTTCCAATAGATTACACTTGTGCTCGTAGCACAAATCTTGTGCTCCTCTTCCCAACACCTTTAGGGTTTTGGTACACACAAAAGGGGGAACTCAGCAGCAAGGCGCGTGCTTTTGGGCTTTGCATTGCTGCTGACTGACTGACTGAGACAGGCAGCGCAAGAAGAAGAAGAAGAAGAAGAAGAAGAGGATTGCTTGCTTGCTTTCGTGGCTGTGAGATGCGTTGGCGAACAAGACGACACAATCTCTTGGCTGTTTAGGGTAAGGGAGAAACCCTAGTGGGAGGGGGAAGGTTACGGCTATGGTCATGGGCCGCTGCTGAGACCATACTGTGGCGCTTGCTGGGGTTTAAAGGGATTGATTTCCATTCCTTTTTGGAAGTTTGTTTCTTCCAGGTTCATATCATCATCATCTTCTTCTTCTTCTTCCACCCCTGCTGCCCCTTTCTTTGGGGCCTTTTCCCCCCTCAGTGTTCCCTCCTTTGGAAGCCGAGAATTGCCTTAGATAATCGGGGTGAGAGAGGAAGGCTATGTCTGCCGCAATGGGGATGATGCTGGTTGGATGTGGGACATTCCTTTGTTAGGTACCCTAAGCAGCTCTCTCTCCACTTTGCTTGTGCAATGACATAGTTAGAAAGACATCTTAGTCGTGGGCAGCAGTAAGAAAGGTGCAGCAGCAAGGGTGCAGGAGGAGACTGCTGAGGTGGATGCAAGTGACACAAGTATTTGCAAATGCTTTGGTGGCTGGCCGGACGGGCACTACTGAAGACAAGAGTGGCATTAGGGTTTTGCAGTGGATTAGTGTGCTGCTTTTGTTCTTAGCTTGGTGAAAAAGAGCAAGAGCAAGAGCAAAATCAGACCAGGGTTACAGTTGGATAATCAGGGATGGTTTTCAAGTTCAAGCGTGCGATCCAGCGGAGCAGCAACAAGGGTTCAAAAGCAGACAGTAACAGCAATGATACCACTTCTTCTTCTTCTGCTTCAACAGCAGCACCTCCTGCAGTTGGATCAACTGCCTCAGCCCCTGCAGCAGTGGCAGCTGCTTCACAGCCAGTGGTCACAACCAAAGCTGGCACCAATGCAGCTGGAAGCAGAGCACCAGCTGTTGCTGTATCTGCTCCTCCTCCTCGGACTGCTGCAGCAGCAGCAGCACCAACAATAGCAGGTATTCTGGCAGCACAACGCCCTGGACCACCAAAAGAAAAGTTGGCAAATGGCAGTTTTGAGCCACTCCCGTTGTTTCGAGATGTGCCAAGTTCAGAAAGACAGAATCTCTTCAATAGGAAGCTTCAGCTGTGCTGCTATATATTTGACTTCACAGATCCCACAAGGAATGTAAAAGAGAAGGAAATCAAGCGGCAGACATTGCTGGAGTTAGTGGACTATGTAACTTCAGGAACAGGCAAGTTCACTGAAGCTGTGTTTGAGGACATTAGTAAAATGTTGGTGGTGAATCTGTTCCGCACTCTGCCACCCTCATCTCATGAGAACACAGGGTCTGAAACCTTTGACCCAGAAGAAGAAGAGCCTACCATGGAGCCTGCTTGGCCGCATCTGCAAATTGTGTACGAGTTTCTGCTCCGCTATGTTGTGTCCTCTGAGATTGATGCAAAGCTTGCAAAAAGGTACATTGACCAGTCGTTTGTGTTGAGGCTTTTGGACTTGTTTGACTCTGAGGATCCGAGAGAAAGAGAATACCTGAAAACCATACTGCATCGTATTTATGGTAAGTTCATGGTTCACCGTCCCTTTATCCGGAAGGCAATCAACAACATCTTCTATCAGTTCATTTTCGAGACTGAAAGGCACAATGGTGTGGCTGAGCTGCTGGAGATTCTTGGCAGCATCATCAATGGCTTTGCTCTACCTCTCAAAGAAGAGCACAAGCTCTTTTTGGCCCGAGCGTTGATTCCTTTGCACAAACCAAAATGTGTGTCAATGTATCATCAGCAGCTCTCTTATTGTATTATTCAGTTTGTTGAGAAGGACTACAAGCTTGCAGACACTGTTATCAGGGGCCTGCTCAAGTATTGGCCTGTGACAAACAGCCAAAAGGAAGTCTTGTTTCTTGGAGAGCTGGAAGAGGTGTTGGAGGCCACCCAAGCTGCAGAATTTCAGCGGTGTATGGTTCCATTGTTCCGACAATTCAGTCGGTGCCTCAATAGCTCACACTTCCAGGTGAACCCTAACACACATCTGACGTATCTCAAGTATATATTTCCACTGACTGCATTGGCTCTGCATGATGACGTTTCTCCAGTCTAGATTATCCAGTTAGGATGGGCTTACTTTTGAGGAATCCACCTCCCCGGACTTCTTTGCAGCCTCCTGTTCTCATTTTGTTGACTATGGACATCATGACTAGATGGTCCATCTGTCCTGTCGCATCAGGTTTCACAACATTTTGAGTGGTTTTTCATGCATTGTGCTCACAAGTTCAGATTGTACATAACATAAGATCCATCTCATCGATGCAGCTAGTTCTACTTCTCTCACAGAAGTTTCTAATGGGCTAATCTCCTTCAACAAAGCTATCCTGTCAGTGTCAATGACCTGTGGGTTGCCCAAGTTAGTTGCAGGAAGGTGAAGTCCCCTGTTGGGATAGTTGGGTTCTCAAAGTCTCCTTGGAAGGAGTTGAAGTCATCCAGTTCTTGAATTGGTCAAGATCCAATGCTGACAAATCTTTTCCCCCTTTCATGCAGTCCTTTGATTTCTCAAATCTTTATACAAAGGACAACCTATAAGGTTGGAAATTTTTAATGGAAGAGTTCTAAGTATTGAAAGTTTTTGACAGGATGTTTGTGTCCCTAGATTTTTGTTGGATCAGAAGTTAGCTCTTAATCTCAAATATGTTTGGTTTAAGGAAAAGGACCAGATTAAGGAATATGGAGCCTCATGGTAGCTTCAAGGTAGCTAAAGCCTCATTTATCTTCCTGGTTACATTTCCTTATGGATAGCTTGTTCCTCATCTTTGGTCTGTCAAGCCTTTAAGCCATCGATCAGTATCCCACTGAGTACAAATTTTGCTAACTTCTACCTCTTCACATACGAGTTAGATTTTTTGGATCATGGTAACTTTCATGCAATATTTTGCATTAACAGTATCCCAAGATCAGAAAGGTGTAAAAATTGAGATTTTTGACAAAGTGTTTTCCTGACAGAATACGCAGTTACATAATGAATTCCTATTCCTCATGTAAATGTCAAATCTTTGGATTTTGTGTAGTCAATAGTCAGTTTATAGGTTCTTCCCATTACTGCTGGTCTTGTGGTCACTATGTTGTGGTCAAATCATGAAATTGACCTTAACCCAATCTAGGACCTGATAAAATCAGTGTGTTTATGGTAGCTGTTCTCTATGATGCATGTTGCATTTCAAGGTCTATGAACATTCATGTGATTTGTGTTCAAACCACTGCTCAGTTTTGGTTTACTTTTTGTTTTTGTGTTCTCTGTTCTTTAGGGTTGATTTCCTCTTTCTCTCATAAGCTGCTTTGTTGTCAGATCTGAAATCTTTATAACCTGTTTATTGGGTCCTCTCTCATTGTATTTTGGTTGTCTGAAGAGGGTACCTATGGAACAGTTCTCAGTCCTTATGAATGTATATTATCAGATCTGTTATCTCCCAATCCAAACCTTGACATGGTCTGACCTAGATTAACCATATGTTTGCCATATGCTGTTTTAAAATGTTTGTGTTATACTTGCCCATGTTAGCTAGGTAGATGCTCCTTCTCATGTTCAGGGTTTGGACTTTCTGTTGGTCTCCATTGCCTTAATTATTTTTGTTGCCTCTTTGTACTCTTTGATGTTGCTTCTGCCATCTGTGTTTCTCAGGGGCAACAAGACCATGCATTCTTTACATGTTAAGTGAAATTATGATGTGGATGTTTGTCTAAATATTCAGGTGGCAGAGAGGGCCCTTTTCTTGTGGAACAACGACCATTTTGTGAGTCTTGTGGCTCAGAATCGTCAGGTGGTGCTTCCCTTGATCTTCACTGCCTTGGAGAGGAATACACGCAGCCATTGGAATCAGGCTGTACATGGGCTAACCTTGAATGTGCGCAAAATGTTCTTGGAGATGGACCAGGAGGTTTTTCAAGTATGTCAACACAAGTTCCAGGAAGATGAAGCAAAGGCCAAGGGACTGGAGGAGAAGCGGGAGGATACATGGAAACGTCTTGAAGCTGCTGGCACCTTATTGGCTAATAATAGCAGTATGAAAGGTGCCAATGTTCTATCTGACAGGATGCTCAGCACACTTACAGTGAGTGGAGTTCCACCTCAGGGGCAAATGGCTGTGGCAGGCAATTAAAAAATGTGCTGTAGTTACTGGTGCTTGAGTTCGCACTAGTGCATGAGTGACAGGATTGATTTTGGTAATGGGAATTCTGGTGTTCAAGTCTTCCTGCTTCTCTTGTCACAATCTGCAGGGATTCCATGGTACAGGATCCTGATGTGGAAATGATGTGCCTCCTCTTCACTTCCCATGAGACTGTGAACACAGGCTGCATGGCTCATTGCAAATTTGCATTCCTTGGAGATATTGTTGACTGTGCAAGAATCATGGGTGTGATAGCTGGGGTTCCTTTTTTTTAGAGGCTAGGGTAAGGATTTGGAGTAGAGAGCACTGAATTAGGAGGCCTGTGAAATTTATATTGGGTATTCTATCACTGTCTCAATATGTTGCCCATTTCTGGCCTATTAGACTTTTTTCTTGTCCATCTTCTATTTAGGTGTGCAGTGCCACAGTGCCACCATCTTCCGTTTAGGAGCATAGCGCCATGAGTTTGAATCAGGGTGACTATTTCAGGGTAGTGTAAAGTGGTAAATGCTGTTCTCTGGGCAGTTTGCCTGCCATTATTGTTGGGTGTAAAGAGACAATGTAGGTTTGGATTCAACCTTCCATTTTGTTGTCAATGTGCTCCTTAGTCAATTGGAGCTGCGAGTGAGAAAGGGAGCAATAAGGAGACACCAGAGAAATGGGTAGACATTCTTTCTGGATAGTGAATTGGAGACTGGACAGGGACAGGGTTCTTCCTACCAGATTTGCGTCTCCCATGTTGATGAAGAAAGCAGGTAGTTTTCTTAACTGTAGTGCTCGAGAACATGAGAGAGCATTTGCATTGTGACAGCATTGAAAATGAGTAGTACATTGTAGTACAGAGCTTTGCAGCACAAGATGGTGTTATATTGGTGCAGATTTCACTCTTGAATCAACAAAGGAGTGCCCCTTCTACATGAAGAAAGGCCTTCATTGTCAATGCTCTTTTGGCTGCTATTTTCAGGTCTTTTCTTTCTCCCTCTTGGGTGCTCTCTTGCTGGTTAGGTTGCCTGTGCAGATGGTCAGATGTATGTATTTTAGGCTGCTTGAGAATCTTGGAGGTGACTTTGTGGTGTGGGCTTGGGTTGACTCCCATTGACTGTGGGAGCAAGTTTACCTTAGATAGTATATATATTTATGGAGCTAGTGAAGGTGAATTCCTTCCCCTTCCATAGGTCAAGCAATGGTGTGGACCCAAGGTCGCAAAATGTCCTTTTTGAAGCCTTAGAAGACCACGACATGTAATTACTGTAGACTTGTGTAGAAATCTAGAACCTCTCTTATTATTTGAAATATATGTTTATAGCCACTATGCAAAGTCACAAAGTTCAGATGATTCATTTGACAATGAGAAATTGAGGGAGTGGTTTGTAGATGTTTAGACCATCTTGGCATGCAAAGTGAAGTAGATCTGATTTTTGGTTTGGCACCATGTGTGATGGGTTTTAACTTCTGCCAGTGGATTTTGTAGTTGTGACTTTTGATGGTTACCACTTGTGTCTTGTTCTGACAATCCAAAAACTTTTCAATTTGCTGATGCAAAGAAGTTCTCAATTTTGTGATGGAATAAATTTCTCTATTTGCTATTCTCTATTTTGTCTATGAAAGTTGTGTCTTGGTGTCAGAAGTTGTTTTTCAAAGAAACTGTTAATAACCTTTTAATGTGTTCTTGACATTGCATAAGTCCTTAGAGACTGGAGAACGAAATATAACTGCCTATTTTTTGGGTTAAGAAATACATGGCCGTGCAAGGAGCCTTTGTGGTTGAAATATGGAACTCTCGAACTGGAGAGGTTCTTTGGAAACCAGTGATCTTCACCATAGAACTTCACAAAATGTTGGCCTCCTAGTCTACCACTATTGGTAGTGCGGCGAGGCCCCATGAGTGCAAACCTTGATCCATAATATGAATGTTTTTTTTGGGACAAATTCCCCACACATTGTTGGCGCAAACTTGTAAAAAATCATCAATTTGCTATGTAAACAACTAAAGACTTTTATTGCTAGGGGGAGGAAAATATCTCCCCAATGACGATCTTAATAATGTTGTTCCTTTCCTTGGGCGACCTTTGATACTACAAAACCACATAGAAGATGCATAAACCAAAAGATAAATGTGTGTGGGATGATAGGCAATGAAATGCAAAACATTAGTAGGACTGGCCAAATAATGAACCAAGTAAGGAGCTAGATGCCAATGTTTGGGCCTAAGCAAGAAAGGATGCAAACTCAATGGATGTCAAACAACCCATCCAAAAGAATGCTAGAAAAGGTACAAACATTCTAAAATGTAGTCTTGAAATCATTTAGTTTGTTTGTTGATGAGGTGTTCAAAGGAGGAAAGATGCACATGGACCACTAGGGGCAAAAGGTTGTAGGCTCCCTTCAATTGTTGTTGAAAAGAGAAGGGGCCAAAATTGAAGTAAAGAATGATGATCAAATAGAAATTGAAAGGCCAAGGATTATAAAAGGAATGTTCAATTCCCCAAGAAAATAGTTTTGAAGTAGTGGCAACAATGAAAATCAGATGAGATGAGAACATAAGGTTAACAATGAGTAAAATTTCATTTAGGACTATCAAAGGATCCTAAACCTATAATATATTCAAAGACTTGAAATAAAGGTAGGTCAAAGGATGTAAAACCATTAAGGAACTTTGAACTCAAAAGGTTAGCAACGAGCTAAATTTCTTTTAGGACCATCAAAGGATCCTAGATCTATAATATGTTCAAAGACTTGAAATAAAGATAGGTCATGTTACGCAAAAAGTTAACATTTCATTAACACCTTTACTTAGGTCCTTTCCCCTTATCCCCTTGGATATGGTCAAAGGGGGGAGTCACACTTTATCATTCAACTTCTACTCCCCTTAATCCTTAGTTCTACCTTAATGGATTCCCACTAATTCCAAGGCAACCCATCCCCTTCTTCTATCAACTCCTTTCCCTCTCTCTCTCTTAGAGTTCCTTTTCCTATCTATTGCAGACCACAACCCTACTTCTTCTAATTATTCCTTTTTTTTAGGTTTTTTTATTATAATTTCCTTTTTGTTAGCTATAACGGCCAATAAACCTCTCTTTTTCAACCAACTCCTCTCTTAACTCACTTAACCAATTACAACCCTAATCTAATCATACATCTTCCACCCTCAACATCAATTTTCATACAATCTAGCAAGTTCTTGCGCACACAATCCTTACATCTTGAAGAATAAGGAATAATACATTGTTTAAAGTTCAAATACTCTCAAGTTTTGTTCCTAACTATCTCTTAGTATTGGCCTCCTTTTGGCCCTCCATTACCACACTTCCTAGCTTTACAACTATCAACACCTCCAAAATTTCCTACCTTACACAAAAATAATATCTTCACATACTCCTTCCCTTTCTTAAATCCCCTATATTCTTCTTCTTACACCAATCACAACAACCCCCAAAAACATATTTGTCTCCTCTTTTTATACTCCTATTTCCTTCCTCAAGCAACAAGTTCATGTAAATTTCCTCTTCCCTTTTCCACTCACTTCTAAACATCATATAAAGTGAACGCCTCCCTTTGAATAGCCACCACCCCACAACTTGGGGATTTTGTCTCCAATTCCTAATATGTAGTCTGATTGGACTACATCTTGAAGAGCTTGTTGTTTCATGATAATCCAACCTCCTTTTCACACTTCTCTCAATTTCTCATGATACTCACAACACCACCCCCCATCCTTACAAACATCATCATCATTTCTTCTTTCTCACATTCTTTTATGTCTCACACATTTAAGAAAAAGGAAGGGAGATGAACAACAATTCTTTCTCTTCACAACTCCATAGAGATGCCATCTTCACCTTCTTGACTTAACCCCAATTGCTAGAAGTTTTTAAGAAACTCACCCCCCCCCCCCTTTTTATTCAGACCTTTTTATCCAACAAATTTGGCTTGGCTAGACTACGGTAAAACGTCAATCTAGCCAACCTACTTCCTCCATTAACCTAATTAGGCCATCCACCCATCTAGTCTTTCAAGGATAAGGTAAAGGCACCAACCTAACCCCTTAAACCTTGTGGTTAACCCCAAAACTTACTTCCCTAGACGCTCTATACTTCCTAATCAAAATCAAGTTATGCTAACTTTGGCCCAATAGGTAAAATCAGCCAATTAGAATGGAAATTGAAGATGCATGAAATGTAATGAATCACTACCTCCCATCCTCTTTTGCTCGCAACACCAAAATTTGTGAGGAAGGGGAGGAAGGGATGTGCTAAAAACGAATAATAAAATTGAAGGCATAAGGTGTGATTTATGAGGTGATATAAGACTTCTCCACCATAATAATTGAATGAACCCCAATAAAAAGCTTGGCCATGGCTAAGAAAGAGGTTGTTCTAATGACATGAATATGTGTTAATGAATATCCTCATGTGCAATATAGAAGCAAAGAGAACCACTTGTAAAACCTTCTTGATGAAAACAATCATCATGCAAATGCTCAAACATCATACACAAAAAAAAAACCCGCCAACTGAAAAGCAAGGCAAACAATTAAAAACTGACTTGAATGAGTTGAAAAGAAAAGGGTGAGGTCCAATTCTAGTTCATAATTTACAATGAAAGAAGGAAGAATACCATTTGATTTGAGGTGAAGCAAATAAAAGCACTGATTTGACTACATTTCAACTACATTTCAAGGCACGAGGTAGTCATCCAGTACTCAATGTAATCATAAAGCATTATGATGTAGAATTTCTGTTACTCCATGGCCATAGACCCATTTCCACTGGCTCCCCGGATTCCCCCCCCCAAATCCTGAGTCTTAAAACTGTATAAGCATAGAAATGGCTTCTTTTCCAACCCTTCCAAAAAGAAAAGGAAAAAGGGAAAAGAAAAGAAAAGGAAAAACCTAAAACGGCTGTTATCAAAAGGTTTTCAATAAGGCGGTTGACAAACTCCATCTTGGCCGTCAAAATGTGGAAGATCGCACGAGGGAGAGAGAGACAGCGAGGAGGAAAAACATTAGAGCTGTGTCATCAGTGCAAAAGAGTGTTTTGTTTGTTCCATGCTTGGATGCCGTCCAAAAACTCAACGGCTACGATTCTATTCTAGCCCTATTTTTTCTTTCTGTGCATCACAGCCGATGGATGTAACTAGATCGACGATCGTAAAGGGATTGGACGTCGTTCATGACTCATGTTGGATATATCTCGCAAATAAATCGATTTGGAAGAATTGAAAGAACGCATCGTGGCCGTGGATAGCCGAAACGAATCGACGGTATTGAGATGCGTAGGAAGAGATGTGTATGAGTTCCATGATTACCATGGACATTGACGCTCATCGTGGCCGTGAAAACCGAAACAATCGACGGTAATCAGATGGGAAGAAAGAGATAATGCCATGGTTGCCATGGGTGCCATATCCTCAATCTATGTGGGTCATTCGTGTCCATCCAATGGCTATTGCGTTCCGCCTGCGATCTGGCGAAGCGTGCGCTTCGTCTTCTCTCAGCGACAACAGAAAGAGTGTTGTTTGTGGCGCACATCTGCACTCTCTTTGCGTGTGTGTGCTCTTCTTCGTTCTTCAGTTTCGTGCTTCATTTTTCTGCCTGTTTATTACATTGTTGGCACAGTTTCAAGAGTAGACAAGCGCAGTTTTTTTTTCCCCCCCTTTTTTTCTTTTTTTTTTGTGGTTTTTCGGCGCCATTTTGAGTAATGGCGACTTCGTGTATCTCCTTCGCGGTGGCTAGCGGTTCGTTTTCTGCCGTCTGTGGACGGGCGGAGGTAAAGCCGATGGCAAGAATGAACATGGAAGCAGTACCAATGTCTGTCGCTACTTTCGGTCTTTCGCTCAGCAGCAGCAGCAGGAGGTTTTTCCAGAGTACTAGCATCTCTGTGTACGCATCGGAAACCGAGCAAGAGGAAGTTGCATTGGAGGGGATTTTGGAGGCTGACGGTGAAGAAGCTACCACTGACGCGGAGTTGCGTCCCACCGTGACTGGAACTCAGTCCCTCAGCTTGAACGGTATCGATGCAGCACCGGATGCTATTCAAGGTTCCAAGCTTTACGTGGGAAACTTACCATGGACCTGCGATAGTCAACAATTGGCAGAAGTTTTCCAAGACTGCGGAAATGTTGAGCTTGTTGAGGTAGGCACCTGCCGCCGCAATCTTTTTCTCCTATTGCTTTTATCCGTAACAACAGCTCAGTAGTACATTTTCTAGTGCAAATGTGAAGGAAGACGTCAAATCGTTTCCCGGCATCTCGGAGTAGCAGCAAAACTTTCTTGATGTGATGACGACAGTTCTTTGTCCATAATAACCGATCGTCTTCTTAACTACGTCGGTATTTCCCCTCTATTGTAAAACTGATCGTGATCTTGTCTGGGCAAAGTTCTTCACAAAGATCCAACACAAGAATCCGTAGTGCTTTATAAGCGCGTGTTTTCTTCGGTCAAGTTTTTGTTTTTTGGGTTCCCAGTTTTCTGTGTCGACGGCAGGCCAGGGTTTTGCTCTATGTTTCCAAGGCCTGTTGTCAGAGAAACGCGTTTGGCGGAATTGAGATGTCATTCTCACCATGCTCCGGAGTGTACCGTAACCTCTCTGTATTTATCTCTTGATGATTCTAATATGTGCCTTTCTCTGCTATATGGTTTTTTTTTGCAGGTTATATATGACAGAATAACTCAAAGAAGTCGTGGTTTTGCTTTCGTCACAATGAGCACAGTGCGCGATGCCATGGCTGCCATGGAGAAATTGGATGGAATTGTACGCGCCAACATCCCCCTATCTCAATAATCTGTCTTGCATCAAGCTGTCACTCTTTCAGACTCTTTTTGTGTGTTGCTCTATTGAGCTATTTATTGAATGGTGGAGTCAACATGCCTGGAAAGTGTTTTTATTTTGAACTATAGCTGCCAGGATAAGTGCAGACTACTATCCTATCTTGCTTGTTGCTCCAATGTAGAGCTTTTTTTTTATTTTGTTCTTTCCAGGACTTTGGTGGGAGAGTTTTGAAGGTTAACTTTCCTCAAGCACCCTCAAGAGAGCCCAGGATGAGCAGCTACAATGACAGCCCTCCTCCACGCAGAGAAGGCGGTGGTGGGTACAACAACAGCCCCAACAAGCTTTTTGTGGGCAATCTTTCCTGGAATGTGGATGATGAGTCCCTTGAAACTATTTTCAGTGACTATGGAAAGGTTCTGGAGGCAAAGGTCATTAGTGATCGTGAAACTGGCAAGTCAAGGGGCTTTGGGTTTGTAACTCTTGCTTCTGCTACAGAAGTGAATGAAGCAATCAACAACTTGGATGGAGCTGTAAGTCTCTCTTCCGATGAATACCCATTTTATGTGGTTTTAGTCAGAAGCAATTGTGATCAGCAAATTTCTGTTTATAATGGGAATCATGTGATGGCTCCTGAGCTGATGCTTGGTTCCTCTTTTTTGGTCTCAACAGGAGTACGATGGAAGACAGTTACGAGTAAATTTGGCAGGTGAGAAGCCTGCCCCAAGGCGTGAATATTGAGTGCTGCCACTGTAGGAGAAAAAAACCCCGAGATATTTCCTTGAGAACCTTAGGAACTCTACTACCTGGAGGTATGGTTTAGAACAGGATGTGACCATGAAAAATGGTAAGAAGAAGAGTCTGGTGGGAGCATCAATTATGTAGACTGCTTTCACAGTCTTTTAGGAAGAATTGACTTGTCAATTTGGTCCAATACAAGTCATGTGAAGGTTGATTTTATACTTAGTGCACCCTGTATTTGTTGAAGTTACAAGGTTTTTAGTCAGGTCAAGGAGACATCTAAGCTTTATTGAAGCTTTTTGCTGGTTGACAAAACATTGATCACATATCAGTAGTATGGTTCAAGAGGTGTGGCCAGCTTCTGCTTCATGGCATCAAGTCTCTTTGCAAAGATTTTTGAATACTGACGTCATTTGAGAGAGGTTCGTGATTTCTTCCTGTGCTCTTGAAACAAAGGAATCAACGGAAGTTGGAAGTCAAGAAAGGTCAGAGCACCTACATCAATTGAGCTATGTACCTTCCCACTGTAAAACTCAATCAGCATACTGCACATGTGTGTTGATATTTTTTTCCATCTTCTAGTTGGATTCTTAGTCAAGTCAAAACTGTCTTGGATTTGCCAGGTTTGAACTTTGCTTCCTTGACAGGATTCGGCAGGTTGTTATTTTTTAAACATTTAAGAATTGTAGCTGTTCTGGTTTTCAAAAGAACCAGAATCGTCGGACCTTTGATTCTCATTCTGGGTCTTTTGAAAGCTTAAGAACCAGCGGTTATCTTAAGGAGAATTTCTTTGATTGTATATATCAGAACTGGTTCTTTGGTTTTTAGAGAATGAACCTTCAGAACCACCCTGACAGAACCATCTTGGGTATGTTCATGTTTCTGATAACCACCCAACACTGTGGCAAACCTGCTGACAGCAGGCATAGTAGTAAAAGTCTTGTAAAGAGATATTATATGAGTAAAGAAGTAGAGACCCTACACCCTAAACCAGACTCTCTAGTTGTCTACTTGTTGTGCAGATCTAGCACCATCATTTTGTAGATTATGCAAAGTATTACATATTTAGTAGTTACCCTTGAAGCAAAGCTGCTCCTAAAACAGAGTCAAAAAGGGGTGCTTGTTTCAGGAATGCCCCACTTCAAAGGCTGTTATTGTACATTTTTCCCCTTTTGCCCAAGGAACTCTTATGATTTTAAGGCCATAAAGCCAGAATTATGTCTTAAATTGGTGGATTGTCATGTCATTCAATTGCAAATAATCTTTAAAAACTTGAGCATGTTTGTCCCATGTAGTTGTGTGCACCTATACACCTCTGTGGGTTTTTTGTATATAGGATAAAACCTTGTATGAATCCATTTGACTATGCTATCTAGTTTGTGAGTGTCAAGTAGATGAAAGGGGATTTGTGAACATCGACATCTTGCAACAAACGGCACACAACCTATGTCTATACAAGCCAACATTTGATTTGTCTTGTATTCAAGGTATTACATGTGCAATTTTTCTTCCTTCCCAAACTTAATTGGAGAAACCTCGAAAAGGGGAGGGAGGCAACAGCCCCATGATTAATTAAAGGAATCCAAGAAGTACAAGGGGGGCAAGAAGCGCCACACGATGGTGGTGCAATCATCCCCAAAGATGCTTAAGTGACACCATTTTGCCCTAAAGGCCTAATCAATCCTAGCCTGAATGTTAGGTTCTTGCGTGGACCAAAGGGAAATAGGCTTCCAAGTGGCCATCCCAACCTTAACAATAGCAACCTAGGCTTGTTGAAGGATTTTCCTAGAGGAATACTAGTTATTCAAATGCTTTCGGCATCTCTCCAACGAAAGGAAGTAGAGGATGAAGTTGTGAAGGATGTCAAACGGTTGTCTAATGTAACAAAAGCCTTCTACATGGTACCCTTGGACCCTGGGGGGGGGTCATCTTCTCTCTCAAAGACGGCTTCACCCAGCATGATGAATGGCCAGGAGAGAGTGATGTCATTGGGCGGGCCCCATTTTTGCCAGATGTAATAGAAGGCCTCCCAAGCCCATTTTGTGAGGGGACATTCGAGAAGACAATGTTGAGGGGATTCAGGGGCCTCCTCCATGCAAACCTTGCACGTGGGTAAGATCCCCATGCATTGTAGTCAGGTGCCTACTAGAAGGCCCCAGTTTAGGGTGAGCCATATGAGAGTGTCGACCTTCCGGGGTCGGGAGTTATGCCAAATGTTGGCCATAAGTTGCGTGACAGTGGAGTTCTGAAGGTTTAACCTTTGAATGAAGGAGTAGATGTTCGCGCTTTGGGTGGGTTTTCTTGTGTTTCAGTAACCCCGCTTTGTGAAGTAGCCAAAGAATGAAGAGTCTAGGCAACTTCAGGTATGGGCCATTAAGGTATAGATCTATTAATCGTGTGTAAACCATTTATGCCTATGAGGATGAAAGTTTCTTTGCGTCATCAGGAGTTCTCTAAATTTTCATCTGATAAATTTTTCCATTAATTTAACATCATGTCAATGTTAAACACAAAATTGCATTTGGACACATAAAGAGTTTACCTTCTAAAACATAAGACATCTTAGGGAACATATGTAAACTTTCCATAAATGCTCAAGTAGTTGCATACTTCAAAACTAGTACCTTTAAAAGCTCAATGTACTTCGGCTACAATGATATTAAATCAACAACATGGTTCTTTTCATCAAAACAACAATTCACCTAGCATAATGGATAAGCCCCATAAAGGTAAACCACATCGTTGACATTGGTTTTCTTATCTAGTGTACCAAGTTTAGGTGAACCGTGAACCTAAAGGAATCTTTATATATATATATTTGCCGCGTACATATAATATTATATTATAATATACCTTGCCATGTAAATAAAATATTTGATGATCTGGACGAATATTTTGAACATGGATGAAAGATGGGAAGTGTTGGAACCATTCTAAACATTAAATGGATGAAATTTGTATTGTAATCACTAACTTTGCAATGCACATTCATCAAAGTATTTGATCAAAGAAATTTAATAACAAAGTTAAATGAAATAATTTTAATGCTTGAGATACGTGTTCAAGTACTATAAATTGTCCATCTCCATAGACAACAACCAATTGTCCATTTTGGAATATGTTGGAGTTATAGACCTTAAAAACCAACTTGCTTTTAAGATTTACTAAAGGTTGGATTTACTATTTTTCAAAACTAAGTAATTTAAATCAAATGGACTTTATTGCACTTCACATTCATGAGCAAAGACAAACAATATAGAAGAAAAATGTGAATAGATATATTATAATGTTCATTTGTACAAAGTAAAACAAATTTGTCATTCAAGGATTTGCTTCATTCTTTAGACAAGACAAAAGTCAATTTGACTTTCACAACTTGTAAAGCATTGAATTTCATTCCAATTCTAAACTGAAACAATGAATGATTTTTTTTGTCTACTCACAAAACATAACATGTTGCGAAATGCAATATATGTGTTTACAATGCACCCATTTTTTTCACCCACCCAATGAATTTGTCGTGTACCTTAATATTTTATTATCTATTTTAGTTTATTTTAACTTAAATTATTTCCCACTATGTTATGTTATTTCAACTTAAATTATTATAAGTTATTTTTATTCTAAGTTATGTTCGGTTATTTTAAGTTATTTCACCCTACATTATTTTAAACCATTATATTATAGGTTATTTTCAGCTATTCAAAACTATTGCACCTTAAATTATTTTTGGTTATTCCAACTTATGCCATCTTAAATTAATTTTTGGTTATTTTAAACTATTCCACCCAAGGATATTTAAAGTTATTTTAGATTATTACACCTTGGCCTATGCTAAGTTATTTTACTTTATGTTATTATCAATTACTTTAAGTTATTCCACCCTATGTTATTTTAAGCAATTATACGTTAGGTTATTATTAATTATTTTATTTTAAACTATTTTCAATTATTTAAAGTTATTTCAAATTATTGTACTTTAGGTTATTTTAGGTTATGTCATCACCATAGGTTATCGTAACCTTGATTAGCCTAGGGTATAATAGTCCAAAATATAACACCACTAAAAAAATGTTATTTAGTTCTAAAATTACTTTCTTATGAGGCCTTAAAAGTAAAATGGGTTCATTAGCCAATTTTTTAGCCTAATTTAATTTCACCCATGGTGAAATCATTTATGCCTAATCTCATTAAGGTTCATTTTTTTGTTATTCAGATTATTTATAAATTATTACATATATATATTAATTTAAAAACTATTGAATGTAAGTATTTATTAATGTGTTAAAAGATTTGGTACTCATACAACTTTTAAAACATGTTGTAGTTGGCATTAAATTTATTTTCATGAATGAAAATATCTTTCCAATAAATTAGATGAAAATAATATTCAAAATCAATTTTAATAAAATTTTATAATGCCAAAAATATAATATGTGTATAAATCAATAAGTAAGAAGTTTACATATGTAATGTCAATGCTTTACATAATGTTAAAATTGCATGATAAAATAGTTTACCCCTAAATCAAATTAATTCATTATATGGTATATTTTATTTGTTATTCAAATTATTGTAAACATAGATTAATATAAATATTCTGATTTATGATTTTATTAAAATTTTATGTTTATTTATTTATCAAAACCTTTGGTCATCCAACTTTTTAAAATGTTATAAGAAAACCATAAAAATATGAAATAATTATAATTAATGTAATAGTTTTAAAATAAAATAGATACTCAATAAATATATGTTTAAAAGGAAGGGAGATATAATATATTGTATTATGATCAACAATCAAATATTCTCTAACAAAAATTCAATTAAAAAGAGGTTTATTCACAAATTATGTTATTTGAAAAACAAAATTACCCCTCAAAACATATTGTGGAAGTGTATTATATAACAAAATTCAAATGTGTTTTCAGTCAAATTATTTATTATTATTTTATTAAGAATTTATATGTGTGAAAGTATCAAGGGAAAAAATATATAATGAATTTTTTTTTTCATTTAAATAAAGTATGAGAAAGATAATAATGGTGAAAGAAAGAATTGTTTTTCAAAACAACATTCTTGAAATGTTTTAAGTTGTAAGTTTCAAATGTATTTTGAGTAAAATTAAATAGTTTTTTACTCTTTAAATATTAAAAATATGTATAACTTGTGAAAATCTTCTAAACTGAAAGTAATTTTTTTCATTTGGAAAAAAACATGAAAAAATAAAAATGGTTAAAGAAAGAATAAATATTTAAATTTTCATTGTTGAAATGTATTAAATTACAATATTCAAATGCATTTTTAGTCAAATTAAATAGTTGTTGTTTTCTTTAAAATACTAAGGACCTATACATCTTGAAAATAATCTCGTATAATGAAGTTAATTGTTTTCCTTTTGGACATAGTATGAAAAATATAATAATGATTAAAATTGGTTTTGACAAAACATTTAAAATAAACAACATAATAAATCCAATAATCATCTCATTTGTTTCATACTAAACAAGTTGTTGGATGGCAATGGTAATGGGTTATTGCCTAAAGTTCAAGGTTGAAACCTTGATAAAACTTCCCATGTGATCAATGGTGTTTATTGCTTGTAAAATCAACATTGTATGTACGTAAAATGATAAATGTACATAAAATAATAATATAAAGATAAATATTAAATTGATTGTAGAATTAATATTAATTTAAAAAAATCAATGCCATGTGATAATTTTCTAATTTGCTTATGTGTACCAACTCATTGTCAATTTAATGAATGTGGTGAATTCATTAGATTTTTAATATTAATGAATTAGTGGTGATTTCATTTAAATGATTACTAAAACCCTTAATGAACTAGGGGACAAATCCATATAAATGTAATGTAAGGTATAATAACCTAGGTTGGAATAACTTAAAATAACCAATAATACCTTTTAGGGTATAATAGTTTGATGTGAAATAACACAAAAAAATTAAAAAATAAGGTAAGATAAAATAACTTAACATAACCTAGGGAAAAATAATATGTACTAGTTTTGGGTATTTAAAATAACAACATCAAATAAAACCTATTTACTATAGTGAATTATTTCAATTAGTAATGTATTATGTCAAGTACTAATATGAAATTTGATGATCATTACATAGTCAACCTATAATGATATAACTTTAGCAAGGTGAAATGATTAAAGTGGGGTGGACTTATTTCATTTTTAAGGTCCTATAATGTTTTTCAGTTAATCAACTACACCCCATTTTTGTACTAATGAATGTCGTATTGAAAGTAAAAGACATGTATTGTTTTGGCCATAACATGGTGTTTGTAAATTTAAGCTAGCACCATTTGAACCTTGTCAAGTTTTTTTATAATAATTATGATTTGCAAACCTAACATTACAACAAAATGCGTCCATGTTCATCAAGTGATTTCACTAGTCCCACTAAACGAGGTGTGATGGGGATCCAATGGGTTCATTGGTTTATTGAACATGGACCAATGAACTACACCCACATTGTGTAATAGTGTAGGCACAACGATTTGGAACAATTTGGCCCATCTTCTAGCTTCTAACTTTGTTATTGGAGATAATTTTCTTCTCCTTGCAAAATTAAACAATCTTAAATGTGTGGATTTTTTTTTATTTCAATGTGTTAAATGCATGGATTGTTCAAGAGGACAAGGGCCTAGATGATTATGGATTTTTTGTTGAACTAAATAAAGATGAAATAGAAGGAGGATTGTACTACCAATAATCAAGAAAAAATGAACATTATTATGTGTTATTGAAAGAGAAAGGCACAACTTTTATCTACGTTTATCTTGTCATAGGTTAAAAATTTGTTATGATTATGCCTATTCATGGGTAGAAAGGACGTGCAAGGGTTTATAAGCTTATCCTTAGAGCCTTATAATATATCAAAACTATTGTAGCAAATGAATGTAAGATGATGAAGATGATGAATAATTTATTTGGTTGTGTAAATTTGGTGGGTTGCATTTTTTTTCTAGGTTGCAACTACACACATTTGATGGAAAATTGGGTCCTTTTCATTCTACTACAAGGTGTACAAGGTGTCCTTAATTAATTAAGGACCTTTCAGTAGATCACAAGCTTCCACCATTTGAATAAATAACCTCTCAGGCCTTTACATTGGGGAAGACCAACTCCCATAGATAGGCCTCCCAAATTTTGGGGCCCACACCTTTGATGGCTACCACCGTCAAACCCTCAAATTAAGGGAAGGACCCATGGATTAGGCCTTTTCCCTATACAAAATTGCCAAGTGCTTGGAGTTTGTTACCCAAATTTTAGGCTAAGCCACACCCAAGGGCCTTACCTTACACATAAGGGATGAAAAATTATAAAGGGCACATAAAAGTTGGCTTATTATAGGGTACTAATATGCATTGAGAGACATTTACAAAATATTCACAAATAAACATATTTTGTTCCCAGTGTAGCCTATACCCACCAAAGGAATTTTTTAAAATTAAATTTTTAAAAAAAAAACTGAAAAAAATTAAAAATCTGCTCCAAGTGTAAAAAAAACCAATGAATTAATTAAAATTTATGGAATTGACGGTGCCTGACATGTGATGACCTAAAATAAATAAAAAAAGAAATGAATAAATAAATAGAATAATTAATTGAGCTGACACTGTCTGACATATGATGAGATTCATGGGGTACTTGTTGTTGATTCTATTAATTAATTAATTAATTAATTAGTTATGGGTGCATCCAAAAAGTTGTTTTTAAAAATAAATAAAAATTAATGTAGTTTTTTGGAACCTGAGCCTCTTTTATTTGCTCATTAATATAAAAATTCACTCAAAATTTGGACAATCACAACCCCCCCCCCCCCCAATTATGATGTGTTAAAGTCCTTGATATTTTTGGCCCAAATTTTATATGTGACATTGAACAAGAGTAGAAGAAGTTTGGGCAAAGAAATATGTGATAAAATGAACTTGGGCAACAAAAATGAGAACAAATAAGCAACATAATTTTTTTTTAAACTATTGAGAAATTTGTTAAAACATATCCAAAAAATCAAAAATTAAACCCTAATATCTAATGGATTAAAAAATGTCCTAAATTCACCCAAATATATTTGAGTGTGAATTGTGAATACTTATTTATAAAGCTCCTCTTTTGATTTTTGGTAGGGTAGGGTAAGTAAGTCGTTTGTCTCACATGATGCCAAACATGGTTTTGGGTTGACCTAACAAAAACCAATAAAATACCTAAATAAATAAATAAATAATAATTATTTACCTTTAACGTTATTTTGTTCCAAGTTTCATATGATGCATTTGTTGCCAACACCTTCATATTATTAGTGTGCATAAGAATGCAATAATGAATTCTTTTGAAAGCCATCGGCTCAACCATCAAAAGGCTTTTGTGTAAATAGTATGGTCGATTATAATGTTCACACTTAACCCTAATAATCTCAAATCCAAAACCTTAAGTTGTAAATGAATTCATAATTATCCCATATCGCAAGCATCGTCCAAAGCACTCACATTTAAATACCAAGAGGTGATATTATAGTCTTTTTGGGTTATGGTGTGGGGGTGATGATTTAGGCATGTGTAATCATCATATCTTCTCTAATTTTTGTGGCCAACAACACCTCATTGAAAACAAATTTTTTTGGGAGGTGGGGGGGGTTTTGTGAGTGAAATATGGCATACATTTTATTACCAATGGAACCACTTCTACTCTTGCAAATTTTGAAAAAAATTAGACCCTAGAAAAAATATTTAGGGTTTGCACATTTCCCTTCATGTGGACTCTCAATTTCTACTCTTGCAAAAAAGGTTTTCATTCAGTTTTCCCGGGCAGAATTTTTCAAAAACTTTCCCTGTGGGCATAGTCAGAAAGTATTAATATGGTCAGTCAATGTGGTCAGTTTTCCCCAGAAAGGGGCAGCTATTAAATCGTTTTTTTTCGTTAACAGCCCACAAGCCTCCAGTGCAAGGTTATAGGTCCCTATAAAACAGTCAAGGTTCTTGACACTAGGATGAGATCCAAGTAATGAAGGCTCAATTTTTTGTGTTCTGAAGCTTGAGAAGTTGAGCTACCAAAATTCCCATCTGCCCCAAAAAAAAATTCTCAATGTACATCATGATGCAATCAATACATATTTTGCTTAAATTGTGTGTCCTCCAAGGTTTAGGGTTTTAGAGGGGGTTTCAGGGAAATCTTTAACACTTGGAGGAGGGGAGGAATGGGAAGGCAAGATAGGCTATCTATATACATACCTTGGGGGTTTAAGTGTTCCTTTTTTTCCTCCTTTTTTCCCCTTCATGAGAAAACCTACAAATTGCTTCACAATGCCCACATAGGGTGGAGTTCACTTGTGTGTGCAATTCTTGTGAAAACACAAGTAAGGGACAATCCATTTTGTGTTTTTTGATTTTGAATGCGATCACGACATGTGTATACCATCTTCTTCTTCTTCTTCTTGTTGAAGTCTCATTTTGGTACCATAGTATGTTTCATAACCTTGGTTTTTGCCATTTGAATCTTGGTTCTTGCATTTTGTGGTTTCATCTTAGCCTGTTTGCAAAAAATGCAAACTCACCCCATCATGCATTTGTTTTGTTGCCTTTTTTTTTTTTGCAAAATGCAAACCCACCCATTACTTGATTTTACTTTTCTTTTCAGTTTCACACAAAAGTGCATATTTTGATTTCTACATGGGATTCAGCTTCATGAGAAAAGCTCAAATCCCACTTCAAGCAATTGCCACTTTTGCATGGTTCATACAAAAATAAAATCTGAAGATCTCTCTCTACTTGGTCCCTCACATTCTTCATCCCCAAGTTTTGGACATCTTCTTTGACATAGTTATGTGGCCTTGTGATCATCAGGTTGCAACAGAGGGAGATCCCAGATCCTTGAATCCGGATATAATAAAAGGAAGGCATTGCTAATCCAGTGCAAGTGCATTGGGAATTGCTCATTTTTGGTTTAGGATGATGGTGATTAGTGCAGAGTAGCAATTAAGAGAGCTTTTACAGAGTTGGGTGTGTATCTTTTGCCCCCTCCATTTCCCTGCCTCTTTTTTAGGTCATCTGTGTCTAGAGCTTTCCCTTTTCATGTAAGCAAAATTATGCTTTTGATGCAGAAGTAGTAGTAGTAGTTGAAGATGTGGGAAGATTGATGTTTTCCATGGGGGAAAATTGATGTTTTCGTCCATGATTCCAGAATTGAGGTTTTGTAGGCTAACATCAAATGTCAGTGCATCATGAAAAATCATACTCTTTGGTGGTGGGTGTTTTCTTGCAGTTGGAATTCTATTACCTGACTGAATTGGCAGTGGCCTAGAAGGCACAAAAGCAATAGGCATGGGCATGCTTATTGACTTGCTTGAGGTAAAAAATGTCCTTTTCTGTGATAGTCTTTCTTTGCTTTAGTGGGTTTATGGAACTTCGAGAATTTTGCAGATACAGTTTTTGTCAGTTTAGTATGGTGTGCATTGTTCAGGGTTTAGGGTTTAAGGTCTGAAGGGGCTAAGGTGCTTGCTTTTCACTTGCAAGCATCTTAGCCCCTTTAAACCTTAAACTCTAAACCCTTTGGGGGGTTTAGTCCAAAATCGACTTTTGATTTGCTTTGCTTCTGTCAAAATTTGGAGGACTACCTTTGTTTAGGGTTCAATCTCAGCGGGGTTGTAAGCAAATTGTTGGTTGGATGTGGTGTGTGTAGGCGGGAGGTTTGTTCGCCCTGGCAGCACCAAATGGGGGTTTCTATTATGCACAGAAGGTTGACACTGAACGACTTGTGTGGGATTTTGTTACAAATGGTGAAGCTTCCACTGTTGATGGGCATACTTGGTAAGAAGATCCACTGGCAAATAGTTTGACAGCTGCATCAAGATTGAAATAAAAATTCTAGATCCACCATTGCAGCTAGTCACACCCATTTTCTGGATCCACCATTGCAGCAGTTTTCCCTGTTTGATGTTTTATAGTGGAAGCAATAAAGGCTAGGGTGTACTCAAAATGGTGCTTTTGTCATGGAAAATTTTCTGTTGCATCAGGAACCCAGCTGAAGCAGTTGTTGTGCTGCTCAAAAGCAATGATCAGAAGTTCATTGGCTTCCGATCACATGTTGCTGAAGGAAAGGTAGGTATCAACTACAAATTTGGGTGTTTTGCAATAGACTTACTTCTACTGGTTTTCTGGGATAGCTGTGTGGAATGATGATGGTCATCAGTGTGTTTTGCAACTTGATGGATTGGCCTTTGTGCAGGGGAGTTTTAAGTTTTTCAAAGAAAAATGTGAAAGTAGTTGTTTCTCATTTGGCCTTGCATCTATGGATAGACACTGCATTCCTTGTCTTTCAGGCTATAGTACATTACATGCTCAGTTTTAGTCCCCATTTGTTGTCTGGAGTACATGACCAAATCCATTATGGGTTTGCAACAGAACTTACAGGCAACCAAGGATAAAGACCTAATCCTTCAATTCAGCAACCAAAACTTTTATTCGGTACTTTTGAGCTTCTGTGCATCACTTTCATAACATATATATGTGTGTGTGAATGCATGTGTGTGGGCCGCTGCCTATGATTGCTAATAAAAATGTATTGCAATGGCTATGATGGTGGCGATGACGAAATCTTGCACTAAGAATGAGTTGCTGCTGTTGGGGGCATGGAAGTTTACTGATGTCTTAAAGTTGACTTTTAGTGGGAGCAATGGGCTGTTTACGGGGAGTCGCTCAACAACTGTGTACTGGTGAACAGGGGGTATGGTTCATAAAATCACCCATCTTTGTTTCTGTTCTCACAGAAGTTGTTCACAGTTTTCATATACTTGCTTTCAGAACTTCCTCAAGATTCCAGCTTGGGGGGGGGGGGTCAAACATAATATTCCTAATTCTACTCTCAGATTGCTGACCAGCATAGTATTGATTCCAGCTGGGGGAACATAATTTTCATTCCTGATTCACATCTGGATTCCTGACCAGTAATAGTTATTGTTGTTGTAAATTCAGGTTACCTGACAAAGGATTCCATGTGGCGTTTCACAAAGTGTTGCCAGTACCAGAGTCCTCATTAGAGGCAATGAAGGCTCAACTGGTTAGGGCTCAAGCTGAGGCTGCAGCTTCAAAGTCCAAGCATGAAGAGAGTGACAAGCGTATCACTGAATTGGAAGCGCAGATTGTGAATGGAAATTCCAGTGAGGCGGCCCCTTTGGGAGGAGGTCCATGCGAAGTGGTGAAGTCTTTTTTTGTATTATACTATGTTACTATGTGCTTTGTAAACTAAAGATGCTTGGTAAGGCTTGTTTTGAGTGGACATGACATAGTTCACATGCTATGTTTTCCATGTACACATGACAAGTACAGAACATGGGTGGTAAGGCTTATGTCTTGTGGGAAACTATTGGGTTTAGGGTTTAGGGCTACATTGCAAGGATGAATAAGATTATATGTATACCAGAGTTGGGTAATGGGCAAGTAGAATTACTGGTGGTTCCTTCCTTTCTGTTGTCTTCTAACTGCATACACATTTGCTTGTACATGTTCAGCAAGTGAAAACCCTTGAAGGTCGGATTGAAGAGCTAGAAGCTGAGCTGAAGAAATCAAAGGAGCTGGTTGCTTTCTGTCCAGTGGCAGCATTGGTGAGTCCTCCACACAACAGTTCTGCTGAGAGCCTTGTGGACGTGGACGAGGACTACAACATACCTGCCGGGAAGGAACAACAGAAGAAGACAATGACCCATCTTTGGAGTGAGTTGAACAAAACAGAGAAAGAGCTGGAGGAAGCAAAAGCCACAGCTGCTAATTTGGGAGAGGTGCTGACAGCTGCAGTGGAGAAGGCAACAGAATTTTTTTTGACACAGGTGCAACGGACGATAAGTCTCATGGAACAAAACACAAGCTTGACCAGCCAAATGACAGTCCTTCAAGAGAACCAGACAAAGCTGGAAGCAGATGTAAATGCATTGAACAGGAAGTCATTTCGTGAAATAACCCTCGAAGGAGAACTACAGGGTTTGAGAGCACAAGCATTGGAACTTACTCTTCTTAGGTCACAGCTGAGTGTGTTGGAAAAAAAATTGCATGAAGCAGAAGCAAGACAACATCAGCAGGTCTGCTCTTTCTCTATTTTGTGTGTGTCCGACTGTTTGTTCTTCTGACAGAACCAGTTAACAATTAAAACTGCATTGCACTTTCCATAGCCAAGTGCCTGATTTTTCCTTTCTTTGTTGCAGAACAGCTTGGTGCAGGAGCAGCAAAGATTGACTGCTGCCCAACAAGAGATTTTATCACTCAAGGACAACCTCATCGATCACTCCTCCTATGTATGGACAGATCTGGATTTGATCCATGTCACTTTCTCGGTTATTCTCTCTTTTTCCTACCTTCTTTAGCTGCGTGAACTTCTATTCCTGTTAACACACAATAGTGCTGTAGTTCTTCTGCAGAAATGCTTAAGAGGAACCAGTTGATATTGACATTCTATTCTTGTACCAGAAGAAAGGGGGAGGGTTGGGTGGTGACTGTTCTTTACTGAAAGGGCATAGAGCTGAACTGTGGGTGCAGAAGCAAATTAGTCAACTGCAGGGGATCATAACATCATTGGAAGACAAACTAAAGACCACAGAAACAGAAAAATTGAAGCTCGAGAATGATTACAAGGAATTATTGTGCAACACGGCAGAGGTGAAGGAGAATGGGGGAACTTCCGAAACAGTGAGTGAATAAAAAAATTGAAACTTGCTCAATGTACTTTCTCATTCATATTCTTACTCCTGGCAGCGTTGCTTGCTGCAGTGTGATATATTGTTTCACTGATGATGAGGATGATGGTGCTTGAATTGTTGCCACCCACAGGCATTTGGTACCATCCTCAAATGTCAACCAACCCGAAGCAAACTCAACTCGAGAGGGTGTCAGGAGCATAGTAGCACAGACTGGAAAAACTCGGAAAAGGAAGCCAAAGATGGACAAATCTACTTTTGGGCAGACAGCTGTCCAAGCATCACTTGTCACGCAGAAAGTAGAAAAGCCTGTGTGTCAACACAAGGTCAGTCTGAGCTTGTTGACTGTCCTTATTGCAATTGCACTTGCTCTTCTTGTATCTATTTTTAGGACTGCAGGTAGAACTGGCACTTCTATCATGGACACATGAGAACATCACACCGAAACACACCTACGCCTTGTATGTCAGTCATGTTCATAGGTCACCACCGACAACTCTTGAAACTATTTTTTGTGCACAAAATCTTTTTTTTCATGTTGGAGGAAGGGATCAACATTTTTGGAACTGGAACTGCATCCTCTTTCCTCATCTATCTAAGGAGCATCACTTTTGGGTACTGCAATTGTTTTGCCTTAAAGAAAAACTGTTGACACCAATTTTCGAGCAGATGTCTGTCTGTGCTCCATTACATTGAACCTCTTTCTGACCATGAAGGCAGTTGTCAGTACTGAGTGGTGGTCTGGTCCATATAGGCCTACACATGGTATGGACACTCTAATCAACCAGTATTGTTGAGGAAGTCAGTTTGCTGGTTCCAGTTATCAAAAGCCACATTAAAACTAGGTATAATTTTTGGAAATGGTTCTGAATCAGAACTAGAACTGTTCTAACTTTCTTTTAGTACCAGAACTGAAAGTTTTGAAAAGTCAAGAACCACCCAAAACTACTATCAAAATTAACTATATGTACCCTATCAAGATGGTCTAACCCAAGGAAATGACAGTCTGGTACTAGTTTTATACCAGTTTAAATACCAACTATGTGCCATCTGGTGCCCGTAAAAAGTTGATCTTGAACCCAATGCAGCCCAAGACTGAAAGCCCTGAACCCTAAAAGCAAATTGGCATGCTGTAAAGTTGATACCAGTGGTACTGCTTGCACTGCCAACAGGAAAATCAACCTGTCAAATTTTCTACTAAACTTCAATATCAGGTACATATGCCTCCTTCATGCTTACTGAAGAAGATAATTCATGAGACAACATTGGAAGAAGCTTCTTCAACAACACAAGTTTTTTCGTCAAAACAACAATTCACCTAGCATAATGGATAAACCCCATATAGGTAAACCACATCGTTGACATTGGTTTTCTTATCTAGTATACCAAGTTGCATGTCCAATTGCCAGCGGAATTGATTACAACCAGATCAACACTTAAAAATCAGCATTTTGCACTCACTCCAAATATTGGCAGTAAGATGCCAAAATGCACCTTCCAACCTTGAAGACAGCTGAATGCAATGTAGATTATAAGAGTTATCAACCAAGTGCTCAACTATGTTCTCACTTTAAAGAGAGGTGCATTCATCTGTTCTCACATGTCTTTGAAGTTGTGGGCTCATCAGCTCACATGAGTTTTAATATAGAGTACCTAAAGATTTTCATTTAGTGGCTTGAGAGATAAGCACCTAGATCTCCACAATCACAAGGCAACCTGAAGACCAGCCTTTCAGTAATAAGTCCTCAGAGTTGACTATTCACCTAGCTGGGCTAACTTTTAGTGTGCATTGTCCTTGAAGTTGGAAATTCTCCATCAACATGGCTGCTATCATAGGAACACAAACAACTTGGGAAAAACTCCCAAGTCTGATGCCACAATCCATGGCACATACACCAGATGGAGATACAACTTTGTTGGGTTTGAGTTGTTAGAAACAATCTTCTCTTTTAGGTTTAGATAAATCTCAAACATTATCTAAATTTTATGTGTTATGTGTAAGGGGAAGCCATAGGGTGAGGCATTCCCAAAATATGCAGCCTAGGACAAGGTCATAGCTAAGTCCGGCCCCACATTTTGGGAATATTCCCTTACCATGTGCCTCACCCACAAGAAAGCTCGAGGCAAACCATATTATAAGCCTAAACAAAGGTAGAGCACACAAGCTCATAATAGTGGGAGGGATATTATGTGTATAGGTGTGAGGTCCCTCCCATTCCTAATTAGTGTGCACAAGATCACTCCTCTTTTCTAGGATTGATGTTAAAAAAATATAAGGTGCCCTTCAAATACACTAGGTAATTTCTCCAAGCACTTCACGCATGGTAGTACAACAATTTAAGCAATGCCAACAAATGAAATGACAGAATAGTAGACCATCCTATCATAGACACAACACAAAATCTGATAACAGCAAAGCCAAGTTACACTCTCTACACCTAATTTTGCTCCCACTAGATGGGAAACCTAGGGCTGGCTACTGTTGACAAATTAAGTAGGCATGAAAGGATAGTCAAGTGATGTGTGAAAAAAACTTACATCTCTTGACTTCCACTAGTCAAAACAAAAAAATTATGACTTCTGCCTCCCCTCCATATTTGACCATAGCTCCAAGTACTTGAATCATCGATTTGCAACTTGAGATTTCTTCAAGCTCCCTTTTTGTCCTTGACTCGACCTTTTCTTCTGCAGAAAATACTTGTTAGTTGTGCCATCACCTCCACACGGATACTACAACATGTAAATTCTATATCTGAACATCCTGCATAAAATTCTAGCACAGCACAAAGATGCAAATGTACCCCTTGCAGTTGCCAAGAACAGATAAAAGCTGCAAGCTTTTGAGTGCTCACTTTTGAAGCTGGTCATATTGCCATCATCAGAGCTTGGAAGCACAAGAGTAGAGCTCACCGTGTCAACAAAGACTGCAATTTTGCAGATACAGGTGCCCCCACATCTCAAGTTACCTTAGAGCTCTAAGGTAACTTGCTATATGCATGCATCATATGTCATATATCAATGCACCAGAGGTCTGATAGGTGACAATCATTTCCAAGCTTCATTGCCATCATGCCAAGTATTTGCAGTTCAATCCTGGTTTCAATAGCAGCAGCCCTGAAGGGACAGGTGGTGAAATTTTAAGGTTGCAGTTCAGGTCCAGCAAGATATGAGATTTTGGACTGTCAAACTATGGCAGGAACAGCAACAGGGAGGAGATGTACCAAGGGACAAAGACAAAGAAACCCACCCATCCTGCAGATACACCACCCATGGGGGCTCTTCTCTGCTGCTGTTGTAGTTTCTCCTCGGCAGGTTGTGCTGCAGCAAGCTTCCGGAGACTAGGCCGATACAGCAACAAGGTCCTTCCAATTATGCCAACAACTTGTGCTTCTGTTCTTGATTCCAGTTCCCGCACAGTATCCTCCATCTCATCAGCGAGGTTATCGAGCACTCTCACCTGTTGAACAGAAGAATTAGCAGAAACTACACTGGAGGACAGAAGCCTGTATCCACAGTGAGGATATCTTTGTGGGCATACATAGATGGCATCCTCAAAAGATTCATGTCAGGTTTCCCTGCTATTGAAACCTGATCAATGGCAGCAGCTTAAGTGAGGGATGTTTTCATTGATCTCAAAGTTGGCAACATTCAGGACAGATGGAGTTATGCAAAACAGCAAAATGAGAGGGGCAGCCAGAGACACACACCTTAATGAGTTCATTTGCCTCCAATGCATCACTGATTGCTGTAACAACATTTGCAGTTAACCCCCATTTTCCAACCTGCAAATCGTCAGATACATTCCTGGTCGGACCTTGACAACTAGAAAACCACAAATTCCATCAGTTTAGGGGTCACACACTTAAAATCCCAAACCCTAAACCCTAGACCCACAAGTGGTGATGCAATGGCTCCTCTTCAACAAGCTCACTTTCCTGCATGATTGCTCAAACCTAGACCTTCATGGGCTTCAACTAAGGTCGGTCCACAAGGAACTTGTGGCCAGAACCAAGTTAGGTGTCCATCAACCACAACTGAAGAAGAAGAAGAAGAAGAAGAAGAAGAAGATCTATTTTTCTTGTGAGATTGGAAAAGTAATTTCTGACCTGGTGCACACAAATGTCGTCGCCTAGTTGATGGGCATATGCACGAAGCTCCTTCTTCTCCTTGTTTCCCAACAACCGAAACGTTCGTCTCACCACACTTTGCTTCGCTTTCACCGGTGCAGCTCCCATCTCCTCCTCCTCCACTTTCTCCTCTCCTTGAAAACCAATGTCCTCCTCGAGTGAGTCATAGCCTTCACCATCATCATCCTCAATTTCTTCTATCGCATCCTCTTCCACTACGGCAGCGACTACCGACCTCCTTAGCACTCGATTCCGCGATGCTAAGCCGTTCAGTAACCCTAGTGTTCGTCCGTTGTCGCATCTTGCTGCTGCTTCCAACTCTAGAGCTCGTCCGTTCGCGCATTTCCCCGAACCACCTGCTTCAACAAATGTGCTCCAAACACGAAACGAAGGCAATCCAAGCGACAGTCGCAGCAGCGGAAAGCAAGCATTGGATACTGGTAAGAAAGAAGAACAGAGGACAACAGAACTGCAAACAATTTTGGAGGTGGGTACGAAGACGACGGAGCTTCCCGCAAGCTCCGTCACCGCTGCTGCCATTCTCTCTCTCTCTCTCTCTCTCGCTCTCTCTTTTGGGCTGCGTTCCTGCGTTTGGGAAACACTGGGACGACTTGTTGGAAGAGGGTTGGTTACGTACCTCCCTACTTTCCTACCTACCTATTATCTACCTACCAACCTTACACACTTTCCTTTTGATAATTATGTGAACAGGTCATGATCATTCAAGGAACCCAATATAACTTGTTGGAAGAGGGTCGGTTACCTACCTCCTTACTTACCTACCTACTTATTACCTTACCCTATCAACCTTCCATACTTTCCTACCTACTTATTGCCTTACCCTATCAACCTTCCACACTTTCCTACCTACTTATTGCCTTACCCTATCAACCTTTCACACTTTCCTACCTCCTTACTTTCCTACCTACTTATTGCCTAACTATCAACCTTTCACACTTTCCTACCTCCTTATTTTCTTACCTACCAACCTATACACTTAAGTTTGATAATGATGTGAATAGAGCACAATCAGAGGTGATATATATCATCCAACAAACCCAATAAGACTTGTTGAAGAGGGTTGGTTCATTACCTACCTCCCTACTTTCCTACCTACTCACTTATCTACCTTCTATAATCGCCACCCAAATTTCCATAGTGTATTTGGAGTGCACCTTACAATGGTAAGTTTCACTTGGTTGCATTAAAGGGATCTTATAAATTTTTTAAGGTTGAACATTTTGTTCTAAAATGTTCATCCCTACAAATTGATCTTGGAGAACCTTTAGGATCAATTACTTCTTATTATTATTTTTTGAAAGAACCTTTGGGTAAGGTTTTGAAATTTTAAAAAAAAAAAATCCAGAACCTTTGGTTGAAGTCAATGTTTTTAAAATATATATATGGGGGGTTCTCGGGTATTAGGGTTTAACTTATTTAGAGAAAGGGGACGTCTAAGGAAGAATTAGAGTTTAGGGATTAGATTGTCAAAAAAAAAATGGTTATTGCAATTCCAAAGCAAGTATTTGAAAAAAAACGATTTTTTAAAGTTTGCAAAAAGTTATGAAATTACATCTAACTTGCAACAATTATCTTATATATAAAAGCAAACATGGTGTCTATGTGTCACACGACGTTCTGCGTTTTAACACTATAGCAGAACCGGCGACAGTTAGGAATTGGGATCATGCAGCCGAGGGGGGGGAGCACGGGTGGGGGGGGGGGGCCAGCACGGGGGGGCACGGGCGAGAAAGGACCGGGCGGGGGGAGCTCGACGGGTGCATTATGCACCGGGTTCACACTAGTGTATTTAATGCTTATTCACTACTCACATCCACATCAATCTATTTCCTCAAATTTGAGCTTTTGGGCATTTGACATTGAACAAACCATGACAAAAACCTTCAATCTGGTAGAACAAACATATGACTTGAACCTTACAAATGACATAAGTTTTCAATGCACATGAAAAATGATAACAAAATGGATTGAACGAATTTCCAATCATAGAAGATCAACAATTAACTTTCATATCCAAGGACAAATCCTTCCTTAGAATTGGGCTTTTGGGCATTTGACATTGGATAGACCATCCAACATACCTTCAATTTGGTTGAAGGTTACAAATGACACAAGTCCTCAATGCACATGAGAATTGATAATAAAATGGATTGAAGAGGCTTTCAATCTCAGAAAATCAACAATTGACCTTAAAATCCAAGGACAAAATCAACCACAAATGAAAACACATGACTTGCAAAATAGAAAAAAATTGACCTCGTAAAACAATGTACATGCCCAAAAACACTTACAAAAGGACAACAACATAGGAATGATAGAATTCACAAAAGGTTTCAAGTTTGAGCTAGACACATATGACTCCAAAACATAACTAATACAAAAGACCACACAACTTCCAACCCTACTTAATGAACCCACATTGAAAACCATTAAGCCATTATTGGGTTCAGCCCATTTCATCAAAGGAAATTCAATAACAAATGTCAAGCAAGGAAATATTTATGCTACATAATCCCTTTCCAAAAGTTTGGCTATGGCATAGGCTTCAAAGGTCCATCACACCCAAACACAAGCGTCATTAAGCTAGTTCTTGATGATGAGAATGACTTGATTTAAATTCTCAATCCTAAGCCTAGATTGCTTCAAGTTAATGATGACACCTACAACATTAAAATCCATTCTATTTCAATATGTGATCTCCCACAATGCCAAGTATTTGACAAGTGAAGAAAGAGACATGAAAAAATTGCACAACATGTTTTACCCACCAAAATATAGGTTTTTCAATTATAATTGGTCACACATCCAACTATCGATATAATTGTAACTCGTTCTTCAAGGTGGACCTGATTGCATCATCATTTGATAGAATCTGCCCCCAAAAAAATGATCATTTTCAATTATTGTTAGCTGATCTATTGTTGATACCCTAACAAGGTTCAAATGAAAAAACACATATAATAAAAAAAAGGGACATAATATTGATGACTTGTGTCATCATCTTTAACTTGAATTCATGTGACTCTGAATCAAAGTCCCCACAAATCAATGGTTAATTTGAAGCTTGGGCCTTAACCACATCAATTTTAATGGCAATGCATAAGGTGAAGGCAAAATAAAATGCATCTAACAACAACCAATAACCAACATTTTGATTCAAGTCACAATGTTTCACAATAGGAAGGAGTGTATCTATAATCGCTTGAACAATAGCCCAAGTTTGAAGTATTAACACTCTAAAAGACAAAGGAATAACTTGTTGTCATTTGTAGCAAATGGAGATAACATTCCAATATTTTAATGTTTCCTAAAATATGATGACTTGAGAAGCAAACCTCATCTTCAATAAAATTTTCAACATCTTCGCAAGCAAACCTACAACAATACAAGATTCTTTCCACTATTGTCACCCCTTATTATATATTTTTATCCAAGTAATGGTCTTTTACAATGTGGATTGGGTTTCTTTCAAACTAACTTCTAAAAATCCACCATAGATTTTATTGTTGTTAGTACCGTATTAAGTTGCCTTTGACATGGCATGCCCAAAACATGACCCTACAAATGGGCATGCTAGCTGAAGAGCCAAACAAGCAACAATAAAAGTCAATGCAAAAATCAAAGTGTTTATATTCAACCCTTCATTTTTTATGTATGCAAAATTAATTTGTAAAATAAGCCAAAGGAATTTAATAATCTTTTGTACATGGTTTGCCATGGTTGCACCTACAATGTTGCGTACTTCAAAAATCCCAATGCCACATGATAGGCCTCCCATGAGGCATTAATGAAGAAGTTCACAACAACAACAAAAGTATCCAAGCTTGCACAAGACATCCAAAGGTCAAATGAACATGTACAAGTAATTTGAAATGCAAAAGTAGGGATGATACAATTTCTTTGCTTTTTTCCACCATATTCAACAACACTTTAATCACCATTTGGCAATAGGAGGGAAATTGTACACACCCACACTATCACAAAACCAAACATTGCAGCCACAAATTTTCAAAAGAAATCAAAAACGATAACCCTTTGAAACATATATAACTAGATCTTCCAAAATGTTTGATATAATGAATCTGATTTATGGTAAGGTCGTTGGTTGTGAAAAAAGTTTGTGATTTATGAAGGGGGGACAATTTTCCTTTTCTCTATCCCTTGTTTTTCACTTTGAGTTTCTACAACTCTTTGTAGCGAAAAAGCCCACACTTCTTATATAAATATGGATATTTATGACAAACATGTTTTCTGAAAGCACGTGCGCCATGGTTTTTGTTGTAGCTCACAAACCCTATGTGTTTTCCCTATGCATCAATAGGTTCCAATTGAATAGGGTGACAAACAGACACCACATTATCTATGAGTTACAAATATTCATTGTTACATCATTATTCACCACAAAAATACCCAATAGGTTGATGATCGTTGACTAGGAGAGTGCGAACTTCAGTTGGCCACGAGCTTTGGAAGCAAAATTTCCTAAGTTACATCAAGGTCAACATTTGATGCCTCTTGTGTTCCAAGCTCAATTCCAAATTGAAACATAAAATCAATGTCATATTTTTCATCACATGAAACTATTGTTGTGATTATTGTGGCATTTGAAATAGATACTAATAGGCTATGTGGCACTTGTGGATGCCATTGATGAAAACATTTTTATAGTTATTTTATCAATTGTTGTGTAAAAAATTAAGACACTAAAGAAGCAATTGAACTAGAAAACACTAAAAATAACCAAAACAATTAAAATATAAAACATTAAAAGCAATTAAAGAAATTAATGCCTAAGGTTACTAAAAGCAATTGAAATAGCTAGTACCCAAGGTTATTCGAAGCAACTAAAACAATTAGTATCCAAGGTTACCCAATTGAAGCAGTTCCTACATGGTGAAAAACTTGTTAATATAACAAATAACAAAATAATGAATGAAAAAAACAAAGTGACAAAGAAAAAATATTTATTGCAAACATTTATAGCACATGATGACAAGGAGATGGGCCATTGCAATGATCACAATCACAATTAAAATGCTTCACTGCAAGCTACAACACACAATCACCATTATGATGACCATGACAATTTCTAATGTTCTGCATGTAGACCCACTAGGGCAATATTCAAAGCATTAAAGTTACTACATAGTTTTGGAAGGGAATTACTTTGTATAAATTTTCATTTCCCATGCATGATGCACCCCAAAACACTAGAAGGAAAAGGCCAATATGTGACCATCACATTTACAACTACCTGCAACTATTTGGTCTTTACAACTAAATTTTTGTTATTTACGACTATTGTGACATCGTGCTGACATCAGTCAAGTCATCTTCGACTAACCTGCGACTAGTTTGCAACTAATTTTATTTCCATCTATATATGGGTTGGATTTATCATCCAAGAGTAGCCATTTAAAGTCCCATTTAGTCGTAAGCGAAATGGTGCTTAGTCATAGTTGGTGTATGTCTATATGTAAAATATCGTATTGTATGGTTTTTTAGTGAGAGTGTTATACAAAGGTGTAAAATACAAATTTGTACATATTCATAATATTCATATGCCAAATTAAAATTAAATTCCTTGAATTTAGTGGAAATGTGGTTTGTGGACTAAATTATTCATTAATCTATTTTGCCACCTACCTGTCTCGAGTTTCTTAGCGGAACCCTAAACCTCGACATTGGAAACCATAATGGGATTTCTTTCACTCTTCTCTTGGTTGTGCACAATTTCTCGTTTGCAGATTGGGCTTTGTTAGAGGAATTGTAGAGCCGTTTTTGCTTGCTTGCTTGTTGCTTTTCCAGACTAAGAACTGCTTAAGTCTGGCTTGTTTGGTGTTTTTGGGAGAGTTCTAGGACGGTTGGTGTAGAGGACAGGAATGAAGATGTTGCAAAGGAGGAAACTTTTGGACCTAGTAGTGTTCCGGATGCAGCAGCTCCAGTTCCAACTCCATCCGTAGAGGATGGTGGAGTCATCTTTGTGCTGGAGAAAGCCTTTCTGGAAGCTGCCAAAGTGGGGAAGGTAAAGAAAACAAAAGAAATCCCCTCTCCTTTTTTCTCTGGGGAGGAAGGTGGGGAGTTTTTCTTTCGAGGGAGTCGTGATCGAGATGTCCACAATGAAGGGGATTATTAAGGTGATGCCATACGGGGACAAGGATTGCGCACTCCCTTTTGTGGAAGCAAGTGGTGGGGAGCTTTGGGTGCATGTGCTGCAAGTTTTGGGTTGCCTGATCTTTTGCACTATTTATCTCTTCAATCTCTCTCTCTCTGGTTTCCAATCTTTCACAATTATGGGCTTTTTGGGTTGTCTGATCTTCACTCTTTTCTAATTTTGCAACAAACCCAATTTTGTCAGACTTTTGTATTATAGTGAGCAGCTGCAGCAGTTACACTAGTTCTCCATTTGTGTGATATTGATCAGCAGCTTGATGCTCTTTTAAATTGTGCACTCCAGCTGCTTTTTAATCAAGCTTTGTGACGTTTGTTTAGTACTCAGTCTTGTTGGTTTGTTTTGTGACTGACTATATGCGTGCTTTTGTAACGTTTTTGTATTGTAAGAAGAATTTTGCTGATGCGCTTAGGGAATTTATTTTCTGTTGAAACTCTGGAAAGAAGCTGTTGAAGGAGAAGAATTGTAGCTGGAGACGACGCTTGCAAGAAAGAAAGATAGTTCTGAGATCAGATCATGAGGCCAGAAAAGATTCATAAGAGCGTGGCAGCAGAAGAAGAAGAAGCAGCAGCAGTGGTGCCATCCTTTTTCAAATGTCTGATTTCGTTGGAGTTTATGAGGGATCCGGTGGTGTTGTGCACAGGACAAAGCTACGAGCGGAGCATCATCGAGCCATGGCTAGAAGCGGGGAACCATACATGTCCAACGACAATGCAGACATTGGCTTCCTTGGAGTTCGTGCCAAACCACATGTTGCGACGTCTCATCCAAAACTGGTGCGAAGCGCACGGTGACGGCGGCTTGTCCGGCGCCCTTGTATGACTCTTCTCGACTCCCTTTGTGCCCGTGACTGCGGATACCGTGGCCAGAATGCTTCGCGAAGTGCAGAGTTTCGTGGATCTGCTTCCTAGTCTGAAGAACATCATGTTGGTGGCTCGAGAGAGTGAGAGGAATCGCAAATTCATCCAAGAATCTGACGTCGTCTCCGTGTTCGTTTCGGTGATCAGTGGTGCTCTAGAACTCCGATGTAAGTACCCAATGCTAGTAGAAGAAGAACAAGAGAGGAAGAAGAAGAAGCAATAGAGAGTTTCTTTCAGCTTAGAGGCTTGTGAAGAAGCGCTCGCCATCCTTGCGCTTCTTGAGGTGGGAGCAAACAGATAGCGGCGAGAGTAGCTTCTGACGCAGAGTTCGGTTGCAACCCTAGCTTGGTTTTTGTGCAAAGGAAGCTTGGATGCCAAGGTAAATGTTGTAACCGTTCTTGCGGGAATCGCATCGGAAACGGAATCGTCGCACAACAACAGCATCGGAGCGATGCCGAGAGTGCTTGAAGCTCTAGCCAAGTTATTGCGAAAGGAGTTCTACCCCAAGGCCGTCAAGGTCAGCTTGAAGGCTTTGCTTACCATCTGCATTCCAAGGAAAAATAGGATTAGGGTTGCGGAGGTTGGAATGGTTCCTTTGCTCATAGAGCTTCTTCCAGATGCCAAGAGAAGCAATGTGGAGCTTGCTTTAGGGGTTGTGGAGCTTCTCTGCACCACAGCAGAGGGAGGAGCAGCTGTTGCCAATCATGCCTTAGCCATGGCTGCTCTAGTGCACCATCTACCCATAGTCTCCAACTTGGCTACAGAACTCAGTGTTGCAACTCTCTGGTCAGTTTGCAAAGCTTCACCAGCTTGTTTAGTGGTGGTGGTGCTGCAGGTGAGATGGATTCGAGCTATGTACTCGGACTTCGAGGTTTTCAGACGAAACCAGGAGATGCTGATCTCCGAGATGGAGGATCAACTTCACACCTTTGACTTTTATGCGTTGGAATGGGGCTTGCTGTTCTGCAAGATCAGCACCTATCTGATGCCTCTAAAGGTGAGAAGGTTAGCAGGGGGAGGGTGACAATGTCTACTATGGAAGGAGCAGAGAATATCCACCTCCCACATCAGAGTAGGCGAAGTGGATTAGGGTTCCCAGAGGATTCTACTGAAAAATTGCTTGGAGAGCTTAAGAGCACACTGGAAAAAGTATAGTTCCAAACCAACCGCTTCAATTCTCCGGATTCTTAAATTCTGCCAATTCTTTTGATGAGAAAAATCAGTACATGTAAACTTTGCCTTGTAAGAACTGCAGGTTGCAGATATGGAGAGCCAGATCAAGACTATGAAACATTATGCAACAGTCAGCAATGCTAACAAGAAGAGTTCAGAGGTCGAGCTTGAAGAATGGATTGATGGTGACTATGAAAATCAGGTATTCTTTTCAGTTTCTGCTATGTTGCTCAAGGACAATAATCGTGCATCTCATTAAATGGTAGCCCTGGTCTTCCAAGTGTCTCTGCATTGCACTAAAGAGAAAGCATGGGGGCATTGGATATGGCTGATAGGTGATAACATGCATGGAAATTACAAAACTGAGAAGGCAGCTTCACAGCCAGGAGTCTGAATACAAAAGCTTAGTGCGTAGTTGCAAGGTGAGCACTAGACCCTGGTTGGTCTGTCTAATGTTAAGCAGCAAGAATGTTGTTTGGAGTATTGTTGATCATGGCAACAATGGTGCAGATCAAGGAGCATTTAGAGGCAACAAGAGGACCCATGAGGGCGTGGATGTGGTTGTAGCCAAATGTAGCAGTCTAAGCACTGCCAGGTTTTGAATATACTTACTTACATTGGAAGATGTGGGCTAAGATTGGGTTGTTGCACCAGGGACCTTGCAGGTAGAAAGGTGAACTCAATGTTATGTATGTTCAATTTTTCCCCAGTGAACCCATGTGGGCTGTTCAATGCTTGGAATAGGTCTTGTGTAATTAGATTGATGAGTGCAAGAACTTGTAACCCATTGCCATAATAATAAAATCTATCCTGGTTTTGGTGGGAGGCCAAGCAAATTGGCATGTCAAGCTTAAACTACCAAATTCTTATGTAATTTTACCTTGGGTGCTTAAATTTTTGGGATTGTAGGCAATTTATAAATGCTCCTACCATTGGGTTTCAAAACTCAACTGAAGTATATATTGTGTTTATTATAAATATTAGGCAAAGCCATAAACGCTTAGGATCTACTATGTGCAACATGAAATTGGACAACAAAAAAAATCACGCATTATTTGTAAATAAATGCATTATTTAAAACTAAAATAAAAAACTAATTGCCACATGTTATAATCGTTATGAGTAAAATCGAACGATCCATATATATTGTAATTATTTAATAATAGAATAAATACCATATTAAAAGTCACGTGTCATAATCCTAGTGTTTGAATCGGACGAGTAGTATTATTAGATGTCATGATGAATTTTTAAATCAAATATCCAATATACCACGTGGTCTCTGGGCATTAGTGGAAAATAATAACCAAAATAATTGTTGAATACTGGCATCACATACGTATATTCGTATTTTGTCATGAATTGGTATTTGTACGTTGAACAGTTTCCATCCAACTCCGTTGTCGCCTACGACTAAGGACGGCTGCGACTTGTCCAACGCGACTACACAACTTTTAGTTGTAGATGTCGCCTGCGACTAGAAAACAGTCACAAGGACCAGTCGAAAAAGTCTACTTTTCTTGTAGTGAAACTCCTTAAAGACCTAAATGTGGGTCCCATAACAAAACAATGGAAAGATAAAAGAGTTAGGGCACGTTCTTTAACTTGCAACACTTCGGGGGTAAAAAACCATGGTGGAGTTATGGGATGCGACTAGGGAAAACTCACAAGTGAGAGTTCAAGATGAAATCAACATGCATAACCAAGAAAAGAGGGCGGTTAATGTAAGTTGAATGGAAGTGGTGCAATGGACTTAATAAGGACAACCTCAAGCACAAGCTTTACACGACCTGCAACTTTTGGGAGGAGGCGCCACTCCCCTCCTTATAGTATACTTTGTGCCTCTCTACAGGGACTACATCCAAATGTCACTTTACCTTGGGACTCCCAAAAATTTCAAAATGTATGACTTTTGTTGTCCCAAAAGTTTGGACGTTCATATATTTTGCAAATCAAGTTTGTTTTAAAAATGTAAGGGCAATATCTTATAGCCTTCAAAGAAATTTTCCATCAACGTATATCACACCCCAATCGGAGCTCATTTGACCCCTACTTTCAAGGGGTTTGTGGTCAAGAGTTAAATTCTCAATTGGACTCCTACCCCTTCTTTTGATCATAATTCATGCAAATTAGGTCTAAATGAACAATGCAAGGGCATTTTAAGCATCTACAATTCAAGACCTTTCAAATAATGTCTTGGGGTCAATTTGGTGTTTTTTCCCTTTCCAATCAATGTTTTAAACATTGGTGACTTTTGCACAAGTGCAATTCCCAAAGTAGGAGTGCACTTGGGAATCGTTGGGCTCCGCCTTTTGCACCTTCCCCCATTTGTGAGAGTGTGTTTCACACCTAAACACACCCTTTTGGCCTTATGGGCCCTTGCAATCCACACTTAGTCACAAACCCAATGTTAAAATTGCGACAATGCACTTTTCTATATTTTCTTCCTTTAGCATTATTGGAATAGCCTACAAACAAGATGGTAGGTATGTTTGATAACAAACCCTAATTTTTTCTTTTTCTCTTTGCATGAGTTCTTACCTATTATTTGAATAGTTGTAATAAAATAATCAAATGAGAATAGTTTTTGAAAAATCTTTACCATCCTAAGTTCAAGGTAGATGATATGATTTTGGCAAAGCTGATGGATATGAAAATTCCCTTCAGCAATGAACAAATTTTAGTAGAACATCAGGTCAGCAACTGTAGTAGCCCTGTTGCTGTTGCTGAATTTGCCTTCAACTTCTAAGGTCATCACCAACACCTCTATAGCAACAACAACAACAACAATAGCTTTGCCAATTTGCAGGCAAGATGTTCGCCACTTGCAAATTCTTTTTGGCCATTAGGTTATCCAATCCCATCGCTTCACTTCACTTATGAGGCAGGAAGAGTTGGAATTCAGCTGCAGCACAATTCCAACCTTCTCTGTTACAAGAAAACAATGGAGAATTTGGTCACATCTTCTTCATCACTGAAAAAGCAGGAGACCAAACGCCACGTTGTGAAGCAAGTGGCAAGGGCAGTAAGCTTAAGAGCAACAACAGCAACAGGGAAGTTGGATCATCATCATCATCATAACAAAAGTGAAGAAGTAGTCTGCAAATAGCCCTATTGAAAGTATTCCCTTTCCATTGTGGGAACTATTGCCACCAGGTATGAAGCAGTTAAGCACACTGTGTGAACCTTCTTTCAAAGTAAACATGACCAAGGCTTCATGTATGTGAAATGTGTGCAGTTCATGCAAACTATAATTGTGGATATAGTTGGGAGATATTGACATTTTTGTGATCTTGTGTTGGGTGAAATAGCAAGAATTCCTTATTGTGTGAGCATTTTGGTTTGAAACTTGTTCGAATCAGGGTTCTATAAATGATAGTGAACTCATTATTTGTCATGGAGTTCCTTCATAAATGGACTTACTTTTATGTAGGGAAGCCAATGGAATCAACAACAATTGAATTAACGAAATACAATTTTGCTAAGCTTATATTGGACAGTAATGATACTTGGTTGGTACATGTGAGTTTAATTTGAATAAACTTTGCTATTCGAAACTGTCCTGAGGTCAAATTTCCATGCTTTGGATCAATAGGAAGCATGATTCCTTTGCATCACCAAACTCCAAAAAACAGCACATATCTACTGATCTAATCAAGTTGGCCAATTTGTCCATCTACTAACCTATATATATAGGATGTTGAAAACTTTGTTTCATAGGATTTAATAGGATTTTCGTCCAATCTTTTACCTAGGTCATCGGATGGGACATGGCCATGTGATCTCTTGTACTACTCCATGTAGAATGAAATGCTTGCATTTTTCATGTAAGAGTTGGAGAAACTCCATGCCTGCCTTGGATTGTTGAGTTAAGGCTCATCTGGGGCAACCTTCTTCACATATGAGATGATATCAATTCTTGGTTATGGTGCAAGCTTACTCCAATGCTAGTCCAACCCACACAAATTTGTTCATATTTGAAATAGAGCAAGTAAGACTGTCTTGTTTGATTTGTTGGATTGCCGATTTGTTTTTGAGTTTATGGTGATGAGAAAACGGTTAATGTGTTGACATGGAAGATGTAATTTTTTGATGCATTTGGGTTTGTAGAAAGGCACAGTTGAGGCCTTGTGTCTGTTGAAAGGGGTTGCATTTGACATGGGTGCTGCTGGAGGGAGTGGCACAATTGGGTCGGGTGGAGCTAGGTGAGACTCCACTGTCATTTCTTCTTGCTGAGAGGACTCAGGCAACAACACTACGAGTCTTTGGACATGGTTAGTATCCTTGAAACATATTGTCTGTCTACTCATCCATGTCAATAATGTCTATATGCTTCAAAAACATGGACTATATTACAATTACAATTTTTTCAATAGTTGGCAATAATCATCTATGTCTAGAGAAGTATTTAGATTTGAAGGCCTAGTGTGAAAGAAAATGAAAAGGTATTGTGAATTATTGATGGCATGAAGACAATATCAGGAAGGCTTCATTCAATGTGTAAGTCTTCTAGAGATTGTTGCGTTTACTCCTTCTTGCATGCACTTAGGTTGTCTCACAAAGTACACGATGACATGTGAAATTCATCTGCTTCTCATTCCATCAAATCTCAGAAGGCTTGTCTTACTTCCATACTATGCAATTAATCACTTAGTGGGGATGAAAAGTGTTTTAGTTTTTGGTGACCAAATCACAATTGGCAGTCTACAGTTTGAAAAAGACTAATGGGAGAGGGTTTGTGAATTACAGGTTTTGTGGGGAGAAGACAATGGATGCTTTGGTGGAATGGGTGGCAACATCCCTTCTCAAGTTGCTTCGCATCTTGTACTATGGTGCTAAAGGCTTGGTAACCCACAATACCCACTATCTGAACAATAGTTTTGTGGTCGAAGTTATGCAAGGCTGCCTCTGTTGCTTCTATTTTGAATTTGCAACAACCCACTTTATACTTGTGTGAAGTTTTGATTAATCAAGTTTGTGGATCCTCATTTCAGAAAATGCACACAACAATTGATTGCAGAGTGCTTCTGGAAGGGAATCATGGCCTTGCCATGGTGAACCCAAATTATGAATCCAAGCTAATTACCTAATCATTTGTTGGGTGAAATACATGCAGATGACAGATGTCATCCAAAAAATAGGTCCTCACAAGGTGTAGTGCTTAATTTCAATCCATTTTGGTTTACCTACTTTTCCACACTGAACTCAATTTGTAGTACCACTGATGCATGAAAAGTTGCAAAGGCCGAGGGAACAAGGAGAATTAATAAAGAAGGAAAATGAAGGCAATAAGAAGGTAGAACTTGCTTACATAAGTAATGACAATTTATTTTGTGAGCAGGTGAAGGTGATAGTGTTTTCTAACATAGGTGAAAGGGCAACACCATACATTCGACAGGCTATTAAATAGTATTGGGATTATGCAGTCTTTGCTATGGTGCTTTGGCAAGAGTAGAACAACACATTTTGGGAAACCAAGTTGTTTGTTTGCACTAGCACATTATGTTTTCCTTTTCTTTATTGTACACTGCGGAACTTAGTTGATTTATAGAACTCTTAGGAATTTTCTCCTCTTGTTTCTTCATAAAGTCCTGCATCACCTTCAACATGTGTAGTTACACACTTACTTGGTATGCATAGAGAAAGTAATCAACATATGGTGATGACTGGGTTGTTATGGACAGAGTTGGAGTGAAGTTAGCACTCGCTATAATGTTTGTGAAGGACCTTGGCCTGGAACTTGTCATTTATCATGGCATGAATTGCCTACCTTCATTTCCACTTTTGATACTATGATCTTCCTTCAAGAAAAATGACAATAGCCTTAGATGCTCTACTCAAACATCTCAAGGTCAACATTCATTATCTCCTTTGTATTGTGTAACTGCTTCTTTTTTGCGGTCTTGTGATCCGAAACTATGACAATTTAAATTATGACAGTCTAGTGCATATGCAATTTCTAAATGCTTTTGTTGTGGTGTGCCTATAACACATTTACAACATCATAATAAACATGAATACAATATTGATTCACTATTTGAATATCTAATTTGCAACTGTGTTATTGCAACATTACATCACCTACCTTCAACAACACACAAGCAATATAAATACAATGTTGGGAAAGTATGATTATAACATATATACAATAACATAAACAACAAGAATACAACATTGAGTTAATATTGAATATCTAGTTTGTAGCTATGTTGTTGCAACATTGTATCCCCTATGTTCAACAATGCACATGCAATGCAAATACGATGTTGAAAAAAAAAAGTACAACATAAATACAAAATATAGACAACATGAATACAATATAGAATCAATACAATAATAAAGTTTGTAACCATATTGTAACAACATCGTATCATTTACAATTAAAAATGCATATCCAATACAATCACAATACTAATGCAATATCATTACAATATGGACATAATGTGAATACAACATGTCAAACGACATAAATACAATGCAAATATGGTGCTACATCAATTATCATTGAAACAATACCAAATTTATATCAATATAATCTAAATTGTTTCAATGCCTATTTTACACGAGCAAAGCACTAAACCTTGGACATCTTGTAAAAGTATTATGAAAGCATTTAAATAGCACTAATACAAAGGGGTCCCCACTTTGTGATGGAGTTGTGACAAGTCCACAATTGGATCAGGTAAACATCCCAACTTGGAACAACTGGATAAGTCGAATTGCACCAAGTTGTGAAGTTTCTCGAACTCAAGTGGCAGATTTTCCAATTTGTGGGCACTCCCATAATCGAAAAGTTTTGAGTTGTGACAAGTCCATAATTGAATAAGGTAAACACACCAACTAGGAAAAAGTAAATAAGTAGAGTTTCACCAAGCTTTGAAGTTTTAAAAATTCCATTGGCAGATTTTCCAATTTGTGGCATTGCCATAATTGAAAAGTCTTGAGTTGTGACAAGTCCATAATTGAATCAAGTAAACACCCCAACTAAAAACACCTAGATAAGTTGAGCTCCACCAAGCTTTGAAGTTTCCCAAACTCCATTGGTAGATTTTCCAATTTGTCGCATTCAAACAATTCAAATGTTTTGAGTTGTGTCAAGTCCATAATTGAATCAGGTAAACACTCCAACTGGGAACAACCAGATAAGTCTAGTTCCACCAAGCTTTGAAGTTTCCCGAACTCTATGGGTAGATTCTCTAATTTGTAGCACCCAGACAATCGAAATGCCTTGAGTTGTGACAAGTCCACAATTGAATAAGGTAAACACCCCAATTGGGTACAACGAGATAAGTCCAGTTCCACCAAACTTTGAAGTTTTCCGAACTCCATTGGCAAATTCTCCAATTTGTGGCACGCAAATAATCGAAATGTCTTGAGTTGTGACAAGTCCACAATTGAATCAGGTAAACACTTTAACTTGGAACAATTGAATAAATCGAGTTTCAGCAAGTTTTGAAGTTTCCCAAACTCCATGGGTAGATTCTCCAATTTGTGGCACGCCAACAATGGAAATTTCTTGAGTTGTGACAAGTCCACAATTGTATCAGGTAAACATTTCAACTTGGAACAACCAAATAAGTCGAGTTGCACCAAGTTGTGAAGTTTCCCAAACTCCAGTGGTAGATTCTCCAATTTGTCGCACCCAGACAATCGAAATGTATTGAGTTGTGACAAGTCCACAATTGAATTAGGTAAACACCGCAATTGGGAACAATTAGATAAGTCCAGTTTCACCAAACTTTGAAGTTTTCCAAGCTCCATTGGTAGATTTGCCAATTTGTGGCACCAACTTAATCGAAAAGTCTTGAGTTGTGACAAGTCCACAATTGAATCAGGTAAACACCCCAACTGGGAACAACTAGATAAGTCTAGTTCCTCCAAGCTTTGAAGTTTCCCGAACTCCATTGGTAGATTCTTCAATTTGTGGCATTGCCATAATTGAAAAGTCTTGAGTTGTGACAAGTCCACAATTGAATCAGGTAAACACCCCAACTGGGAACAACTAGATAAGTCGAGTTCCGCCAAGCTTTGAAGTTTCCCAAATTCCATAGGCAAATTTTGCAATTTGTGGCACCTAGATAATTGAAATGTTTTCAGTTGTGACAAGTCCACAATTGAATCAGGTAAACATCCCAACTTTGAACAACTGGATAAGTTGAGTTGCACCAAGTTGTGAAGTTTCCCGAACTCTGGTGGTAGATGCTCCAATTTGTGGCACTTGTATAATTGAAATGTTTTAAGTTGTGACAAGTCCACAATTGAATGAGGTAAACACTCCAATTGGGAACAACCAGATAAATCCAGGTGTTTGAGTTCCTTTAGTTGAAACATGGAGTCGGGTAATGCTTTTAAACTCGAGCAAAATGCCAAATCCAATTCATTTAGCCTTAATAATTTCCCAATATCCTTGGGAAGTTCTTTAAGAGATTTGCAATTTGAAAGGATCAATGTTCGCAAGTCCTTATAAGTGATCTGTAATCCAACATTGTAAAAGGTAAAATGTTTTCATTAGCTTACAATGCATTGAACACAAAAGCCCCATCATGTGGTCTATTGATTTGATAGTGAATGAATTTTACATATTCAAAACTGAAATATATGTGTAACATAATTTTTATTGGTGCATTCCCATGCATATTCAAAAGAATTATACCTCAAGGTCATTGGGCCAAATTTGCATTAACTCCTCATTGGAAGTCAAATCAAGCATCGCCAACTTTCGAAGGTCTAGTTCCAAAGGTAATGCTGAAAGATCCGAGTTCCTCCATTGGAGCCAGTTCAATTCTCGTGACCAAGTAGAAAAGTCACCCTTCACATTATCACCATCCAATAAAAGGAAATGCAATCTATTCATGCCTATGTAATTTTGAGCCACATTAATTACACCAATGCCACCACGGCCAATTCCAAATGTTGAAAGCCCTCGAACTTTATTTGTACCCTACAAATCCCACACAAGTGTGCCAATGAGTGATTTGATGAAAATTCACACGTCGAAGTCTCAGTCCAATGAAATGTTTAACCTTAAATGCCCCAACAAACAATTTTGGTCGGTATTTTAGTGTTAAAATGAACTCTTGGGACATTGAAGGGTTAAACATTAATTTAACAAAAAATACGTATGGTCCATGCACATTTTTTTTGTTAAGACAAATGTACAAGGAAAAGAAAATAAAGTGGGATAGTTGACATGTATGGGATAATGTTGGGCACTTGGTAAAATTACAACGACCTTTGAATATAGATCACCAAAAAATGTCAAATACCTAGTGATGACATTCTTCATTTTGCAAAATAAAATTCTTTAAAATTCTTCATTTAGCACCTTGTCATAACATTCTTCGACGCGAATTTTAACGAATTTTGACGAATTTTAACGAATTTTATGGATTTTTTGGGCTTCCATAACATTCTCGCACCAAGAATGTCATCACTATGGTCAAATATGGCCCAAAACTTTTATAGATAACATAATACATATTTTTGTGAATGTTTTATGGTTGCAAAATTTGACCTTTTTAGATTTACATTACCCATGGGCCAATTTCATCATTACACAACCTTTTCGATGCACATATTAAAAAATGGCTCAAAATACATAACATTTATGTTATGCAAATGGTCCTGAATACCATGGCCAATGACAATATGGATCATCTTAACTACTTGTATGATGTAATATTAAATTGGAGTATGTTTGATCACAAAAGAAAAAAATTAGTTTAAATTTCAAACAGTAAAATTATTCGTTTCAAAATTTGATTAATTGTTCATTTCCTCAATGCAAATATGACCCTAAGATTGGAACCAACCTCCTTGTTTTGCAGCACTCGTTGTACCGTTTCAGGATCCCACAAGTGGCTTGGTGTTCCTTTCTTCATGTTATGTGATTCGTTCTTGACCACTTGATGTCCCATGTCACGAAGAAGATCATGCATTACGATTCGTCTATCTTCATCCAACTTCACAAAACACTTGTCTTTGAGCGAGCTAAAGGATGGTGCTGGTCCTTTGTAGTCAGATTTGCATGCTTCAAAAATTTGCATCGCTATACGTTCACGTTGGCCGATCATGAAGCAGGCTATGTCTAAGAACATCATTCTTGCTTCTGGAGAGAGATCGTCATAGCTGATCATAAGCTTGTCGAGAATGTCTTTCCTTTCGCTCAATGCCTTAATTGTTTGCGGCCAAGTACTTTCTAAGGCACACTCATCTCTTTTGTCAAACAAAAAGCATCCAGTAACTTCCAATGCTAGTGGGAGACCACAACAAGCATCCGCCACCTTCTTCGCAAGCTCTTGAAAGCCATCAATAGCATCAACACTATGGAATGCATGCCAGTTGAAGAGATGTCTGGAGTTTATGGTGCTTAACAATTCCATTTCGTGCCTCAAATATTTGCAATTTCCATTCTTCATGATGTTGTTCACCACGTTTGATTCACGCGATGTGATGATGACTCGACTACCAGGACCAAGTTTGTTGATGTCAGGTATGAGTTGATCAAATTGACTCTTTTGATTTACGTCATCGATGACAATCAACACTTTGTGACCCATGTTGCTATTGAAACAAGCATTGAATTCCTCCATATTTCTTACATCCTCTTTGAACAAATCATGGGCCAATTGTTTTTGCAAATCTAGAATTGCACTCTCTTTTACATGCATAAGAAAGGTCTTTTTTTTAAACGTGTCATTCTTCTTGAAGCGACAATATATGTCCTTGGCAAGAGTCGTTTTCCCAATTCCACCCATGCCGACCAAACTCAAAACCCCAACATCTTTTTCCACCTGGTTTAGAGTTTCAATCAACTCCTTGGATGTCTCCTCCAATCCCACTTGATAGGGTGCAACTAGCGATAGCTGGGAGGCACGCAAGTGGTCCCGAACTCTGCTTACAATTGTTGTCTTCAATTGAGCTTCATCCCTGCAACCACCCACATCACGTTCCTTTTAGCCCATTATCAGATTTCAAACATGATAGATTGCGTCAAACATCAACCCATTCTTGGTGCACAACAAGTAATTAGTTTAAACAATGTGTGAAAGCTCTGATCCAAGTAATATGAAATAGAATGAGTATTTTGAGTTTCCGTTGTCTCACCCGGTGTAATCAGCAAGTTGGAATCCGGACAATTGAGCAGCCATGCAAAGTGCGTCTTTCCATTTCTTCACTTCACTTGCCGGTCTCCTCCCATGAGTTTTGCGAAAAGCCTTGGTGTACGGTCCATTGTAGAGCTTACAATATAGATCATTTGGTGAAACATCGTAGAAAACTGGAATAATGAGCTTCTTCCTTTCGAGCATGGCGCACAACTCGTCGAGACAATAGTTGGAGTCAGCATAGCCTTTGGAGAAGATGGCCACATGCACACTAGCACATCCAAGCGCCTCATAGATCTTCTTTTGACCGTGCTGCCCTTTCTCGAGAGACTCCATATCTAGGAATGGACGGCACCCTGCTTCTTGAAGTGCTTGGTGGAGATGAGCAGCGAAGTTCTGCTTCACATCAGGTCCTCGATGGTTCAAGAAAACCTCGAACATCCCTGGTACTGCGGCCATGGTCTCTAAGTTGGGTTTTTTTTTGGGGCACAAGCTTTTTGCTATCTACTACACGCTCTCTGGGGGCCGTCTTGTTGAGACTCCACTGCTGATGCAAAATCTCTGTCTCAAGCTCTCTCTCTACTTCAACCGGAGCTACTTCACGGGCACTAACATGGCCTGCAAAGACGATTGTTGGGAAGGCCACTATGAAGAAGCCAAGGAGCAAAAGGGCTGCCGCAGCAGTTCGCTTACGATTGCAACAAAGTCCAAATGATGGCTTCGGAAACCGATGAACTCCATGAACCTCTTTTCAAGACTGTCAGCAGCAGTTCGCTTACGATTGCAACAAAGTCCAAATGATGGCTTCGGAAACCGATGAACTCCATGAACCTCTTTTCCAGACTGTCGGAACTTTCTTGAAGGCTCTTTTCCACGAACCTCTTTTCCAAACTGTCGGCAGCAGTTCGCTTACGATTGTAACAAAGTCCAAATGATGGCTTCGGAAACCGATGAACTCCATGAACCTCTTTTCCAGACTGTCGGAACTTTCTTGAAGGCTCTTTTCCACGAACCTCTTTTCCCGACTGTCGGAACTTTCTTGAAGGCTCTTTTCCACGAACCTCTTTTCCCGACTGTCGGAACTTTCTTGAAGGCTCTTTTCCACTGGAGAGATTTCGCCAAAAAGCGAAAATAAATATTCAAAATCCGAATATGGAAGTGTTTCGGGAGTTTTTCAATCGCCAGAACTGAGGGAACAAAATAAAAATAAAAATCGCCAGAATTTCAGTTTTCTATTTTCAATGTATTAGCCAAAAATGTAGAAGGCCGCTTAATTATTTGTACAAGTCATAGCTGGTCCATAACCAGATTGGGCTAAATCTTCGTAGGGCTGATCGCCATTTTTTCTACTTCTAATTCCCATAAATGATAGCCATTTAACTCCCAAAAATATTTCCTAGAAAATCGGAATCCTGGTGCACACTCAGAGTCTAGGTAGTAGGAGAGTAGGGTCTATCTGTAGACTTTTGACACTTGTGTTCCAAGTTGAGACAAGGCATTCACAGCAGTGTGTTTTTTTTTTTTTTGCCGAAGATTCGCCACTCTGAGACCCAAAAAAAAAAAGGCTATGAAGACCCCAAAGAAAAAATTTCGGAAAATCCAGAAACTTCGCCAGTTTTCGAGGAATTTTTCTATGGGACTCACCAGTTTTAGACAACCAGTCCTACCTTGTCGCCAGTATGTAGAAGGATTTCCTGAATTTTCTACTTGCTCGTCTGACCTGTCACCAAATTTGATGAAGTCCTCTCTCCTGCATGATGGCCAGTCTACCTAGTTCTCAAAATTGAAAAAAAAAACACCGGTTCATAGCTTTGGTGAACTCCCATTAATGCAGCAGCTTTATGGTAATATCTTGGCGGATGCGCCATGTGTAGGTGGAGTAATTAATGGTCCAGTGGTAGCAGGGTTTTTTCTAGGGAAATCTCTTGGAGCCAAAATGGTTATCAGTGATGTACAAATAATGACTTTATGGGAAACAAATTATGAACAATGTTTCCCAGTAGGGGTAATCAAGGGAGAAAAAGTTAGACAAATCTATACTACTTATAAAGAGACGTAGTCTGTCTGTCTGTCCGTGCGAGGTCCTGAAAGCGAGGTTTCGGGACCTCGACGGACAGGACCTCTTTTTTTTCTTTTTTTCTTTTTTCGCCCTAAACTGCCGTCGTCGACGGACAGGGTTTTTTTTTCGTCCTTTTCCGGCGGGCTGCCCAGGGTTACTACCAGGTTTTTTTTTTCTTTTCTTTTTCTTTTTTCCGCCCTTTTCCAGCGGGCTGCCCAGGGTTAATACAAGAATTTTTTGAAAAAAAGAAGAAGAGGGTATTAGGCTTCAAATTTTTAGGTTTTTTGGGGGATGGGTTTGGAGTGAAGGAAAAAAAAAATGTAGGCACGGGCAGATTGTGTCTGACCATCACGGGCACCCACTAGTTTTATATATAAATTCACTTAGTCTGTGCGTCCGTCCGTCTGACAGGGCGTTCTGCTGCAGAACCGGCATGGAATTCCGGTGGTTAGGGTGGGCAGTTTTCCCCACTTTTTGAAAAAACGTCAGGGCAGACTTGGGGGAGGTTTTCGCCCTTTTTTTTCTTCCCGGTGTTCCAAGCAAACTTAGAAGCATGATTCTCTCTTTTTCTTTGGGTTTAGGCATGGTAATTTGGGAGGGCATCTTTGAAGGCCTTCCTTGAAAGGTTGTAGGGGCACGTATGAGGGATCCATAGGGATGTTTTTCATTTGTCAAGCTTTTTAAGTTTTATCCTTTCTTTACCCAGATGGAAGAAAGAAATCAGGGGCAGTAACTTCCCCTGATTTCGGACGGACAATAGTTAAAAGAAAAAAAAGGTAATCTTGGTCAATAAAAAATAAATAAATAAATTGATTGTGGGCTGTCCAAGGCCTAAATATTTATTTTCTGAACAAAGAGGAAGAGGAGGCCTCTTTGGAGGACTCGCGCATCCGCTGAAACCGTCTTGCCTGGGAGAAGCACACTCCCCTTTTAAAGAAAATAAATACGGTTTAAAAAACCGGGAGACTTCACAGTGTCCGAAGGTCACAGGTACCCACTAGTTGATATAATTTATGTAAGAGGAAAGTTCAGACAAAGTACTCTGCGAAACTCTAATTGGCCTCAATTTTCTCTGCCGACACACACATGGTGGGTGCCAGTCCATCAATGATGGACCACTTGCCTCCATTTTCTAAACGCCAAATATTTCAATGATCGGAGGAAGTTCCTTGTCCAGGAGGCACGCATAACTTTATTAAAGACTTCTGATCATGAACAGCGTGAATGCAAACAACAACTAGACAGAAAGTCGGCAAAGTATCCACTTGCAATAATATATTCCAGAGTAAAGTTCTGAGTCGGTACTACGGAAAAACTTTAACCAGCCTCAATTGTCTTTGCTGCCACACGGCGTGCACCATCCTAGAAGAACCAGTTGCATCCTTTTTCTCAACCTCTCTTCATAACCACCTTCCAAGTTGTTCATGGGTCTACCCTAAATGCAGGGATCCCATAGACCAATTCACCCTTGGCTCATATTTGCATCTAGATGATCCCTTGCATCCTTTCTTCAAAAACTAGAAGTTCTTCACCGGTCTAGCATAAATGGAAGGAAGCCAACAAATTATTTCTCCCTTGGGTTAGATTTGCATCAAGGAGCTTGCTCCAAATTTTTATCAAGGTTGGTTCATTTGCTCCGCTATTGCCAACATCACATGCGTTTAAAGGGCTTGATGGCTCAATGTAAGAAGAAGAGTATTCATCATCCACTTGCCAAATGTAAATGCATTTCACATACCATCATGTTTTTATGGTCAACCCTAGTATGTCTAAAAAGATTTCTAACTCAAGGTCAAATTTTGCTTACATATTAAAGTTATCTGTAAAGTGCCATGGTTAGAAGGCAAGTTCAATTAGTTTGGGCCCTATGGGAGTTCAACAAGAGGTTGAAAGTTTTATAAACCAAAATAATTGGGAGTGAAATTGGATTTTGCACTCATTTTGGTGCAAAACCTTACCACATATGAGATTACAAGGACTTGGGGTACATTTGTTGTACCTTGTCTTGCCATTTTGTTGTGAAATTATGGACGACAAAATCCTTCAATTTTGGGCACATGTGTTCCAACAACTCACTAGTTGGTGTATCCATATATTGCAATTGTGCAACCTTTCAATCATCACCATTGTCTGTTTGTCCAACCACTTGTTTTGCATATCAGTGGCATTGCACTAATTTTGCAATTTGAGTGTCTTCCACAGGACAAACCCTCAATGTATGAATCCCACACAAAGTGCATTCTCCCATGAAACATGATTTGTTGTGTCATTCATCATCAACTGATTTGGAACAGCAAATAGAATTCCGTAATTCAGTCAAGCCTAAAAATGAAACTTGATGAACTAAACATTCTCCCACATAATGGGCACTTGATGGACAACATACAAGGATTCCCCCAATCTTGGAATGCATGTTATTTAGTCCAATTTTCAACTCCATAAGCTTAGTGTGATAACGGAATGTGTTCCATTCCTTCATTCACCTCACAAACCAGGGTTTCAAGGTTGGATATTTTTCCTTAAATGTAGTAAAAAAAATTAATTGCAATGCACAATGAACCCAGTAAAATTATTGGTGAGTGCTTTCACATGGTAAGGTGCAAAACATAAATGTGATGAACTTCAATAACAAAGTGCAACATTTAGATGTCTAGGGCAGTAGCTAGAATATTAAGGTAGTAGATAAACCATTAAGGCAAACAAAATTTAATAGCTGCCCATTTCTGGGGAAAACTGACCACATTGACTGACCATATTAATATTTTCTGACTATGCCCACAGGGAAAGTTTTTGAAAAATTCTGCCTGGGAAAACTGAATGAAAACCTTTTTTGCAAGAGTAGAAATTGAGAGTCCAAATGAATGGAAATGTGCAAACCCTAATTTTTTTTCTAGGGTCTAATTTTTTTCAAAATTTGCAAAAGTAGAAGTGGTTCCATTGGTAATAAAATGTATGCCATATTTCACTCACAAAACCCCCCCTCCCAAAAAAATTTGTTTTCAATGAGGTGTTGTTGGCCACAAAATTAGGAAAGATATGATATGATGATCACACATGCCTAAACCATCACCCCCACACCATGAACCCAAAAAGACTATAATTATCACCTCTTGGTATTTAAATGCAAGTGCTTTGGACGATGCTTTCGATATGCGATAATTATGAATTCATTTACAACTTAAGGTTTTGGATTTGAGATTATTAGGGTTAAGGTGTGTGAACATTATAATCGACCATACTATTTACACAAAAGCCTTTTGATGGTTGAACCAATAGCTTTCAAAAGAATTCATTATTGCATTCTTATGCACACTAATAATATGAAGGTGTTGGCAACAAATGCATCACATAAAACTTGGAACAAAATAACATAAAGGTAAATATTATTTATTTATTTATTTATTTATTTTGTTTGGTATTTTATTGGTTTTTGTTAGGTCAACCCAAAACCATGTTTGGCATCAAGTTACAAGTTACAAATTACAATTTTACGCCTGTCCTCGGGCCAAAGAGACCCATTAGGCGGACATGACTACTGTGTCCTGATTTGGAGACACTGTTCGATAAACCTAGCAAGAGCAACCTGGTTCTGACATGATACCAACTCCTATATAGATGTAATAGGCCCTATTGGCAAGTGGTGCCTATACTTGTCACGAATATGTTCGTAGACTGGACATACAAGCAAAAAATGGTCTTCATCTTCGACCGCACCTAAGCTACACTATTTGCATAGTCTCTCCCAAATGGGAGTTTTGAAGGGCTTGGTCTTGCGGCCGGCTTCAATCTCCAAGTAGTGGTTAGAGCAACGAAAGCGTGAAAGGCACTTTCTGAGCTGTACATTGTCCACAAGGCAAAGGTATGCTTGAAAACCATAGGCGCTGCTGCCATACAGTCTGAAGTAGTTTGCTAGCCTATTGCCCCCACCCAAGGAGTCCAAAAAGATCTGTTGCATGCTTGCCATATTATCCCCTTCTGAATCCCAGTTTTGCAACTTACGAAGCCAGCACTTTTGTCTACTTGACAGAGCTTGTTGAACACTGAATGCTAAACTCATCAAGCGGGATGGCAGCGAGGTGGACATCCTAACTTTGTATTTCAATGCTTGCTGACGCCAAAATAGGATCAGTGGGAACCTGCCAAATTCTGCTAGAACTATTCGACTGGGAGTGGTGTTGTTCACACCTAAGAGGCTTTTCAGGAAGCTTCTGTGGATGGCCTCCAAGGACTTGGTGGTTGGCTCATCAACCCATAGCTCACAACCATAGCTCAAAACCGGCTTGACTAGTGCATCAAATAACTGGCACACAATGGCTGGGTCGTTGATTTTTAGGTCAGCGCAACGCCGTCTCCAAGCAAATATCGCTCTTTGCCCAACTGCCGCCAAGTGTTCGACGGCGAACTTCAATGACCCGCTCCGGTGCAACTCAATTCCTAGATAACGAAAGGACGCAACCTCCTCAACAGGTGACCCATCATAGTGCAATGGGGAGGAGTTCACTCTGCTCCCAAAGACAACGACCTTGGTCTTTTTCACGTTCACAGTCAAGTCCCGTTCCTTGCAAAAAGCGCTAAGCTCATCAAGCTGCTTTTGGAGTCCTCGCAATGACTTGGACATTAGGACTAGATCATCAGCATATAGCAATAGTTTCACAGCGGTGCCTGCGAGGTCAGGACCGTCGTCACCGGCTAGTGCATCGATGCACGACTCCAAGGCATCTATGTATAGTCCGAACAACAATGGGCTCAGCGGGCAGCCTTGCTTCACGCCGATTATGCATGGGAATGTGCTGGAGAGGCCTTCTGTAGGGTGCGATACGCATGCCTGGTCCTGGCTGTACATGGATTGCATGCATGCGAGTAAACGCCCGCCCACGCCAATGCCCTCCAGCACCCGCCATAGCTTCTCGCGAGACATTGTATCAAAAGCTTTCCTGAAATCAACAAAACATGTATATAGCTTCTTTCTAGGCCAGTGCATTCGAGAGTCTATCAGTGTTCGCAGCACAAACAGGTTATCTGTAGTGCGATAATCTTGTCTGAACCCCGCTTGGCCATGTGCTCGTATTCCCTTACGTTCAGCCCAAGAGCTAAGCCTACTCTCAAGTACCATAGCAAAGAGTTTAACTATCACGGGGCCGACGGTTATTCCTCTGTAGTTATCAACATATGAGGCATCCCCACTTTTGAATAATGCATGGATTACTCCCACAGCAAGAGAGCTACAGAACCCCTCGCTTAATAGCTTGTTAAACAAGGTCTGTAAAATGCATAGCAGTGCGTCACACCCATCAATCACAAATTCAGCTTTCACTCCATCTAGCCCCGTTGTTTTTCCCCGCTTCAGCCTTTTTATAGCAGCAGCAATTTCACACAGTTGAATGTCTTGACTCAAAGTGCAGCCATCCACATCATTGGTAGGGGCGGGAACGACCGGATCAGGTGTTGAGGAAGGCGGCCCCAACAACGCGGCAAAGCCTTGCCGGAGCGCCTCCCTCCCGATGTCGTGTGCGGCTTCCTTCTGCGCACGGTATCGCCTCCAAAATCCCGCGGGGTCAGCTTTGGCCATCTTGCACAAACGCATCCCTCTCAACTTTTCATAACCTCTTCTCTTATGCTTGAACAACTGCTTTAGATTCCTCTGAAGGGTTCGGGCAAACTCAGATTTGGGATTATTTTTCAAGAAAGTCATGACATGCCTATTTTCCATTCTGCACTCTGTGTCAAACCATGGTTTATGACATTGGCGGTGGGCTGATGGGGGTTGTTTTTGCCCAAAGACATCGTTAGCGACCTTGCAAATATGGTAATGTAAAAACTCAACAAGGTTGGTTGTAGGCATGTCTTGCAGGTGCAGGACGTCAGTGTCGATGGATAGACTATGTTGCAGCTGTGTGCAATATTCATCAGCAAATGCGGGATTGTACTTGAAGCGTATCATGGGCGAAGGAATGTTGTTGTCAGATGCAGAAGCGGAGGTACTAAACTGCACGATAAAACGAAGGACAAGTGGGCGGTGGTCAGACTCAGATTGCTTGCTCCCACAGTATGCGAGATCAGTCAATACTTCCAGGTGTTGTGCAGCCTCAAACATTTCTGGGGAGGCTATCATGTAATCTACTGTGCTGTGGCCGTGGTTTGCAAGACATGTGTACTCCCCTGTCAGGTCTCCTGCTACTCGTCCGTTGAGGATGCGGTAACCGGTGGCACCGCACAGCCTCAACAGCTCTTTGTACCACCTGCTTGGTGCCGCCACGTCCCGGTTTTGCCGGAATTGCGATGGCGGGCGGGTGTCTTGGAGGTCTGGGATTTGCAAAACATTACACAACGATGTGCAATCCACCGAATCGGCCTCTTCCCAAGTGCGAACATTGAAATCCCCAGCCAAAATAACAGAACCTGGTGTGCTTTCAGCCTCGGCAATTTCTTGAGCAATATGGTCATACAAAGTTTTGTCTGCGTATGGCGAATTCTGTGGAGGTACATATGTGATGCAAAGAAACAATGGCTTAGAGTTCCCCAAGTCTGTAAACTTCAGCCAAAGCCTGGTACCATCCTCAGCAGTTTTCCATACAAAAACTGCATTGCTGCACAACTCGGATACATATATGAGTATACCACCGCTGTGCTTCCTCACTTGTCCACCAACCTTGCAAGGTCTTGCCACCGCAAAGTGTTGGTATCCAGGTATGACAGGAAGCTGTTGGTCAGGAAAATGGTGTGTCTCTATCAATGCTAAAATATCCACCCTTGAGAGCAATTCTTGCAAAGTTGGGGAGGTGACAAGTTTTGTGCACGCTCCCCCATGGATATTCCAGCAGCAAAAATTGACAACTCTCTGGCCCCCACCCCCCTATGTGGAGAGTCTCACGGGGTGGCCGTCCACGAAGAGTTCGCCGCCCTTCCACCGCGGCCGTTTGCCAGCCTTGCGCGCCTCCAGGAATTGGGGCTGCAGTGCCTTGCGCTGTTGCTGCTGTAGCGGGGTGAGGTCCTCGTCGAGGCCCCAAGTAGTTCCGGCCAATTTGGCCCTGGCCCTGAAGACCACGCTACAGGCCTCGACGGACTTGAACTTCAGCAAGAGCAGGGCTGGTCGGGGGGGAGCAGCAGCGACGTAGTTGCGAAAGAGGGTCTTCGCGGGCAAGCGGTGTGCACCGGCCAGTTCCACTGGCACGCCTAGCTGTGAGTTGAGCTCCCTGACTGCCCGTTGCTGCAAGTCCTCAGGACTCTCGCCCTCCTTTCCCGCGAAGTTCCTCAAAACTGCATTGAACGCGCGTTGTTGCCTTTGTGTAGCATCGACTTGATGAGATAACCTCCTTTCAACAATCTTGAAACCTTCGTGACTGCCCTTTAGCTCCTCACGTAGCCCCTTGAGTTGCTGTAGCTCCTCCTCAAGTTGGGGTTGTTGGGGGGATGGGGGGGGATCCTTCAGGCTGCCCAAGTATTCCTTTACTTGCGCAAGTTGGTTTGCAACTTCCCCTAGCAGGTCTGTCTGCACTTGTTGTGCAGATACTCTATCATCAACAAGTCAAAACTCGCCACAAACACTCTTGAGCAGCAGCGATGTCAACGTAGTTTTGTCGGGCTTAGCAACCATCACTCCACGTTCCGCCAGGGCTTGCTGCATCTCTGCCCCGGTGAGCTTAATGATGCTTTCATAGCTGTCAAACTTGCGTGTGGTTGCTGCAACTAAAGAGCCCATCTTCAGCTGTGCCCACTTCCGTAAACCCTAAACCCTAAGACACAACAGAATGCAGCACAAAGAAAGAAAGAAGAATTTTCTATGTTTTTCATAAAAAGAAAAACACCATCGACAAAATGCTTAATCAGAGAGAACACTGTCAGATACAGAGTAGATGCAGAGAAACATTCCCTAACCCTTGTCGCTGGTTCTTCAATTTGAGCTCGCGAGCTCACGCTCTTCCTCTTGCTCCTCTCACTCCAACGAAGAAAGGCAAAGCAAACAATCAAAAGCAAAACTCCAGCAACAAAGACGATGGAGAAAAGGAAGAGAACCAGAATAACACCGGAAGCGCTGAAGAAAGTGAGGTCGTTGCAAGACAACAGCGGTGGAGAGAGTGAGGTTGTTGTAAGATCCTTCCACTCTCTCCTCCTTCGACACGCTCTTGGAGGAAGACAACAGCAGCAACTCTTTCTCCTTCTTGTTCTTCTCCGTGCTACTGCTGCTGTTGCTACGTCTGCCGAGTTTAAGCCCCTCACCTGTCTTTCCCAGTTCAGGCCTGTGTGAACAGCGCAAGCAGGCCAAATCACATCCACTTTCGTCTCGGCCACAGCCAGAGATCAATCCCACCAGCCACTCGGTTTAGGGTTTGGCGCTCTTTGTCATCGTGCTGGAACTCCAGGCGAAACGCGAAGGCCGTTGTGGCCGAGAGGTCAGAGGCCGAAACCGAGAGGTCGAAGGCGATGGCGTCCTCGTCCCCGGTTCCAGTCGGCAGCACCCACAAGCAGCACAAGCAAGAGCTTGTTGCAGTTGATGGTGGTGCCGCTGCTGTAGCGTCTGTTGCCGTCGCTTCACCTGCTCCTGCTCCTCCTCCTCCTCTTGTCTCAAAGAACTTACCAGCATTCGCAGATGCAAACACCCTGTGAGACAATGTGAGACAAATGACTTACTTACCTACCCTACCAAAAATCAAAAGAGGAGCTTTATAAATAAGTATTCACAATTCACAATCAAATAGGGGGTGAATTAGGACATTTTTCCATTAGACATTAGGGTTTAATTTTTGATGTTTTGGATATGTTTTAACAAATTTCTCAATGGTTTAAAAAAAATTATGTTGCTTATTTGTTCTCATTTTTGTTGCCCAAGTTCATTTTATCACAATTTCTTTGCCCAAACTTCTTCTACTCTTGTTCAATGTCACATATAAATTTGGGCCAAAAATATGAAGGACTTTAACACATCATAATGGGGGAGTGGGGTGGTGGGGGGGGGGGGTTCTGATTGTCCAAATTTTGAGTGAGTTTTTATATTAATGAGCAAATAAAAGAGGCTCAAGTTCCAAAAAACTACATTAATTTTTATTTGTTTTTAGAAACAACTTTTTGGATGCACCCATAACTAATTAATTAATTACTTAATTAATAGATTCAACAACAAGTACCCCATGAATCTCATCACACGTCAGACAGTGTCAGCTCAATTAATTATTATATTTATTTTTTCTTTTCTTTTCTTTCTTTTTCTAGGTCATCACATGTCGAGGCACCTTCAGTTCAATAAATTTTAATTAAATTTCATTGGTTTTTTTAACACTTGGAGCAGATTTTTTTTTCAATTTATTTATTTATTTTATTTATTCTATAATGTTTTTCTTTTGGTGGGTATAGGCTACACTGGGAACAGAATATGTTTAGTTGTGAATATTTGTAAATGTCCCTCAATGCATATTAGTACCCTATAATAAGCTACCTTTTATGTGCCCTTTATAATTTTTCATCCCCTATGTGTAAGGTGAGGCCCTTGGGTGTGGCTTAACCTAAAATTTGGGTAACAAACTCCAAGCCCTTGGCAATTTTGTATAGGGAAAAGGCCTGAGCCATGGGTCCTTCCCTTAATTTGAGGGTTTGACGGTGGTAGCCATCAAGGGTGTAGGCCCCAAAATTTGGTTGGCCTGTCTATGGGAGTTGGTCTTCTCCAATGTAAAGGCCCAAGAGGTTATTTATTCAAATGGTGGAAGCTTGTGATCAACCGAAAGGTCCTCCAATTTAATGAAGGAGTCTTCTATCCACGGAGGCTCTTTCAAATACAAAACCTTAAAATGTCTTATGTTTAGGGTAAGGATCCAAGAAGGGGGTTGTTGTGGGAATGAGGGTATGGTGCAAGGCACAAACCAAGCTCAAGACCTAAGTTCCCAAAATGTTAATGTGCCCACCTCCAACACTAAAACAAACTAATTCATTAGGACCTTACAAATGGTCATTGATCCATTTTTTTTGGCACATTTGAAGGATTTGTGTGGTGGGACCAATGTTTTTTTTAATGGACAACATATTGCTAAGAAGAAAAATTAAAAAATGCGCCTTGCAAAATTTAATGCTAAACTTAATGGCTAAACCTATTGAACAACTAAGAACAATGGTTAAACTTAATTTTAAAACTTATTTAATGACTAAATCCAATGGGTTATTTAACTACTAAATACAATGATTAAATTCAATGGCTAAACCTATTTAATGATTAAATTTTAAAGCTAAACTTATTTAACGATTAAATTTAAAGGTTAAACATATTTAATGACTAAATCCAATGACTAAACTTAATCACTAAATACAATGACTAAACTTAATGGCTAAACCTATTTAATGACTAAATCCAATGACTAAACTTAATCGCTAAATATAATGACTAAACTTAATGGCTAAACCTATTTAATAAAATTTTCAATGGCCACATTTAATGGCTAAACTTATTTATGACTCAATTCAATGGCTATATTCAATGGTTAAACCTTTTAAATGATTAATTTTAATAATTAAGTTTATTGACAAAATATATTTAATGATTAACTCTAATGGTAAAACTCAATGGTTAAATCTAGTTAATGATTAAATTCAATGGTTAAACTTAGTGACTAAACCTATTTAATGACTATATTCAATTATTACATGGCTAAACTTATTTAATGACTAAATTCAATGGTTAAATTTAGGACCAATTTAATTCATGATTAACTTTAATGATTAAACCTATATAATGATTAAATGATCTCCTAATTATTATAAACTAAGTGACTAAAAAAATTAATGATTAAATATAATGGTTAACTTTAAAAGTATATTTAATGACTAAGTCTAACTAAAATCAAATCTAATTTACTATAAAAATCTAATTTAATATAAATTATAATGGTTAGGTTTGGCTTAAATGATTGGCTAAAATTGGTTAAACCTAGCAAGTAGACTTTATGGTTGATTGGGTTATAGGAAGGTGATTTGAAATGTAAGTAGGTAACCATGCATGTGGTTGGGTAGGTGAGTTGGTCTTTTTATTAAGCCAATAGTTATTTTGATTACGCTTATTTATTTCACCCTTTTGTAATTAGCCCTATTGATTAAAACATAATCCTTTTGATTGAGGTGATTTTTTGGGGTTGAATTTGACTAGGTGGTTATTTGACATATGATTAAATTAGTCATCATAATCAATTTGATTAGTCAAAACATACTCATGCCATTTAGAAATTTGGCCTCCAATCAAAACATACATGTTATTCAATCAAAAACAATTTTTTAGTCAGTGTGTTTGGTTTGAAAAACCTAGAATTTTAGTAGTGGGTAATGTTAAGTTGTAGGCCTTTGATACATATTCTTTCCTACCAATTGAATTATAAGCATATGTTTTTAAAATCCATGGTAGATTTTTAATTTCTAAATTGTTAATTTCATTTATGTGCCCATCATCATTGCATGTTGTTATTCATATTATTTACTTAGGAGCAAAAATGTCATTGTGCCATATAGATTTTCACCCCATTCTAACTAAAGCCCCTACCCATTCTTTGTGGTAACATCTATTAATCATATTCCTTGATGTAGGGGCTACAATGGTATTTAACTTATTTATAAAACGAAGTGCCAATGGTCATTCCATACACATTTACAACTTGAATTGCTTTTATGGATCTGGGTTTGAAAGGTCATGTGGAGCAACTACATGATTGGACATGTTCAAACACTTTGGAATGATAATTAAATGCTAAGGTATTTTTAAAATATGTAAACAACCCATTGCCATTGAATACAATTATTAGTGGTCTACATCAATAGAAATTGATTTTACCAAAATGTCATGTTAATGGATTATGACACAAAACAAAACACCAAAATTATCAAGCCATGTTAATTAGAGCAATTAGTTGTCCACTGTTCAATATCAACCTTAACCTCTCGTTAGCATTAGAAGCCCTTCAATACCAGATCAAACAGTTGACAGACTTGTATATTTATGGTCACTTTTGGCAATCAAATCAAATCCACACAAGTGTTTTTTATATCTAAAAGATCATGCATCATGGCCTACATCCTTTAAGCCATGTTAATTACAAATTCAATAAACACAATTGTTGTAAGCCAATTAAACACAAACAACCGGCTTGACAACCAATAGTTTCTGCATCAAAAGAACTTGCACTTTAGTTTGTCCGCACAAACATGGGTATCTATGTTGCCACTAAGTCAAAAGTGTTCCTTTACTTTGTATGTTGGAAGAAGGAAAACATCCAGGTATAAGCATAATTCCCATGAACATATGGCTAAGAATTGTACATGTTACTTGTTCACTGCTTGGGTGAATAATTGGATAGTAGTGACCCCAGTACTAAAAAATTTGGTTTCAAATTGAAATTAATATATTCGATGTAGCTGTCCATCACCCACTCCAAAAGTAGATCTTTTGGGTGTCAATGGGTTGAGTGAAAATAATGGATTTGTTGTGCACCAACTCTAGTTGTAACAATTTTGTGTCAATAAATGTCTAGTTGTGAACTTGAAAGCCAAATTCACATATTGGTGTATCAATGAATTCTTCATTGTGCACCTTAGTTCCAAATAAAATGTCTGGTGTGACTTTGGATTGAACTTAAACATGTATGTCCAAGATTGAACCATTCAACACTTGAATGTTGTTCAAGTGATTATGATCATTCTTGCATGCTCCTGTAAAACCAAGTCTATAAGTAGGTGTAGATTTCACCAATTTCTTATCATCCCGATCCAATGTTGTTGGCAATTTTGGACTAAATTTTTTATCTTCATCTCTGAAGGCCAATGTGTTTATAGTTATTTCTTGTGATGGTGGTTTAGGCTTTGGGCAAGTAGGCGACTTTTGTTTAGTTGTTCGGCCATGAAGAGCAGGTCACATTGCCAACTCAAGTATGCTAAAAGATAGTATCGTTGGTGTTAGATGATTGGGGTCCGTAATCTTTGTACCCATACATGAAATCCCAACATCTTTATTGTTTGCTTGTTTAGGTTCACAAACAATTTGGCACACCTCATTGAATTCGGCATGTATTGCAATCAACTTGCGTTCAAGATCACTTATTTGAGTTTCTAAGCTAATGTAGTCTTGCATGTGCATTTGGATGTTTACATTGGGGATTGTAATAGCTTGTTGGTGTGGTTGGTGATATGGCTGTCAAGTCCACCCAAAAACAACCCAAATTAGATTTAGATCACCTACTGTTAGAACCATGACCCAAATAGAGCTAAAACAACAATATGGCATAACCTAACAAAGGGCATGCTTGAATAAACAAATCTACCTCAAGGTGACTTTTGATTTTGCTTTGTTGACCTCAAGTTGGATCCAAGGAATGGTCTCTACCTTCACAAGCTTGATCTCCACTTTAATTTCCAGCAAGATATATTGACATTTTAGCAAAATGACTTGCAAACATACATTCCAAGTTAATTAACATAATGGCCAAAAAATGTCCAAGACACAGATCCTACCAATGTGATGTAAAAGGCATTGTTAACCCAAGATTGATTGTTCACCTTCCCAAATAAACATAACACCAACATGCATGGCCATTGTCTTTGAGGTTGACAACAACACCCAACTACCAACATTCATTTTCAATATCCCAATTAACACATATGATGATGAACTCCCATAGAAACCCACACAAAAACTACATGCAACTTGTCTTTGGACGATTTTATTGCAATTGACATTATATGTGGTGTGCTGTAACATACTAGCATTACCACATTTTGGCGATTGCAAAATCACCCAAATACAACAAAAGAAAAAGATGTAAACAAGGAATACATTTTGTTTAGCAAAGTGTAGTTTCAAAACATTTTCATCTAGTGCCTTTGCAAAAACATGAACCACCACTAGAGCTCTTGTTTGATACCAATCATATTGCAGTGGTGCAGGACCCATAGTTCCAACCATGTTTGGCACCTACAAAATCAAGAAACTAGATTCATTGTGGTGAGACAAGCATGCCGCACATCATAATCTAACATACCTAAAATGTTTTTGGCCCATTTTGTAATCTCATAGGGAATCAATTAAGGTCATGGCAAATTGGATTTTTGACCATTGAACAATTGTTATAAATTTCCTTGTAGGTGAGTTGGGTTACCAATGATGTTCCCTTGTCTTCAACTTTTGCTTGCACTTCAAAATTTTGCAAACCTTCTTCCACTTTCATTTTTGTTGAGTGGGATTGGGAGTCCACATGTTGTTCCCCGACTCTTACTTTCAAACCTACTTCGGTATTATCCATCTTAGATCTCAAACTTCTTAATCTAGGAAGTAAAAGCTCTTGGAAATCTTTCAAGCTCCCGCAGTTCATGTAATTTGGTAGTTTGTTCATACTTGGAGCACTTCTAAAACATATTCAAAATTGATTATTTAGACATTCATAAATTGTGCCTTGTCACTTTAGATGTGCTCCATAGTGTGATTTGCATGCCCACTAATTGCAATTATCATAAAATGCATTTTATTTTGAAATCCATTAGTTGGAGAAATGTAAATTTAATTAAGACCCCCCTTTTGAGGAAATATGGTTTAGGCCTTTGAACTGTAGGCATCCTACTACTTATTAATCAACAACCATATACTAAACCCAATGGGTGCCTTCGGGTGTTGGGTGGCTATTTGATACCATGGATCCATAATTGTAATTTTCATATAGTTGGATATCACTTTTACTAATATCCAACTACTATAATGATCCTTGGAGGTCATGTTCATAAGATCCATGTCCCCAAATAAACAAAGCCTATTCGGATATGGATATCATGGTAGGGGTTTAGGGACTAGGGGTCTATCTATTTTTTTACTTACTCTCAATTATTATTCTTTTATTTGCCTACTTTTTAATATCCAACTTATAAAACATGTTTATTCAATCCACCAAATAACACATGGGTGAAATCTGACCTTGGGAATTCAAATCTAGCAATATGAAAATAAATTATCCCAACCACAATATTAAGAAAATGTTACTATAAAACATAAGGATTTGACATATTTTGGAAAAGGTGATATTTGCCTTGCACTAGTGCTGTCATGTGTACATTAACCCCCTATCCAAACAAAATGTCATCTATCCCCCATGGGCTCAACAGGAGTCTAAGATGCATAGTTTTGTCCCAGTACAACACATTTCCTTATTCCAAGTGGGGCCTAATAGGTGATCAAGAGAGTGATTTAATTCTCCCATCGCCAAGATGGATAAAAATGCACCATCCCTGCATGGCGAATAGGAAGAATGCTAATGCTCTGCTAGCCTTATCTAGAGTGTGAATAACATTCCTTTTCATTGTGCGATGGATTTCCCATGAGACAATAAAAAAGAAAGAAACACAATAGATCCATACATAATACACACCTATTTTGTCATAGCTTTGATGTTAACTGTTGTTTGTTGATGGGCATGCTTACAAAATGTATATCCCCCGCCCTCTCCCCTTCTTGATCCCATCCAAGGGCTAAGGGTCTTTGGGTACGTTTTTTTTGGGGAACATTAAGCCTATAATTGAAACTTGCACTTTTAAATAGGGGTATACTATATCCAAAACAGCCATCCATGAAGGCATGGTAACAATTTGAAGTCTAGCTTGGGCTAGGCACAAAAACATTCCTTTGGCTTGGACTCATAGGCCATTTCAAATACCATGTCAATGTCTAATGAAAAACCCAAATCACCATATTTGGACTCTAGGTTACTATTGTCACAACTTGGGCTCTTGAAAAGCATGGTAAAGCTATTATGTGAATAATAAACAATGAAACATTTATTTTGGTTTATATCTATTGCTTATGGTTTTGGGGGGGGGGGGGGTTGAGAGAGAGAGAGGGGCAAGGGAACGTTCAAAATGTTTTTGTAATAACAAAGGGTCATCAAATTTGTAAATATGTCCAGATTCTAGGACCTTAAACAAATGAGATGAGATTTATTTCATACGCTACCCTTTTTTTAAATGCCCTTTCAAACCCTAGCAACTTTTGATCCATCACACCTTGTGTATTAGCATATGTGTATACATATATACACAAATACATTTACACAACCAATTTAGGTTCAGACAAATGATGAAATTCCCAAAATATCAATACATGTATAATTTAAGTTTTGTACATTAAATTGTTGGTATGTAAACATCTAGACTCATAATGAAGTCACCTACACAATTTATTTATTTAGTTGTTTGATCAAGTCACGTTCTAATCCCATGATCGCATTAAGATTTGTAATTCCTCTGCTAACATAATTTCAAAGCCCAATTGAGTATTGATAAAAACTCTTTGTAAACTTTGCCAACCCATGTATTCTTTTGGATTTGTAGCTTCCCAACTACAACTTTCATTTTTGGCTTCCCCACTTTCATGGCATTTAGGTATCTAATTCATTGTTTGGATGGATGGGTCAATATCCAAGTTGTTTATTGTTTGTCTACACAGCAATTCAAGACTTTTTTGAAAGATATTCTTAATTATGTTATTATCTTGTGCATTGACTTTTTTGAGATTATGTGAGAATGAAGTCCAAGACATGCCTTGGTACAATTTTCAGATAAGCATTCTGGTCCATATCACCTATAGAACGAACCCTGATGTTGATCCAGAAAATCCTCAAAATTTGAAGGAAGTTCATTACTACATAAGAAGACAACAAGATGCACAATAATTTTTTTGTGCAGCATGTATTAATCTTGCATTGGGACTACTTGAAGAGCATGGGTGTTATCCAAGACTACATGTGGTTTGGTCAGATGGATGTTCAACACAATTCAAGTGTGCACGTGCTTGGTACTTTGTCACTCAATATGCATGGCTTAGTATTTGCAAGGAAAGGTTAGAAGGAGTCCAAATGTGCTGGAATTACTTTGCCTCTGATCATGGCAAAGGCAGGGTTGATGGTGAAGGTAAGCTATTAAAACGTGAAATCCATAAAGACCAAATCAAAGCACAAGCTATCAAGCTACAAAATGCACATGATGTTGTTACCTTTTGTCGATAACGAGTAAGTAAGGCCCTTTGAACCATGGTGCTTTCCAATCATTCTTATGTTATCTTGATTGTCCTTTTAAAGTGGTTTTAAGTCATTTTTCTAGCAATTGAAGTCAAACAATAAACAATAGCAACAAACAATCCAACAAATAAGTCTTTTGTAAGTTAATGAGTTATTTCTTTCCAGCAATTGAGTCCATTTTTTTTAGAGGAGTCATTTTTTTCTAGCAAATCAATCCTTTTCCTAGAAAATAAGTCATTTGTTTCTAGTAAGTACCACTAGGCAGTTTGATGGGGCCCAGGTGTAGGTAAAGCAAGGGAGGGCAGAGCCACAACATCACCATGAGCCAGGTGAGGTGGATTGTGCAGGGCAGGAGAGCATTGGGACTTCAGGCCAGAGTCGCAATTAGGCATTTGGATCATGTGTGAATACCAATGATCACATACCTGCAAGTTCACCTCCAAAAAAACATCCCAATCAGTGGTCAATGACTCTGATGGTGAACGCCTCATGATGATTGATCAAGATGGTTTGCTTTTAATACAAGTTCTATTTGCAGGGTGCAATCCCAGTTTTAATGTTTTATGAGCACCTTCTCAAGCTTTACAAGTCATCTTTGCAATGCAAATCCAAAGGAGCAGCCAAAGAAGAGCAGTACAGAAATTACGTTTTTTCCAAATTGTAAAACAAGTTTATTTTCATCTTTCTTCACTTTGACCCCCTGCTACTTGATCAGCCCTAATTTCTCATTTTTTTGGGTTCACATTGAGCGATTTAAACTCCTGTGAAATCATCATCTTAAGCTCTACAAATCATCTTCTAACTTTGAAGGCAACAAAATAATATTCAAGGACTTTTTGAGGGGTTCGAAAATACGCTCATCTTCTAACTCTGAAGGCGGCAAAATAATTTTAAGGACTTTTTGAGGGGTTAGAAAATAGGCTATGAGCTGTTCTGTTTTTTGGTACAAGCAAACCCCCCTACTTGGGGGAGCCATAAATTTCTTGCCTCTGGTTCACTTTTACCAATTTTCAGTGCGATAGATGCACAAAGAGAGGCCTCCATCTACTCTTTGGACACCATAAGCAATGGGCCCTCCTGCAAAAATGACGAAACTTTACAGTAAGTGTACTATGACTGGCCAGTCTACCCTAACTAAACTTGGATGTGAGAAATATTTCTTGCAGGGTCACATACTGAGCACCTTTAGGGATGATCCAAGTACCTGTTATGTAAGCGTGGTGTGCTTGTGCAGTCGTCAATGGCTATGCGTTGAAGGCAGCGGAGCGGTCTGCAACTGGCACATGTATGTCATGCCTCGTGGGCTGACACGAGCTGGACTTACTTCCCTTGCTTCCTGTCAATTGCACACGTAAAAGACCGGCGCATGCATGAGGGGACTCAGAGTCGACGACGACGTTGCAGCATTTCAGCAAACCAGCAACAAGATGTATCGGCAGCCAGATCTGCAGTCGCGACCGTTTTCTGTCAATAGAAAGTTTAAGCTTCACTACCTAATTTGCTTACAAAGTCTGCGCATGCAATCATCTTGTGAGTAGGGGAATTTATGTATTTTTGGTTTCAATTTTGTCAATTAGATAGATGGACTGGCGATCACTTGTACAATTAGTGCTGGGTTTTTTCAGTCGCCACGTTGCGAAAATTCGGAAAAAAACCAAAAAAAACACTGCTAATGAGCTGCATGAGTCAGCAGTCAGGAGTCAGAATGGCTCAGTGCAGTGCAGAGGATCGAAGACTATATGTGCCATCAGGAAGTCTCCCTCTGCTACTTGTGTGTATGAGGTTTGATCTCGGCTGTGTATACTTGATCTCGAGAAGTCCTCTCGGTTTGTGTTCTTCTTGTGGATTTAAACTTCATTCGCGTGATGCAATTTTGTTGTCGAGGTGAAGGAGAAGGAAACGGACCGGAGACTAGGAGTTCCTGATAGATCTAATCTTTTGAGGTTTGGAATCTGAGCTGCAGTGCTCGTGCGGGGGTTTGAACTTTGCAAGCTCTCTAGAAGCAGATCATAGCAATACTTACAACAGCGTTGGACTTGGTACTGCCACCTACAAAGTTAACAGCCCACAAGCCTCCAGCGCACGGTTATAGGTCCCTATAAAATAGTCAAGGTTCTGGACACTAGGATGAGATCCAAGTAATGAAGGCTCAATTTTTTGTGTTTTGAAGCTTGAGAAGTTGAGCTACCAAAATTCCCATGCCCAAAAAAATAAATTCTCAATGTACATCAGGATGCAATCAATACATATTTGCTTTAAATTGTGTGTCCTCCAAGGTTTAGGGTTTTAGGAGGGGGTTTTAGGGAAATCTTTAACACTTGGAGGAGGGGAGGAATGGGAAGGCAATATAGGCTATCTATATAGATACCTTGGGGGTTTAAGTGTTTCTTTTTCCCCTCCTTTTTTCTCCTTCTTGAAAAAACCTACCCATTGCTTCACAATACCCACATAGGGTGGAGTTCACTTTTGTGTGCAATTCTTGTGAAAACACAAGCAAGGGACAATCCATTTTGTGTTTTGTGATTTTGAATATGATCACGACATGTGTATACCATCTTCTTCTTCTTCTTCTTCTTCTTCTTGAAATCTCATTTTGGTACCATAGTATGTTTCATAACCTTTTTGCCTTTTGAATCTTGCTTCTTGCATTTGTGGTTTTATTTTAGCCTTTTTGCAAAAAATGCATCATGCAAAAATTGATGTTTTCGTCCATGATTCCAGAATTGAGGTTTTGTAGGCTAACATCAAATGTCAGTGCATCATGAAAAATCATACTCTTTGGTGGTGGGTGTTTTCTTGCAGTTGGAATTCTATTACCTGACTGAATTGGCAGTGGCCTAGAAGGCACAAAAGCAATAGGCATGGGCATGATTATTGACTTGCTTGAGGTAAAAAATGTCCCTTTCTGTGATAGTCTTTCTTTGTTTTAGTGGGTTTATGGAACTTCGAGAATTTTGCAGATACAGTTTTTGTCAGTTTAGTATGGTGTGCATTGTTCAGGGTTTAGGGTTTAAGGTCTGAAGGGGCTAAGGTGCTTGCTTTTCACTTGCAAGCATCTTAGCCCCTTTAAACCTTAAACTCTAAACCCTTTCGGGGGTTAAGTCCAAAATCGACTTTTGATTTGCTTTGCTTCTGTCAAAATTTGGAGGACTACCTTTGTTTCGGGTTCAATCTCAGCGGGGTTGTAAGCAAATTGTTGGTTGGATGTGGTGTGTGTAGGCGGGAGGTTTGTTCGCCCTGGCAGCACCAAATGGAGCTTTCTATTATGCACAGAAAGTTGACACTGAACCACTTGTGTGGGATTTTGTTACAAATGGTGAAGCTTCCACTGCTGATGGGCATACTTGGTAAGAAGATCCACTGGCAAATAGTTTGACAGCTGCATCAAGATTGAAATAAAAATTCTAGATCCACCATTGCAGCTAGTCACACCCATTTTCTGGATCCACCATTGCAGCAGTTTTCCCTGTTTGATGTTTTATAGTGGAAGCAATAAAGGCTAGGGTGTACTCAAAATGGTGCTTTTGTCATGGAAAATTTTCTGTTGCATCAGGAACGCAGCTGAAGCAGTTGTGGTGCTGCTCAAAAGCAATGATCAGAAGTTCATTGGCTTCCGATCACATGTTGCTGAAGGAAAGGTAGGTATCAACTACAAATTTGGGTGTTTTGCAATAGACTTACTTCTACTGGTTTTCTGGGATAGCTGTTTGGAATGATGATGATCACCAGTGTGTTTTGCAACTTGATGGATTGGCTTTTGTGCAGGGGAGTTTTAAGTTTTTCAAAGAAAAATGTGAAAGTAGTTGTTTCTCATTTGGCCTTGCATCTATGGATAGACACTGCATTCCTTGTCTTTCAGGCTATAGTACATTACATGCTCAGTTTTAGTCCCCATTGTTTGTCTGGAGTACATGACCAAATCCATTATGGATTTGCAACAGAACTTACAGGCAACCGAGGATAAAGACCTTATCCTTCGATTCAGCAACCAGAACTTTGATTCGGTACTTTTGAGCTTCTGTGCATCACTTTCATAACATATGTATGTGTGTGTGAATGCATGTGTGTGGGCCACTGCCTCTGATTGCTAATAAAAATGTATTGCAATGGCTATGATGGTGGCGATGATGAAATCTTGCACTAAGAGTGACAGTTGCTGCTGTTGGGGGCATGGAAGTTTACTGATGTCTTAAAGTTGACTTTTAGTGGGAGCAATGGGCTGTTTACGGGGAGTTGCTCAACAACTGTGTACTGGTGAACAGAGAGTATGGTTCATAAAACCACCCATCTTTGTTTGTGTTCTCACAGAAGTTGTTCACAGTTTTCATATACTTGCTTTCAGAACTTCCTCAAGATTCCAGCTTTGGGGGCGGGGGTCAAACATAATATTCCTGATTCTACTCTCAGATTGCTGACCAGCATAGTATTGATTCCAGCTGGGGGAACATAATTTTCATTCCTGATTCACATCTGGATTCCTGACCAGTAATATTAATTGTTGTTGTAAATTCAGGTTCCCTGACAAAGGATTCCATGTGGCGTTTCACAAAGTGTTGCCAGTATCGGAGTCCTCATTAGAGGCAATGAAGGCTCAACTGGTTAGGGCTCAAGCTGAGGCTGCAGCTTCAAAGTCCAAGCATGAAGAGAGTGACAAGCGTATCACTGAATTGGAAGCGCAGATTGTGAATGGAAATTCCAGTGAGGTGAGGCCGCCCCTTTGGGAGGAGGTCCATGGGAAGTGGTGAAGTCTTTTTTTGTATTATACTATGTTACTATGTGCTTTGTAAACTAAAGATGCTTGGTAAGGCTTGTTTTGAGTGGACACGACATAGTTCACATGCTATGTTTTCCATGTACACATGACCAGTACAGAACATGGGTGGTAAGGCTTATGTCTTGTGGGAAACTATTGGGTTTAGGGTTTAGGGCTACATAGCAAGGATGAATAAGATTATATGTATACCAGAGTTGGGTAATGGGCAAGTAGAGTTACTAGTGGTTCCTTCCTTTCTGTTGTCTTCTAACTGCATACACATTTGCTTGTATATGTTCAGCAAGTGAAAGCCCTTGAAGGTCGGATTGAAGAGCTAGAAGCTGAGCTGAAGAAATCAAAGGAGCTGGTTGCTTTCTGTCCAGTGGCAGCATTGGTGAGTCCTCCACACAACAGTTCTGCTGAGAGCCTTGCAGCAAATGTGGACGAGGACTACAACATACGTGTCGGGAAGGAACAACAGAAGAAGACAATGACCCATCTTTGGAGTGAGTTGAACAAAACAGAGAAAGAGCTGGAGGAAGCAAAAGCCACAGCTGCTAATTTGGGAGAGATGCTGACAGCTGCAGTGGAGAAGGCAACAGATTTAGAGAAAAAGGTATGCATGTACTGACACACTCCTGGCTTTGTGATTGATTTTCCAGAACACCCACCATTCATGTATTGTTGATTCATGAAAAACAACAGCTGGAGATAAAGGTTTTCTTTTTTAATTCCTCTTTTTACCCCTTCTTGCGATGTCAGTCTGAAAGTCAATATTGCATTGATGGATGCCAGTGATAAAGTTGTTTTAGCTTCATTATTTGTAGGAGACACAAAATCTTTTGACACAGGTGCAACAGACGACAAGTCTCATGGAACAAAACACAAGCTTGACCAGCCAAATGGCAGTCCTTCAAGAGAACCAGTCAAAGCTGGAAGCAGATGTAAATGCATTGAAGAGGAAGTCATTTCGTGAAATAACCCTCGAAGGAGAACTACAGGGTTTGAGAGCACAAGCATTGGAATTTACTCTTCTTAGGTCACAGCTGAGTGTGTCGGAAAAATTATTGCATGAAGCAGAAGCAAGACAACATCAGCAGGTCTGCTCTTTCTCTATTTTGTGTGTGTACGACTGTTTGTTCTTCTGACAGAACCAGTTAACAATTAAAACTGCATTGCACTTTCCATAGCCAAGTGCCCGATTTTTCCTTTCTTTGTTGCAGAACAGCTTGGTGCAGGAGCAGCAACGATTGACTGCTGCCCAACAAGAGATTTTAGCACTCAATGACAACCTCATCAATCACTCCTCCTATGTATGGACAGATCTGGATTTGATCCATCTCACTTTCTCGGTTATTCTCTCTTTTTCCTACCTTCTTTAGCTGCATGAACTTCTATTCCTGTTAACACACAATAGTGCTGTAGTTCTTCTGCAGAAATGCTTAAGAGGAACCAGTTGATATTGACATTCTATTCTTGTACCAGAAGAAAGGGGGAGGGTTGGGTGGTGACTGTTCTTTACTGAAAGGGCATAGAGCTGAACTGTGGGTGCAGAAGCAAATTAGTCAACTGCAGGGGATCATAACATCATTGGAAGACAAACTAAATACCACAGAAACAGAAAAATTGAAGCTCGAGAATGATTACAAGGAATTATTGTGCAACACGGCAGAGGTGAAGGAGAATGGAGGAACTTCCGAAACAGTGAGTGAATAAAAAAATTGAAACTTGCTCAATGTACTTTCTCATTCATATGCTTACTCCTGGCAGCATTGCTTGCTGCAGTGTGATATATTGTTTCACTGATGATGAGGATGATGGTGCTTGAAATTGTTGCCACCCACAGGCATTTGGTACCATCCTCAAACGTCAACCAACCCAAAGCAAACTCAACTCAAGAGGGTGTCAAGAGCATAGTAGCACAGACTGGATAAACTCGGAAGAGGAAGCGTCTGAGGTTGGTGGCTGTCCTTGTTGCAAATGCACTGGCTCTCCTTATATCTAATTTTAGGATTGCCGGTAGAACTGGCACTTCTATCATGGACACATGAGAACATCACACTGAAACACACCTACACCTTGTATGTCAGTCATGTTCACAGGTCACCACCGACAACTCTTGAAACTATTTTTGTGCACAAAATCTTTCTTTCATGTTGGAGGAAGGGATCAACATTTTTGGAACTGGAACTGCATCCTCTTTCCTCATCTATCTAAGGAGCATCTCTTTTGGGTACTGCAATTGCTTTGCCTTAAAGAAAAACTGTTGACACCAATTTTCAAGCAGATGTCTGTCTGTGCTCTATTACATTGAACCTCTTTCTGACCATGAAGGCAGTTGTTGTTAGTACTGAGTGGTGGTCTGGTCCATATAGGCCTACACATGGTATGGACAGTCTTATCAACCAGTATTGTTGAGGAACTTAGTTTGCCAGTTCCAGTTATCAAAAGCCACATTAAAACTAGGTATAATTTTTGGAAATGGTTCTAAATCAGAACCAAAACTGTTCTAATTTTGTTTTAGTACCAGAACTGAAAATTCTGAAAAAGTCAAGAACCGCCCAAAACTACTATCACAATTGACTATATGTACCCTATCAAGATGGATTAACCCAAGGAAATGACAGTCTGGTATCAGTTTGATACCAGTTTAAATACCAACTATGTACCATCTTGTACCCGCAAAAAATTGATTTTGGACCCAATGCAGCCTAAGACTGAAAGCCTTGAACCATAAAAACAAATTGGCATGCTGTGAAGTGGATGCCAGTTATACTGGTCGCACTGCCAACGGTAAAATCAGCGTATCAGATTTTCAACTGAACTTCAATATCAGGTACATATGCCTCCTTCATACCAGCCAAAAATCAGTCTTGGACTAAAACTGGTGTAGCATTAACTTTTGTATCATCGAGATTTCATGGGATGATGGAAAAATTGCCAGTCATGTCACTTTGTCACACAAAAAACACCATGCAAGAAAGGCACCAATACATTCAAATTGGGTGGCAAGGTAGAAATTAGTCAATTGGGTAAATTGGAATGGGACGTTGCAGTTCTCTCTAGAATGTGAGATTGGGATCTGTGCAGACTTTGAGGAAAAAGGGAGAACTGTAAGGTGTAGCACAGAAGAAAGAACAAAGAAATTGCTGCTCTTTTCTTAATACTATATGATTGTCATCTCAGCAGCCATGTGCTGCACATCCAACACTCGAGAGGGGGTTTGGGAACTGCCATGACATGCATGGCATGATGGATATACAAATAGATATCCCATTCCCCTTGTTGAAGAACTAAGAAGTAGAGTGACTTGGAGTGGGTGCAAGCCACACCTGCTGCTTACTGAAGAAGATAGGCTCGTGAGCCAACATTGGAAGAAGCTTCTTGACATTGTGATGGGCGATGGTCAGTGCCATCCATCACAACTGAGAAGACGGCGACAAAGATCCAGTGGAATCCATAATCGCTGCATCCCAGGCTGACATTGGTGCTGGAGACAACAGGCACAGCAACACTGTCCCACAATTAGAGAATGGTTCTCAATTAGGGTTTTCTAAACCCAGAATTGGCAGTTGCATTCTATGGGTTGGTGGCCACAGACCAGCAAAATGCAAAAGATATAATTTGACAGAAACATTTACCTAGCAGGTCGTCATATGTCCCAACAAACCCCGCAGAGTCCAATATCAGTGGTGGTGATGATGGCTGCAGACCTGGACCAAGTAGCTTCACGTCCTGACATGTCTCTGGTCTTCCAATCCTCTGCCTCTCACTCACCATGGTGCCTATAAACTGCTGGGAGGAGTTCTTGCTTTCGGCCAAACTGCTACCTTTCCTCTGCTGCTGCAAGCCTGCTTTAAAATCTGCCACATAACCACTTCTAATGTGTTCGCTATTTTTCTTTGGAGTTGGTGATCGCTCTTCCCCGCCAATGCCTGCCATTGCCACAAACACTGATTCTCTGGTACAGTCTGAGTGGCTCACAGTGGTCACAGGTGTGAAATAGTGCTCCGAACCCACAGCTGTAGATCGCTCCAGAAGTGGATGAGCTATGGGAGTCAGTACAGGCTTAGAGAGTGCAGCTTCCCGGATGGCCTGTCTCAGTGACAACAGTTCATCATCCACCATATCTGTAGAGGTGACACCAAAGTTTGCTCATGAGAGCAGATCAATAATGTGAACACATTATGCAGCAGAGCAGTAAGTTCCCATGAAAAGTACCACTAGATACAGACAGCATCATGATGCTTAACAGTAATTCTGTGTGTGTGAGAGAGAGAGAGAAATACTGAATATGACCGTCAATACCTGAGGCTTCTTCACTTTCGGAATTCCCAGAGACAGTACTACCACCAAAGCTGTCCTGTTCCCTCTTATTATTATTTTTTGAAAGAACCTATTTTTTGAAAGAACCTTCAGGTAAGGTTTTGAGTTTTTCTTTTTTTGAATCTAGAACCTTTGGTTAAGGTCAATGTTTTTTTTTTGAAAATATGGGGGTTCTCGGGTATTAGGGTTTAAGGATTAGATTGTCAGAAAAAAAAGGTTATTGCAATTACAAAGCAAATACTTGAAAAAATGATTTTTAAAAATTTGAAAATGTTATGAAACTACATCTAACTTGCAACAATTATGTACTTAATGCTTATTCACTACTCACATCCGCAACAATCTATTTCCTCAAATTTGAGCTTTTGGGCATTTGACATTGAATAAACCATGACAAAAACCTTCAATCTGGTAGAACAAACATATGACTTGAACCTTACAAATTACATAAGTTTTCAATGCACATGAAAAATGATAACAAAATGGATTAACAAATTTCCGGTCATAGAAGATCAACAATTGGCTTTCATTTCCAAGGACAAATCCTTCCTTAGAATTGGGCTTTTGGGCATTTGACATTGGATAGACCATCAAACATACCTTCAATTTGGTTGAATGTTACAAATGACACAAGTCCTCAATGCACATGAGAATTGATAATAAAATGGATTGGAGAGGCTTTCAATCTCAGAAAATCAACAATTGACCTTAAAATCCAAGAACAAATTCAACCACATATGAAAACACATGACTTGCAAAATATAACAAAATTGACCTCATAAAACAATGCACATGCCCAAAAGCACTTACAAAAAGACAATAGCATAGTAATGATAAAATTCACAAAAGGTTTCAAGTTTTAGCTAGACACATGTCACTCCAAAACATAACTAATGTAAAAGACCACACAACTTCCAACCCTAATTAATGAACCCACATTGAAAACCATTAAGCCATTTTTGGGTTCAGCCCATTTCATCAAAGAAATTCAATAACAAATGTCAAGCAAGGAAATATCTATGCTACATAATCCCTTTCCAAAAGTTTGGCCATGGCATAGGCTTCAAAGGTCCATCACACCCAAACACAAGCGTCACTAAGCTAGTTCTTGATGATGACAATGAGTTGATTTAAATTCTCAATCCTAAGCCTAAATTGCTTCAAGTTAATAATGACACCTACAACATTAAAATCCATTATATTTCAATATGTGATATCCACAATGCCAAGTATTTGACAAGTGAAGAAAGACATGGAAAAATTGCACAACATGTTTTACCCACCAAAATATAGGGTTTTCAATTTTAATTGGTCACACAGCCAACTATTGATATAATTGTAACTCATTCTTCAAGGGGGATCTGATTGCATCATTATTAATGGAGACATATTATAATTTAGGATGAACACTAGTCATGTAGACCAAGTGTTTTATTAATGTAAAAATCGATTCACTCCATCTAAAGCAACCCAAGCCATGAATTATAGACCTTTCAAGTGAAAGCACACTAAAGGTGAGCCACTTTTCATGGTACATAATAAGTCAAATTTTTGATGATATCCTTTGGTTATCCTAACATTGACAACATTTTAGAATGCAAAATTCACTTCAAGGAAAAATTAATCTTGATCATATAGTTAATTGAAGAGGATTAGATACATATAATGTACATAAAATATATAATTTATAGTTTGTTTATGGAAGTTGGGCCATATCTTTGTGGTTCATGAAACATTATTAAACATTAAAAAAGAAAACTAAAAAAATAATGCAATGCCCATCTATTAAATGTTTTTTCTCTTTCACATGGTAGTGGTTTTTTCTTTAAAAGAAAATTATTATGCATTTATTGCTCAAAAATGCAAAACAAAAACACATTTTTTGAATGAAACTTCATCCAAAAAAATTTAATATTTAAAATGGTCAAAGATTTTTGTGATATATATCAATATCATACAACATAAAAAAAATTCACCCAAGAATTCCATGCACAACCTTAGTTTTGAACTATATATGCAATGTTTTCGAATTTTGAGACAAATAATATTTTGTCAAAAATATATGTTATAGGTTCAAGCTTTTTTTTTGTTGGATTTTGAAGAAAAAAATGATTATATTCATTTAATTTTCTATTAAATATTCTTTAAAACAAGCAAAAATAATCCAAGATGCAATGTCCATAAATTACCAAAAGAATTAATTGGAGAAATATTATACTTGTGATTACAATTTTGGGGGGACTTAGCGTGCTTTTATTCTTTGGTGCAAATTTAGGCCATTTCGAATCAATATGACCTCGAGCTTTTGAATGAACCATGTGATAAACAAATCCATCCGACTGTTTTTTTGTCATGGCGCCACCACATTAATTTTGAAATGTTAGGACATGTTAACATTTATTTCAACTTAAATTATTGAGAAATGCTTCAACGCTTTCTTCGGCACATTGATATGTCCCAAAACATAACATGACCTGCCACAAACCAAACATTGTTTTTTTATATTATGTTTGAGTGGTAATATCACGCACACCCATTTTCACATGCATGGATTCGTTTATATCAATGTCCAGCTAGGTGATGTATCAAGGTATTTCCTTCATAATGTGATTTAAGCAAGTTGTTAAGTTTTGGAAAAACTAAATTGCGTAACAAATGAAATAATTCATCAATAAATCCATTTGTGTTTTGCAAGTGTTTAATAACATCAACATATATATCAACCTATTAAGTTAGAACCTTCATATAAATAAACCTATCATGATGCCATCAACTTTTTAAAAATGTGGATTGTCTACTGGGTTTGGTACATCTTCATTTGTGTCACAATGCAAGCCCCTTCAACCATGTTCCATCTCATCAAAAAAACTAAATAAATATTACCAATTGACATTTATGGATTTTTGTAAAGATTTGTCCATGGCTACCCCATATGCTTGCCATGCATCATTAATAACACCTATCATTTGAATCCCCAAGTCCACTTCATCATTAATGGGCACACCACTATTAAGATTAAGGCTGGTGCATTCATAGGCTTATTGCAAGATATTCTAAACCATTTCACCACTTTTCATTTGAACTTTCAAATGATGCATCCTAAAATAATCATTACAACAAATCTACATTTCATTGATTGGAAAATTTAGTAAAAAAAGACACAAAAATGACAACCATCAAAAAGACCATCTAGTCTTTTTGGACAAATTGTTTTTAACATTGTCCAATGCAATCAAGTAAGTCTTTTTACCAAGCCTAGGGTGGCACTTTTGACTAGTCAATATATCAAATTCCCCATTTAACTACTAATACAACCAATCAAAATGACAAGAATGTTATTTGGTGAGCATGTGAGCATGAACTTGAGCTAGGAGGAATATTCCATATTTAATGTCCAAGGGAATATTCTTTGACATGCTCACATGATGTGGATTGAATATTTTCTAACGTGTCCCAAGATATCACCACATCAATGAAATATTCAAATATTCCCTAGTAGATGCAAATAAACCATGTTGTAGGTTACATGTGAAGTCTTCAAACTACTTGCATTATTGAAGAAAAAATTGTTTGTCTTAAAGTATGTTTGAATGATGAAGAAACAATAGAAAAATATATATATTCATCCTTATAGCACAAACCTTTCAAAAAATCAAACAATTACACTTCAATGAAATTATTGTGAAGACATACTTTAGTAATTAGCTAAGAAATAAATCTAAATGACATATAGATTTCATTTGTAAAGCTTGACACATGTCATGACATGTAGGATCTTGTTTTGAATAGAATGTGACATGAGTAAAATCAAAAAATATAATGGTCAAGAGTTATTATGATAAAATTCATCACAACTCCAAGTAATAATCTTTTTTGACACATATTATATGTGAGGAAATTATTTAGATTAACAATAAGATTATGTAGTTTAGGGGGTTTAAGGGACGGCCATAGTGATCTAGGAGTCCCATGTGGAAAGGTTTTCGCTCAAGATATCAAAGGTACGCCGAGGATAACAAGCTGATAACTCCCAAAAGTTCTTATTGACAGAGTCATTTGGCACCTCGATGTTGACTCTCGCATCCTAAGGTTGAAGAAGGTCCCAAGGGTTCGGCTGTTCGTCAATGAAAGTGGTACGTGAGTTGGGTTTATAACATCATGAGACAGTTTGGTTCCTATCTACCGTTGGTGTTTAAAAGAGAACTACGAGAAGCCAACCCTAGTACGAGAGGACTGGGTTGGGTCAACCTATGGTGTACCAGTTGTTATCCCAATAGCACTGCTGGGTAGCCATGTTGGTATAGAAAGTGGGAAATCTTTCTCCATACAAGTTTTCATAAAAGGTGAAAAACCATCACTTTAATAGGTGAGGGGTGTAAACATTGTGAAATGTAAACAAGGTCTATAATTCTTGTTTAGCTTATTCATACTAATTGTCTATTTTTCATTTTTTATGTGCGAAACGCAAAAATGTAAGATTAATACTTATTTTCGTAAGGAGGGGAGGGGGGGGGGTTTAGACTCGTTTTACACCCGGGGCGGGGACAAGGAGATTAAGGTTGTTTAAAAATAACATTTTAACCAAAAATTGTTGCAATCTGGTTTAGGGAAAGTAAGAAAAAAATTTATTATATGCAACATATAATATTGTTATAAAAAACGGCTCTCTACATTTTTTGTGGATTCTGTAGTAAAGTACCCCAAAATGTAGTAAGCTACTATATCTTTTGGCTACCTCTTATTACCTTTCAATTTACCAAATGAATAGTTACAACTGTGTTATTTCTTTTTGGACCCTTTTGAATTTATCATTGGATTTTGGGGGTGTTCCAAAAATAACTATTTTAATATTAAAAATTACGCAATCCATAATGAAATTATACCATTTTCAAAACATGAATAAAATCAAAAAATATAATGGTCAAGAGTTATTATGATAAAATTCATCACAATTTCCAGTAACAAATTTTTTTGACACATATTATATGTGAAAAATTTATTTAGATTGACAATAAGATTTTGTAGCTTAGGGGGTTTAAGGGACCCTGTAGTGGAGGTGATTTATGACCACTATATAATACCATTCAAGAAACATGGATATTTTTCACTAGATGAAATATCATAAACAAATCAAATTGTTACATGAACTTGCTAGAAGTGACATTATCCAAACATTGGTTATCCATAACAACCACTAGGTTTTGACATTCAATAAAGCTATCATAATGTTGTGGAAAAAATAAAAATAAAAATTATTTGAATTGATTTGGTTCAACATTCACTAGGGTTTTGAAGTTTTGGAATAAATAAGGTGGTAATGAATTTGATATTTTTTGAACAATATGTCAATATTGGAGTTGAGTTTAAATCAAACTATTAATTATTGGAATTATTAAAATGACATTATAACACTTATAGCAATTGTGAAAGGTGGAAGTCTATAATTAACCAACGCGGCTTGTAATATTTGTCACCATTATAATTCGATTATTGCAAGCCTCCAATGCAATAATTTGAATATCTTATTACAAGTCATTTTGTTCATTTCCAAAGATGTCTAGAAGGGAATGCATCACAATCTTGTCAAACTCTTGTAGACTGGGATTTATACTGCTTGTGTAATAAAAAAGGTTGTTGAAGGTAAATGTAAAGTTGAAAGTACAAATGGGATATTAGGCCACAAGAAATGGGCTACAAGACTATAAGATTTATGGGAAAATTATATAGATTTTTATTCCATACTTTTTGAACAACTTGTGACAACCTTTTTAAAATAATTTGCGGTCAACGTAGTCAATCAACCAAAAACACATAATTTAGTTTCACAAATAGTGTGACTATCTATTGGGATTGCATAATGAGAAAAGAAAAGCCCTCAACGACACGATCTGAAAAAAGTGGTTGGAAAATAATTTGGACCCAAAAAATGATGCACATGAAACATTTGTGCTTGTATACAATAAAAATATAAGTGCATTGGTGCAAGACCTAACAACATGTAGCAAGGTGGACAAGCAAAACATGCCACCATATGTAGAATGGTCTTTTAAGAATATCAATGACACACATGAAATGACACTGCCATCTCCGCAAATGCCTTATAACGTAATGTTGATGATGAAGAGAAGACATGAATGTTGATGAAAAAACAAGGATCTTGTAACAAGTTCAACAACGAGATGCCACCAAGGGTGGAAAGTAACTCATTTCAACACATTGCAAAAGAAATTGATATCAATAAAATATCAATAAAATAAAGATTTCAATTTTTTTCCCATAATTTTGAAAGGATTTAATTGGTGGGACTATATAGTAAAGATTTTTGTATTGGACATTAATGCACTATTTAATGTACATGTCATTGAATATTCTAACAATTCCATACTATATTGAAATTAAACCCATAATCTAGGATTATAAGTCAACATGAACATTATTATAATAACCAAATGTTTTTGGGGCATCTAAAATAGTCATATTTGGTATTTATTATTTGCTCCAAAGGTTTGGCGATCTTGGTTGTGTATTGAAGTTATATGTAATGATATAACAATTAAATATGTGGTAAAGTTGGAAGGTTAAAGTGATGGAAAATGAAGATTGAAAATATTAAAAAGGTTTCACTTGCTAAATGTTCACTGCAAATGGGTTGTGTGGAAGACTTTGGTTTTTTGGTAGGCCAACAAAATAGAAGGATTTCATGGTATATAATTGACTATAATATATATAGTATACTTATGCATTATGTTTATACAATTCATTGTTTCATCATCTTTCAAGAGATAAAGACATGTACATTATACAATGTAGCTTGCAAGGAGGAATGAGAACTTATTCAAGAAAAACATTTCTGCAATTTTCAATAGATCAATAATCTTATATGAAGGGCCAAAAAATGATTTCCAAAGCTGGTGGCTAGATTTGATCGTGTAAAGTTGTGTCTATAGCTACAAGGTGTGAGATGATAATCAATGACATTGTTATTCACATTTATCATTGCAAATTTCACGTAATGAATCAAGTTTGAAATTTTAAAACCATAATTTAACGTGTTTGAATTTTTCAACAATTTATGTTTTCCAAAAAATAAAAAATAAAAAATTGAACATTTTATAAAATATTTTGGTTTTATTGAATAGATATTTGAATCAGTTACAAGATCACGTTTCTATTTACCTCATTTGAGAAAAAATTGAAATAATGTTTTTTGTCAATTTTGAAATTTCCTAATAGTTTCATAGTCAACAACATGAAACAAAATGTTACAGATGTTTTATTATCAAAAGGTTGCATAGCTTGGTGGCAAAGGCATTAAGATGCCTCCTTGAGATCTTGGGTTCAAATTTGGGCAAATCATGTATATGAATTTGGTATACTTGGTGATCTATATTCTACATGTACATTGTAAACCTATGGTCATAGGTTTGCCACTTTAGGGTTCATCTTTCGAAAACCTTCAAAGGAGGAGTTTATCACCCCCCTCATGCTTTTAAGGTCTCCCTTATGCATCAATTGGAAAGAAAATATGTCTATCGCCATTTTTTATGTGGGGTTATAGTGAAACAAATGTCATTTATTATGGTTAACATGTTGCACCCCTCTATAATAAACAAAAAGATAAATTTTATAACAAATGAAATTTGTGTTTTATATTATATTGAACCTCCGCATATGGTTTTATATTGTACCTACCTACCTACCTTTTGACCACATAACAAAACATTAATACATGGCAACATATGAATGTTGCCACATGTCAAGTAAATGGTTAATCAAAAGTGGCTACCGTTTTAACAAAGATGCTAACTTGTGAATCTAGGGGAACTGTGAGCCTAAAGGAGTCTTTATATATATATATATTTGCCACGTATATAGAATATTAAATTATAAATACCTTGCCATGTAAATAGAATATTTGATGATTTGGATGAATATTTTGAACATGGATGAAAAAGGGGAAGTGTTAGAACCATTCCAAACATTAGATGGATGAAATTTGTATTGTAATCATTAATTTTGCAATGCACATTCATCAAAGTATTTGACCAAGAAAATTTAATAGCAAAGTTAAATGAAATAATTTTAATGCTTGAGATACGTGTTCAAGTGCTATAAATTATCCATCTCCATAAAGAACAACCAATTATCTATTTTGGAATATGTTGGGAGTTATAGACCTTAGAAACCAACTTACTTTTAGGATCTGTTAAGGGTTGGATTTACTATCTTTCACAACTAAATAATTTAAATCAAATGGATTTTCTTGCACTTCATATTCATGAGCAAAGCCAAACACTACAAAAGAAAAATGCGAATATTGTAATGTCCATTTGGACAAAGTAAAACAAATTTGTCATTCAAGGATTTGCTTCATTCTTTAGACAAGACAAAAGTTGATTTGTTTTTCATAGCTTGTAAAACATTGAACTTCATTCCAACTCCAAGTCAAACGATGAATGATTTTTTTGTTTGCTCACAAAACATAGCATGTATTTATTAATTTATTAAAATTTTTGGTACTCATACAACTTTTAAAACATGTTATAGTTGGCATTCAATTACTTCCAATAAATTAGACGAAAATAATATTCAAAATCAATTTTACTAAAATTTATAATGCCAAAAATATTATATGTGTATAAATCAATAAGTAAGAAGTTTACATACGTAATGTTAGTGCTTTACATAATGTCAAAATTGCATGATAAAATAGTTTACCCCTAAATCAAAAAAATTCATTATAGGGTACATTCTTTGTGTTACTCAAATTATTGTAAACATAGATTAATATAAATGTTTTGATTTATGATTTCAAAACTTTATGTTTATTTATTTATCAAACCTTCAGTCATACAACTTGAAATGTTTTTATAAGAAAACCATAAAAACATGAAATAATTATAATTAATGTAATATTTTTAAAATAAAATTTATATTCAATAAATATTTGTTTAAATGGAAGGAGATATGATATATTGTATTATGATCAACAATCAAGTATTTTCTAACATAAAATCAATCTAAAAAAGGTTTATTCACAAATTATGTTATTTGAAAAAAAATTACCCCTCGAAACATATTGTGGAAATGTATTATATAACAAAATTCAAATGCGTTTTCAGTCAAATTATTGATTATTATATTATTAAAAAAAGTATATGTGTGAAAGTATCAAGGGAAAAAATATGTGATGATTTTTTTTTCATTTAAATAAAGTACAAGAAAGATAAGAATGGTGAAAGGAAAAAAATTCTTTCAAAACAACATTGTTGAAATGTTTTAAGTTGTAAGTTTCCAATGTCTTTTGAGTAAAATTAAATATTTTTTTCCTCTTTTAAATATTAAAGATATGTATAACTTGCAGAAATCTTCTAAAACGAAATAATTTTTTTCATTTGGAAAAAATATGAAAAATATAAGAATGGTTAAAAAAAGAATAAATCTTGAAAATTTCAGTGTTGAAATGTATTAAATTACAACATTCAAATGCATTTTTAGTCAAAATTAAATAGTTATTGTTTTCTTTAAAATACTAAAGACCTGTACATGTTGAAAATAATCTCCTATAATGAAGTTAATTTTTTTCCTTTCGACATAGTATGAAAAATATAATAATAATAATAATTGGTTTTTGACAAAACATTTAAAATAAACAACATAACCAATAATCACCTCATTTGTTTCACATTAAACAAGTGTTTGGATGGCAATGGTAATGGGTTATTGCCTAGAGTTCAAGGTTGAAACCTCGATAAAACTTCCCATGTGATTAATGGTGTTTGTTGGTTGTAAAATCAACATTGTATGTATGTAAAATCATAAATGTACATAAAATGATAATATAAAGTTAAATATCAAATTGATAGTAAAATTAATATTAATTAAAAAATCAATGCCATGTGTTAATTTTCTAATTTGCTTGTGTGTACCAACTTGTTGTCAATCACTAAAAGAAGTGGTGAATTCATTAGATTTTTAATTTAATGAATTAGTGGTGATTTCATTTAAATGATAATTGAAACTCCAAATGAACTAGGGATACATCCATGTAAATGTAATGTAAGGTAAAATAATTTGAAATAATAATGAAAATGTACATCATATTAATTTATAACAACCTAGGTTGGAATAGTTTAAGATATTTGATGTGATATTTGGGTAGAACAACCTAAAATAATTGAAATAACCTATAATAATTAAAAAATTGTACAATAGCCTAAGTTGGACAACTTAAAATAGCCAATAAAAGCTTGGGGTAGATAGCCTAAAATAGTATAAATTGGAATATGTTAAAGTGACATATAATGAATTAGTCCAAATTAATAATTAAAACTATCCTAGGTTGGAATAGCTTAAAATAACCAATAATACCTTTTAGGGTATAATAGTTTGATGTGAAGTAACAAAAAAAATCGAGAATAAGGTAATATAAAATAACTTAAAATAACTTAGGGCAAAATAATATGTACTAGTTTTGGGTATTTAAAATAACAACAAAGATAACTTATTTATTATAATGAATTATTTTAATTAACAATGTATTATGTCAAGTACTAATATGAAATATGATGATCATTACATAGTGACCTATAATGATATAACTTTAGCAACATGAAATGATTAAAGTGAGGTGGATTTATTCACATTTAAGGTCCTATAACGTTTTAAGTTAATGAACTGCACCTAATTTTTGTACTATTGAATGTTGTATTGAATTTTAAAAAAAATTGTTTTGGCCATAATTGTATTGATAATTAACGTGGTGTTTGTAAATTTAAACTAGCGACATTTGAACCTTGTTAAGTTTTTGATATTAATTATGATTTCCAAACCTAACATTACAACAAAATGTGTCCATGTTCATCGAGTGATTTCACTGGTCCCACTAAACGAGGTGTGGTGGGGATCCAATGGGTTCGAACTTGGACCGATGAACTACACCCTCATTGTGTAATAGTGTAGGCACAAAGATTTGGAACAATTTGGCCCATCTTCTAGCTTTTAACTTTGTTATTGGAGATAATTTTCTCATGCTTGCAAAATTAAACAATCTTAAACGTGTGGACTTTTTTTAATTTCAATGCGTTAAATGCATGGAAATTGTTCAAGAGGACAAGGGCCTAGATGATTATGGATTTTTTGTTGAATTAAATGAAGATGAAATAGAAGAAGGATTGTACTACCAATAATCAAGAAAAAATGAACATTATTATGTGTTATTGAAAGACAATGGCACAACCTTTATCTACGTTTATCTTGTTATAGGTTCAAAATTTGTTATGATTATGCTTGTTCATAGGTAGAAAGGTGGTGCAAGGGTTTATAAGCTTCTCCTTAGCGCCTTATAATATATCAAAATTATTGTAGCAAATTAATGTAAGATGATGAAAATGATGAATAATTTCTTTGGTTGTGTAAATTTGGTGGGTTGCATTTTTTTTCTAAGTTGCAACTCCACACATTTGATGGAAAATTGGGTCCTTTTCATTCTATTACAAAGTGTGAAGTTTTTTTTATAAATGAATATATGAGTATTTGTGTTATGCGAGTGCATTTTCATACTTGGATGGTTTTGTACCATTGTGGTGTTGAATTTACTCACAATTTGTGATGTTTTGGATAATACCTAAATAATATACATGTGGGTTTGGGTTGTAGATGGTATGTACACAAATACTTATATTTAGGGCCATTTTAAATTACCAAGGCCAATATAAACAACTATTTAACTCCATTTTATTTTCTAAATGAAACATTTCGTAGGATCCATTGTGAAGTGTAGGCAATTTGACTTACATTAAGGCAACAACCTATTTGTTGCATAATATAATTCTTATTCAAATTTTAATGTAAGATTAAATTCACAAAGTTGAACCTAGCTTGAATTTAATGGTACACAATAATATATATTTAAAAATATTGCATAACTTCTCATGAGACACACAATAAAAATGCATCTTGGACATATATTGTTGGTCTTCAATCTAGTTTAGCTATGGTGGCAAATGGAGTTAAAAACTTGGATACATGTTTTTTTAAAAGAAATATGTTACAATTTTAGGTGTCATATCCATTTTAGGTCCACCTTTCAATATATGCCCAGGTCATGCCATAGATCCAATTGTAATTAAAATTCATGCTTGGCCTCAACCATGGGTTTTTGAAGGATATTTTGAATATCACATTCGCGAAAATCATTACTTGCAACTATGGTGCACTTTTGGCAATATTATAAGTACTGAAGCATGAGGCTTCTAGCTAATTAAAAGTTGAAAGAATACATATAATATAAATAAATAAATAAAATGCACAAGCACGACTTCATATATAGAATGGACATCTTAATGGCAACATGTGGTTCACATCATTGTGTTTTAAATGAGGTATTGGCTTTTAAACTTTGTGAAGAGGACAATGACATGGTGAATTGTCCATTATTATATTATATTTAATTAATTTTGCAAGGCGCATTTTTTAATTTTTCTTTTTGGCAATATGTTGTCCATTAAAAAAAACATTGGTCCCACCACACAAACTTTCAAATGTGCCAAAAAAAAATGGATCAATGACCATTTGTAAGGTCCTAATGAATTAGTTTGTTTTAGTGTTGGAGGTGGGCACATTAACATTTTGGGAACTTAGGTCTTGAGCTTGGTTTGTGCCTTGCACCATACCCTCCTTCCCAAAACAACCCCCTTCTTGGATCCTTACCCTAAACATAAGACATTTTAAGGTTTTGTATTTGAAAGAGCCTCCATGGATAGAAGACTCCTTCATTAAATTGAAGGACCTTTCGGAACTGACGGTGCCTGACATGTGATGACCTAAAAAAAAGAAAGAAAGAAATGAATAAATAAATAGAATAATTAATTGAGCTGACACTGTCTGACATGTGATGAGATTCATGGGATACTTGTTGTTGATTCTATTAATTAATTAATTAATTAATTAGTTATGGGTGCATCCAAAAAGTTGTTTTTAAAAATAAATAAAAATTAATGTAGTTTTTTGGAACTTGAGCCTCTTTTATTTGCTCATTAATATAAAAATTCACTTAAAATTTGGACAATCAGAACCCCCCCCCCCCCCCCCCCCCCCCCATTATGATGTGTTAAAGTCCTTGATATTTTTGGCCCAAATTTATATGTGACATTGAACAAGAGTAGAAGAAGTTTGGGCAAAGAAATATGTGATAAAATGAACTTGGGCAACAAAAATGAGCAACAAATAAGCAACATAATTTTTAAAAAAACCATTGAGAAATTTGTTAAAACATCTCCAAAACATCAAAAATTAAACCCTAATGTCTAATGGAAAAAATGTCCTAATTCACCCCCTATTTGATTGTGAATTGTGAATACTTATTTATAAAGCTCCTCTTTTGATTTTTGGTAGGTAAGTAAGTCATTTGTCTCACATGATGCCAAACATGGTTTTGGGTTGGACCTAACAAAAACCAATAAAATACCAAAATAAATAAATAAATAAATATTAATTATTTACCTTTATGTTATTTTGTTCCAAGTTTCATGTGATGCATTTTGTTGCCTAACACCTTCATATTATTAGTGTGCATCAGAATGCAAATAGTGAATTCTTTTGAAAACTATTGGCTCAACCATCAACTATAAGGCTTTGTGTAAATAATAGGGTCGATTATAATGTTCACCCACACACACCTTAACCCCACTAATCTCAAATCCGAAACCTTAAGTTGTAAATGAATTCATAATTATCCCATATCAAAAGCATCGTCCAAAGCACTCACATTTAAGCACCAAGAGGGTGATATTATAGTCTTTTAGGGTTCATGGTGATGTGGGGGTGATGTTTAGGCATGTGTGATCATCATCATATCATATCTTCCCTAATTTTGTGGCCAACAACACCTCTTTGAAAACAAATTTTTTTGGGGGAGGTTTTGTGAGTGAAATATGGTAAACATAATATATTTACCAATGGAACCACTTCTACTATTGCAAATATTGAAAAAAAATTAGACCCTAAAAACAAAATTAGGGTTTGCACATTTCCCTTCATTTGGACTCTCAATTCTATACTCTTGCAAAGGTTTTCATTCAGTTCCTGGGCAGCTATTAATTAATTAATTGTTAACAGCCCACAAGCCTCTAGTGCACGGTTATAGGTCCCTATAAAATAGTCAAGGTTCTGGACACTAGGATGAGATCCAAGTAATGAAGGCTCAATTTTTTGTGTTTTGAAGCTTGAGAAGTTGAGCTACCAAAATTCTCATGCCCAAAAAAAATAAATTCTCAATGTACATCATGATGCAATCTTATATATGAATACAAACTGTGTGTCCGTCCGTCCGTCCGACGACGTTCTGGCAGCGTTTTCTGTGGCGGAATCGGCCACAGAGATTTACTTAAGTAACTTTGTACTGAGCAGGGTAGGGCGGCCAGGGCAGCCGCTGGGGGTGGGGACTAGCGGGGGGGTAGGGGGGGGGGGTGCAGCACGGGCTGGCCACTTGCTTTTTTTAACAGTTACCTTTTTACCGTATACATTTCAGTAAAAAGTAGTTGACTGCTACATTTACTATTTATTATTTACTTTCCAGTAAGAACCTTATCACATTTACTTTCTTCTACCACTACTTTTTCACCATTGATCTTTTTACCATTTTTTTTAAATTTATAAGTTTCCTTTTTGGCCACTTGCTTTTTTCACCAATTACCTTTTTACCATTTACTATTTTACCAATTACTTTCTCACCAGTTACCGTTCTTCCAGTGTGTGTCTCTCTTGGTTTAAAGAAACCGGGGGACTTCACAGTGTCCGAAGGGCACGGGCACCCACTAGTCCTTACTAGTATAAATTCACTTAGTGGGTGTGTGGGTCCGTCCGTCCGTCCGATGACGTTCCGCGGCAGAACCGGTCTGTCTGTCCGATGACGTTCCGCGGCAGAACCGGCCTGTCCGTCCGACGACGTTCCGCGGCAGAACCGGCCTTGAAATTCGAGGTCCTGTCCGTCGGGTTTCAGGACCTCGACCGACGGACGGACAGGGTTTTTTTTTTTTTTTTTCTTTTCGCCAGTCCGTCGAAGTCCTGAAATTCGAGGTCCTGTCCGTCGGGTTTCAGGACCTCGACCGACAGACGGACAGGGTTTTTTTTTTTTTTTTTTTCGCCCTTTTCCGGCGGGCTGCCCAGGGTTAATACCAGGGTTTTTTTTTTTTTTTTTTTCGCCCTTTTCAGGCGGGCTGCCATGGGTTAATACCAGGGGATTTATTTTTATTTTTTTTTCCGCCCTTTTCCGGCGGGCTGCCGTCGTGGATGCTGCGGATGAGAATGGATCCCAAAATGGATCCCAGAATCGGCAGAAAAAAAGAAAAAGAGGGTATTAGGCTTCAAATTTTAGGTTTTTTGGGGGATGAGTTTGGAGTGAAGGAAAAAAAAAAGGCAGCCACGGGCGGATTGCGTCCGACCGTCACGGGCACGTGACAGTTCTGGCAGAGTTTTCTATGGCGGAAACGGCGCAGGTTTTTTTTTTTTTCCTCGGCGTAGTAGGACCGTGACGTGACAGTTCTGGCAGAGTTTTCTATGGCGGAAACGGCGCAGGTTTTTTTTTTCTCCGGCGTAGTTTCGACAGAAACAAGGCGTTTTTTTTTTTTTTTCCTTCTCCAGCGTAGTTTCGACAGAAATGAGGCGTTTTTTTTTTTTTTTTTCTCCGGCGTAGTTTCGACAGAAACGAGGCGTTTTTTTTTTATATACTAACTTTTAAAGTTTTTTTGGGGATGGGTTTGAAGTGAAAGAAAAAAAAAGGGAGGCACGGGCGGATTGTGTCCGACCCTCACGGGCACCCACTAGTCTACTATATTAATTGCCTTGTCTGTGCGTCCGTCTGTCCGTCCGTTGAGGTCCTGTCCGTCGAGGTCCTGAAAGTCGAGGTCCTGTCCGTCCGTCTGTCGAGGTCCTGAACCCAGATCGGGACCCGTCTGTCCGTCTCTCTGTCGTTCACGTCCGTGTCGTTCACGTCCGTGGAAAGTTCACGTCCATTTCCACGCAGCAACTGCCGTCGTCGATGCTGCTTCAAATCCACCGCCGCTGCAGTTCGTTCCGAAAATCTCCAAGCTCCCGCGGATGCTTCAGCCGTCCGTTTCCGCGCAGCAATTGCCATCGTTGATGCTGCCTCAAATCCACCGCCACTGCAGTTCGTTCCGGAAATCTCCAAGTTCCCGCGGATGCTTCAGCAGCCAATTGATTGCCACAACAGGCGCCCGCTGTGGTGTTTGTTTGTACTTTTGCTTCACTTTGATCCTCTGCTTTCTTTTTGCTCCTTCCTTCACAGCTGTTGAAATTTCTTCTTCTGTCTTAGAATTAACTGCCGCATGTGCCTCTCCCATCAAGGAATCGGACATCAGGCAGGCTTATCTGGTGATGATAATAATAATCGTAATTACAACGCTTAATAGCAGTGGGAGGAGAAACTATTGCTGAAGTGCCGGAATATTGAGTACGCGTTGATCATCCGGAATCCGTCGGAGCTGCTGTAGTGATGTTGTCTTAATTATTTCTTTCACGGTGGACTTTGCTCCTCTTCGGTCCAATGTTTGTGAGAGCCACTGTGTGAGGAATGCCTGGTTTTTGATCTTTACTTAGAGTGGTGTCATTTCCTTCTCATCATGTTCTGTGCTTCTGAGAATGGATCATGGATTGTTCAAGCTGTCTGTGATTTAATTGTCCTCTTTTAATCAGGTAGTGTAGCATGCACGTATGCTCTTTACTGGCTTCCTTGTACTCTCCTTACAAGGAGTACTGACAATGGAAGTAGTGACCAGACCATGTATGTAGCCTGAGCTTTAATCAAGTAAAGCTTCAATAAACTTGAAGGAGGAATTGAACAATGATGGGATTTGTTTTGCAGGCCAATCAGATTGTGACGCAAATCCGCAATGTGATTGCTGTCATAAAAGGATCAGAGGAACCTGATAGGTATTCTGCTGCACTTCTACTGATAAAAACGCCTACATTGGGTAACATATTGAGCTTCTGCAGGATGAACATGCAGGGGATTGCTGGAATTCCTTACTAATGCACAAAGGTAAGTTGTCTCTTAGGAATGTTAAAAACAAGAATTGCACAATTTGGTGGGTGTCTGTCAAGAACAGTCCCAGTGAGACTGGACTCATGTCTCCCTGGTAATCCATGAGAGAGGGAGGCACTAAAGATTTTGCACTGAGCCACTCCCTCATTCAGCTTACAGGCATAGGGGTACTGATCTGACAGTTGCACTGAGCCACTCCCTCATTCAGCTTACAGGCATAGGAGTACTGATCTGACAGTGGGAATTTCGGTAAGCACAGGTTGGACAGCAGTTGGGTGAGCTTGTACAGAAGGGCGGGGAAGAACCGGGCGGGGGGAGCTCGACGGGTGCATTACGCACCGGGTTCACACTACTCAATACATATTTGCTTACATTGTGTGTCCTCCAAGGTTTAGGGTTTTAGAGGGGGTTTTACGGAAGTCTTTAACACTTGGAGGAACTGAGGAATGGGAAGGAATTAACAGAGCATTTACAGAATTGCGTGTGCATCTTTTGCTCCCCTCCATTTCCCTGCCTCTTTTTTGGGTCATCTGTGTCTAGAGCTGTCCCTTTTCATGTAAGCAAATTTATGCTTTTGATGCAGAAGTAGTAGTAGTAGAAGAAGATGTGGGAAGATTGATGTTTTGCATGGGGGAAAATTGATGTTTTCGTCCATGATTCCAGAATTGAGGGGGTTTAGTCCAAAATCGACTTTTGATTTGCTTTGCTTCTGTCAAAATTTGGAGGACTACCTTTGTTTAGGGTTCAATCTCAGCGGGGTTGTAGGGAAATTGTTGGTTGGATGTGGTGTATGTAGGTGGGAGGTTTGTACGCCCTGGCAGCACCAAATGGGGGTTTCTATTATGCACAGAAGGTTAACACTGAACGACTTTTGTGGGATTTTGTTACAAATGGTGAAGCTTCCACTGTTGATGGGCACACTTGGTAAGAAGATCCACTGGCAAATAGTTTGACAGCTGCATCAAGATTGAAATAAAAATTCTAGATCCACCATTGCAGCTAGTCACACCCATTTTCTGGATCCACCATTGCAGCACTTTTCCCTGATTGATGTTTTATAGTGGAAGCAATAAAGGCTAGGGTGCACACAAAATGGTGCTTTTGTTATGGAAAATTTTCTGTTGCATCAGGAACCCAGCTGAAGCAGTTGTTGTGCTGCTCAAAAGCAAGGATCAAAAGTTCATTGGCTTCCGCTCACATGTTGCTGAAGGAAAGGTAGGTATTAACTACAAATTTGGGTGTTTTGCAATAGACTTACTTCTACTGTTTTTCTGGGATAGCTGTGTGGAATGATGATGATCATCAGTGTGTTTTGCAACTTGATGGATTGGATTTTGTGCAGGGGAGTTTTAAGTTTTTCAAAGAAAAATGTGAAAGTAGTTGTTTCTCATTTGGCCTTGCATCTATGGATAGACACTGCATTCCTTGTCTTTCAGGCTATAGTACATTACATGCTCAGTTTTAGTGGCCATTGTTTGTCTGGAGTACATGACCAAATCCATTATGGGTTTGCAACAGAACTTACAGGCAACCGTGGATAAAAACCTAATCCTTCGATTCAGCAGCCAAAACTTTGATTCGGTACTTTTGAGCTTCTGTGCATCAGTTTCATAACCTATATATGTGTGTGTGAATGCATGTGTGTGGGCCACTGCCTCTGTTTGCTAATAAAAATGTATTGCAATGGCTATGATGGTGGCGACGATGAAATCTTGCACTAAGAGTGACAGTTGCTGCTGTTGGGGGCATGGAAGTTTACTGACGTCTTGAAGTTGACTTTTAGTTGGAGCAATGGGCTGTTTACGGGGAGTCGCTCAACAACTGTGTACTGGTGAACAAGGGGTATGGTTCATAAAACCACCCATCTTTGTTTCTGTTCTCACAGAAGTTGTTCACAGTTTTCATATACTTGCTCTCAGAACTTCCTCAAGATTCCAGCTTGGGGGGGGGGTTCAAACATAATATTCCTGATTCTACTCTCAGATTGCTGACCAGCATAGTATTGATTTCAGCTGGGGGAACATAATCTTCATTCCTGACTTACATCTGGATTCCTGACCAGTAATAGTAATTGTTGTTGTAAATTCAGGTACCCTGAAAAAGGATTCCATGTGGCGTTTCACAAAGTGTTGCCAGTAACGGAGTCCTCATTAGAGGCAATGAAGGCTCAACTGGTTAGGGCTCAAGCTGAGGCTGCAGCTTCAAAGTCCAAGCATGAAGAGAGTGACAAGCGTATCACTGAATTGGAAGCGCAGATTGTGAATGGAAATTCCAGTGAGGCCGCCCCTTTGGGAGGAGGTCCATGGGAAGTGGTGAAGTCTTTTTTTGTATTATACTATGTTACTATGTGCTTTGTAAACTAAAGATGCTTGGTAAGGCTTGTTTTGAGTGGACACGACATAGTTCACATGCTATGTTTTCCATGTACACATGACAAGTACAGAACATGGGTGGTAAGGCTTATGTCTTGTGGGAAACTATTGGGTATAGGGTTTAGGGCTACATAGCAAGGATGAATAAGATTATATGTATACCAGAGTTGGGTAATGGGCAAGTAGAGTTACTAGTGGTTCCTTCCTTTCTGTTGGCTTCTAACTGCATACACATTTGCTTGTATATGTTCAGCAAGTGAAAGCCCTTGAAGGTCGGATTGAAGAGCTAGAAGCTGAGCTGAAGAAATCAAAGGAGCTGGTTGCTTTCTGTCCAGTGGCAGCATTGGTGAGTCCTCCACACAACAGTTCTGCTGAGAGCCTTGCAGCAAATGTGGATGAGGACTACAACATACATGTTGGGAAGGAACAACAGAAGAAGACAATGACCCATCTCTGGAGTGAGTTGAACAAAACAGAGAAAGAGCTCGAGGAAGCAAAAGCCACAGCTGCTAATTTGGGAGAGATGCTGACAGCTGCAGTGGAGAAGGCAACAGATTTAAAGAAAAAGGTATGCATGTACTGACACACTCCTGGCTTTGTGATTGATTTTCCAGAACACCCAACATTCATGTATTTTTGATTCATGAAAAACAACAGCTGGAGATAAAGGTTTTCTTTTTTAATTCCTCTTTTTACCCCTTCTTGCGATGTCAGTCTGAAAGTCAATATTGCATTGATGGATGGCAGTGATAAAGTTCTTTTAGCTTCATTGTTTGTAGGAGACAAAAAATCTTTTGACACAGGTGCAACAGACGACAAGTCTCATGGAACAAAACACAAGCTTGACCAGCCAAATGGCAGTCCTTCAAGAGAACCAGACAAAGCTGGAAGCAGATGTAAATGCATTGAAGAGGAAGTCATTTCGTGAAATAACCCTCGAAGGAGAACTACAGGGTTTGAGAGCACAAGCATTGGAACTTACTCTTCTTAGGTCACAGCTGAGTCTGTCGGAAAAATTATTGCATGAAGCAGAAGCAAGACAACATCAGCAGGTCTGCTCTTTCTCTATTTTGTGTATGTCCAACTGTTTGTTCTTCTGACAGAACCAGTTAACAATTAAAACTCCATTGCACTTTCCATAGCCAAGTGCCTTATTTTTCCTTTCTTTGTTGCAGAACAGCTTGGTGCAGGAGCAGCAAAGATTGACTGCTGCCCAAGAAGAGACAACCTCATCAATCACTCCTCCTATGTATGGACAGATCTGGATTTGATCCATCTCACTTTCTCAGTTATTCTCTCTTTTTCCTACCTTCTTTAGCTGCATGAACTTCTATTCCTGTTAACACACAATAGTGCTGTAGTTCTTCTGCAGAAATGCTTAAGAGGAACCAGTTGATATTGACATTCTATTCTTGTACCAGAAGAAAGGGGGAGGGTTGGGTGGTGACTGTTCTTTACTGAAAGGGCATAGAGCTGAACTGTGGGTGCAGAAGGAAATTAGTCAACTGCAGGGGATCATAACATCATTGGAAAACAAACTAAAGACCACAGAAACAGAAAAATTGAAGCTCGAGAATGATTACAAGGAATTATTGTGCAACACGGCAGAGGTGAAGGAGAATGGGGGAACTTCTGAAACAGTGAGTGAATAAAAAAATTGAAACTTGCTCAATGTACTTTCTCATTCATATGCTTACTCCTGGCAGCATTGCTTGCTGCAGTGTGATATATTGTTTCACTTATGATGAGGATGATGGTGCTTGAAATTGTTGCCACCCACAGGCATTTGGTACCATCCTCAAATGTCAACCAACCCAAAGCAAACTCAACTCAAGAGGGTGTCAAGAGCATAGTAGCACAGACTGGATAAACTGGGAAGAGGAAGCCAAAGATGGACAAATTTACTTTCGAGCAGACAGCGGTCCAAGCATCACTTGTCACGCAGAAAGTAGAAAAGCCTGTGTGTCAACACAAGGTCAGTCTGAGCTTGTTTGCTGTCCTTATTGCAATTGCACTGGCTCTTCTTATATCTATTTTTAGGATTGCAGGTAGAACTGGCACTTCTATCATGGACACATGAGAACATCACACCGAAACACACCTACACCTTGTATGTCAGTCATGTTCATAGGTCACCACCGACAACTCTTGAAACTATTTTTTTTGCACAAAATCTCTCTTTCATGTTGGAGGAAGGGATCAACATTTTTGGAACTGGAACTGCATCCTCTTTCCTCATCTATCTAAGGAGCATCACTTTTGGGTACTGCAATTGTTTTGCCTTAAAGAAAAACTGTTGACACCAATTTTCAAGCAGATGTCTGTCTGTGCTCCATTACATTGAACCTCTTTCTGACCATGAAGGCAGTTGTTACTACTGAGTGGTGGTCTGGTACATATAGGCCTACACATGGTATGGACACTCTTATCAACCAATGTTTTGGTTTGCCGGTTCCAGTTAGCAAAAGCCACATGAAAACTAGTTATAATTTTTGAAAATGGTTCTGAATCAGTACCAGAAACTGTTCTTATTTTGTTTTAGTACCAAAACTGGAAATCGTTCTGAAAAGTCAAGAACTACCCAACACTACTATCAAAATTAACTATATGGACCTTATCAAAATAGTCTAACCCAAGGAAATAACAACAGTCTTGTATCAGTTTTATACCAATTTCAATACCAACTATGTACCATCTTGTGCCTGCAAAAACTCAATCTTGGGCCGAATGAAGCCCAAGACCAAAGCCCTGAACCTTAAAAGCAAAGCGGCATGCTGAAAAGTTGGTATCATTGATACTAGTGACACTGCCAATGGGAACAGTGACCTATCAGATCTTCTACTAAACTTCAATATCAGGTACATATGCCTCCTCATACCAGCCAAAAATCATTCTTGAACTAAAACTGCTGTGGCATCAACTTTTGTATCATCAATGGGATGATAGAAAAATTGCCAGTCATGTCATAGGAAGAGAAGGCTACTTTATATCATACAAAAAACACCATGTGAAAAAGGCACCAATACATTCAAATTGGGAGGCAAGGTAGAAAATATAGTCAATTGCGTAAATTAGAATGAAAGCTACTGGTTCATTCTAGGTTGTGAAATTGGCATCTGTGCATGGACTAGAGGAAAAAGGGAGAACTGTGAGGTGTACCACAGAAGAAAGAACAAAGAAATTGCTGCTCTTTTCTTAATACTGTACGATTGTCATCTCAGCAGCCATGTGCAGCACATCCAACACTCGAGATGGGGTTTGGGAACTGCCATGACATGCATGGCATGATGGATATACAAATAGATATCCCATTCCCCTTGTTGAAGAACTAAGAAGTAGAGTGACTTGAAGTGGTGCAAGCCACACCTGTTGTTTACTGAAGAAGATGGGCTCATGAGCTAACATTGGAAGAAGCTTCTTGGCATTGTGATGGCCGATGGTCAGTGCCATCCATCACAACTGAGAAGATGGCGACAAAGATCCAGTGGAATCCATAATCGCTGCATCCCAGGCTGACATTGGTGCTGGAGACAACAGGCACAGCAACACTGTCCCACAATTAGAGAATGGTTCTCAATTAGGGTTTTCTAAACCCAGGATTGGCAGTTGCATTCTATGGGTTGGTGGCCACAGACCAGCAAAATGCAAAAGATATAATTTGACAGAAACATTTACCTAGCAGGTCGTCATATGTCCCAACAAACCCCGCAGAGTCCAATATCAGTGGTGGTGATGATGGCTGCAGATCTGGACCAAGTAGCTTCACGTCCTGACATGTCTCTGGTCTTCCAATCCTCTGCCTCTCACTCACCATGGTGCCTATGAACTGCTGGGAGGTGTTCTTGCTTTCGGCCAAACTGCTACCTTTCCTCTGCTGCTGCAAGCCTGCTTTAAAATCTGCCACATAACCACTTCTAATGTGTTCGCTATTTTTCTTTGGTGTTGGTGATCGCTCTTCCCCACCAATGCCTGCCATTGCCACAAACACTGATTCTCTGGTACAGTCTGAGTGGCTCACAGGGGTCACAGGTGTGAAATAGTGCTCCGAACCCACAGCTGTAGATCGCTCCAGAAGTGGATTAGCTATGGGAGTCAGTACAGGCTTAGAGAGTGCAGCTTCCCGGATGGCCTGTCTCAGTGACAACAGTTCATCATCCACCATATCTGTAGAGGTGACACCAAAGTTTGCTCATGAGAGCAGATCAATAATGTGAACACATTATGCAGCAGCAGTAAGTTCCCATGAAAAGTACCACTAGATACAGCATCATGATGCTTAACAGTAACTCTGTGTGTGTGTGTGAGAGAGAGAGAAATACTGAATATGACCATCAATACCTGAGGCCTCTTCACTTCCGGAATTCCCAGAGACAGTACTACCACCAAAGCTGTCCTGTTCTTGCGGCCCATCCAAAGACTGTATAGAAGAAAAGCTGTGACTCAGTGGCTGCAAACGGCTCAGTCTTCCCATGGGGGCTGGGGAAAATGTTCTTTCCATGGTACTCATGGGGAGATGCGGCAGTCTCAATGTGGGGCTGAGTGGCAACTGCAAGGGACCCAAGCTATTGAGTTCTTCCACTCGATGGACTCCTTCTCCCTGCAGGTGAATTGACAGAAGAAAACAAACTGAATACAATAGCACTGCACATTCGTCCTTCTAATCATTGACAAAGAGTGGCATCAGCTCTAAAGACCATGGAATGAAGACATATGCACCTGCCATAGACACAATGCGTTGCAAGTTTCAACCATTTTCAGGAGAAAAATAAGCACCCTTTTTGTTTTCCCCTGACCAGGAACAAAATCAGAGAGCAAGGTGTAAGAAGTTTTGTATGATGTAAGTACCCTTGTTGAGATCGATGCTTGAGGAGGGGATGAAGATACACCAAGTGTAGCCTCTTTCGCATTGGAACCAGACATGACATCCGGGCTGTCAACTTGCTGGCGAAGACCTGATATTGCTTCCTCCATGCCAGGCAAGGTCTCTTTCAGCTGCTCCATCAGCACCTGGTCCCCAAGTAAATCATCAAAGGTAAGGTTTTGGAAAAGTGCTAAATCCTGAAATAAGGGAAGCAGATTTCAGAAACAGGGAATTGACTACTCTGAAGACTTTGGTCTGTAAATACAAACAGCCCATCTCCTCCAATGATTAAATTCTTGAAATATGGCAGGAATTTGCATCTAGTCCCTGAAAGCTTTTTGTTTCTTCATACCACTGTCAATTGTCAACATTGTCTCATATTTTACACTGCTGCGCTTCTTGAATGCAACAAGGACAGAACAAAGACAGATCCAGTTCAAACATCTTTATTCAAACAGCATTGATTGCGACTTGCCTCAGCCTATGCAAAACCTACCACCAGTTCCTGAGCTGACAGCTGCAGGTACCTGAATGTTAGCTAGGTGTTGTCTATGCTCTGCCAATGTTGCATGTAAAGCATGCACATGCGCATTTTCCTCTCCATCCATCACATCTTTTATGAGTTCAGGCCCTGATCCATCATTTAACCTGGCCTTCAACATCCATAAACCACTATGACATAAGCCAGTCCATCAAATAGAGATCTCAGCTCCATTCTTACTATAGTTGAACTCATGTCCTAGCTCACCTAGGTCAAACTGAAACCTGCAATCCTCCTGTCTGCAAATATCAAGTTGACAATCTGTTGGCAACACTGGTTCAAAATAAATAAGTAAAACCATACCAAACGGACAGCTTGCTTATGAATACGCTGCAAGGCATGAGTCCAACGTCGCAGGACTTCAGCCACATCCAAGGGAGATATAATGCCTTTGGCAGTTCTATCTTCACCTCTACTTCGTATTTCATCAATTAGCAACCCTTCAGTGGTTGGTCCACTGTTGCTGTGTGATGACTGCTGAACCCCTTCCTCCTCATTCTGGAGCTTGTGGTTCACATCATCAAGAAATGTGTCCGCATGGAGACTACTGGAGTCACGATCCATTGCTGCACGTAATACTGCTCCGTCTATTCTATACCTGCGGATGAAAAGTAATCATGAATAGAGACACTCCTGGACCACCCCTGGAAGGTGTTTTGCATAAATACTGTAGAGATGATTATTCCAAAGGTGTGTACCAAAGTGCAACTTCAGCGGTTACCTGTGCTCTCGGTGTGCAATTAGATCCTCAATGGGTCCTGAAGTTAGCTTTTCATTTTGCTCTGCAATGCCAGAACAGAGAGGCATGTCATTTACTCATAAGAACTGACTGATAAGATCTTCCAACCAAACACAGGCTTTTTTACTAGGTAAAGACCTGCACTGGAGGACCATTCTGCTGCCGCAGCAGTCACCAGACCGAAACTTGCAACTATCCAAAGTTTGTACCACAGTTTGCAGGTTCGTCCATAAGGGATCTAGAACAACACAAAAGGGATAAATTATAACAAAGAAACAATGAAAAAATGAGCAGCAGTATGAACACAAGTGACATTCTCTCACTTGTTTTCAGGGATCCATCAACAATAATGACAGGGGGAGATTTCACTAAAAAAACGATTGCTGTTCTGTACAGATCATCTGGGTATGTGTCCAATCAACTTTGCTGCAGCCCAGAATACACATGGGTGACCACAGACTTGACTAAATAAAAAAGTTTGGAAACTTCACCAACCTGTATGAGCCAGAAGGGACCCCCAGAGTTGAGAAGCACGAGCCACCGAAATGGATTTCACATCTGCAACCACTTCTCCCACATCACCTGTAGATGCTCCTCCTCCTCCCTCTGCCCTGAACTTTCCATCCTCTGGCTCTTGCAGTTTTTCCAGCTCTTGATGCAGATATGCCTGCCTTTCCAGCCAGTTAATAAACAAACCAAAAGGGGCAACATTCTTGAAAATAAAACACAAGTTTTCCTTCCTTATGATATGTCATCACATTTGTGACTCCTCTATTTGCTGACTGCAGACATAGCACTTTGGCACATGGTCAACGATTCTAGACTCTTAAGACCATCTTTACAAGACTGTGGACAAGATCTGCTACTAGGTAGCTAGTAAATCCACCTCTCTTTAGTTTGTACAGTGTCGTACTCTACAGATGGACATAGATTCCAGAAACCCAAATTTTCCCTTGTGATAAAAGTTGCTGAGCACCTCTTCAGCACAAAGAGAGCGGTACTCAGCAGTCATGTCATGTGCCAGGCTTGACCAGACATCCTGCCTGCGCACTGCCATCGTGGCACCATTGAGGAACCTCCTTCGCTCCAGAGCAATCCGAGCCTGACATCCATCAGCACTCATTCACTCCACATGTCAGCCAAAAAAATTATGACCCAGAGCAGAATTTAGTGTACTCATCAATCTCTTTTTGTCTTCTGGAATTCCGACAAAGTCTTAATGCACCTACACATAGATAGAGAGAGACTTTTCCATTAAGGCTCACATGAGCCATTTTCTTGTACCTTTGTCACCCCAAGAAGTGCAGCTGCATGTGAGTTTTGTGAGACAACTTCTGTAAGAGGTGCCGGCAAAGGATTGGCAGCCACATCTGCTTGAAATGTACGCCGGTGCACCTCTCGCAATGCATGTGCTGACAGTTGCCACAACAACTCCACAAATCTGCAACACCTCACATAATAGAAGTCCGTCCTCTTAGCTTGTTGTTGTCAGGATCTAGTGAGAGGAGGAGGTTCTGCGCACACAATTATCTTGAATGTGAAGAGAATCTTCCTGACCAGAACAAAGAAGAGAGAGAACATCGTTCCTCATTTACTTGAAGACAATATCTTCTTGACCCAAGACAAATGCCATGTGCATTCAAAGAGTTCCTCCACACAATCAAATAGGAATGCCTGCCTGTTGCTAAAAAGGAGCTTTGAGAAATTGGGGAACCTGTACCTTTGTCCACAGCATGTTGCAAGGGATGAAACTCGTGAATTACTGCGCGGTAAGGCTCCTTGAGCTTCCAGTTCATTGATAAGCCCTTGCACTATCTGCAGCATGCACCAGAGACAAGAAGAAGAATGCAGTAGTCATTCTGTTGTTCCCGTCTTTTCATTGCATTTGATACCCCTGAATCTCTCTATCATCAGCTTCCTTAATCGAAAGGTGCCACAAGAGGATTCAAATGCAAAATACAAGTCAAACAACACAGACAGTGTTGTTGTATCTGGATCCATGCACTGACTGACCGTATGTCCACCTACTGAAGAAAATAAAATTGGAGAGACTTAACAACAAAGTTGTAGCTCCTAGTGCATTCAAGACCAGACAGAGAGTACTGTTTCACATGATGAGGAAGTAGATGATAGATGGCTTCATACTTTGCGGAAGTTGCACCATTGTGCAGCATCAAAGATTGGTCACACATCAAAGTTCCTAGTGCATACAAGACCAGACAGATAGAGAGTGTGTGTTGCACATGATTAGGAATGTGAGTCCAATGTGAGGAAGAAGACAGAAGATGGCTTCTTACTTTGCAGAAGTTGTGTGATTGTGCAGCATCAAAGTTCTTAGTGCATTCAAGACCAGACAGACAGAGAGTGTGTGTTTCACATGATGAGGAATGTGAGTCCCATGTGAGGAGGAAGAAAGATAGATATCTTCTTACTTTGCGGAAGTCGCGTGATTGTGCAGCATCAAAGATTGGCCACACTCCAGCAAAGTCCTGTGGAAAAGATTGAATGAGAAATTTAGGGTTAGGGTTTTCGACTTCAGAGTTACAGCAACAAGCACGATTGCAAGCAAAAAAAAACGGGGGGGGGCATGTAGGTAGTAGTACCTACCTTGGAAGAGAGGTATGGGCCCCTCAGAGCACAGAGAAGGAAATGAAGGAGAGCTTCTCCAACTCGAGGATTGGAATGCCGGAAAAGGCCAGCACGGGTACCCACTCCTGGCCCAAGCACAGATGCATCAAGCCCTAGAAGCAAACAATTGGCATACAATGCTGCTTCCATCTCTCCTTCTTTCTCTTTCTCCTTCTCTTTCTCACGCGGCTGCTCTCTCTCCTTGTCTCTGTCCTTATCCTTGTCCTTGTCTTTCTCTTTCAATAAAACTGTAAGCCCCTCCATCATGTCTTTCTTTCTGGTGGGTGTGGCTCCTTCCTTGCTTGCTAGCTTGCTTCCTTAGTGTGCAGATCCCTTTTTTTTTGTTTCCCGCAGGGAGAGCTCAATCAATCACATGGGTATCTAGCTCCGTAGTAAACTTCCATTTCTCTCATGTTGAAATCGCTGCTCTTCTGCTGCTCATCACAGTGGAGCTGTGTCCATAGTTTCTTCTTCTTCTTCCGACGAGGAGGAGGAGGAGTTTTTCTTTAACCCTAAATGGCGATCATCTATAAGAGGATTGAGCCAAATTTGGCTAAAGGTCAAACCTAAATTGCAGCAGGGTTTTTCTTTTTTGTTTTAAAACAATTTGTCGGGTATTTTAGAATGGCGATCATTCACAAGAGAATTGAGCCAAATTTGGCTAAAGTTCAAACCTAAATGGGTTTTTTTTATTTTCAAGTTTTGTCAACTGGGTGGACTGGCGATCATCCACAAGAGGAATGATGTAGCCAAATTTGGCTAAAGGTCAGACCTAAATGGTAGCCAGGGTTTTTTCAAATTCTTGTCAAGTAGGTGGACTGGCGATCGTCCAAAAGAGGAAAATTGAGCCAAATTTGGCTACAGGTCAAATAGGAAAGCGGAAACTTTTTGAAATCCCGCCCAGTTCTGGCGACCTACATATTTGAACTCAATGTCTAAAATAGGCGACTTCTAGATTTTTCTCTTTTTTTTTTTTTTTCCCCCCTCAAAATGTGGCGACTTTTGCGGTTTTTTTTTCAAAAAATCCCTTTGTAATGAATTTTTCTTTTTTTTCGCCACAATGCCAAAATTCGCCAGAAAAAGAAAATGTTGAATGGTAGAAGAAGAACCTTTACCAGTGCAGTTTCGCTACATACTAGAGATGGAAAAAATTAATTAATTAATAATTCAAAAAAAAAAAGATTTTTCTACATTCTCAGCTACCTATTGGAACTTATCATACAAATTTGGCAATTTGGAATTTAATTTTTCCAAAATCCATGCCATTTTATACCATGAAAAATCCTTTAATGTATAGGTCAAAATTATGTTTGTTTTTTTCGGGTAAAAAATTTGCCAAAATTCACCAATAAAATTATAAAAAATCACACAATTCTACTAATGCATAGGAGCAAATCCTATTAGAGAACCCCCACACAATCATAATGCTTGAGTACGATTTCGAATAAAAGTGTAAAATACAAGAGATATGTGGCATGATATTCACATTATTTTCTAATAGTTTTGTAATTATACTTGCACTTCAAATTACTTGAGTAATATTCACAACACATTATATTATTTTCAAAAACAAAATCATGTGCAATTAATCAAAGAAAGATTGCATGAGAAAGAATTAGAATTGACTTTTAAATTAAATAAAATATCCAATCATTTGCCTCCCCTTATCAATTTATAGAGCTTTAAGTTCAAGCCTATTTAAATAGTATTTTAAGTATTAAATATAATAATGGGCTTTCCATTGCTTTTTGCATTACTATTGAAAATCAACAAGGTCAAGATATTATTATATTTAAAGTTAAATGATTTTGGATTATATATATATATATATAATCTATTATCATATACATTGTGCATGGAATCATTTCCATTTTCATTAATTCTAGAACATGAAATATGATTTTCACTTATTGAAATCATTAACTTTTCTAATGCCTTCAATGTTCTAAACATCCATTAGTGGCCCTTGTAGCCAATTTTCTTTTTCCTCTATTACCCAACTTGGCACCTTTGATATTTTCAACGTGTTTTTTCAACACCCCCATTGTTCCCCACCACGATTTCATTTCTTCATTAATGTTTCAATCTTCTTTATCATTTTCTCCTTGTCTCTTGTCATCTTTGACATTGTTCAAGTGTGTTTTCGCCATTGATTTCAACCCTAATTGGGTTTGCTTGAGCCAAAATGTCCCATCAATCCAAATATTTACTAGGGACATTCAAATATGAGACATTTGGTAGGTTGACATCCCATCTTAGGAGTTCTTTTTGGGATTTTGGTGTAATAACTAATGTTGGGTGGTTTTGGAGTCATCAACCGATTTTTGACTTGGTTCTCACAATGAAAACAAATTGACATAATTACATGTGAGAACTAGATTAAGAACCAACCTCCAGTTCTCACATGTTGAGAATCAGTCATGAGAAGTAATTATTGTTTTTAACTTTTTTAAGAATCGAACAAAAATAACCTCCATCCAGTTCTCAATCTTCCAATTTAGGGTTCTTAAACAACCGCCACTACCTAGGGAAGCAAAGGCATTGTTTAAAGTTAAAAAGAATGGAAGTTGTATAAAATGAAGTTTGAACTTTGTTTTTTCTTCACAATGATGTTTCTTGTCTTATAATTATGTTCTTCTTTTGTTGGTTGAGTTTTGTTTTACTCTTTTGATTGTTCTTTTCATGTTGTATTTTTTCTTGCGTTTGCACTGTTACTTGCATTAATGTTGTCATCCCATTGGTGCTATTGTTTCTGTTGGCATTGTTGTTCGCATTGGTGCTCAATGTTGCATCCTTCGCATTGGTGTTGTTATTCCCCACATGTTGTTACTCTTCCTCGTAGCATCCCTCACATTAGTGTTGCTCTCCTTGTGTGCTATTGCTCTTCTTTGCATTGTTTTTGTTGTCACTCTTCATTGCATTGTGTTGATGTTCTTTTCACATATTGTTGCTACTCTTTGCGCATTGGTGTCATTGTTCTTCTTACATTGGTGTTCAACTCTCCTTATGTTGGTAGTTTGTATGCCATTTTTTTTGCATTGTTATATTGTTCTTCTTGCATTGCTACACTATTCTTCTTACACTGTTACATTGTTATACTTGTGTTGTTATGCTGCTCTTTTCGCATTGCTTTTGTTGTTCTTTTTGTGTTGCCGCTCTTTTCGTGTCAGTGCTACCAATCCCTTCATAGCTCTTCAAGTACCTACTAGCCCAACTTTTATTGTTGTTCTTCTCACATTGTTATTCCTCTTCTCACATTGGTGCTACTTTTGTTCCATTGGTTAGTATGGTACTTCCCCCCATTATTGCCCTATGCAAGTTGGAGTTCTAAGCTCCATCCATCTCTTGTTGGTGCTACAATTCTTTAGGTACCTATTAGCCCATCTCTTGTTATTTTTGTGTTGGTGTTAATGTTCTTTTCACATTGGTGTTGTTCTTGTTTCCTTGGTTAGTATGGTATTTCCCCTCCCTTCTTGCCTTGTGCAAGTCAAAACTTCAACACTAAACTTTCGAACACTAGAAGTGAGTTTTTTTATCCATTTCTTTTCATTTTTTGAATTTTTTTCCACTTCATTTTGTGTTGTGTCTTTTGATAATGTGCTATTTTTCTTTTTAAAAATCTTTGTTGTTTATTTTGCCGAATTTTTTGAACTTCCATATAAACCCCATAAATTTTCTTACTTATAAACCCCATAACTTTTTCTAAAAGTTTAAGAACTATATCCATCTTGTTTTTTTAAAATGAATAAAAGGTACATTGCATATTGTAATTGCTTGTAAATGTTGATATTTGGTTTTTGAAATCATAATATCATTTTATTTTTTCGCTACTCATCAAGGTAATTTTTAATTTCCTAGAATAATATTCTGAAAATGAAAATACATTTGATATATTTATGAATGAAGTAAGGATGGAAGACAAACCTTACAAAAATTCAAGAAAATGGAAATGTTAAAATATAAGGAAGCATGAATCCAAAAACAAATGAGGAAAATTTGAAAAAAAATAAAAAATAAATTTGCACGCACAAAGTTTATTTTGGAAACCAACTAGTAGAAATGTGTTGTGTTGGGCCTTTTATTGTGTTAATGATAACAAATAAGTTGACTTAAGATCTCTTTAAATTACGCATTGTATTTTTTGTCGCAATAATTTAATATTAAATTTAAATCCAAAAACTCAAGCTAGGAAAGGGTCCATCATATATAAAATAACTAATGGTATAATTGCATTGAAGAAATATGACAATTTAGATCATTGTAGTATTTGTTTTAAATTAGAAGAAGAAGTTAATTGTCCTTTGAAGGAATATGAAAAACAACCTTCTAAAAATAATCAAAATATTTCTTCTAACTCCATATCCAAAAAAATTGTTATAAAAGAACCTTTCAAGAAAGATGATGTGCAACAAAAACAATTTTTGAAAGACTCGGGTCTTTTAATTGTCAAAAACCATCTTCCTTTACAATTTGTGAAAAATAGTTGGTTGAAAAGGTTTAGTATGCATTTGTGTCTGGAATAATTATTTTCCCTTCCAATTTTTATTTTTTTATGAATTATTGCTTGAATTAATGGAAAAAATAAAATGCAATTATACATTTATTAGGTCAGCACAACGTCATTTTGTAACTGCAAGCTTTGATCTATGGATGTAAGAAGTTGGACATGATATTTTTGCATTGGTGATTTGTTTTAAATAATTGATTGGTAGCTAAAACAAATTATCCTTGGTCAAAAACTTAACATAATTGTTGGATAGTTATACATTGAAGAGAAAAATTATTATTTATGTCAAGGATGAGGAACTTAATTTGAACACTATGACTATAGCCCTAAAATCAATTGTAAGTTTTGTGATGTGTTGGGTTTGGAAGAAAGTTTCGAAGGCATTTGTTTTAGTCATGCATTTTGTAAAACTTGCCAATATATTACAATAATGGAATTTTTTTGCAAAAACTTACAACATGTGTCAATCAAAATTGCCCAAGGAGATTTGTAGAAATGCATAACTTGGCCAAAAAAATCTATAAAAGGTAGGCAAGAATGGGAAAAGGCATGTGTGAATTAAGGTCTTCCCCCAAGGAAATTGAATATTTTAGTGAATACAAGGTAAACTTTTATTTTCTAGATTTTTTTGTGTTCACATTTTTTTCAATTCTTAATTTGCATAGTTTAACATTTTCTTCACATTATTATTAGTATTATGCATGTAACATTTTCTCTTTTTTTTGCACGTTTGACAATAAAATTAATTTTTTTCAAAAAACTTTGTAGTTCAAATAAGCAATTATACTATGTTACATCATGTTGAATTCTATAAGAATGAATGTAAGAGTACCACCTCCTTTGACAAGGCACATTTGTTGGATTATTATTGATCATCTTGGCCCTATTTTGTATGCTTGTATTCTGAACTAGTTTGACATATCCATGAGTCTAAAATTCAAGGATGAAATTGATTCTACAAGCTTTGACAACTTTAACGAAGAAGATGGAATGTTGTTTATGTGTTATCATGTTTAGAATCCAACATAGAAAAACAAGTTGTTCAAGTTTTGAATATTTTTTCTTTCCTTCTTGAAAAAATATGAAAAAGGAAAGGCCCATAATATGTTTTTTTTAATGTTGGACCCTAGGTTTAAAACTCTTAATCTTGTATATTCACTTATTGATTATGAACAAGGTAAGGCAATTGTTGAAAAATATGACAAATCATCTTTGTTTTCTATGTTTTAAAAATATTATTATCATTTGCATCCATTGGTTGAATTTAAAAGGGGTGTTGTTGATCAAAGGGTTGAAAAGGACATGAATTTGGATATCTTTGAGGTGACAATCAACACAAATGAACCGACAATGGAATTGGTCAATACATAACTTTTAATTTACATGCATTATCAAGTGGATGTTCAAACATCAAATGTCCATTGCAATGGTGGGAAAAACATGAAAACGTGTTTCTTACAATTGGTTTTTATGCTAGATAAATCTTACGAATAGTAGAATGTCAAATTAAGACATAAATAATATTTTTCATTAGGTGGAATCCTTACCAGTCTTAAGATATGTCATTTATAATCAGAAAAATTGGACAAGTTGATATTTGTCAACAAAAATTAGCCTAATGATCATAGGATAGGTTGTAAATCCCTTTTTACCTTGATACATTTTATTGAAACTAATATTAGTTTAGAAGAGAAGTTTGAGGAGTTTGAAAGAACTTTTGAAAATGATGAAATTATGGAGTTGTAAATTTTTAAAACAAGTTTCCATATATTTTCAAATTTTTAAGTTTAAATAATATTTTAATTAATGATTATAAATAAATAAATAAATAAAGTTTCTAGAAAATGTAAAACCGTGTTTTTAAATCCAAATTTGAAACCGATTATTATTATATGTGTAAGAACCACCCAATTTGAGAATTGGGTGAATTTGGAAAAATTAAAATCTTAATAACCTAGTCGTTTCTCACCAACCCATATATATGTATATGATAGAGAACCGATTAGGTTTTCACGAGGTGATGAAAGAACTAGACCGACCAATTCTCGCAAAAATTTGAGAATGACCCAACATTAATAATAACCATGTTTAGGTTGAAAACCCTGTTCTTGAACAATCAAAATGATTGTAATGTTATGAACCTTTGGAAAAGTTATATTTGTATGGTTTGAAAATAAAAATTTCAGTGAAAATTCAATTCAATTATTTGTTCCATTTTTAAACATGTGTATTTATTCTTTGATTTAATTTTCTATGTAAATGTGCAAAACATGGTGTGTTCAACACACATTTTAAAGTTAAATGATGAAAAAATTCAGATGACATCACTTTAGGTTTAGATGAATTAACATTATTTATCTAACTCTTCATAAATAATTAATGAGATCACATAGACATTGTGACATATAATGTGCATGGTCACATAGACACAACATTGTTTTTATTTTTGGTATTTGCACCAAATATTCGTCAACTAACTTAAATTTTTTTTCATGTTATGGGTTTTGTTAATATTAGTTCCAATGTGTCACAAATATCTAAGCAACCTTTCACATGAAATGTCAAAATAAAATCCCTCCAACTTTGGGCAAGCACGGTCTCATCCAATCAACACGAAAACATTTTGGGCAATATTAAAAATTAAAGTCTAAAACAATTTTTTCCTTACCAATCCAATTTAATTATTTAAGAATATATTTTGATTTAAACATCCTTATTAAAATTCATCTCAAATTTCAAACTTAGAGACTATCAAATGGCTACACCAAAATGACATCAAACTTTTGTTGAACACCAACCTCAAAATGTTTAATGCACAAATTTTTAACTTACAAAATCAACTAAATATTTAAGTCAAAAAAAAGAAAAAGTTCCAAGATTTATTTTGGTTTAAAAATTTATAATCAATCAAATTTTTCTTAATAGTTATAAGAAAAGTCTCTTTGATTCAATTTTGGTGTTAAAACATTCATTTAAGCTTGAAAGAACTTGGGGCAACAAATATGAACATCTATGAACCAATGGTTGTTTTGGTTGTGATTTTTTTGCTATTTTGTGATTTTTTGGGGAGATTAATGTTGAATGTACAATTCATTTTATCAGCAAAAAATTTCTTATAATGTTAAATGAGAAACTTGTCCCGAAAAAACATTTGTTAATTTTTTAAAATGAATTAAAAAAAACTTGTGAAAAAAAATTGTCACAATAAACTTAAACATGTTGTTGTCTCTTGGGATGACAAAGACAATGTTCAATTCATTGATATGAGAAGACAAGTATGAAAGGGTTCTAACATGAAACTGTCAAATTGGACATGATATAGTAGATTATCCAAAAATCCTCCCTATACAAGCTATGATGTCTCATCATTGGAATTCTATATAACATGTTTGAAGATCATCTAGTTCTCACTATAATGTCCAAGTTATTTTTAGTACAAGGTGTTATAAACCCAAATGCAAAGTCTTTGCCAATTGGGTTGGTAAGTATTTTACCTTTATATACCCATTGGTATGTATTAGGATACATGTACACATTGCCTAGTTAATAAATTGTTTTGCTATGCTTTTAATTACCCTGCTTGGTTGGTAAATGTATAGAACTTAAGGTCTTGTCTTTACTTCTAGCTAGTATATGTTTCAAGTTTGCCCTTATGTAAGCGAAAATAATTGTTTTGAAATGGGGAAAATTTAAATACATGTGAAAATTATTAACATATATGCATATATCAATATTTTGTGATGCATGTGCTTATGATGGTGACTAATTATAGAATATATTCACTTTTGGTATTTTTTTATGTTCATTAAATTAATTTCCTTAAACAAGATTATCACCATATGTTGTTGGATTCTTGTAGAATTTACTACAATTTGTCATTATAAGAATGTTTTGACAATATTTTGTAAAGTAATAGATTGATTTCATTCTATTTTTGTTAATCTTTCTGATAGGACGTTTGAAATTTCATAATGTGTATGTGACCACACCGATAACAAAAATCATTGCCAGAAGGTAAGCTCTGTAGCAATTGGTGGTTGGAGCTCAATGGTTCATGAATGTGGTTGATTGAACTAGGTCTTCTAAGGTTGAAGTCTCATGACAATGGCGAAATGTGCCAAGCCTTGAATCCCAAACAATACAACCCAGAAAGTGTTCGCACCTAGCAAGTCTTTGCAAGGAAAAAAACCAATGATGTGCCAAAACTTGAAAAAGTTTCTAGGAAATCTTCACAAGAAAAAATTCGACAAGCTAAAGAAAACCTTTGGGCCTAGAAAACCCAGTGCTCCCCTAGGAACTGGTTGCAATGTCTCCTTGTGCCCAGAATGTAAATTCCTAAAAATGTTGAAAGAAGTGTACAAAAAACCAACTTGAAAACTTGAAAGAAAAGAGGAAGTGGAGAAGCTTGAAAATATAGAAGAAAGCAGAACAAGTTGAAAGGAAGTGTTCTTTGGGTGAACAACAAAACATCTCCTTCACATTCTCGTTGTTTGTTGCAAGCAAAAAAAACTTGAAGATGCTCTCTGGAGATGGGCATGAACAAAATAGGAAGACTAAGGACCAAATTTGTTTTTGCACCAAAAACTAGTTTGGGTCCCAGTTATTTTCAATTGAAGATTTTTTGCCGCTTGTTGTTGTGCATTTCATTCTTGATCAGACCCAAACTAGACACCATCTGGTCCCAGTCCACTGGATTTTACGGATAACTTATTATCCGTATAATAGTGAAAATTTACTAAATCTGGGTATAAAATGTTGGAAGTCAGGACTAAATGCATGATGGGTTCAAGAATCTTTATAGTTGCAATAATACACAGAGCAACATTAGTTGAAGGCAGTTGGAGAGAAAAAAAGGCAAGATGAAACTTAGATCTAGCCAAACATGGTGTTTATTCTGAGTTTCAGTTCATGTTTAAGCCCAATGAATGACCAAACTCGCGCTATGTTTTCCTTACTTTGCAAATATCTATGATATATGATCAACATACATATAATCAACTGTGCTGCAATTGACTACAACCGAGTTGTAGTGCCAAAAGCCAGGAATATTCAATTCAAAGCAGTCACTTACTTGGTATCAAAACTGATGCTCAAAGCCGCATGCTGCATAATTCTCATCAAACCTGGGTTTCTTGCCTGGAGGAGGCGAGTGGAAGAGGATAGTTCAAGTAAAGGGGTTTGGCCACTCAAAATGCTTCTACCAACAATGATCAACCTCTATATACACCTGTAGGTTACTCAAATTTAACCTAACCTTGGACCGTGTTGATAACCACATGATCAGTCTGGTCTGAAATCTCTAGAGGATGATAAATTGAGAAGAAGTTGTATTCAGAGAGGCTTAAGGTTGCCAGCATCCAGATATGGATTCTTATTTCAGGCACCATATATGTCTATCAGCATTGCTAGATAGCAAAATACTAGGATTTGCAAAAAGGCTGAAATTAGGGTTTGGTTCAATCTAGCCTGAAAATCTCAAGAGAATGAGAAATAGAGAAGTTGTATTCAGGAAGGTTGCAGCTTGCAGCCTCCAGATCTAGTATTATATGATTTCAATCCCTAAAACCCTAATGATCTATCTATCTATCAGCATTGCAGGACAGCAAACTTACTAGGATTTGCCAAAAGGCTGAAATTACGGTTTGGTGGATCGCTTTTGACCTGCCATATTCTTTGGTGAGAGAGAACACAACTCCCAAGAGTTTCTTTGCAAAGAATCAAACCACAATTAACTTAAGAGAGCCCAACTTAGATCAGCCAAACCCTTGCTTGTCAACTGTGATGATGTTCTTGAAGGTTGGGGACTTGGGGACATCCATGGAATGAATCAGGAGGAGAGATTGGAAGACTTGTTGCTCTTTTGGAATGCTCCAATCATGTATACTTACTTGCCAAGAGGGGTGTTGTTTACTGCAAGTGTCAAAGTAATACCCTCAATTACCCATTTATCTAGTTATTTTTGGGTTAATAGTTAACGGTTATGCATAAGGGTTGGTTCTCAAATACCCGATGGAGAACCACTAGTTATATTGTCAGTTAGACACCGGTTAAAGAGAAGGGTTTTTTTTTTTTTTTTCCTTTTTTCTTTTGTTTTTTTAAAATCATAATCACATTTAGTGTTTTAGGATTGATAACATACCTAAATGATAACCAAGGTCATCTGAGTAGATTATTAAATTTGAAAAAATACACTTTTTCATTGTATTCTTGTCCCATTGCTAACCATGGTGGTTATCTATGTACTAACTATCGACCATCAAGCATATATCTATTTGCTTAATAGCCACCGAGTGCCTTACCCCAGTTACCTACCTACATAATAACCACTTATGTTCCCTACACAATACTTTTGTTCATTCCATTGCTGAAGTTTTTTGCTCACAATTATCAAGTATTCCATCCATACAAGAGAAAACAAAGAGAGTGAGTGGTTCATATATAAGGAGGTTTTGTCTAAGCCCAAAATAATTGGATGAACTCTATTTGGAGTCCAACATTTCAACACACCCACATGACTCCGAGGAATAAAATATTATACAATATGAGAAAAGTGATGTTAATGGTATGGACCATGTTGTACCATGGCAAGTTCAACACTAGTTATATTATTTTCAAACATGTTGGAATTTTCATATTGATGGTTCTTTGAAAATTCAAATAACTGCACAACATTGGTTGTTAGCTTAACTTGGTAGGTTGTTCCATTATGGCCCTTAAGAGCATCTCCACCACCACATGAGCAAAACAAACTCCTTTATTTTAGAATAGAATACTCATTAATGATCACTATTGTCCCCCACCCACAATTGTCTTTATAAATGTCCCTTTAAACACTCAAAGACCATTTATGTGTTAACATCTAGACGACTAATAGTTGGTGTCCAAATCCATAGTAGAAAAAAACTTTTTAAAGGGGTTAAAATGACTGCTACAAAATGGACCATCAATACCCAGGAAGAAGTAGGACATGCTCTATTTTGATGCAAGATTTAATGGAAAGGGGTGTTTGTTGGTGTGGGGTAAAGATGCTTGCTCTTAGATCATTAGCTTTTTGTTCCTTTCAAGTTTTGTATAGTTCTTCACCACCATAGTCACATTGGTAACCTATCATGTAAACCTTACTACTTCCTCTCAGTTTACCTTGGTAAACTAACTATGTGTGCAGGTTTGGTAAAAGGTGAAATCACACCTCATAATAGCTTACCCCGATTACCAATAGACGTTTATTACTACACACTAATTCTCTCTAAGAACTAACAAAGTAACTTGTGACCATTATTTCGACCTCACCTTTGTATACACTTTGAATTAGGAACATATTAATTGTCAAATGCCAACTATTGTTGTTTACAATGCTCGTTGATGCTAATGGATCTTTATAAGGCTAACATAAGCTTTGACTCATAATTTCAAGAACCTTTCTAGCTTTCCTTTGCACTTTAAGGTTTGTAGATTTCTCTTTGAGCTTTCTTTCATGATTTTCTCCATGCTCTATCATTATTTATGTTCTTGTTGATTGCATTCCCTTCAAATTCAATTGCAATGTTTTGTTGGTTGCAACGTGCCTTCTTTTTCTTGCCATAACACCTTCATCAACTTGAACTTCATTTGTCATGTCTTCAAATTTTGTCTTCATTTGTGTTCAAATCCTCTCGTTGGCTGCATTCTTTCCCAAAATTTCATTTGCAATGTTTTTTGTTGGTTGCATTTTTTCAAAATTTATTTGCATTGATTGTTGTTTATACTATTTTCAAACTTTCATTTCTTGTGTCTTGTTGTTTGTAGTTCATCTTTTTTAGCTCACTACAATGCTTTCATCAATTCAAACATCATTTACATTGTCCTCAAATTTGTCTTCATTGTAATGCCTTCATCAACTTGTTGTAATGCTTTCATCTTTTTGTAACTTTTCATTTATTCAATTTTTTGTGGTTGTAATGTATTTTCAAAGTTGTTTGCTCCTTATTCAAATCATCTTTTATTTCAATTTGTCAAGATCTCATGTTCTATCTTTGCTTTTGATGTTGAACATGGTTTTTGTTTAACCCTTAATTGACATTTGACCAAAACAGTCCTAATACAAAAATTGGACCAACCTTCACAAATGTGCTCAAAAGTTAAGAAATTTTTCAAAATTTTAAAAATCCAACTCCATAAAGATGTATAAGACTTCAAGCAGAATCCTTTGGTTTTAAAAAATTGGGATTTGGTTTAAAACAAAAAATCCCCATTGTTGAAAGTTTAGTTTTTAATGTTTTGGGCAATTTTCAAAATTACAAGTTTTTTTGATAATTGCACCAAGATATCGTGATTTATTGATAATAAAAAATCTAAAGTAGATAGAAGGCATCCATATGAATGATGTCAAAAAATATTGTGCAAAATTGAGTTGAGATGAGGAAGAAATGGATGGTCAAAGTTCAATTTATAATCCAAACACAAATATATTGATCCTTGATCATTTGCATATGGAGTTTACATTAAAGTTATTTAATTTTGTAAAGATGAAAGCAAGATAAAATAGATAATCAAACTACCTTGATCTTCTACTTGTAAATTAGTAGATAAAAAGTAACAACAAAATTCATATCAAATTATTATATACTAAATGTTTGTATTTGAATGATCAAAGATAAGACAATGTTTCACTATTGTACATTAACTGTGAAATTTCACATTGGAAAATTTGCTATATAATATATATTTTAAAATACAAGTATTAATGAAGTCTATTTTTCATGCTTTGGATACTTGTTTAAAGTATGTGTCCATAATTTTTTAATTATTTTTTAATCACTAATTTGTAATGTGTGTTTCATGTTGAAGATGCCATACATGTGATTAATGTTGTGTATCAATTTATTATTTAAAAGGAAAGCCTGAAAATAATAATAGTATGACCCCTCGTTGTTGGATTTTGAAAGAATCTAACTTTGAAACCTATTGATTATAGATAACAATCCAAGACATTTGGCTACCACATTAGATTCACAATTTGGATGTAGACCTAACATATTTGTTCCATACTATCAATTTTTTTAAAATATTCAAAATGGGGCCATCGACCTTTTTTTTGAATGGTTAGAATTTAACCAAATACAAAATAAAATATTGCACAACAACCTCACTATAGACAACACTAAATTAACATAATTGTGCTTGTTTTAGAACACAATATGTTATATAAACTTCTTGGAAAATACTTGAATGATAGAATTCCACCTCTTCAACCATCTTAGTACAAACAATAACAAACAAACCAAATCTATGATGGTATTTTAAGAATTTAGCCAAAAAGACATAAAAAGCTAAGCCAAACCCATAAAAATAAAAATAAATTTGCAAATTTTCAAAATTATAGTATAACATGCCTTTGACATAAATTTTTAATTATTCTTTTTGCCAATTTGTTGAAAAATGATCATCAATTTTTTTATAAATGTAGCTGATATTGTAAAACCCACATTTGAAGGCAAAGAAATTTGAACCTTGACATAGTCCCTTCAAGCATATTAATTGTGAACCATTTAACCACAAGGACAACAAGAAAATTACAACAACTAATATGTTTTTAATAGTTTTATTATTTACTTGTTAAAAATTCAAAAATAAAGAGTTCATTTGTCAAAGTTAAAATTTTAAAATATATTAAATATTTAACACACAAATGCCAAAGCCACCCAAATACTATGGTATCAATGTATTTGAAACTTTTGAAGACAAGAAGGTTCACTAGACCCACCAAAAACCTAAACATTTCAGACCTTCTACCACTACAAAGTTAACTATTTTAACTATTTTTTTTCATCCTCGGGTTGTGACAACCTTTAAGTTAACTTTTTTTTTTCATCCTCGGGTTGTGACAACCTTTAAGTTAACTATTTTTTTTCATCCTCGGGTTGTGACAACCTCTAAGTTAACTATTCTTTTTCATCCTCTAATGGTGACAACCTCGGGTCACCACTTAGTGTAGTTAGTGATGTTTTAATGCCAAAATATTTTTTTGGTAGAAGGTCTGCAAGGGTTGCTAGCAGAAAATTTTCAGACTTCTTCCACTACATTAGTTAACTACAGTAGTTAACTAAGTTAACTATTTTTTTTTCATCCTCGGGTTGTGACAACCTCTAAGTTAACTATTTTTTTTCATCCTCTAGTGATGACAACCTCGGGTCACCACTTAGTGTAGTTAGTGGCGTTTTAGTGGGTTTAGATTTTTAGTGGTAGAAGGTTTGAAACATTTCCTACATAATGGTTATAACCTAAACAAAAGACAAAAAAAATGTCCAAACCCATTGGAAAACAATACATTTGTTACATGTTTGATGGGAAGACATCCATGCAAAAAGAAAGACTTGAAAATATAATACAAGTTAGTAGAAACATGTTATATACATCCCAAAACTTATGTCATTAATAGGTTGTAGATAAGGTCCACAATAAGCCTACATAAAGGTTTATAACATAATAAAATATAAATTATCACATTTAATTTAAAATTTTAATTAATTAAAATCACAATAAAACAATAAAAAGGGAATAAAAGTCTACATGACAACCATGTGGAAAAGTCATGCAATTAATTTGTTATTTTTACAAGTTTCTTCATTGTAAAAAAATAAAAATTTAAAATTTATTTCCAATAAATCCAAGTCAATAATGTGTGTATGCAATAGAATTTTATTTTAAAAAAAAACAGAATAGAAAAACCTTACATCAACATCAAAACAACAAAATCAAATCTTGCATATGAAACTTAACAACTTTGGATTTATTTCCGACAAACACAAATCCACTAGCTCATATTCAACATTGCAAAAATACTAAACTAATTTCAACTCGAAATCTCAAATTTTTTTGCAACCACTCTTACCAAGCTTAAAAACTGAAATTGACTCATTTCAATGAACCACAAAGTTATAACAGAAACTATAAAACTTTGTTTCTTCATCTTAGTGAACACAAAGTCTTACATTGATCCTTGAGCCTCTAATGTATATTGCAAAACATGGATCAAACCACACATCTTTGCAAATCTACACAAAACACAAGCAATAACTTGTCCATACAATGCAATTTCACACAAACTTGAAATCAAAACAATTTCAACAATCCTACAACCTCAATGAACTTGCAAAATATAGTTTGTTCATCTTAATTTCAACACAAAGTTTTACAATTTTTTGCAAGCATGATCAAATTCAAAATTCCAATTTTCTCTTCTCAAACAACATAAAGCTCCAAAAATGCTACAAAGTTTCAACTTCTAGAATCACTCTTAAGTTCAATAAATTGAATTTACTCATTTCAATCAACCATGAAGTTTATGATAGAACTACATAACCTTGTTTCTTCATCCCAACCAACACACAACCTAACATTGATTCTCTAGCCTTCATTTATATATTCAACCTTTGTTTATATTTTACTTGTAGCCTTGACACATATGTGTTAGCAAAGCTATGTTATCTATTGCAATAATGGTATGAAAAGCCCACCTCGAAATGACCACATTAGGTTATGTGGGAACTTTGTTTGAAATAACATTATTGCAAGGGTGAAAGAGACAATTGACAATATATTACAAAACATTGACTAAAACAAACATCTTCATTTCAAAAACTTGTACAACCACCCTTAAGCTCAAAGAGGTTAATTTGTTCATCAAAATCAACAACAAAGTTGGAAAAAAAGCTACAAAATCTTATTTGTTCATTTCAATCAACACAAAATTTTACAACAACAATCCATAAACAACCAACACGAGATTGCAACTGCTCGACTTGATGCAAATGGAATTAAATATTCCATTTTCCCATCATTCTAGAATTTATGAAATTTAAAGTAAATATTAAACACAAAATTGTAAAACAAAAAAAAAGAATGTTCACAAACGGCAATGAGTTGCTTGTTTCCCCCACTTTTTAAACTCAAGGCTATCAAGTTGGGAGAGATGATCCCAAAAGCCAATAAGGGCACTACCACATAGCTAATTGATTATTCAATCCTCATGTTCCTAGTTTATGAAAGCTACTTAATCCCATGCAAAATTAACAACAAAAAATATGCAAAAACTATAAAAGACAAAAAATAACATAAAAAATAATAATTCTCACATCATGCACTTTGGTGGGCAACATCAATGGCCATCATCTCCAAAAAGTTCAATGAAAATCTAAACAAAAATACATAAATAACAAAAAAAAAACTTAACGAAATGAACACAAACACAATAAGAGAAACAACACATGTGTAGCTATGTCCTAAGACCATTTTCAAACTTTTACAAATTTGCACACCACACCCACTTGGGACAGAAATAACCACAACACATGTCAATTCATTTTTAAAGTATAATTTACACATCTAACAAAACCTACAACCATGCAAAAGAAAGAATGGCCAAACAATCATTTGGTGTAGAAAATAACAAAGTCCACACAAAACACCTTCACACACATATAAACAACAAACACCACAAAATAAAGTTCCACCCTCACATATATGATCATCAAGCACCACCACCCAAAAAAGTTCTACCTTCAAGCACAAAATCGACAACCAACACCAATACTATAACAAGCAAATTGAACCTTACCCCTTTCCCCAAAATTGCTAAACACCAAACCTTCCTTTGCAATTGCCAACACAACAAACTCAAAACCCTAAACCTAACTTTAAAAAAAAACTATTCAATAACAACTATAAAAAACATCCCAACAAAACCTCAAAAATATTCCAAACAATCAAACCAATCTAAAAATGTCAAAAAAATATGTAAAAAACCTTAGACCCATTAGTTTGAAATTGGATGACATTATGCATGAAGGATTGATTCCAAAAACTAGAATCTATCTAGCCCATTCCCAAACAAAGAGACATGGAAATGTGTCTTTTTGGATTTATGTCTTTTTAAAGTTTTTTTTTCCAACATTGTAGCATAGTGATGAGTAAATTTTCAATACCTTCTCCACCAATTTGCATCCCATTTCAATTCAATTGACGAATTGAATTTTAAAAAATCCAATTTAGAATTTAATTGGAATTGAAATTTAATTCAATACAAGTTGCAAGAAACATCATTCAATATTTTCATTGAATGGAACTTCATTTTCACAAAATGTGTGCAATAGTGGGGAGCCCAAGCGGAATAATATGATGCATGAGAAATTGATTTTGACAATTCATGCTCCTACGAAGGTCAAGGCCCAACAAAAACAAAGCCATTGGTACCATGCATGTCTACATACTTTACACTTCTTAAAATTCCATGACATGGTTTTACATTAGTTTACATTGTGTGTATTTGTTTTACATTCACACTTCAACAATTTTACATGCCATCAAAAGGATGTACACAATTATACATTTACATTTCCATGTTTATTGTTGTGCAATTAAATGATCATGAGTTGGATCTATACTATTGCATGAAGTGTAAATTCTAATGATGATTTTTTTCGAGGAACTAATATATGAGATCTTTTTCATAATTTTTCATACGGTCATCCTTGGACAATTGATTTTGCATAATCCTTCATATGGTCATTTCATAGACAATTCCTGAAACAACTACCTTATTTTGAAGCTTAATTATCTCACTTCTTTCCTAATAACTATTTCATATCATTATAATTATCTCATTTTTTTCCCCTACCCACCAACATGGATATGAAAATGCAAATTAACATTATTTTTTCAATTTCACAATAATTATCTTAATTCAAATTAAATTTAACATCGACATAAACAATGATAAACTATTGTTCCCTTATGTTTCAATGTTGTGATTCTCTAAAAATCATAGTTATATATCATAAAAACCTACATGTTTTTTTCTAGTGTATCTAGAGGATGCCTTACAAAGAATAGTGTTTGTAGAGGAGGCGGTTCTCAATGTTCACCACCCATGGTTCTCTACCCCAAATTTTTTTTATCAAGTACCCAACTCTGATACACAGCCTTATTTGATTCTCACATGTTTGAACAAGCTAAATAACCGCTCCAAGGAAACATCGGTTCCTTATCAACAAGTTATATAACCGTCATTCCAAGAGTCACCGGTTCTTTGGCGGTTCTTTCAGGCTTTGGGTGCGCTGACGGTTCTTTGAGTTGGATTTGTTCAAACCACCTGGAACTGGCGGTTCTTTGATTCTGGCGTTTGATTGGCGGTGATTAACAAAATACCCAAAGAACCAGCCAACACTCATTTTTTGCACCCGCAAGCAACCTGAATCCCCCAATGTCTTGTCATTCTTCCTTTCTCTTATTATAAGGGGGACCTACAGCTCGTATGTAATGTATAATGCTGTAAGGTAAGGTAAGTAGGCCCATGCATATGTCCCTTCTCTCTCTCTCTCTCTCCGCCCACCCTTTCTCACAATCAAATTTTGTTCTGCACATGATTTTACAAACGAGACAAATGTGATGAAGAACACCTACCTATTATATAGACTTGGCATTGGTTGTTGTTGGTCAAGCCTCAAAAGATCCATTATTGTTGAAATAATTGAAGTCACAACAAACAAACAACAACAACAACAACGGGCTTTTGGGTTTTGGGTTGGAAAGGAACAATTTGTCAAAAGAGGCAAAAAGCTTCAGTGTTGAATAGGTATATACAATATATTGCATAGGAAGGAAGAGAGATTAAGTTACTGGGTACCCAAGAAACAATAATCAATCTACTATGAATGAAAAGTACAAAGAAGAAAGTGAAGAAGGCCCACCAACCCACCCAAGGAGGTAGAGCAAAGAAACCTCCTCATCAAGGTAGAGAGAAGCACCTAGGACCCGCAGAATAAGCAATAGTTTGGCAATAATTACTTTTTTTTTTTTTGGGGGTTTCTTTTCTGCTTGTAAAATACAAGAGGATTTTGAAACCCACCTAGAAAAAGCATACACATGTATGATTGTGGCACTCCTTATAATTTGAAGTTGCCAAAGATACCCACATCAGTTCAGAAATTCGAGGGGCGTGTCACACACTCTGGCCTTGCCATTCACATGAACAAGTATCATAAGGCAAAGGAAGGATTACAGAAACTCAAATGTTTCACCTTGCAAAAAATATAATCTTCAAAAAAATCCTCTAATAGAAACCAAAATCCTTCAAGATATTATAACTCTGTAACTAATATCAAGTTTCAACACAAGCCAAAATGTCATCTTTCAAAAATCCTCATATAAAAATAGATCTATTATTCCCTAGGGGCCAAAATCCTTTAAGCTATTATCCTCTATAATGAATCTAAACACAATATCCTTGCCTTGGTAGGCAAGGCCAAAAAGTGAAGAAACCTTGCTATGCAATCTATTTACTAGGGAGAACATATGCATATATGATTGTGGCACTCTGGTTGAGGTTGCTATCAATCTAGTTACTAAGAGAGCATATGCATATTATTTGTCACACTCTTGGGGAGGTTGTCAGAAAAACTTCAATCGGGTCTTATGCCTTGCAGCCCCTCAACTAGTTGATCAACTAGATGCATGTAGGATTCTCATTGATGTTAGGGCGGAGTGCAGGAAGAGGTGTGAGCGAAAGAAAGAAAGAAAGAAAGAAAGCACAACTCCCACTCCATCTAGAAATCAAAAGCAGGAAAGAAAGCGAAGAAAGGGAATGAATTCAACAAGAGAGAAACACAGATTAAGAACTTATTTTGGATTTGCATATTTGCTTAAGGACTCATGTCCAGCATGCAGGAAGAAGAAATGTGTGCAGTGCTTAGTTCAACTATAGAACAAGTGTTATATCCAAGTCACAAGACATGACTTCTGCACTCACCACTAGAACATCTGCAAAGGTTGAAACCATACTACTACTACTACTACTACTACAAAGTGGGCATACATTTCCTCCACATAACCATTGGAACAAGCGAGTGATAGGTTGCAAACATCACAAGTTGTCAAGTCTTTTATTGCACAAAGTTCAAATTCATCAGAACTTTAGCTTTACACAAAAATATAAATGAGGGGGGTCTTTTGTCTTGATAGCAGGAGCATCTGGTGTGCAAAAAGGTCCTTGGCAATGCACAAGAATCGAGTTGGTCTTATGTTCATGGGGTACATGCAATTCTACATGGGAGGTCTCTAGGTATAAGAAAATTGACTGGCAAACACGAATGCTATATCAGGGTCACTGCCACAGTGATGGGGGAGAAGAAACAAGGTTATGACATTGACAAGGCAGAAGGTGCAATTCGATGGGTCAATTTTCCTCTCTAATTTCATGGAGGTAGCTACTACTGCAGTCAGAGATGTACATTCCAGCTGCCATTTTTCTCTACAAGGATTCTTCAAGAAGACACTTAGCACAGCAGACAAATGGCATTGCACTTGTGTCAGTCCTCATCCATGTGCCATGTTGCTCAATTGTTTCATAGAATACTCATGTTTAGGTAGGGGTCTCAATGCTCTTTGTATAATCCACTGCCTTTCCAGGTCTTGGTCAGCCCATGATCATCCATGTTATATGTCCCCACATTTCTTATAATTGACAAGGCTCCCTCCTTGTTCAATGACATCACTGCTCCACATCAACACAAAGGCAACAGTGAGATTCATCATCATACAAAGAACATCATCATCAATCTCTCATGATGGAAAAAAACATCACACCAATGCCCAAGGAATTGAGAGTTCCCCCGGAATTTTTGCTTTCAGACTTCAAGCAGGCTCAAGCACACGGGCACTAACCCTATTCTAGGCCAACAACCTTTTGGGGTGTGGAAATTCCAAACATACTCATGGATATGCATAATGGATCTCCAACAAAGTACAAATGTTCTCTTGAAACAAGGTACACATTGTTAAACACAGAGGCCTGAAAGTAGGCTTCAATGCTCAATCAAAATCACTAAGCAATAATAATATGTTATCACTCCTTTTGGCTTATAAGACATCATTTCTGCCTTGCACATATGCAAGTAGCACAATACACATTGTTTTGCTTTGCCCAATTGAAGGTGAAGCAGAAAACTGAGTCATGCTGGTCAAGCATCAGCAATGTAGGGTTCCCTGAAGGCACATTTTACTCCCTTACGTTTGTCCATATGGCTTCATGCAATGGCTACTTTATGAACTGTAATGATGATGTCTTTGCAAGCTGAAGCCAATCTGGGTTCTCAAGAAACAAATTGGGGCATGAGCTCAGAACAAAATCCACATGCAAATGAGGTGAAGTAATCAGGGGTTCTCAAGAAAGAAATTTCAGACCTGAGTTCCAAACAAAATCCACATGCAAACCAGGTGAAGTAATAGTTGGGGGTTCTCAACAAAGAAATTCAGGCCAGAACAAAATCTGCATGCAACTGAGGTGAAGTAATAATTGGGCACAAGTAATCTCAACAAAGAAATTTCAGGCCTGAGTTCAGAACAAAATCCACATGCAAACTGGGTGAAGAAGAAGTTCCTGCCTGAGAGGGTTACTGACCTTCTATGTTGAGGGGCTGGGTGCAGGTGTGTCAGGTGGAGGAATGAGAACTTTACTAATCCCCTGAATAGAAAGCCGACCATCAACATAGATATCATGGTCATAGATATGTGCCGAGTTTCCGCCTTCTCCAAACAGCACAGTACCATCAGATTCACGAGCCAAAAGCTTCCGGGGATGCAGCAGGGTGCTGTAGGTTTGTTTCCCTAGTCTGCGAACTGCATTGTACAGGCTCTCCTCGGTCTGATACTCAGAGAGAATATGATAATAAAGAATGCGTTCCAGAGGAGAATTCAGATGCTCGGGAGTGAGTTGAGCCATGGCGTCGTCGTTGGGAGCCAAGATCGTCAAGTGATATCCCTTCTTGATCAGCCTGCCAATCTCTGTAGCCAACGATGTGTAGTTCACCAGAAGCTCTGCCATGTCGTTGTAGCCACCGAAGTTTGTCAGCGCGATCATGAACTGTGAGACTTCTTCTGTCTCATCCAAGCTAAAGCTCTCCTGTGACGGCCCTGGTGCCGGTGCAAACGCCGGCTCTGGCGCGAAAGGCAAGAAAGCCGACGGAGACGGCGCTGCAGCAGTAAGCTTGGAAGAAGATGGCAGTGAGGGAGGGTTTCCTCTGTTGTTCACATTCTTGTGTTTTGCAGCTCGTCCTCCGCTGCCCACGGGTGCACTCTGTGGAAGTACAGCAAGCTTGCCGCTTCTCTTCCATTCCTCGAACTGCGAGGAGACGCCGCGGGGGATGAGGAAACCGTTGACGCCGTGCACGATGCCGTCGTCGCGGATGATGGAGTTAGGAGAGAACACGCGCGAGAAGTCTACGTAGCGTTTGAGACCGTAAGAGCGCAAGTTGAGAGCATCGCCGGAGAGTGAAATCACACTTCTGTTGCTCCATCCCGCGCCATCCAGAAACACCGGCAAGACGTGAAACTGCAGCACTCGTTGCAGGACCATCTCATTCCCGTCCTGTTGCAAGAAGTTACGAAAATCCACATCCAGTTGCTGTTCCAGAAAACTGTTCTTAGGTGCGAAGATCGTCAAACTCCCTTTGATGTTCACAACATTCTCTAGCTTATGTAGCAAAGACGCCTTCTCTAAGTAATAGATAAACTCCGAATACTGCGACTCCAGCAAAGCTTGCAAGATGGATCCACCAGTTCCCGTCTTACTACTAGTACTACTACCCGCAACAGAAGCAGTCACATCCTTCCCGGGTTCTACCACAAACTCATCAAAGAACATAGGTCTAGTAGAGCTTCGAGATTGCTGAACACCGGAGACAAGAACGGCGCAAGAAGCCATAGCCACCAGTACCACTAGCATTACCAGTTGCGCCATGTGTAGTAGTAATCCTCCTCTTCTTCTTCTTCTAGTGTTGTAGTGCACCCTGCATGGTGCACAAACCGCAGCGAACTCCAGAATAAGAGAGGAAAACTCCAGAAAAGGCACCACCACAGGACAAACACTTGATTTTACACTTGGGGGAAAATGCACCACAGCAACAGGAAAACAGCAGCTCCCACAACATAGAAGCAGATCTGGCTATGCAGCAACAAGCTCCGATCAATCATTCATTTCCTCCCCCTAAAGGAGCGTAGGTTTTCAGTCGCCCCCCAGACGGTGGTGGTGATCGAAAAGCTGCTTTGCCTCGTCCAATGCGAAAGGCTGTTGCGGAGATGCAGAAGCAGGCAGGCAGCAGCCAAGGCAGAGTAGCGTTGTCTTGACGAGGGAGGAGTGGCGACGACGGTGGGGATGAGCGGGTAGGCATCGCGGGTGGGTGGGGAGAACAATCGGGTAGGTAGGTATGTAGGTAGGTAGGTAGGTAAGTGAGCGCACTTAAGTAAGTAGGTAGGTAGGTATGAGTGAGCAGACACAGAGGTGAGAGAAGTTGAAATTCCAATGTTTTTTAAATTAAAAAACAAATTACTGGCGAAATTAGACACTAAAATTTCGAAAAAGAGGTGATTTTGGAGGTTTTTAGTTGCCAGAAGTGAGGGATAATAATAATAATAATAAATGAAAGAAAAACATAAATAAATAAAGAATAATAATAATAATATAAAAAATTCCAGATTCGCATAATTTGCTTTTCATTCTGTAGCAAAACATAGGTAGGTATATATAAGTATTTGTACTTTTATTTTTTAGTTTTCTAATCAGATTATGGCTAAATCTTCTTAGGGATGATCGTCACTTTCTTTACATCTTGCTATGGATGATTGGCCATTTTGGCTATTTAAAAAAAAAGTTTCCTGGGAAAAAAAAGACTACAGGGGAGGAGAACAATCAGTCAGACACAGCAGGCGCAGTGTGGACTGAGTAGGTAGGTAGGTAGGTAGGTCGGTAGGTAGGTAGTTGAGGGAGGATTCTGGTAGGGCTTGGACAACACTGGCTGGCTCTGATGAGGCTTTTGCACTCATTGCACTAAAGTTTTCCAAATAATAATATACCCCCCCCCCCCCCCAACCGGGGGCCCCTTTACCACCACCGGACGGTTATTAAAATTTTGGGGGAGGGACCCGGAGGTTATCATATAGGAAATTTTTTGGATTAAATTATTTTTAATTGGAAAATTTGGTGAATTTTTCAATAGCCATTGCCATTTTTCTAAATCATTGTATGATGTAACCATGATTTTTTTGGGGGAAAAAAATCATCAAATAACCGTCCACAAAACTGACGGTTCTCTGATTCCGACATTACCCATTTAAAGCCCCCGAACCCTCGGTTCTTTATCAATTCAAATAACCGCACAACTCGGGGGTACCTACCTACCTACCTACCTACCTACCTACTTACCTACACCAAAGGGTTCTAGGTCACACACAGTTATAGAGCCTTGGCCACAAACAAAATTCAATGATTGTCGAGTGCTTGCCCAATAGCATCGTCACATGTTTGTAAGCTCCCCGAGGGTTGGTCTGTCAGACCTTTTCTCCCAATCTACTATGAAGAATTGAATGAATGAATGAATGAATGAATGAGGTAAAAGATTTTACAATGTACGAGTTTGGTAGAATTTAACCATGAACAATAAACAATTTTGGTTTTTGACGTAGTAATGAATGGATGACTTTTGGTTTGCATGACTTTTTTTTTTGGTTTTTCATTCTCAAGAATGAATGAATGTATGTTTGTATGTATGTATGTATGTATGTTTGGTTTTCATGACTTTGGGTTTGTACATTTTTAGCATGATGAATGGATGGATGGATGGATGAATGGACTAACTAACTAACTAACTAGTGAATGAATGATTTTGGTTTTCTTGCAATTGGGGGAGAGAAACCCTAAACTTGACAAGACAAAAGCTTCATTGGGAGAGAGAACACATTGAGAAAGAAAGAACAAGTGCTAGAGGGAAAAGGAAAGTACTTTGAGGCATTGCTCCATTGGTAACAACAACAAGGGTGAAGTGGAAGTAGCCAACCATACAAAGTGTGGGGGCCCAAAGTGGGTACATTGTCAAAGGCTACATTATACAACATAATTTTACCTCCATGACAAGGGAAAGGGGGGGGGGGGAAGGGGGGGGCATTTGCTTTTACACTTTTAAATGAGCTAGTTGCATTTTTTTAATTTCGATAATGTTTTTTCTCTTCTCATATCTTTTTTCATTTTAAAGATTCATTCAAAATTTTCCTCACCGTCTTTACATGTGGTAGTGGCCATGGAAAAGGGCATGGTTACTATCGCCTTGCATGGGGCCTCATTCTAGTAATGAATGCCCTTGTCCTAAATCCTCGGCTACTACTAACCTTGATTAACAACAAAGGGAAAACACATGTTGAGATGGATTATTGGAGGATTATGATTGGTGCTTCGCTTCCCTTTGGATCCTTGAAAGAGGCAAAGAATTAACAAACATCAAGCTGTAAAAGGCTCATGATAGTGCACATTTATTAGAGATGCAAATTACACTAGCAAATGATGTGATGAGAGCACAAGCTTTATTTACATGAGACATATGTTCACCACATTGCACATCTAAAGAACCAACCAACCAAACCAAGTGCACACAATAACAACAACAACAATGTCTCTCACCATCATCAACATCTTGGATCTATGGTAATGGCAAAGATGCCAAGAATTTCTCACAATGCAAATGATGTGATGAGAGCACAAGCTTTATTTACATGAGATATATGTTCACCACATTGCACATCTAAAGAACCAAATAAAGAACCAACCAACCAAACCAAACCAAACCAAGTGCACACAATAACAACAACAACAATGTCTCTCACCATCATCAACATCTTGGATCTACGGTAATGGCGAAGATGCCAAGAATTTCTCACACCACAAATGATGAAAGAAGAATGCTCACAATCAACCACAAGCAAAAAAAAAGTAAACGAAAGAGGATTGTTTGTTTGTTTGTGTGTGCGGTGGAGGGACATCTTCATGTTTGGAACAATTTACATCCATCATCATTGTTTACCCACCCAGCTCCCACTCTCAAGTCCAAAGTATAACGAAAGAATAGTAAGGCAAAAAGTGCCACAATCATCAAGAGTTGGGCATTGAACCAGTGATGGCCGGTTATCACTCTTTTGAAATAACCTCCGGTTCCGGTTTTTTGGAAATCCAAGAGTCCAATGGAGGAAACCCCTATAAAGGAATAAAAGAACTCCTAGTTTTGGGCTTTTTAAAAAAAATGAACCTTTTTTTTCCCTTCCCAAAACCCATCAACAATTGACGGTTTGGCATGAAATAACCGTCAAAGAACCGGAAGCTATTTGACTCATTCTCAAATTTGAAAATTGCAGTCATATATCAGAATTGGTTCTTAGATGTTTGAGAACCACGGTTATATAGCAGAATTGGTTCTTAGATGTGTGAGAACCATGGTTATATCGCAGAATTGGTTCTTAGATGTTTGAGAACCGTGGTTATATAGCAGAATTGGTTCTTAGATGTTTGAGAACCGTGACAATTTATCTTAAGAACCACCCTGAGAACCGCTGTCCCTTAGGTGCCATTGTACAAAAGAAGGACCATGACTTAGCAAGAGGGTTATATATATATATATATCTATCTATTATTTTAATTTTAATTTTTTGCTATCAAAATATTGGGAAATAGTATCCAAAAGTTAGAAAACTTAATCAAATATATGCTAGAAAAAATTCCCAAAAAATTCCCATTTTTCCAGAAAAATAACAAAAAATTGTGGGGGGAAAAAGAAAAAGAAAAATCAATGCTTAGCACACTACCTAGGATTCACTGAAAAAAAGTGAAAAGAGGACAAGAAGTGTGTGATACATAGCATGCATCTTTTGTAGCTATCCAGACCAGTCAAGGTTAGATAGGGAAGGGAACTGGTACTTTTTGTGGCTCTTTTTACTCTCTTAAAACTAATAATGTGTCTGAAATCTCTATGCAAAACAAGTAGAAACTAAAACCCTAAACCAACACAGACCACTGAAATTTGCAATGGAAATTAATTCACTTAGCAACTAGTACTTTTATCACCTTTTTTATACAACTGACTTAACTACATGTTATCACTTCTTCTCTCTCCTCTTTGACACAACCATTTTGTGCCAAAACTTGTAATTGGAGCTCATGAAATCTTGAGAAGAAGGGTGGGTAGTGTAGTAAGTAACTTTTGGGAGTTTGGGTGAAGAAGACTTTGTTTGGCAAATTATTGCAAGCCTCCTCATTGGAATTGGCAAAAAGCTCAATTGTTGGGATTGATTGACTCCCAGTTTTGGGTACAACAGACCTTGGCATTGAAACTTCCATTGGAATTGGTTACAAGCTTTTGAGGGAGCCCAGTGAATATATCCTTTAGCTGGGAAATTGCAGGCCTTTTTATACTCTGCAAAAAAATACTCTACAAACATTCTACCAATTCTTTTGCAAGTTTTATGAGGTACCCAATTGGGTTGATGTTCCCAATTTAATTTTATCCTTTTTTTTCTTTTGAAATTCCCAAAAAAAATGTTGAGAATCTTTTGGAATTTATTTGAGGGGGGAAAAAAAATTTAAATGAAGATAAAGGATTCAAAAGCCAGATTTTAATCCTCTCATAAGTTGCCAATTCATCCATCCAAGTCATGTCATCCCTTTCTCATCCAGCATGTGGATGGTAATGTGGATGGCATATAAACACAGTTGGAATTGCCTCAAAATGTTGCCTTCAAAGTACCCCAATGAAGCCATGCTTTAGCTAAACAAGGAAGATAGAATCGGTGTTGGGTGGGTAAATCTATTACCCTAACATACCCATGAGTTTATAACATAACACACATGTACTTTACCCAATTGGTAAAAAGTTTTGATTACCCTTGGTTATTGTTGGTTGGTAAATATTTCAGACTTACCATGTCATTATTTTACCCGACTAATATATAGTTAAGATCTACCCTTACCAGAGGGAAGGGTAAATAGCGGGTCTATGCCGAACTCATTATATAGCATACATCCTTTCCATCTTTTGCAATGCATGTGATTTTGATGAATTTGTTTGAATTATAGTTTACTGACTATAAAATATTTTTTTCTTTTTTCATTAATTACCTTGGAGAAAATGCTTACTATGCACTTTTCAAACCTCTTAAATTTGAGATTTTTTTTTTCTTGTATAAAAATTCTTTGAAACTATTTTAAAGGATATTATTGGTTTTATTGTATTTTGTTAAATTCTTGATATTATATTTCAAATTTCATGTGTTCATGTTTGGAATGCTGAGTTGCACAAGCAAAAATTTGTCTTTCTTCACTTTGAAATGTGCTATAATTGTGTAAATAGGTTTTTTTTTTTTTGCTTTACATTTTACTCATGTATAGGATAAATGATGAAATATTAACCCCATACTTTTACCTTACAAACAAGGCAAATGTTCATCAATTTTTATATATATATACCTTTATTTGGAATGATAATTTTGCAAAGCTTTTATAACCTTAGTCCTCCTACTTGGGTTTAGAATTTTTTTTTTGAAAAGCTAAGCATCTTACTACTACCTTCTGTTTTTCTTTGGGGAGTTTTTAAATGAAGTTTTGCTTTGGTGTCATGATAGATTATGTACAAAGCTTTAGGCAGCAGCTCAATGTGACTTAGTCGAGAAGAATGTCCACTGGTATTCAATATCCAAGTTCTTACTCCAGGACTGATTCCGCTGCGTATTGGAGTAAGAGACTAGAAATTGTATTCAAGCTAGGAAGCATGAATAAATTCCATACAAGTGCTGGAGGTGATGAAGTTCTTTCTAGAGGGGATTATGTTTGGCTGGTTTGAAGAGAGAATCAGTCTCATGGTTTTGGGCAACAGTGGGAAGATGTTTGCGGGAGGATTGAGACCCATTAATTTAGAAACTCCAAAGGTTGATTTAGTGTATGCAGTGTGTTTCTTGAAGAGAGAGAGAGAGTTGTGAATTCTATGAGGATGCTGACATTTGTTTCATACCTAATCAAACTGCCTGAGTGGGTTTGTTGGAGATTTGTGAGAAGGGATGGTGTTTCATGAGTGGAGACTAATGCTAAGTGAAACCAAAGATAGCAACCAGAGAGGATCCGGAGAGAGTCCTGATCCAGCACTGTCATGATCTTTTCACGCTTATGAGAAAGAATAGTTTAGATAGTAGGATTGAATTCATTAAGTAGCCAGTGGTGATCAACTAGTTTAGGGTTGATAATGAGCAAGACAGTTATGTAAAACAAGAGTTTCTTTTGATGAATTCAAGAAACATAAACGTAGATTGGTGCTCTAGTGCAAAGTTGTTTGTGTGTAGGATGATGTGCCTTTGAAAGGTTTTCAATTAGCCTCCCTTTTTTGGTTACACTAAAGCTTAGGAAGGGGGTCGAAACTTATGAAGGTTATTTTTAAATAAGTTTCTTATACACAAAAGCTAGATTGAATGAACTAAAATTCTATGCAACACAACATACACAAAAGACAAGAAGTGAAACTTAGATATAATTTGAACAAGGATCACCCATACATTTCATGCTAGGTTTTTTTCGAGTACACCCAATGTGAAGCTTATCACACATGTCTAAAGATCTTATGGGGATCATTCATCAAATAAACATAAGTCTTTCTTAAAGATGCTTAACAATCAAAACAACACATGAGTCTATTGTATCATAAGTTCACTACACACGACATTTTTGTTATAGGCTTAATGATTGACTAACAAGATGAAAGTATGAAAAATTAATCCAAAGCTCCATATACATGAATGGAGAGTGACTTAATCATTCAACCCTTCATTTAAATCAAATAGATTTTATAATTCATAAACAATAAGTCAACAATAATTTGCCAACTATTAGTGTTTTTAGAACATATCCTTTCCATGGATGAACCATTATATTATTTGACATTTCCTTCTCAATAATTAGTGTTTTGTTTCATGCGAGGTCAAGTTAATTGACTTTTATTTTTGCCAAAGCTAACATTGTTAAGCTAAGCCATACATGAGTGTAATAAAAAAAATCCTCAAACATAGGGATCATAAGATTTATTACTTAATTATTGTATCTACCATAATATTTACCCTATGTTGTAACTAATATTTTAATGATATAGCTTTAGTAACCAATGTTTAAATCAAAGTCCTATACTTTGAAGAATTTTCACTTAGTGTGAGTTCATATTTTGGAAACTTCGTGAAACATTTTTAATTTTAATTATTGCGAGTTTATCTTTGAATTTACCATAAGGTGCAAAACCATTATGGGATTAGTGTGGTGACAACTTGTTAATTTCCCATTCATGGTTTCTTTTAATAATAAAAATTCCATTTAAAGTTCCCTAGACTAAATGGGTTTCAAGACCTTTCTCATTGATAGATAGATTTTATTTCCTTGTTTGGTTGGCATTATATTTGATTGGAATTGGCCATGGGGTGTTAAATAATATGATAACTAAAAATTTATTTAAATGCATTTTGGCATATAATAATATTTTCAAACATTTTCAAATTGGATTATCAAATTATCAAATGTTCTCAATGTGAATGACAATGTCAATCAATTTTCATTCATTTTGGTACATAACCCACCCAATAATCTATTAAAGGTTTGAACAATATTAAAATAAATAAACTATTAAAATATATTTTTTCAAATTCTATGATAAATAATCACATTAGATTTTTTATGATGATATATTATAAGATCAATAATAACAAATAACCACCTAGTTTTGAAAATTGGCTATATAAATAGACTACCAAGTTTTATCTTGCAAGACTAGCTTCTTCTTCACTTGAGGATAAAAGCACTTCAACTTCTCAACAATAAAAATAAAATCAAGATATTGCTTAAAACAAAGCACATTTCAAATAAAGAACAAAACAATAATTATGATCAACATTTAAAAACAAATTGGTACTCTTTTCGAAACAAAAAAAATGAATAATGGTATTGCAAAAAACATGAATCACCGAATGTCACTCCTCATCAACACCAAACACAAGCATAAGTACCCAAGAAGAGGTTAATGTCTTATAAAATGAATGATGGTGCTTCATATTGAAATTAAATGATTATTTAATTTATTGAATTTTTTTATGAATACTAAATTCTAGATTTACCACTTAAAGATTTTAATTAAAAGTCTAAATCAAGTTACACTAAAAATTGGTAATAAAAACCAATACTCAATTCATGTAATGAAAATTGACTGTGAAATTGGAAATAAAATTTGGTAATCAATATTAATGAAATTCATGTATTAAATTTTCTATCTCTAGTTGATTTTCTTCTACCAAACTTTCTTGTACTAAATTGTTATTTTAACACATAATATCAGTCCATTTTGTTTTTGAATTCTTGTTTGCATTTGCATTCATGTTTTTTTTAAAAATTATTATTGCCTCTCAATTCACCCCTCCCCATCTTTGAGCCCCAACATCAAACCACTCAATGATGCCCCAATTTTCAAACCTCATCAATCCCCCAACTTGTCATCCAATCATAGCCTCTAACCCTACTACATCCACTATAACCCAAAAACCTTACAATTTAGTTTAATTTATCATTGTTTAACCATGTTTAACATTTAAAAACATGTTTAGATCCATTTATGTTAGTTTAGCCATGTTTAGTCTACATTATAAATAATATTAATTTAACCATACATTAACAATTTTCAACCATACTTAACCTAAATAATTGTGTTTAATTTCATTTATGTTAAGTTAACCATGTTTAACCTAAGTAATTATGTTTATTTTTACTTATATTTGTTTACCCATACATTTAGCTTCAATAGTTATGTTTGTTCTAAATTATGTATTAATTTAGCCATGTTTAACATGGGTGATTCTTGTTAGTCAAAATTATTTCAAATAATTGTGTTTAGGCATGTTTAAACTAACTTAGTTTATGTCTAGCCTAAATTAGCCTAGAACTAGCCTAATTTAGTTTAGGTCTAACCTAACTAGGTCTACTTTAGCTTAATTTAAGCCTAGTTTAAAGCCTAAATAGTCATAACTAATCTAGATAAATTAATTTATTTTTAGCATAGGGAGACATAAGTTAACTTAGGCTAGGTTGATAGGTAGTAGGTAGGTGAACCTATGTTAACCTAGGGTGACATAATTTAAATTGAAGTTTTAAAATTAATCTTTATAATTTTGTGTTTTATAAAATGTGGTACTGCCATGGATGAAGACTTTAAACCTAAAATGGAGGTGAGGGGTTCAAATCTTTATTCTTACAACTTATAATACATAGGCCACTTAACCTAGGTTAGGTAGTCCAGTCTAAGCAACTTAGGTTAAGAGGCCGAGGTTTGTTTTTAGCCTGGGCCACCTAACTTAGGTTAAGTAATTTAAGTTAAGTTGATTTTTGTTCATGTGTGATATTTCATGATTGTACATTTGTTTATAAATTTTTGACACATGTCATCCATCTATTGAAGCATCTTTTGTAGCTTTTAGTTGAGTAAACAACTAAGTTGACATGACATGCACTTCACATGTCATACTAGTTAATGATGACATGGAATTTCAATATTATTTTTTAAAAATGTTAGTTGATAAGATGACTAAACTTTGCAACTGTATGTCATTTGCAACTAAATGGGTGAAATGACATGGGTTTAACAACTCAATAAGCACTAGTTACAAATGTTGTTTTTAACCAATACATAGTCATAAAAGTTAATCACAAACCCCAAAATGTGTTGTTATGCCCTATCTCACACATATTCCATCCCACCAATATTTGGCAAAATAAATACCCCATCCATCTTGTGATTGGGAGTTCACCCAACAAGGTTTATCCAAACACCTCTATTTGTATCAACCATTACATTTCATTATCATAGGTAAATTCACTTCCTATTTCAATTTTTAATGATTTTCTTTTTTGCTAAAGCTTGGGATTGGACTTCCAATATTAAACATCCTAAGGGCCTTTCATTTAGGCTTCCCACGGACACAACTATATTCACACATACCCATTCTTTAATAGTTAGTTCGACCATTTAATCATTTGGACAACATCACCCACTCGTTCACAAATGCCTCCTTCATAGTTTAGTTATTAGGTATGCAGCAGATATTTTGGGGCAACATGGACATTGGCCCCTTCTCCCCTACATCCCCATCATTCAACATCATTTTGACCATCACCACATTCCATCCCCCTTTCTGATGACAATTGTTTTTTTATTTCTATAGGATTTTTAGCTTGAATAGACCTCAAATTTTCTTTGTATTCATTTAAAATGATGGTCAACCATATGCCCCATTTGTCAATTAGTAACCCATTATTCATGGTTGTAGAACCACAAACTTGACAATCTTAAGTTGAAACTAGACATGGTTATTGAACAAGAAACTAACACACAAACAAAATATTAAAATGTCTAATATGGTATGCCTACCTTTAGGCACAACTATCTTCTAGAACGTAAAATCAATAACATGAAAAGTAAAAGAAAACAACCACAATAGTACAAAATTACTTTCTTGGTCCATTCACATTAACATTATTGTAATTTAAAAAAAAAGGGATAGATTGGTTTTTACCATAGCCATTGTCCTCCATGGTTGAAATTAATGTTTAAGAAGTGAATGCAAAATGGAAATTTAGAGTGTTATTGTATTATATTTCAAAACAAATTACACAACTCCACATGTAAATACCATCTCTTTAACCTAAGACACAAGCATTGTATTTCTTTTGAGCTTCTCCCAAGTACATTTCCTCCAAAAACCTCTAGAAATGTTTCCAAAAGTTAGAAATTTCTTCATTTTTATAGGTGAAGGGAAACCCTTTTTCCTTACCTAGGAAGACGGTGATTCACCCTACCTACCTCAAAGAAAATATTTCCAAGTCAATTTAGCCTAAATCAATGGTTTTATCTTCGCCATCAAATCACTAAACTTCTATAAACTTAAAAAAGAAATTTAGGACAATGGAGGTAGTTCCAAACAATCTCTTAGATCCATGCGATTATTTTAGCCACCTATTCCCCTTCTAGAATATTCAATATAACTTGGATGTAAAATGTTATTTTGTTCATACAAGCAACTTAACCCCCAACTTAAATCTTGCATAGTATGTTGATGAAACCAACTTTACAATAAAAGCCTACCAAGCCAACATGTGTCAATTAACAAAGGTGTTTGAGTTATTTAACCAACATTTTGGCCATCACATTAATGAGTCAAAATCAATAGTTTTTTGGATTGGTAACAAGCATGGAGGCAAACTTAAATGGACAAATGAATTGAAGTGGACCTAGGCTATTCTTGAGACCATTTCAAATCTTCTTGGGACACCTTTTGGCCTTTCATTAGATCAATGTAGGTAGGCAAGTTTCAATTCAAAACAATTCAATCAAAGTACCAATAGTTTAACTATTGGTCATCCACAAAATCTTCATTAGCATGGAGGAAGGTGGTGGTGGTAAACAGTATTTTAGTTCCAGTTCCAGAAATGTTGATCCCTTCCTCCAACATGAAAGAAAGATTTTGTGCACAAAAAATAGTTTCAAGAGTTGTCAGTGGTGACCTATGAAGATGACTTGACATACCAGGTGTTGGCGTCTTTTGGTGTGATGTTCTCTCTCATGTGTCCGTGATAGAATTGCCACTTCTACCTGCAATCCTAAAAATAGATGATAAGAAGAGCCAGTGCAATTGCAATAAGGACAGCCAACAAGCTCAGACTCACCTTGTGTTGACACACAGGCTTTCCTACTTTCTGCGTGACAAGTGATGCTTGGACAGCTGTCTGCTCATCAGTAGATTTGTCCATCTTTGGCTTCCTTTTCCGAGTTTTTCCAGTCTGTGCTACTATGCCCTTCACACCCTCTTGAGTTGAGTTTGCTTTGGGTTGGTGAACGTTTGAGGATGGTACCAAAAGCCCCTGTGGGTGGCAACAATTTCAAGCACCATCATCCTCATCATCAGTGAAACAATATATCACACTGCAGTAAGCAATGCGGCCAAGAGTAAGCATATGAATGAGAAAGTACATTGAGCAAGTTTCAAATTTTTTATTCACTCACTGTTTTGGAAGTGCCCCCATTCTCCTTCACCTCTGTTGTGTTGCACAATAATTCCTTGTAATCATTCTCAAGCTTTGATTTTTCTGTTTCTGTGGTCTTTAGTTTGTCTTCCAATGATGTTATGATCCCCTGCAGTTGACTAATTTGCTTCTGCACCCACAGTTCAGCTCTATGCCCTTTCAGTAAAGAACAGTCGCCACCCAACCCTCCCCCCTTCTTCTGGTACAAGAATAGGATGACAATATCAACTGGTTGCTCTTAAGCATCTCTGCAGAAGAACTACAGATCTTTTGTGTGTTAACAGGAATAGAAGTTTATGCAGCTATAGAAGGTAGGAAAAAGAGAGAATAAAGGAGAAAGTGAGATGGATCAAATCCAGATCTGTACATACTTGGGAGGAGTGATTGATGAGTTTGTCCTTGAGTGATAAAATCTCTTGTTGGGCAGCAGTCAATCTTTGCTGCTCCTGCACCAAGCTCATGTTCTGCGACAAAGAAAGGAAAAATCAGGCACTTGGCTATGGAAAGTGCAATGCAGTTTTAATTGTTAACTGGCGCTGTCAGAAGAAGAAACAGTGGGACACACACAAAATAGAGAAAGAGCAGACCTGCCGATGTTGTCTTGCTTCTGCTTCATGCAATTTGTTTTCGGACACACTCAGCTGTGATCTAAGAAGAGTAAGTTCCGATGCTTGAGCTCTCAAAGCCTGTAGTTCTCCTTCGAGGGTTACTTCACGAAATGACTTCCTCTTCAATGCATTTGCATCTGCTTCCAACTTTGTCTGGTTCTCTTGAAGCTGTCCCTGTAGGACTGCCATTTGGCTGGTCAAGCTCGTGTTTTGTTCCATGAGACTTGTCATCTGTTGCACCTGTGTCAAAACATTTTGTGTCTGCTACAAATAATGAAGCTAAAAGAACTTTATCACTGCCATCCATCAATGCAATATTGACTTTCAAACTATGACATCACATGAAGGGGTAATAATAGGAATAAAAAAAGAAAACCTTCATCTCCAGCTGTTGTTTTTCATGTGTCAACTGTGCTGTGAATGTTTGAAGATGACCCAACTCCTCTCTTGACTTTGCCAAGCTCTCCAACGCAATCCTGTACTGGGCTTCAGCACTATCAACCCTTTCTTGCAAGGTGACCACTCTGCTCTGCAGCTCCATACTTGCAGCTTCTGCCTCCTTGAGCTTTGAGGTTGAAAGATGCATATGTGCTGATATTGCATCCACTTCTGCTGCCTTTTCCAATTCCATAGAAGAGAATGTCAGTTACTGGCTTAAATGCATTTCCAAATGTATGGAGCCCAGGTTTAGGGGAAGAGGTGGTGGCAATACAAGCTTTTTCCCAGTCTCCTGATCTACAGTTCAAACTTGTTGTCTTTCATACACTGTCTTCACTAAGTCGGAACTGTATAGCACAAAAGGTGTTCTTTGATCTACCTTTTGACTTGCCTTCTCTTCTGCCTCACAGCACTGCACTTCCAACAATGAAAGCTTCCTTCCCATTTCTGTCATATCTGTGTTCATCTCAGTATTTGCGTTGTGTGCAACCAGCAACAGATCCTGCAGTGAAGCAGCTGATTCTGCAGCATTCTGGGCAGCACATTGATGTTCACTCAACAGTTTTTCAAGCTCAAGAGATCTTTCAGCAAGATGCTTTGCACGATCCTCATAGAGGGTGGCTTGATCCTGAGAACTTGAAACTTCCATTTCAAGCTTCTTTACATTTGCTTGCAAAAGGGCAATACAATTTGACTTCTCCTCGCTGGAAGACCAGTGGGCAGCAATCAGGCCCTGCAGTTCCATTGCATTATCACCCAACTGTCTCACAGTTTCATCGCGTTGAGCAATGATCTCTTCCACAGCCTCTAGCCTCTGAGCCTGCTTACTTTCCTTCACTACATAGTTTTGTAATTCCTTCTCCAGCTCGACAATCCTGGCTGCCAATCCTGTAAGTCTTGCACTGACTTCCTTCATTTGTGATTCCTGCAACACCCATATAATGTCAAGCTCCAAACTTTGCTTTGTTGCAACATCCTCCAGAACATCAATTGCATTGTCCTTGTCCTCCTCCACCTGGCGGGTGGCAGCAGTCTGGCCTTGATGCTCCAAGGCCTCTGGGTGGTTTTCTAGTTCTGCTGCTGCCGTTTGTAACTCCCGTTCCAGTTCTCTTACTTTGGATTCTAACTTGAGCATCGCTTCTGTGGCATGATGTGCTTGTGATTGGTGCAGTGACAGTACTCGTTCAAGCTCCAGAGTTTGTGCAATTGACTCCTCCTTTGCACTGGCCTCATGATGAGAAGCTCGATCCTCGACGGCTATGATCCTCTCTTTGCTGGCATTCAGCTCACATTGTAACTCTGCCACCCTCGCTTGTGAAGAGACAAGTTTGTCTTCGACATCCTTCTCTCGTACTTGGTACACAGTTAATAGAGTTTCAAGCTCCAAGCATCTCTCACTGCATTTCTTCATGCCATCCTCCTGCTCAGCAGTCATACCTTCGGCTATCAGCACTTTTATACCTTAAACCTAAACCCTATACACACGCCTTCAGCAACCCAATCCTGGATTTTACTAAAGCGATGAGCACAGGTTGCTTGCTTGCTTTGAGATCTTTCACCCAAAGAGAGAGATTTTCACATTGTCACTAAATGCAACAAGCCTGAGATTTCCATCTCTTATAGCAAGAACAAAATACATGAATGGTGGGTGTTCTGGAAAATCAATCACAAAGCCAGGAGTGTGTCAGTGCATGCATACCTTTTTCTCTAAATCTGTTGCCTTCTCCACTGCGGCTGTCAGCAGCTCTCTCAAATTAGCAGCTGTGGCTTTTGCTTCCTCCAGCTCTTTCTCTGTTTTGTTCAACTCACTCCAAAGATGGGTCATTGTCTTCTTCTGTTGTTCCTTCCCGACTAGTATGTTGTAGTCCTCATCCACATTTGCTGCAAGGCTCTCAGCAGAACTGTTGTGTGGAGGACTCACCAATGCTGCGACTGGACAGAGAGCAACCAGCTCCTTTGATTTCTTCAGCTCAGCTTCTAGCTCTTCAATCCGACCTTCAAGGGCTTTCACTTGCTGAACATATACAAGCAAATGTGTATGCAGTTAGAAGACAACAGAAAGGAAGGAACCACTAGTAATTCTACTTGCCCATTACCCAACTCCAGTATATATACAATCTTACTCATCCTTGCTATGTAGCCCTAAACCATAAACCCTAAACCCAAAGTTTCCCACAAGACATAAGCCTTACTACCCATGTTGTGTACATGGAAAGCATAGCATGTGAACTATGTTGTGTCCACTCAAAACAAGCCTTACCAAGCATCTTTAGTTTACAAGCACATAGTAACAAAGTATAATACACAAAAAGACTTCACCACTTCCCATGGCCCTCCTCCCGAAGGGGTGGCCTCACTGGAATTTCCATTCACAATCTGTGCTTCCAATTCAGAGATACGCTTGTCACTCTCTTCATGCTTGGACTTTGAAGCTGCAGCCTCAGCTTGAGCCCTAACCAGTTGAGCCTTCATTGCCTCTAATGAGGACTCCAATACTGGCAACACTTTGTGAAATGCCACATGGAATCGTTTGTCAGGGAACCTGAATTTACACCAACAATTACTATTACTGGTCAGGAATCCAGATGGCTGTTGAATAAGGAATGAAAATTATGTTCCCCGAGCTGGAATCAATACTATGCTGGTCAGCAATCTGAGAGTAGAATCAGGAATATTATATTTGACCCCCCCCACCCCCCCCCCCCAGCTGGAATCTCAAGGAAGTACTGAAAGCAAGTATATGAAAACTGTCAACAACTTCTGTGACAAAAGAAACAAAGATGGGTGGTTTTATGAACCATACTTCCTGTTCACCAGTACACAGTTGTTGAGCGACTCCCCATAAACAGCCCATTGCTCCCACTAAAAGTCAACTTTAAGACATCAGTTAACTTCCATGCCCCCAACAGCAGCAACTGTCACTCTTAGTGCAAGATTTCATCAAAGCCACCATCATAGTGATTGCAACACATTTTTATTTGCAATCAGAGGAATTGGCCCACACACATGCATGCACACACACACATATATGTTATGAAAGTGATGCACAGAAGCTGAAAAGTACCGAATCAAAGTTTTGGTTGCTGAATCGAAGGATTAGGCCTTTATCCTTGGTTGCCTGTAAGATCTGTTGGAAACCCATTATGGATTTGCTCAGGTACTCCAGACAAACAATGGGGACTAAAACTGGGCATGTAATGTAATATAACCTGAAAGACAAAGGAATGCAGTGTCTATCCATAGATGCAAGCCAAATGAGAAACAACTACTTTCACATTTTCTTTGAAAAACAAAAAACTCCCCTGCACAAAACCCAATCCATCAAGTTCCAAAACACACTGATGATCATCATCATTCCACACAGCTATCCCAGAAAACCAGTAGTAGTAAGTCTACTGCAAAACACTCAAATTTGTAGTTGATACCTACCTTTCCTTCAGCAACATGTGATCGAAAGCCAATGAACTTCTGATCATTGCTTTTGAGCAACACAACAACTGCTTCAGCTGGGTTCCTGATGCAGCAGAAAAATTTCCATGACAAAAGCACCATTTTGTGTACACCCTAGCCTTTATTGCTTCCACTATAAAACATCAAACACGGAAAAATGCAGCAATGGTGGATCCAGAATTTTTATTTCAATCTTGATGCAGTTGTCAAACTATTTGCCAGTGGATCTTCTTACCCAGTATGCCCATCAACAGTGGAAGCTTCACCATTTGTAACAAAATCCCACACGAGTCGTTTGTTGTCAACCTTCTGTGCATAATAGAAACCCCCATTTGGTGCTGCCAGGGCCAACAAACCTCCTGCCTACACACACCACATCCAACCAACAATTTTCTTACAACCCCACTGAGATTTAACCCTAAACAAATGTAGTCCTCCAAATTTTGACAGAAGCAAAGCAAATCAAAAGTCAATTTTGCACTAAACCTCCCAAAGGGTTTAGCGTTTAAGATTTAAAGGGGCTGAGGTGTTTGCTTTTCACTTGCAAGCATCTTAGCCCCTTTAAACCTTAAACCCTAAACCCTGAACAATGAACACCATACTAATCTGTCAAAAACTTTATCTCCGAAATTCTTGAAGTTCCATAAACCCACTAAAACAAAGAAAGACTATCACAGAAAAGGACTTTTTTTACCTCAAGCAAGTCAATAATCATGCCCATGCCCATGCTTATTGCTTTTGTGCCTTCTAGGCCGCTGCCAATTCAGTCAGGTAATAGAATTCCAACTGCAAGAAAACACCCACCACCAAAGAGTATGATTTTTCATGATGCACTGACATTTGATGTTAGCCTACAAAACCTCAATTCTGGAATCATGGAAGAAAACATCAATTTTCCCCCATGGAAAACATCAATCTTCCCACATCTTCTTCTACTATTACTATTTTTGCATCAAAAGCATAAATTTGCTTGCATGAAAAGGGAAAGCTCTAGACACAGATGACCTAAAAAAGAGGCAGGGAAATGGAGGGGGCAAAAGATACACACCCAACTCTGTAAAAGCTCTGTTAATTGCTACTCTGCACTAATCACCATCATCCTAAACCAAAAATGAGCAATTCCCCATGCACTTGCACTGGATTAGCAATGCCTTCCTTTCATTATATCCGGTTTCAAGGACCTGGAATCTCCCTCTGTTGCAACCTGATGATCACAAGGCCACATAACTATGTCAAAGAAAATGTCCAAAACTTGGGGATCAAGAATGTGAGGGACCAAGTAGAGAGAGATCTTCAGATTTTATTTTTGTATGAACCATGCAAAAGTGTGGCAATTGCTTGAAGTGGGATTTGAGCTTTTCTCATGAAGCTGAATCCCATGTAGAAAACAAAAATATGCACTTTTATGTGAAACTGAAAAGAAGAGCAAAATCAAGTAATGGGTGGGTTTGCATTTTGCAAAAAAAAAAAAGGCAACAAAACAAATGCATGATGGGGTGAGTTTGCATTTTTTGCAAAAAGGCTAAAATGAAACCACAAAATGCAAGAACCAAGATTCAAAAGGCAAAAACCAAGGTTATGAAACATACTATGGTACCAAAATGATACTTCAAGAAGAAGAAGAAGAAGAAGATGGTATACACATGTCGTGGTCACATTCAAAATCACAAAACACAAAATGGATTGTCCCTTGCTTGTGTTTTCACAAGATTTGCACACACAAGTGAACTCCACCCTATGTGGGTATTGTGAAGCAATTTGTAGGTTTTTTTTAAGAAGGAGAAAAAAGGAGGAAAAAAAAAAAATAGCAAACGCCAAGCCCCCAAGGTATGTATATAGATAGCCTATCTTGACTTCCAATTCCTCCCCTCCTCCAAGTGTTAAAAAGATTTCCCCAAAACCCCTCCTAAAACCCTAAACCTTGGAGGACACACAATTTAAGCAAATATGTATTGATTGCATCATGATGTACATTGAGAATTTTTTTTTAATGGCACATGGGAATTTTGGTAGCTCAACTTCTCAAGCTTCAAAACACAAAAAAAACCTTTTGCAAGAGTATAGAATTGAGAGTTCCCAAATGAAGGGAAATGTGCAAATCCTAATTTTGTTTTTAGGGGTTTTTTTTTTTTTCAAATTTTGCAATAGTAGAAGTGGTTCCATTGGTAAATATGTTTACCATATTTCACTCACAAAACCTCCCCCAAAAAAATTTGTTTTCAATGAGGTGTTGTTGGCCACAAAATTAGGGAAGCTATGATATGATATGATGATCACACATGCCTAAACATCACGCCCAACATCACCATGAACCCTAAAAGACTAGAATATCACCCTCTTGGTATTTAAATGTGAGTGCTTTGGACAATGCTTTCGATATGGGATAATTATGAATTCATTTACAACTTAAGGTTTTGGATTTGAGATCATTAGGGTTAAGGTGCATGAACATTATAATCGACCATACTATTTACACAAAAGCCTTATAGTTGATGGTTGAGCCAATAGTTTGTCAAAAGAATTCCATTATTGCATTCTTTTGCACACTAATAATATGAAGGTGTTGTTAGGCAACAAATGCATCATATGAAACTTGGAACAAAATAACATTAAAGGTAAATAATTAATATTTATTATTTTATTTTATTTATTTATTTATCTATTTTGGTATTTTATTGGTTTTTGTTAGGTCAACCCCAAAACCATGTTTGGCATCATGTGAGACAAATGACTTACTTACCTACCCTACCCTACCAAATTAATGAGCAAATAAAAGAGGCTCAAGTTCCACAAAATTACATTAATTTTTGTTTAATTTTTTAATAAAAAAACAACTTTTTGGATGCACCCATAATTAATTAATTAATTAATTAATAGAATCAACAACAAGTACCCCATGAATATCATCACATGTCAGAAAATGTCAACTCAATTAATTATTATATTTATTTATTTTTTTCTTTTCTTTCTTTTTTTAGGTCATCACATGTCAGGCACCTTCAGTTCAATAAATTTTAATTAAATTCATTGCTTTTTTTAACACTTGGAGCAGATTTTTTAAAAATTAAAATTAAAATTTTTATTTATTTTATTTTATTATTTTATTATTTTTCTTTTGGTGGGTATAGGCTACACTGGGAACAGAATATGTTTATTTGTGAATTATTTGTAAATGACCCTAAATGTATATTAGAACCCTATAATAAGCCACCTTTTATGGTGCCCTTTATAATTTTTCATCCCCTATGTGTAAGGTGAGGCCCTTGGGTGGGTGTGGCTTTAACCTAAAATTTGGGTAACAAAACTCCAAGCACTTGGCAAATTTTGTATAGGGAAAAGGCCTAATCCATGGGTCCTTCCCTTAATTTGAGGGTTTGACAGCGGTAGCCGTCAAGGGTGTAGAGGCCCCAAAATTTGGGGAGGCCTATGGGAGTCGATCTTCTCCAATGTAAAGGCCCAAGAGGTTCTTTATTCAAATGGTGAAAGGTCCTTAATTAATGAAGGAGTCTTCTATCCATGGAGGCTCTTTCAAATACAAAACCCTAGAATGTCTTATGTTTAGGGTAAGGATCCAAGAAGGGGGGTTGTTTTTGGGAATGAGGGCATGGTGATGCAAGGCACAAACTAAGCTCAAGACCTTAAGTTCCCAAAATGTTAATGTGCCCCACCTCCAACACTAAAAAACAAACTAATTTCATTAGGACCTTACAAATGAGCATTGATCCAAATTTTTTTTGGGCACATTTGAAAAGATTTGTGTGGTGGGTGGGACCAATGTTTTTTTAAAAATATAAAATCAACAACATATTGCCAAAAAGGAAAATTTTAAATGGGCCTTCTTGCAAAATTAATTAAATATAATATAAAAGCAATTCACCATAAACATGTCCATTTCTATTTATGAAATTCCATGCTTGTGCATTTTATTTATTAATTTTATATTATATGTACTCTTTTCAACTTTTTAATTAGCTAGAGGCCTCATGCTTCAATATTTATAAAATATTGCCAAAAGTGCACCATAGTTTGCAAGTACCTTTTACATGAAACTATAGCAAACCCAATTGCTTATCCATCTCATTTTCATAATTTTAATCAAATGCAAGCTTCAAAAGCTCCAAAAAAACCTTTTAAAATGGTACCCTTTTCTTCTAAACCCTAAACCCTAAACCCTTTTTTCCAATGAAGGAAAAGCTTCAACCATCTATCAAATGAATTTGGTCATTGAACTTGGGATGGAGTTCAAGCTTTAGAGTTGTTGAGTTTTTCAATTTTAAGAGGAACCTCTTGGGTCATGGTTCTAAAACTTTTTAAAGTGTTTTTTTATGGAACTTTCAATCCAATATGGAGATTGATTTTTTGGGATTTCTAAGACTTTTTAAATAGGATTTTTCAGAAAAAAATTGGGAGCCTAATTTAATTTAAGATAAAAAATCTAGATCCATTTCATTACACAAAACTAAACCCTTTTTTTGTGTGTGTCATATTAGTTTGTTTCAATTAATTTATTTACACAATCCAAAATAAAGATTACATAGTGTACACCAAATTAAAACTAATTTTTTTGCATTAAAAATAATGTTAAGCTTTTTATATTTTTGAAAAGTTATACTCATCTACTTACCTAGAGCACTTGAACATATTTTTAAAAGGACAAAAATCCTTGGTTCAAGATTTTCCAAATTTTAAAAGAGACTACCATGCTACCTAATCGGATTTGACAATAAATTGTTGAATAATTAATTAAATCTTAAATCTTAAATCTCAACATCAACAATTGGTTTTTTAATTCTAAAATTTTCAGCATGTAATGTTTATAAATAATAATAAGGTCATTTTAAAAAAGTTTGTGGGATAATTCAATGTGTCTAGATTGCTCTATTCTATTCAAATGGTAGTTCCAACAAAGCATTGAACCTTTGATCCAAAACTACGTTAAAACTTGGACCTAAACTTGCTTAAAATCAAAAACATTCCAAGAACCAATGTTGGGTGGTTATATAATTTATTTGATTATTATTGTTGGCTATAACTTGACACATAATTATAATTTTTAAAAACTTAATAGCCAAAATTTATAGATAATTTCAATGGTTGGGAAAGTTGTTATAATTAACAATTTAACATAACATTTAAAATTTTTATGGTAATATAACCATAGCCAAAGTCTCAAACAAGTTAAAAGGTTTGTCCAATATTAAACCAAGGTATGTGGTTCACCAACTCTATCGAAGATGTGATCCTTGCCATGATTGTATGAATTTGAAACAACGTGCAATGGACCTAGAGTTTGTAGATTTAGAATTGATATGTTTCAAACTTTAAAGCATTAAAATTTGAACATGACCAAAAAAAATATTCAAATTTTTAATGTGGTTAAAATGGTGATCATCCATAAGACAATTAAGGAAAATATAGTTACAAAAATCAAATGAAAGAAATAAAATCCTTGTATTTTTGCTAACTTTTGAGATTTTAAAATTAAAATAGTCCAAAATTTAGTGTCTATAAAACTCCAAAAAAATCATCATTCCAAAAAAATTTGCCATATTGAGAATCTTTTATTTAAAAAAAAACCATGAACATGAAAAGTTAGGTTGCAAGATGATGGTGAAGAAGAGTTTTCAAATTTGGACCTTGTATATTTTATCATCAATTTCACGTGTTTTATTTTACATACAAAACCTAACAAGGCCATGACTATATGGCAGATATATTAAAGTTCACTTGAATATGTTCATATTATAATCGGATGCATTTTTCATGTAATCATTTGGTTAGGGGGGATTTTGTTTTTGAATTTACAAAATATCTGAATAAAAATATAGGGTCATGTATGTTGGATGTTGGGTAAAAATTATTATATAATTAGTTTTAAATAAATTTATCTTTATTATAAAAAAATAAATATAGGGTAACATTAATATAACATATGTATTAAACATTTTAAACATTAGTCATATGTAGGTTCAATTGGTAGATTAAGAGCTTTTAATTTTAAACCTTTTTTATTATATTTTCCATTTGTCTATTTAATTTTGCACTTTCTAATGTAAGCATGATGTAATTGATAAATTTTCCCTTGAAAAACAAGTTCACTCAACCTTGTTTTTTAAATGATAATTACATTTTGATTCACGTTTTTCTTTTCATTTCCATCTCTCATTCATAACTTAAATATGGTTCTATTTATTAAATTATTGAATTAATTGTATTTGAACTTTTGAAAGTTCTTATTAACGATTAATGATTTGAAAATAGAAATATTAAAAAAGCTCCTTTATTAAAAAATGCACAACCCAAAAGACAACGAAAACCCCACAAAACAACATGATATAACACACAATGTTACACTACAATGTTGGCTAAAATATAATGTAATCAAACACCGACCCGCACCTACTTTTGACAAACATATTTTTGTTCATTTTATGTTCATTTTGAGTGATTTTAAACAATTGTGAATGCACCAAGTTGAGCTCTAAAAAAACCTTTTCAACTTGAGAGGAAAAAAAAAACAATGTCTTAGGATTCAAAGCTCTCTAAAAGCTTAAATGTTTGTTCATTGATCTATCTACCTTACACCTCATGCAAAGGATTTTTTAAAAAAAAATCACAAAAGAATGACAACAAGTAGTATTGTTCATTGCCACCTCTTGCTACTACAACAAACAACCAAAAAAAAAATTGAATAAAAAGTTGACAACAATGAAGTGGGTTGTTGATAGTCGCCTCCTTCATCAAACAACAAAAAGAAAATAATAGAATAAGAGGATGATGACCCAAAAAAAGAGAAAAAAAAGACAATATCAAACTAGAAATTTTTTGTCATCGTTTGTGTACTAAAAACACAAGGAAAACATATGTACTTGAATTTGGTAATGGAGACATGTAGGTGAAGCGAGCTTGGTAATGGCAACACATTGCACATGCAACACATGTGATGACAAACAACTTTGCATTGGTAAACAACTTTGGCAATGCAAGAGGGCAATAAGGAGGAAGGGCATTGGGTTAACAAGGTAGGTTAATAGGTAAGTAGGAAGGTGGGTAGGTAGGTAGGTTAGAGGGGTCACATGATGGGTAGGTATTAGCTTTGCAATTGGATGTTTTCAAAATGGGAAATCAAGTGTGATGTGTTCATGGGTGGTGGGTCATTCGAACCCTAGAGATCTCATTTGTGAGATCCCTCTCAACAAATTATATTTAAATGTAATTGATGGTTAATGTTCAAGTAGAGAATGTGGCCACCCTAAAGGGTGGTGCATTATTGGCCTTGCCATAGTGACTCACTAGGATACATGACACAATCCCTAACCTAATGGTGCATTCACACTTAATGGTGTGAAGTCAATGTTAAATGAAAGTCTAGGTGGCATCCTATGTGGCATGCAATGTTAAATAGGTGATAGCTTAATGTTAACATAAAAATTGTTCATGGTAAGTCGGTTTAAGTCCTAAATGACAAACATGATGATGTTAAGGGACTCTCAAACACTAAAGTCCCTAAAGCTCCTTATTCACCCAAGGCTCATGTGAGTTTACTGGTAGACTTTGGTAGGGGGGAAGCTTAACCCCCATAATAATACCCAAAATAGGGGACTTAAAACCTAAGTTAAAATCCTAAAAAACCCATTGAATGAAACTAGTATAAAATCTTCAAAGCAAGTTTGTCAAGGGACCTTAGTAGTAGTAGCTTAAGGGATTTTGGTCCCTAGGTAATAAATTAGGTCTATTTTTTTTACATGAGGATTTTTGAAAGATGAGATTTTGGGCTTGTGTTGAAACTTGAGATTAGTTACAAGAGTTATAATATCTCGAAGAATTTTTTATTTCTTTTAGAGGATTTATTTGAAAATTATATTTTTGCATGGTGAAATATTTGAGTTTCTTTAATCCTTCTTTTGTCTTATGAAAAACACTAGACCCAACCCAATGGTTCCCTAAACCCTAAACCCTAAACCCTTGACCCAGCCAACATGGGTATGAACTATGAACTTTCCCATAAGGGACAGAGTCAACCTGTTTTTCAATGGCAAAAAAAGTTTTGCCAAAAAAGGCGAAACTTAAAGTGGAAAATTAAGAAATTTTGAAGTTAGTTTTGAGGGTTTCAATGACAAGAATTCCCCCTTAAAAAAATGATTTATTTATTTATTTATTTATTTTTGTGGGCCAGATTGCTTTATATATGGTTCTAGTAAAGGTGCATTCACACTTGGTGTGTTAAGGACTCTATTATTAAGTCGCCTAAGGCCAAGCTAGTCATTTAGGACCTAAACCTATTTACCATGAAGATTTTATGTTGAGTTCACATTCACTTAAGAATATTAAACAATGGCCCAATGCAACATTGATTGCCACCTAAGATGCCACCTAGATTTTCACTTAACACTGACTTAAGATTAGGTGTGAATACACACCTTAAATACTAAAAGTAGCTAGAAATATACAAGGATGAATAAATTTTTTTGTGGTCCTAGGGATGGATGATCATCACTTTTTCTACATCTTCATTTGTGGACAATTGTAGCTTAGGCTGCATTTAGAACTTCCTTTAAAAAAAAACATAAGTTTTTTCTTTTTTTGGGACAAAATTTGTTGATTTTTGTTGATTTTAATTTGGGAAAATTTTGAAGTTTTTTCCAGTGTAAATTTTGACTACAATCTGCTTAATTTTCTGAAGAATATTGACAATGATTTATATCACAAAATTCCCAAAAAAAGGAAAAAAAAAAAAAACCCCTAGAGGTTGCTCTTCTTATTTCATTTCATTTTATTTTATTTTATTCCCAAGTCAGACATCACATCACATAGTCATGTGCTGTTGTTTCAACACAAAGTGATTTCTTTTCTGGCGATTTTTATTTATTTTTTTTTGTGAATTTCTTTTCGAGAAAAACTTGGAAAAAAATTTCTTTTCATTTTTAAAAATAATAATTTTCCAGCAAAAAATTACCCACTTTCATGTAACTAATTAAAAATGAAATATTAAAAATATTTTAAAAAATACTTATTATTAAAATGAAACAGTAACTAAGTCTAAATTGTACAAGGGACAAAATGGTTGGTTTACTTGGCAACTTCTTAAGCGAACAAAAAGGGGCGTTTTACGCATAGGCATATGCATTACGCATAGTTAAGGCTAACAAGAAAGTGGCGTTTTGGTGGGCTAAGGTTTCCACGACCCTGATAAGAAAGCGAACAAATAGGGCGTTTTACGCAAATGCATGCATGACGCTTAGTTAAGGCTAAACACGAAAGTGGCGTTTTGTGGCAAGGGTTTCCGACAGCCGAATTAAAAAGCGAATAAAGGGGCGTTTTACGCATTTGCATGCCCATGCGCGTTCCAAGTTCAAACCCTAGCGGAGAGCGTACAACATAAAGAGAGAGCGTGCTTCGCTAAAGCTTGTCTACAGGCTCGCTCCCGAGTGTTGCCGTCTCCTCCTCCTCCTAGTAATTTCTTGCCATCGTGTCTTCCAACGGGTTCTGGATAGTGACTACATTCACAAACTATCCTGTGTTTTTGTGTGAAGAAATTAAAATTGCTCCTAAAAAAGCTTTCGATCTTCGGCTTTCGTTCTTTTGGCTTGTGACAGCTGCTGCAGCAGCAGATTCTTCAGAGTTTTGAAAAGGTGCGTGCCCCGGTGTCCTGTTCTTCTTCTGCCGGGTTTGTTTTTTCCCGTTTTGGTCTTTTGCTGTTTTTTGTGTGTGTTTGAGGATCTGATATACGTTTGGAGTTCCAATTTTTTTTCTGGTCTGGGGTTTGTTTGTTTGTTTTGTGGGGGATGGAAGGAAGGTTATAGATGTGGTCAGATCTGCGTTTTTGCTTGCTGTCCTTTTGGGAGTGCGGAGGAGAAGGAGGAGCTTAGAGAGCTTGGAAAGGGTTTCAGGTGAGGTGGAAGGAAGTCGTGAAGGAGGAGGGGGAAACGGATTGCAGTAGACACAGCAAATAAGAGAAAGAACGGGGATTTCTGGATGCGATGTCTGCCGCAGTTTGTGGGAAGCGGTCTGTGTTTGACGATTTGCACAGTTCCCCGCCTGTAGCCAAGCGCCTGCGCTTCGCTCAGGCCAGCAGCTCTGCTATCCGTTTCCCCCCCAGCGCTATAGCCGCAGCGGCGTCTCCTCCGTCTAGCAGCACCACAAGTGGCACTCCTTTCGAGGCCTGCCTGGAGGCGGCGGGGTCTTCCAGGCATCATCATCATCACTCCTCTGACGGCGGCTCGGTGGTTCTTCTTCTACGACAGCTCCATGCCCTCTTCCCGGAGATGGAAGAAAAGCTTCTAGAGAAAGTGCTGGAATCTTGCGGGAACAGCCTGGATTCTGCAATCAAGAGCTTGACGGATCTGCGTTTGTCTTCTTCCGAACGATCTGTTTCTTCCAGCCAAGATGGTGTTTCTGGTGCTTCTGTCGCGCGAAGTTCCAGTCTTGCAGCAGGTATGGAGTCTTTATCCCCCTCCACTACTAATTCATGTCGGCAGCAAATGGAAGCAGCAGGATCGCTGCAACAATTGGAGGGTGGGGAATGGGTGGAACTTCTTGTGAGGGAGATGATGAACGCTGCAGACTTGGATGATGCCAGAGCCCGGGCAACCCACACTCTTGAAGCTTTTGAGAAGACTGTTGCTTCCCGATCTGCTGCTGTCATGGAAGTGCAGCAGAAGGAAAATATTGCACTGAAAGAGCAGCTCCAGGGCCTCGTCCGGGACAACCACATTTTGAAAAGAGCTGTTGCAATTCAGCATGAGAGGCAGATAGAGCATGAGGGGAGGACACGGGAGCTTCAACAAGTGAAGCAGCTTTTAGCTCAATATCAGGAACAAGTCCGCACACTTGAATTGAGCAACTACTCTCTCACTCTGCATCTCCGCAAAGCACAGGAAGGAAGTTCAATGCCTGGTCGATTCCATCCTGATGTCTTCTAGGGTTTTCTGCTTCTATGAAATTATTTGGTTCCTGTTTTGATGCTTTTTTCCAGTATGTATCTACCTTTGGTCAGTAGTGAAACTGCAGCTTCAGAATGTGGCATAAGCAGTTTGTGAATCAAATTTGTGTTGTCAACTTTGGGTTTTTAGTAAACTTTGGCTTGCCACTTGTGGCTATGTCTGAGTTATCTCTGAAAAAGTTTTGGATTCTTTGTATTCAAAGACATGAATACAAAGAAGATTATAACATTGAGATGATGCTCAGTGTTCATGGTTGAATCACATTATTGCACAAGGAATAAAATTCTGAGCCCTCAGCTCAGCACAATGGCAACTACATGCAATCTGTCTTCTTCTCAAGGCAGAACAACAATGACTGGATCATCAAATTAGTTGTACTGCTTTTTTTCAAGAACCAAATTTCAGGCCCGTCTTGCAAAGCTTAAGAAATTCTGAGGGTTGACAGGACTAGGGAAGCAGATATGTGTCATTTTTGTGGTCCTGTCAAGCCAGTTTGGAGGATAGTTTGACAATGTGCTCATGCAAGTACTGTTTGAAGCCAATGTTTCAAGATGCACATCCATATTCGTCCGGACTTGGGGTACTGTAAAGTGGACATGGTATGCACATGCTACTTGTTCCATCTTGCACTTCATATTCAGAATGAGAGTCTTTGTGCTTTGTTAACAGTATAATTTGCCTTTCAGAAACATCTCTACTGGAAAGAGATATCAATAGCAATCTCATTTGCAACTCTGCAAATCGACCATCAAACACCTATTGCTTACTCAAATGTGTTTTTCAATATCAATTCCAAGGTCCATTCACTGGCGTGTGTAAACAAGCAGGAAAATTGGAGGCCTACCCATATTCAGATTTTTGGCTTTGTATTTTGAGAGATGGCTTCAATGATATGCAGTTATTGGAGCACATTGCTAATTCAGGACAACCAAAAGTGTCCTGGTTAACACCGCTTAAAACAGTACAATACCTCAAATCCAGGACTGATGAAATTAGTGAAAGCATTGCATATGAAAGCTACCCAGACAACTGGTAACATGTAATTAAAAAACAATTGACCAGGATCCAAAAAGAAGCATCATATGTCCACTAGCTACCATTACTAAGACCTTGACAAAGGATTGATAAGGCCTAAGGTCTCTGTGTCTAAGAACAGCTCCATAAATTCTGTGCAATTTCTCCAAACAAAGGAGGGGATGACATCCATTTGTAACTCCTATACTCACTCAAAACCTGAGACCACTATCATGCTATATCATGATGGTAATCCAAAGTAAGAACATCGTCAATTGATATTCTGAGGCCAAAATTTCAGCAGAAGATTAAGATGCCACTCCATCTTTAGACTACTTCTCTGACGATCCTGACCAGCCTGACAACAAAACTTCATATGCCAATTGACCTACACACCAAAAACAAGATCCACAAACTTGGAAATGGTAGACTTAGCAGGCGAAGCAAGAACTCCAGATGTGCGAGGTCCACCTTCTGGGCGCTGTATATAGTATGGCCGCTGTGATGCCTGCACTGTTGTTGTAGATGTCCCACGAGCAGGTGTGCGTGGTGGCAGTACCATGGATGATGGTCCTCTTTGCTGTCTCTCTATCATAGCTTGTTGCTGCACTGGGTCCAAGCGCTTCACCCCCACTATGAGTGCTCCATTTAGCAGCATGCCATCCTTCAGCAATGCTTTCTTTGCATCATAGCGGTTCTGCTCAACCAGAAAAAAAAGTCACTTAACACCAGGGGCACTCTCATTCCTTTCCCTTCTCCCCTGTCCCACATGCCAAACCTGCTCTCAGGATGTCAACTAGCACTCAAGAGACCTAACTAATGAAAAAGTCAACATTGTGCTCATTCAAGCTGCAACAAGCTTGACAGGGTAAGCTTCATTTCATTTTAGCTTGTCCTTACAAAGCAACTTTCTTCACACTCTATAGAAGAGATTGGGGACCTGATATTGAAGGTGCACCCAGTTGGCACCACCAGGTCCAGAAATATGGTTCACAATAGGCCCACATTTTTCAAACTCCCGCATCACTGTGTTGGTCTCCTCTGCCCCAAACCTGTTCATCCCAACACCCATGAAACAAATAGGAAGTTTCAACTGGCCTTCTATCATGGAGTGCATAGGTTCTTTCAAGTTCTGTACACTCCAGGACCAATGAGACTCTCAACTCTAGTTTTGGAACCACCTCAAAGAACAAGCATACTCTACAAACAGTCAGGAGAGAACTGTGAGCAAATTAATCAAATACAATGGACAGAAGTGCAGATTTTACCCAAAAACTGTCACCCATTCATCCCCTTCAGTTGAATCAGTAGCATTGACAGAGCGCTGTAGCTCTGGGCGAACAAAATCTTGTGGAGGTCCCAATGCAAGCAAACTGCTGGACTGTACCACTCCTGCCACTGGGCTACCCCCATCCTTTTCCCCCTCCCTCCCCACAACACTTTCACGAAGCCCAGGTTCTCTTAGAGGAGACCACCAATTAGGGCTCCCTGTGTGCTGAGGCTGTGGAACAGCAGGGGGTGAAACTGAGGGCATGGAGTAACCTGGGGTTGATTCCCGGTAGTTGTAGCCTCCCCACCCACCCATAGAGGAGAGAGGTGCCTTGGAAGGAGACCTTCCATCTGTATACTTGAACGAATCTGGAGACCTAAAGATTGGATCTGGGGCTGAGGTGATGTCAGGAGATTGCTCAATGCGGTCTTCCAAAGTGTAGAAGGGAGGGGGAGGAGGGTCAATGCCTCCTGCATTCTCACGCCACAAGGCAGCTGCAGCTGCAGCTTGTCCTGGTGTTCCAAGTTCACCTCTTAATGACCCAGATCGAGTAGCAGGAGAGGTTGACAGGTCCCGATAGAACAATGACTTATTGGATCTTCCTCCTCGAGTTGCAGTCCATGATGGAGATTCCATGGCTGGTGACCTTTCTAGCCCTAGCCAAAGACAGCAATCAAATTTTTTTCAGGTCATGTTCAAGAGAGACAAAACTGCAGAAGTAGTAGAAAAAGGGCTGATCAACAAAAATCATCGAGTAGATGTAATGCATTCTCATATATATACTGCACAGAATCCCATTCTTCACATCACGACCTGAATGAATTGGAGTGACTAATTCGAAAAAGCCTAATTGCCACCCATCAATCTTCTGAATCCCAAACCAAAATGCAGCTTTTCTAACATTCCATTCATGTTGCAGTTTAAGGTTCTTGAGCCCTAGGGTTTGCTGAATCAAAAACCCTAAAACCCTGAACACTACAATTTAGCTTTGGAGCTTCAGTACTTTCCGAGCGTCTTTCACTGCTGTGACCTTGAAACCGATGGAAGACGTTTTATCAGATTCAAATCTACAGATAAATAGGGTTATATCAGGCACCTTTATAACGGTTCACTCTTTGGTGAAGAAAGAGTATTCAGACTTCCAAAGTATAAGAGGTCCCAGATCTTCCAGACAACGGAAAGTGCGCTACCTGCAAAACATTCAGAGTAGGAGAAAATATGGCTCAAGAATCTAGCGAAGATTAAAAAAAAGCTGCCGTAGCCTAAAATTTCTGCACGCGCAAAATACAATACCGTCGCTCCTAATAGAGTCCACCAACTCTCTCTATGACTGAAAAAAGAGTTACCCAGTCCACAGACATAATAAACTCATCACAGTCGTGATCGCACACCAGATCTCTTTGCAAAGGAAAATTTCCGAAAACGAAAACACACATTTCAGTCCAACCTGCAAGAAAAGAAAACTAAACGCGAGCGAGGTTTTCTCATCTCCTGCAAGAAAGACACCGGAAAAAAAGAAAAAAAATGCGACTATTGAGCTGACTCATTCATGGAAGAAAACAAAAAAAGAGGGTGGGTTTTTCCCCTTTCTTCTTTTTTGGAATCGCACTGGAAACGTACCTGAGCATCAGGAGCTCGCCACCGCCATCACCCGCACTCTCATCTCCAGTGAAGAAGGAGGAGGAGGAGGAGGAGGAGGAGGGGGGGGGGGGGGGAAGGGGGAGGGGGGTCCAAAGCCGAAGGAAGGTCGGAAACGATGGTGTTTTGTAAACCTGGCACTGGGAGGGAATCCAGGTGTCATGAGAGACAGACGTGACCTGTGTGAGGTGTTAATCGATTCAAGATCTCAGTTTGGAGACCTAGATCGTAACTTCGAACTAGGGTTGGGTCTTTCCATCTACGAAAGGAATCAGGGATATATTTTTTATTTTTTATTTTTTTAATTTCCAATTTTTGTGATGTAACTGAGGTGCCGGTCATCCATAAGATGATTTAGCCAGATTTGGTTACACACTAGATATGAAAGTAGAATAAAAATAAAAATAAAAATCCTTCTATATTCTTGGCTACCTACTGGAACTTATAATTAAAATCTGGTAACATGGAAATTTTATTTATTTTTCAAAATCTGGCGATTTTTTCCCCCATTTTTCCCATAAAAAATTCATTCTATAGGTTGAAATCGTATTTTTCAGGTCAAAATTTTGGCAAAATTTCGTAAAATTAAAAAAAAAAAAACACTGAAAGGTACTAGTGCTTGAATACAAAGTTTTAATCAACCTTCTACATTTATGGCTACACACTGAGAACCAAATATAGAAATTTGGTGATTTAAAAAAAAAAAAATTCCCTCACTTCTGATGATTGAAACTTGAAACCCTTCCAAAATCAATTCATTTGCAAATTTTGTAATTTTGCATCTCCTCAAAATTTTGCCAATAAGAAAAAAAAGGGTTGAAAGCTCACAAAGGGCTTGCATTCATTTGCAATTATATCCGGGGGGTAAGGTTAAGTCCCATAGTGTTATATTTACACTTAAGCAGAGTGTAAGTCCCAAACCATTTACACAATGGTCTGGACTCAGCAAATTTTCAATGACCCAGGCACAGATCTCAAATCATCAAAGGGCATGTACTCAGGACCTTCTCCTATACCTGAAACACTACACTTGTTTATGATTAAAAAATCAGACAAACGGGAAAAGCTTTGCTTTCAAAAGAATCTTATGACTGATGGCTCTCAGACGAGTATTTGAGACAAGGCTGGTGACCTGATGTAATACCCACATACTTGTACCAAAATGGTGGCAAAAAGAAGACCACTACTGTAAACACTTACAACTTTATAAATTGATAACAATTTCATACAACTTTATAACAAGCAATTGCAACAGATTTGAGTTCAAAAGTGCACTGCACAAGCTTTGCTTTCTCACCTCATGAGATTCACTGAACTCTCTAAAGACCCAGGGAAACTGATAGCTTGTGAAGATCAATCCTCGAGTCTCAGTAAGTACTGAACAAAGCACTGTTTCCAGATTTCTCTCGCACTTTGCACATAGAAACCTGACTATGTGCACACAATTGTCCTTTGCAACACTAACACAGCAACATCACCCAACATTTAGTAAGGCATTCAGACTGATTTCAAGAGCTTTTGTCTACAAGTTGCTCAATGCCTTTTATGTTACCTGGGTAGCAATGTGACCCATTACTCATGCAGACATATATCAGATCGATGACCAACATAAAAAGTCGTTCAACTCAACAAAACAACGCTACTTTAGAGGAGAATGATATTTGCTTGCTCCAGACATCACTTCATCTTGATCAAATGAGGAAGTTGATCCAGGCTGTATACCACATACTTCAGAACACCATGTTCCTTCGTGCTTGCACTTTGCTTTGGAGCCTTGCTGATCGTCTCAAACCAATTGATCCTTCATGAAAAGAAAAAACATAAATCAATTAGTTAAAAGCATGCAGGACCAAGCAGCAATCCATGGTCTGCAGCTGTATCTTACCACTTATGTCTGAAAGTAAATCAATTGTGAGTTAAGGTTAAGAATTCACCTGGAGTTGCACAAGGTGCAGTTGAGTCAGTTCCTTCAGCGTGGACCTGCAAACAAGGCATGCTTATGTGATAGTGTTTATGAACTTGCCAGCCAAAATGGCACAGGACAATTAAACTCCTTCTCTTGACGAGAATTCTCCACTGAAGACATGAGGCACATGATATCACACAGTGACTGTAACATATCTTCTGCCACAGTGCTCTATCAAAACTTCTTGCTGGGGGCTGTCTCGCTAATATGGAAATGAATGGCAAAAGCTGATGTCCAAAAAGTACCTTGTAGATCTCTGTGTCTGTCTTCCGATTTTGTTCATGACCCTCATTTGGGTCATCTGTTGAGTTCTTGACTTGGTTATGTTCACTGTTTGTAACAGAGTTCAAAACCTTTCCAAGTCTCCCCTTCCTCTCAGTTTTGCCACCTATTCCAGCATAAGAGATCAAACCACAACCACTATAAAAAAGAACTGGAGGTACCACAGTTACTGGGATTTCAACTGAGATTAGAGGAGTTGCTCTGTAGCTGGCAACCAGATTCAGAACTTAAACTTAGGCGTACTAGAGCAATTGTTTGAATTCTCATTTTTTGATACGGCTTTCCTGGTGCTTGATCCTCCATTTTCTGCCTTTGTACAACTTTTTCTGCTCTCAAAAACTGGGCTCTCAAGATCTGTAGGAAATGCAATGAGAGGGCTGGGTTCCTTTGCAGCATCCAGGAGATGTTTGAGCCGAGATCCTTTCATCTCCCTCTCCACAAGAGCTTTCCATGAAGGCTTGGGGAGGTGGAATCTTGGAGTAACCTCTCTGCCTCTCAGCATCCGTTTCTCCTTAGAGCTTGATGACAATTGTGTGATATGTGTCCGCACCGCATACAGTCTTCACTCGGTACCTGCCCTTGTGCAGTTTAGGCTGACAGTACCTAGTCCAGGGGGTAAGCAGTGATTGAGTTCTGGTACATAAAAGATAGGATTGCTGGGTGTAACATTCATCTCAAGCATTCACATGTGACAACATCAACCAACAATAGCCAACTTATTGTATAGCTAAATAAAAGGTTCAAAACCTACAAAGATGTCAAATTTCAAGAAAGTGGCAAGCCAAGACAAGGTACAATATCAACTTGTGCTATAAATATATGTTTAAAAATCTTTATGTTTATGTCTCAACATAGCAACATTTCATTCAATCTTTTGTTATACTACAACATTAATGTTTTCGTTTGTAGCTTTTTTATTGTTTTCTCAATCTTTGTTATTGAACAACATTCTAGCTAAAAGAAGATAGAGGTGCATCAACATAGAAAACAACATGGGCAATTTTCTTATGAACCCACAACCTTGCAGCCTTTGGGTAAACTTCTTGCAATTAATCCGATTAAGAATTCAACCTTAATTGTTGTAATGGGTTATTCATTGTTAAGTGATCAACCTCCTACCCCACATCAAAGAACAAGGGACCCCAATGGTACAGAGGAATCTTTTAAGTTTTTTTGAACTACATTTCAACCAAGAGATGGAATTGCATCAATAAACAAAACAACTTTTGCAACATTTTTATGAACCCCTAGCCCAAAAACCTCTAGGGAAGGTTCTTGCAAACCACACACAAGGTGACAATGCTAGCTATGCAAGCGATATAATGGGGGTTGTCGGAGGCCTTGTAAGAACATTGTTTTCTAAGCTTCAAATTGCAAGTAGATTCAAGCTATGTTTTATGTTGTGTTGCAGCTTGTTGCACTATGTTTCTATCCTAATTTGTGAAGTTAATGCTTTGGTTTCTACAAATTGGGCATGTACAAGTGAAAAATACACAAAAATGGGTTCCATCAAAAAAAGGTTTGTAAATTTTTTTCACTTACAATATAGATTTAGATTTTCTATGTGTGTTGTTGTTTTATTGGCAATATTTTCTTCAAATTCACTTTTTGTTTGTCTTCAATAGTTTTTTTTTGGTATGTTGTGTTCCAAGGTTGTTTTTTGGGGCAAAGCTAAAAAGAAAGAAGACCAGTGGGCTCATTGAAACCACCTTGTTATTATTTCCTAGGTAAATATGTTCATTGATTATTTTAAAGGATTAATCTATTTTATTCCAAAATTGTTATGTCATGTGTTCTAATGTTCATGTCCTTGTGAATGTTTGGTCAATTTCATGAGTGCCAAGTTATTAAATTTACAATGTTTGAATGTATGGGAGTTATTCTTAATGTTAGGTGCAGAGTTGGTAATAAGCTCAAAAAAAGGGGTTTTGGGGGTTTCATGGATTATAGAATGTTTAAAAGGTAGTGGGTTGTAGTCTATTGAAGAAGCTCAAGTATGGCTCATTGTTCGGAATTTTTGTTTTGAAGTTATTGAAGCTTTTAGGTTGGTTTATATGTTTAGGTTGTTCTTTGCCAATGTTCAATCTTTGATAGGTTTGAGAATGGTTCTTTGTTGTTTAATAGTTTTGAAAACACGTGATGGGTAGGGGCCCCCATTTGGAGTGACGAACATCTCTGACCAGAAGGGATATGGAAGACTATTTGGTTCAAAGTTCTATAAGAATGAATTTGATGATGGAAAGATTGAATGATTTGGTTGTGAAACCTTATATTCAATGTACGCATGAAAGGATTAATAAGTCCATTGAGGTCCAAAATATTGAGAAGAGCCATTTGAAGTTCCATGACAAAATGTAATTTTGTACTTCTAGTGACTTTGATTTTAAAGATTTTGTAGCATTGCTATTGAAATTGTTTGCACATCTCTTATTACAATCCCAGAACTTGAAACCTTGGGATCTTATAGATCATAAAGGAATATATATACAAAAGTAATTTAATATCATTTTTATATGTATGGAAAGAAATATAAGTATCTAAAGTTTCAACCTTAGGTTTGAAGTTAGTTTTTTTAAAAATGATAACTTTTTGTAATCATCATCAATAGAGCTAAAATTTCAAAGAGATATAGGAGACATATATTTAATGTGTTTCCCAAAATCTTAAGGAGTTTGTAGTTTTTGAGAGCGAGTTGTAAATCATTTGGTGTTCAGGGCACAATTTGAAGTGATTTCAAAGAAATAGCATGATTTCTCATGAGATATGTACATATACGTCAAACCTATGTATAATATAAATTTTCATATAATACTCAAGACACAGATATATATGCAAGGTCCAAAACCCCAAAAAGACATTGAGTATTGCCTTTAAAGATGGCATATGGACTTTTTCAAATTATAATTGAAAAATTAGACAAGAATAATTTCCATGTGTGGAAATTTAAAATTATTAAATACTTAATGGGGAAAGGCTATTGGGAGTTCATTATTGGTGATGAAAAAAAAATCTTGTTGGAGGTCTTCCCAAATTTGGAACAAAAGAGGTGATGTCAAAAGTTTGTGAAGCAGGCCAATTGGGAAAACAAGCTAAACATTTATTCCCAGCTCAAACAACTCATGTAAGTTCCAAACATTTGGAAATGATCCACTCAGATGTGTGGACCACGAAGAAAGAATCCATTGGAGGATGCAAGTATTATGTGAGTTTCATTGATGATCACATAAGGAAGGCGTGGGTCTATTTCATGAAACACAAAGGTGAAATGTTTCAATAATTTTTTGAATTTCAAAGCAATGGTGGAGAAGGAGAAGGAGAAGGGTGTGAACATCAAATGCCTAAGGTTTGATGGAGGGGGAAAGTATTTTCAAATGAATTCAGTTAGTATTTAAAGGAGCATGGAATTCAAAGAAAGTATTCATGTAATTATTTCCCACAACAAAATGGAATTGTTGAAAGGAAAAACAAGCACATTGTAAAAATGGCATGTGGCATGTTGCAATTTGGTGCAAATCGGTGTACAAAGTCAAACACAATGTAGATGGATCTATGAGCAAATACAAAGTAAGATTGGTTGTCAAATGTTATGCCCAAACTTATGGCATAGACTATGAGGAGACCTATAATCCAATTGCCAAAATGACAAGTATAAAAATAATCATTGTTATGGTAGCAACAAAAGAATGTGTCACAAAAAAGGAGGGCTCATCAACCCTGCAGATTCATCTGAAGCAGTTGACTTAACTGATCAGGATCTAGTACTCGTTTGCCCCATAACAAACCACCGGCTCTACTAACCTTCTCCCAAAACTCACCTTACTGCATGCATTCTTTGATCATCCACAAACTCAATATTCATGCACATAAACCTGACAGACCCAAGCATAGAAGCCAAAACCTCAGAATTTTACTTGCAACAACAAGACAAAACACAGACTTCTTCGCTACAGTATGCCTTATTAAATCAGACTCTTCACATCAGATAGTCCTGCAAGTCAAAGATGTTAGGCATCTTTTTTTTGTCCATGGAGTCCCTTACCTCGAGCTACCACTAACTACACCACAATCTTGTTGTCCTTCTATCTACACTGATCATTCATACTACAACAACTTTGTGATGCTACACACAACTGGTCTTCGCAGAACCAATATCAGCAAACCCTTCTTTGCTTGTTGCTCACCCAAAACTATGTTCTCACAACAACCCTCTCGTGCCTTTCATGCTAGTTGCATTTACAGACTACAGCAGCTTAGCGAAACACTGGCGCAGCGGAAGAAAATCAGCAAAGCTAAGTAGCTGCTAGCACACCAAAAACGCTAAAAATTCATCACCCCCAATCCCCGCTCAGTCTCTCCACCTCCAGTATATAGAATTGCTTGCCTTCCTCCACAATTTTCCCTGTTTTATCTCTAGCTTCTCGCTCAAGCTTACCATACCTTGTTACAAGGTTCACGCCTCCAAATTCATAACACAGCCGCCTCCATTAAGTCCGTGTTTCGGCGGGTTTAATTCCTTGAACCCCAAAAAGATCAGATCTCCAACCTCAGACAACCACAATCAAGTTGCCGTTCGGCCACCCCATAACCGGTCACAGATGGTCTTTACATCAAATGGATGTAAAGAATGTTTTTCTTCATGGAGATTTACAGGAAGAAATGTACATGGAACAACCATCAGGTTATGTGGACCAAACACATCCTAATTTGGTTTGTAGGTTGAAAAAAACTTTGTATGGGTTAAAACAAACACCTAGAGCTTAATTAGACAAAATAGGTCAGTATTTTGTCATAAGTGGATTTCAAACATCCAATGCAGATTTTTCACTATATGTGAAAAAGATCGATCCTAGGATTGTAGTCATAGTCATATATGTTGACGACTTGATTATCATAAGAAATAGTGATGTAGACATCTTTGACTTGAAAAAGTTTTTGAAGCAAAAGTTTGAGATGAAGGATTTGGGAGAGTTGTGTTACTTCCTCAACATTGAAGTAATCCAGCGCTTACTTGGATAAAGGATTTGATGTGTTTTGCTATAACACTCTCCTCAGCCTTGGCAAAATTTGCTTCTGCTTCAACACCCCGTACCCTTTTCATTTGATCCATCATCATTGCTTCTGACTCCAAAATCTCTAAATTCTTTTTCTTATAAACAACTAGTTGTGATTAATTGCAGAGAAGAGATCATATATGGAAAGATTTTTGAAAAAAACTTACATGAAAGTTGCTAACCATGTTGAGGTAAAAATGTTGTCGGGTTAAACCACATTCCACATATGTTAAATCTTACTTGGACAACATAATATGTAGTTTTGAAAAATGTTATTTAAATATTGAATAGTAACAAAAACAATAATTATGTAAATTGGTAACTGAGGGTATGATTTTGATGGTGATTTTGATAACATGTGGTTTCAACAACTTAATTTAAAAAAATTAAAATCCTTATGTGGTTTAAATTTTCTAATGAAAAATCCTATTGGCTAGTTATGAAAAATAAAATTTGCCAACATTGTTCCACACATCATGTTTTGACAATTTGTGAAATTATCTCATCAAATTTGTCATCGATTTTTTTAATCATATATATTAATTCACTTGGTCTGTCAGTATGTCTTTTTTGGGCACGGGCGGGCTGGGCATGGACTCGGCACGGGCACGGGCGAGAATTGGGCACGGACTGGGCATGCACTGGGCATGCACTGGGCACGGGTGGGATTGGGCATGGGCACGGGCACGGGCGGGTTAGGCCCGGGAAAAGGGCATGGCACGGACGGACTAAGCACGAGTAAGCACGGCACGAGCGGAATGGGCACAAACACGAGCACAGGACTAGGCACGGGTGGGCTAGGCCCGAGAGAAGGGCACGGCACGGACGAACTAGGCACGGGCGGACTGGGCACGAACTAGGCACGGGCGGATTGTGTCCGAACGTCACGAGTACCCAATAATGAATATGGTTACTCATCATGTACAATTTATGAAACTATACAATCAAATTTGTCATGAGATTTTTGTGAAAATTATGTAATATGATATTTGTGATTATAATTTGTGTTTGGAATTTTGTTGTGTGAATAAGGCTCAGTTGGTGGTTGGATGAAAAAATAACCTAATGGATGGATTACTACACATATTTGGATGAGTAGAAAGTGGATAAGACATAAGACAATTTGTACTCATGAAATGTGGGGCAAGCTATAATGCTTTCATTTCTTTCTATTAAAAAAAATGTTTTTTGTTGTTTGTAGGTTATGGATTTTGGTTTGCATTCTTCAAAGTTTAGATGGTGCTTGACATTGATTGATTTGATATTTTGTGTGATTATTGCACATAATGTAGGATGAAGTGGGAGGTGCAAGTATAAGGAAGAGCCTTTGGGATTAAGAAACTAAGTTTCTCAATGTTGCATTTGTTTGATTTACGATGATAATTGTGTTTTTAAATTAGAACTATTAATAAACTTTAATTAATGTTTGAAAGACCAATTTTATTATGTGTTAGTGTGAGATGAATGTCTAACCATTTATAGATTTGGGTTACTTCAAAATGTTAGAGTTCTAGAGAACTAAAAAAGGAGAAGGGGAGACATGAAGTTTAAAGAAGAGGAGCTATAGGTATTAACAATAGAAAACCACATATTTTGTTTTGGTATAACACAATATTTAAGTGTTTTTTTGAATTTTTTTCAATAAAACTTGGGATTATGCTGTAATTTGGATTCATGTTTTTAATAATACATAAAAACATAGACTTCTATAGTGAATTTTATGTTCATCTTTTGTTTGAATTTTCTGTAATATCATATTATGATGAAATGAATTATAATTTTGTTTTTAAAGTTTTTTACAATGTATTCTGAAGTGTAAATTCTGGTTATATGCAATAACCATGAATGGTAATGTTAAGTTTGTTGAAACTTAAGACATGAATAATGAACATATGCATGTGAAATGCAAATATGTTATTATAGTAGTATGAAATATTCTATAAAATTTAAAATTTCACTTATACCATTTATTTCTAATTGTTATTTCTTGATTTATGACTTTTTTTTTCAAATTTTTTTTTCTTAATGCACTCTCAATTTTACAGTTTGAGATTAAGGCATTTAAACTATTCGATGCAACACATGAACAAATACAACATATTTATAATAATCATAGTTAATGCAAAAATTTCTTTTTGCATATTCCATTTAAGAATTCCCATTGTTAAAAAATTGAATCTTATTGACAACATCCAACTTTTTAATCAAAATTGAATTCGATTATTACAAAGTTAATTAATGTCTTTCTCACTATTTCATTAAATTTTGAATCACATAATCATTTTATATTAAGATTTGAAATAAGGTGAAAAAAAGAATTTAATGTTGTAATTTCTTTTGAAAAATGTTATAAACAAAAAACCATGAGAAACTAAATCAAAATTTCAAAAGAATTAACATATTGTTATTAAAAAATTTCATCATTAAATTAGTGTCCAAATTTAGGCAACACATGAATTACAAGTATAAATAAATAAAAATATTACAATGATAGTAATTCAAAAAATGAAAAAACATGAAAAAACTATAATAATCAATATGTTTTGATTCCTATTTAAAATTGAATAAAAAATTAAATCATTATTTTCCATAAAACCAACTAGAAAAAAAAATGAATACATTGAAAAAACTAAAATCTTCTTAATCAAAATTGTGTATTTTCAACATAAAATCATTTTTTTCCACTAGTTGGATTAAGATCCATTTTGTTTTTTCAAAATTTATTGCATGCCCTTTTAAACCTTCATTAACAATTTTTCGTTAGATTTTAAAGATGCACTTTTGGATTCCCGAATTTGTTTTTCATCATTTGACCAATTAGATCAAGATTCACTCTTTTAAAACTTGTTACATGCATTTTTGAAAATAAAATGATTACTCATACACATAGTTTAAGATTTAGATAATAATAATAATAATAATAATAATAATAGTCTAATGCATTACAAGTGATTAAATCTATATTCAAAAGAAAAAAAATTCATTGCAATTGATTGAAAATTCAAATTTTTGTTAGACTACAATTTTAATGAACTTGATTTTTGACATTGATGAACACGTTTTTAGTAAAACTTCTTTTGTAACATAATTATTGACTTTTAGATTAAATGAATTTTATGTTTTAAAAATTAGCAAATGATTTTGAACACATATTTAATTGAATATATATGTATTTGTAAACTAAAGAGGAAGGGGAAAGGTTTGACATTAATTTAATTGGTTTGCAAAATATCACAACTAAAAATAAAAAATATTAATAAAGGCATCACTTTTTCACCCCCTTTTGGTACCTTTTTAAAAATTCAAATCAATAAATACATCAAATTTCTACATTTGATTGCAAAATTAATAATTTTTTACATTAAAATTAAAATTTTATTAAAAAATTCAAATATTAATTTGTACATCAACTACAAATCAGGAACACATCATTTCAAGTTATTATGAAAATATGTCAAAAGATGAAAATCTACAAATTTCATGCCAAAAAAATGTTCCCTACCCATTAAGTGAAAAAGTTTAAATGTAAATAATGAATGTACAATAACATAAATAAATTTTGATATCATCAAAATTTAAATTGTCAATGAAAAAAACTAAAAATTCATTAAGAAAAATCTCTTCCCTAGTGTTAAAATAATTTATAATTTATTTCACACATCATTTGACTATTAAAAATGTGTTACAAAACTTACTAATTTTTAAAAAAGATTTAAAAATAAATCTTCAAATATATATATATAACTATTAAATAAATTTTAAAAATTTGGTCACATTAAATAATAGTGAAGACCTACATACATGGGCAATAACAAATAAAAGTTCTAAATAACAAACCTTCCATAATAATTTTTATTCTTTATTGCCACTTTGTTCTAATCTTACCAAAAAACATCTTCCAATTTTCTAAAATACAAAAACAGAAAATAAAAATCAAATATTCCAATATCCTTTATACATAACACATTTTCAAAAATCTATCTTTCTTTCTACCTCATTTGAATTTCAAAAGTAGTCTCCGATACAATCTTTAATCACCAATAAATCCCCCATCCATTTTATTCACAAATATTCACAATGATATTATTAAACCTTCACAATAGACCTTGTTTATTTCTAGTAACTTGAAACCTTTAACTTTAACCTTTAAAGTCTAAATCCTCAACCTAACCATAAACCCTAACCCTAATCCCAAATTCTATATCTAAGCCCAACCTTACCCCTAATTTTAAAAACTAACTTTTCAAATTAACCCAAACTTTAATTCTTTACCTATTCCTTAACCCTACCATAACCTTACACTTAAACATCAATTTGTATGTAAAACATCAATGTTAAACCCAACACTATAATCTTAAACTTAAAGCTTGGCCTTAAACTTTAAACAAAAACCAAAAGTAAATTATTTTTTAATAAAAAAAATTGAATGTTAACTTGAAACCCCTTGTAAAATGACAATATTGCTAACATTTCTATCCATAAAACAAAACCTCACATCAAAAACAAAAAAAAATTAAATTTGAACAAAAAATTATTAAACTCCAATAACTTCTACAAATGACAAATGTCATATTAACATATGATTATGACATATATCATTCGATGTATTTATTAAATCGTCATTTGAGCTTTTGACTAAAATAAACAAAGTAAGGTCTACACGTTTCTCAATGCCTTGTTTCAAACCCAAAGTAAAACCAAATAATCTCCACAACTTATCTTGGTAACATGGAAGAGAAATGCATAAATATAATAAATTCAAATCGTGATAATGAAAAACTCAAATGCTCACATATGACGTTGAGTACACTTAATTGTCGACTTAATTGTTGATGTTTCACGTTGGAGGATTAGGGAATAAAAGATGCACAATATCTTACAACAAAAGGGCTATATTATGTCCTCACTTTTCTGTGCTAAAAAACTCTAAGCTCCCAATGTTTCAATCTAAAACCCAAATCCAAAACCTTAAATTTGAACCCAGAAAATCACCACCTTAAATACTACATGAACACAAAGGTTCTTATGCCCCTTTCTAACATTGAGAAACAGCAAAAATTTACACCCTAAGTTAACTAGCTACTAATAATGATCAACTATTATTTGTTTCTCTTCTTCTGTTCACATATAATTTCCAATAAGACCTAATTGACTTGGACTCTGCATTGTTGTGCACTACCAATGACGGTTTTCTTTCTTATTATGTTCTCATATGATTATGAATAATTCATAATTATTTATGTCAATGTCGGATCTATTTTTTGAATCAATATAAACATCATGGATAGGAAAATGCACATCTTAATTTGGAAAGGTAAGGAAAGAGGTGAAATAGTTATAAGGATAAGAGATAGTTATTAAGAAAAGAGTGAGGTAGTTATAACGATAAGAGGTAGTTATTAGAAAGGAAGTGAGGTAGTTAGGCTTGGAAATGAGATAGTTAAACTTGGAAATGTCTCTAGAGTTGTCTAAGTGTGACCATATAAAGGATTTTGAAAAATCAATAAGGATCTTACAAAAGCATATAGAAAACCAACAATATACCAATTCCACAAAATTCTCAGCACTAAACTTACAAAAAGAATTAAATTCATGTGGTAAATTGATCATCCCATGTGTCTCTTTTAGACCTTTAAAGCAATCACTTGAGCAAATAACATCTAACTTGTTTTCAACTGTTTACTCTTTTGTTGCAGTAATGCAAGTGATTGTTCCACAACTTTTCTACATTGAATTCTTAAAATGGGAGGTGAGGGAAATAGACTCACAAGTTGAGAATCTTGTAAAAGTGGCATGTATTATTTGTTACTGGAAACCAATAGGCACTCCACATGCATCTGAAACTATGGCTAGGGCCTTGTATCGGGACCCCATTCCAGTTGGAGCACTTTTTGGGTCATCATCCTTGTCTAGCCAGGTTGGTGGACCATCTCCCACTAACCTCCAATAGCCAAGTTGCAGAGCCTCTGCTTGCTCCTCAGTTGCATTCTGCAGCAGAGCTTCCAGCCGAAAATTGATCCCCAATGCGCCCAGAAACTGTGACTGACAAACTGGGCCAAAGGCAGAAGACCCCGCTATTGCCCAACCCACCATGCAAACCCACCCACCCACATTTCAACTCATCTTCAGATGACATTCACACCATCTGAGAATTTCCAATTCACTCCAACAAACATCCTCCAGGCGTAAGAATGAACAAGAAAACAGCACGTTGGTCATACGAAGAAGAATCCATATCTGCTATATATTGAAAATAGCACTAGCACACATGTTGTCACAGAGAATCCTGTAGCAAATTGGGAACTTGTTCATGCTTGAAATCTTCTCATTATTATTTTCATCCAAGATGTGTGGACTTTGATAAGACACTCAATCATAAACACAACTTTTCTTTTTGAACATTCTTTCATGTTGAACAAGGTACCCTACATTTTGGACTATCCACTTCAGATGCTAATCATAATGCAGGATCAAGAAGGTGACTTATTCCCCCTTCTTCAGTCAAAGATGCATACTAACATGAAAATTTGGTACAACCATTCAAATGTGATGAGCAATGCAGGGATTTCAGGAAAGAAGACTTACCTGCTTCATCTTCCACTGCATGTTTGATGGCTGCAAAGTCCACATAAGCACTCAGGTCTGCTGAGCCTGGGTCTTGCAGTACCTTTACAAACTCATGCTTTCTTATTGCCTGCCACAATGTCCTAAACAGTATCGGTGATATTCTTCACAAATGCTGGACCATGTGATGAATCAACTACCTATCCATGCAAATCATGTCTATGATGCCTGAAATGTTTCAAGAAAAAGCAACAGAAAGTTTAAATAAGGAAATCACAATATGGTTGCACTAACCTGTAAGCTGTCTGATACCATGACATCCTCACCATAATCAACAACAAGGGCACCACCTCCATCCTCTCCAACTCTTCGGGCAATCTCAGCTGTCAGTTTGAGGGCACTTGGACAAACTTCCACATGTTCAATCTTGGCCTTTTCCTCCAGTGATGCCCACTTCATCCGTTTTGCTAGGTATAGACTACTTGCTGTTGTGGGTCCTGGTGATAGGACAAACCTGAAACCTTGCCTGAACAAAACCAACATGTTAGAACCAGTCATATAAAGAATTTGCAAAGAAGCAGACATAAAATATGGCTTCAAAGCCTCCACTGAACATCATGCTCTGAATGTCCTTGCGACATTGAAGCTGCTGTTGCTTCTGGGTATTGCTTGAGCAAACTCCTTTGTTTTGTTCATGACAAGGGTTCTTGCATTCTCTCACAAACTACTTGCCTGCCTTTGAGCAGCGACTTGAAGAAGGCTCTTTTGTGATCAATTCTGTATTGCTCTTTGGAAGCCCCACTAGCAAGATCCAATAGTACTTCAAAAGGTTTTACCCATGAAGAAGGCACTTGCAGATGAATGTGAGTTCTGAAGCTACTGGATACAACAAGAAAAGTTGCAGGCTAGCAAATAATACCCAGAGCCTTCAGCAACATCCACAAGCTTTTCACACCATCCTCGAGGTGTCCTCTGTCAGATTGCACATGCATCCCACAGCAATAGGACAAGGAACTCAGAGATAAAACCAGAACCAAGGACAAAGGGTACATTTAAACTAGAGTGCAGCCAAGACTGAGAGACTCAGATGGCCCTGTAACTCAGGATGCTAGCCTTGAGGAAAAGTGAGGGAGAGAGGAGTACCTGGAATTGGTGAATGGGCAGTGCATCATAGAACTCATGAGCAATTATGATTGTTGGAACTGTAGCCATTAAAACAACCCATACAAATTGATCAGATGGCACAGCTTGATGTTAAGTTTTAAGTTCAGGATCCTTTTCACAGACTACATTCAACAGTGCATCTCCAAATCACTGCCACATGAACCAAGGAGTTTGATGCTCAACTATATAGATGCCTAAAGTTTCTCCTTTTTGCTCAACAAAGCTGATGCTCAACAAAGTGGCATGCAAATAGAGATTACAAACCAAAAAAGTCATATGCATAGACATTGAAAAAGTTTCTAATACCAAACATGGCCCATAACTCAAGCTTCGGAGGACCAACCTCCTCGTGGAACATGCTCAAGATCTAGGTGCCATGAAATCACAGCTCCTGAAATTTGACTGATTTGATCCTCAGTAGGTTTGCATTTCTGGCTATCTACTGCAGAGGTCGAATCTGCCTGGTCCTTGGGGCAACATTTTAACGTCTCTTGTTGAATGCTCTTCAGAGCAGGGCTACATTCAACCATGTGCACTGATAGGGTCTGTGAAAAATCTGTAAACTTGGCAGTCCCCTGCCAAATACAAGAAAAATAAATTTAAAAAATTGAATCAGATGATTTGAGACAATTTACACATAAGGAAACATTGCAGCAGGCAACAGAGAGTTTTGTATTGTCAGCTCCAGCTTACTCGGAGAAGATCAGCCATGAGGGTGCCCCGGCCAGGTCCAAGCTCAACCAGGTGCACATGGTTGGGCTGGCCCATCTGATGCCACAAACACATGCACCATACACCCACCATCTGCCAGCCAACACTCCCATGCTCAAGTTGTTTAGAAATCACTGAAAGCAGAATTGGTGGCAAAGAAAAACCAGAAGAACTAAATAAATACCCACAAAAAATGCAACCGCATTCAAACAGACCTGTGTGCCAACCCACTAGATGTAACTAAAGATCCACCAAATCTGTAAAATCCTTTTGTCATAAAACTTGATGCAATCAAGCTGTGTAGATGCACCTCGCCAAACATTTGACTAATGTCAGGTGATGTGACAAACTCCCCTGCAGCGCCAAAAACATCTCGATTCATGTAGAAGCCCGCAATAGGATTTGTCAGCACTTCCTCCATATATTCAGCCACTGTAATTGGACCTCCTCGAAACTGAATTTCCCAGAGACACAAAGAGACACAGGCTGCAGTTGACAAAACCACAGAACACCCACATGGGAGAAAGCTGAAACAGACAGAAGTCTCCTCATCACATTCCTAATTGGAGATAGAAAAAAGGGTTGACTGACTGCAACAAAGTCCTAATACCCAATCCCCATAAGAAACAACAAATGCGCTTACTTGGATCAAGGATTTGATGTGTTTTGCCATAACACTCTCCTCAACCTTGGCAAAATTTGCCTCTGCCTCAACACCCCGTACCCTCTTCACTTGATCCATCATCGCTGCTTCTAACTCCAAAATCTCTGAACTCTTCTTCTTCCCATCTGCAATTTTGATGTCGTTTGCTTGTCTTTCTCCCTTACATTCCAGCACTTGAGTTCTCTTCATCCGTTGTTCTGCCTCTGTTTCCATCTCCAAGGCCGAAGAAGATTGTGAATGGGATTGTGAGGAAACTGACAGACCATTTGCTGCCCGAATCAGACCTCTAATCCTAAACCCTAACCCTGAAATCTCCTTCACTCTGCCAAGGCCCGCCATAGCCGAATCCTCTTAGCTCTCTTTCTCTCTATTGTAACTTCCGAGCCCTTGAGGAAAAAAACAAACAATTCACAAACTGCATATCGGTTTTGGATGAGTAGATTCTAAAACTGTAACTGGACTGAGTCTAACTGGATCTCAGTCTTCATTTGACTGGGATCAAAGCAGAGTACGCCCATTCAAGACATAAAACTAGCCACCATGACTACTTTCACCCTTTACGTAAGCACATGACATAAACCTGGGTTTAGGGTTTAGGGTTTTCCTTTCCTCCTTCCGGTCCGAGGACGGGTCGAGTCGAGGGTTTTCCGCGAATCGGGAAGTCGGGAGTCCCGCAGGAGGTCGGGAGTCGGGAGTCCCGCGGGAGGTCGGGAGCCTGGGAGTCCCGCGGGAGGTCGGGAGTCGAGGACCGGGGCGGGGCGCGAGCCCGGAGTCCCGCGGGAGGTCGGGAGTCGAGGGTCCGGGGCGGGTCGGGAGGTGAAACTTGGTTCAACACAAAAATTGACGTCACCCCACACCCTTGAATGGGAAAGTTTTTTTATTTTTCTGAATCTCACCCTATTTTTTATGATCAAACTCAGGGTTCTAGTGTTGTTTCCCTTACTTTATAAATAGTTTTATTTTATATCTTTAATGACCAAACCTTCTTGCAAGGTCATATGAATTAGTTTGTCAGTGTATGTTTTGATTTTGATTTTTCAGTTACACACTGGTCTGGAACTCAGCAAATTTTCAATGACCCAGGCACAGATCTCAAATCATCAAAGGGCATGTACTCAGGACCTTCTCCTATACCTGAAACACTACACTTGTTTATGATTAAAAAATCAGACAAACGGGAAAAGCTTTACTTTCAAAAAATCTTATGACTGATGGCTCTCAGATGAGTATTTGAGACAAGGCTGGTGACCTGATGTAATACCCACATACTTGTACCAAAATGGTGGCAAAAAGAAGACCACTACTGTAAACACTTACAACTTTATAAATTGATAACAATTTCATACAACTTTATAACAAGCAATTGCAACAGATTTGAGTTCAAAAGTGCACTGCACAAGCTTTTGCTTTCTCACCTCATGAGAATCACTGAACTCTAAAGACCCAGGGAAACTGATAGCTTGTGAAGATCAATCCTCCAGTCTCGGTAAGTACTGAACAAAGCACTGTTTCCAGATTTCTCTCGCACTTTGAACATAGAAACCTGACTATGTGCACACAATTGTCCTTTGCAACACTAACACGGCAACATCACACAACATTTAGTAGGCATTCAGACTGATTTCAAGAGCTTTTGTCTACAAGTTGCTCAATGCCTTTTTATGTTACCTGGGTAGCAATGTGACCCATTACTCATGCAGACATATATCAGATCGATGACCAACATAAAAGTTGCTCAACTCAACAAAACAACGCTACTTTGGAGAATGATATTTGCTTGCTCCAGACATCACTTCGTCTTTGATCAAATGAGGAAGTTGATCCAGGCTGTATACCACATACTTCAGAACACCATGTTCCTTCGTGCTTGCACTTTGCTTTGGAGCCTTGCTGATCGTCTCAAACCAATTGATCCTTCATGAAAAGACAAAACATAAATCAATCAGTTAAAAGTATGCACGACCAAGCAGCAATCCATGGTCTGCAGCTGCATCTTACCACTTATGTCTGAAAGTAAATCAATTGTGAGTTAAGGTTAAGAATTCACCTGGAGTTGCACAAGGTGCAGTTGAGTCAGTTCCTTCAGTGTGGACCTGCAAACAAGGCATGCTTATGTGATAGTGTTTATGAAGTTGCCAGCCAAAATGGCACAGGACAATTAAACTCCTTCTCTTGACGAGAATTCTCCACTGAAGACATGAGGCACATGATATCACACAGTGACTGTAACATATCTTCTGCCACAGTGCTCTATCAAAACTTCTTGCTGGGGGCTGTCTCGCTAATATGGAAATGAATGGCAAAAGCTGATGTCCAAAAAGTACCTTGTAGATCTCTGTGTCTGTCTTCCGATTTTGTTCATGACCCGCGTTTTGGCCCTCAGTTGGGTCATCTGTTGAGTTCTTGACTTGGTTATGTTCACTGTTTGTAACAGAGTTCAAAACCTTTCCAAGTCTCCCCTTCCTCTCAGTTTTGCCACCTATTCAAGCATAAGAGATCAAACCACAACCACTATAAAAAAGAACTGGAGGTACCACAGTTACTGGGATTTCAACTGAGATTAGAGGAGTTGCTCTGTAGCTGGCAACCAGATTCAGAACTTACACTTAGGTGTACTAGAGCAATTGTTTGAATTCTCATTTTTTGATACGGCTTTCCTGGTGCTTGATCCTCCATTTTCTGCCTTTGTACAACTTTTTCTGCTCTCAAAAACTGGGCTCTCAAGATCTGTAGGAAATGCAATGAGAGGGCTGGGTTCCTTTGCAGCATCCAGGAGATGCTTGAGCCGAGATCCTTTCATCTCCCTCTCCACAATAGCTTTCCATGAAGGCTTGGGGAGGTGGAATCTTGGAGTAACCTCTCTGCCTCTCAGCATCCGTTTCTCCTTAGAGCTTGATGACAATTGTGTGATAGGGGTACCCTCACTTTTGTCAGGAGGTGTGGCACTGATAGCTCCTGATTCCTCTACCAGCACTGGTTCTATTCCTGGTGATTTCACAGATTTCCTCTTAATGCTACGACTCCTGCCTCTCCCTTTCCTGCATACAGAGGCAGATCCTGAATCCTTGTTCTTAGTGATCAATGGTGAGCAGCTTTTACAATCGAGAACTGTAGGCTTATCCTCCAATTGTGTTGCTCTGGAATCATTCTCAGAGTCATGCCTGTCTTGTCCAGTCTCAGCTGCAACCAGCCCAGCACAACCTATTACAACTTCATATTGCAACACAAGTCTTATTCCTCAGAAGTGAAACTTGATGCCTAATCCCCAATGCAATCTTGAGAAGCAAACAAACATGGAGATGAAAGGATGATGTCACTCAATGGATGTGAATCAACTGTAAACAGCTTTCCTAGCCAGGCTACTTTTGATCTCTCAGTTCTGATTCCATTTTGGAGCACATAGTTCCTTCCTCAAACAGCACTACTGTCAATTTGATGTGGATATTATTATCTGCAATGGGCTCAAGAGCTTTGCACAGGTTTCTCACCCTTCCTTTCACAGACTGTTTGTACAGTGAGCCCCATGCCTGAGGGGTCCTGACCAACCACCAGCAATGTGTTGCATGAGTCAACATGTTCCAGATTAAGATTCGCAATCTGTGTGCTCTCATTGAGGCATGGAGATACCACACCATTCCCTTCTCTGGCAATGTGGCCACCTTCACCTTGACAGCACTTTCTCTCCGCATCAAGAGCCACTGGATGATCATTGAGTCCAGTTCCTTTGCAGAGTGCAGGTGACTCATTGCTGTCTTCAGACAGAATGCATAATACAACCTCTTGCATCATAGTCTCCACATCCATACTCTTTACTTGACTATGTAGATCTCCCTGATCACCTGTCAAAACACAGAGATGCCCCTTTTAGCATTTCACTATAGTCTAACTATAAAGCATATCTTTTAACAATTCAAGACCCATAATCTGGACAGGCATACAGAAGGTAATGAAGGTGAAGCCCTGTGCTGATGCATCCCAGCTTAGATCCATTTTCAAAACTGGTGCAAGGGAACATGGCCTAGTAGTAGTAGGTCGGCTCACCAGTACTACTTGGCATAAGAGCATGTGCTGGGGCAGACTGGCATTCAACAGCATCTGCACCAGACTCAACACTCAACCACTCTGACAGAGAGTCCACAGGCTTCTCGATAGTGTCTGCACCTATAGAGTCCTGACCTGAATGGGTGCTTGCTGTTACCAGGTTCACAACAGTGTCACCCAGGGTACAAGGTCGAAGACATGACGTTTCTGTTAGTCCACTGTCACCATGGAGTGCTTCCGACAGCACACTATCATTTGGTCCATCAGCTCCCACTCCCTTGGGTAGCATTGTCTGATGGGGAGCTGTAATGTCCAAAGTTGATAATGTCTTTCCTTGGCTAGACACCTGGATCATTGAACTCAATGTTCAGTTCAATTCCTAGCTAAAACTCATCAATCTTCTCCCAGAACTGTAAGATCCAAACCCTTTACAGTGTAGAACAAGGTTCACAAAACAGACCTGGGAAAGGCCATCGGTGCTGCCTGTACTGCTCCTACAGGGAATTCCAATCTGTTCTGTTGAGGCAGCATCAGCTGGATCCTTCTTGACAGCTGCAGGGATGTCAGATATATGCTGAGTCCAAAACTGAACAAACCATCTAGAACAGTCTTCATGCTTGTTTCAGATGCTTCCCAAATAGTAACAGACAAGTGCAATTATGCAACATTAGCAACACTATTATAGTAGAAGACAAAAGGTCATCTCATCAAGAGAAATATTTTTTGACAGCTGAGCATTGAGCATTCTTACAAAACATACCAGGGACAGCAGATGTAGTCATCACTCCTGATTGTTTGCCTGTTTGTGCACCCTTGACTGTCTTCACCAACCCCTTTCCAGGAGTGGTTTTCACTGCTGGACCTCTTGCCTCTGAATATGAAAATGTTGCAGACCTTGTTAACGCCTTTCCCTTGGGTCCTGCAGTCTTGGCTGGAGTGGTCTTTTTCACCACTGTATTTCGGGAAACAACATTCAAATCACCACTAGGAGGAGGATCCACTGGATGTACATTTACAGGCACTTTTCTTGTCATGTCCTGTGTTGCAGTAGTAGCAAGATTATCAATCTCACAAACTCCAGTTGCTGACACTTCCAACCCACTGGCCACATCCAAGTCTCTTTGAAGATCTTTGAATTGTTGGAACAGCTCTGTACTGCTTGCATGATCTGAGAGAGCCTCCTTGCAGCGCTTTAGATTGGATGCTATGTCACCAATTGGCTGCAAGATGACAATTGCAATTCTGATATATGGAAAGGGTAGTACTGTTTGACAAAATGCAGTAGTGTGGGATATCAATGATCTTACCCTGAAGAAACTCTGCATTTTGACTTCAGAAATCAAATTTCAAGGACTGTCCTGTGAGCACCTAGATGTTAGAAAAGCTTAGATTCTACCTGTGCCCTCAAACTGATGGCAAGCCGAAATAGGTCAAGGATGGCCTTGGGGTTTTTCTCATTTTCTGCAAGCTTGATCAAGAAGAGCCAGTGGGAAGCTGATTGTAGCAGGCTGCTGCCTGTCAGTTCCTTGCCACAAGGCAGCACCCCAGATTGGCGATGGCGACTCTCTTTCTGCTGACATACGCCTCTATCTAGAGACATTGACCGAACATGCCCCATCTGTTCTCTGGGATGTCTGTCTATCATGCTTATCCTCTTCGTGAGCCTTGATCCTTTTGCACGGGCATTTGTCTGATCTCCACCAGCTGCGTCTCCTCCACCCCGAGTTGCGCCACACACAACCGCAGTTTGAACCGCTGGCGGGAGCTTCTTCACCTCTGCTGGCTGCTGTTGCTGCAACGTAATTGTCCTCCCCGTGATGGATGATGGCACCAGCTTCGTCAAGCTTTGCCTTGCTGCAGCTGGCCTATCTGGCGACGCTAGAGATTTCTGTTGCGATTTGAGAACCTGTGCAGGAGCTGCATATCTGGAGGCGACTGTGGCATATCGATTGGTGGGGCGATTGGTTGTGGCCTTCGGCGGAACAGCAGCAGCAGCATTATTGTCCATCTTCTTGCTTGAGATAAGCTCGTGACTGAAAAGAAAAACAAACGACCATACTGCGTTAACACACGGATCATCTACAACGGAGAAGAGACGGCATCTTGTGTTCAGAATACAAGTGTTCTTACCTTCGACTCAGTGGATTGCTCCTGCCATTGATGTCCTTCAGAGCTCTGTCTTGCCGGCTGTTGAAGGATGCAGCTCGACTTAACAGCGGACCTGCAAGTGCGTTTTATACCAATGTGTATGGATCAGTGCAAAGAATTGCTCGCAGAAAACAACTCCGGTATAGCATACATTTGCGAGTATCTGGAAACGGAGCTCCTTTCCATCTCTGCTTGTACTAGACGGCACATTCCTAGCTCTATTACTTTCATTAGTCCAAAGAGCAGAACACACAGCTTAGACAAGAGCAAGTCGTGGACGGCAAGATGATCTCAAACACAAAAGATTAGCGAAAAGAAGAAGAAGAAAAAGCAATGCAACAAAAGAACGTTACTGTATTTGCAGAAACCGAAACGGCAAGAACACGATCTGAAACCCGCAAAGACCTGCTCTACTCTGCAAGCTTCTGGAATCTAAAACATCTCTCGTGCTTTCAAATTAAATTGAAACAAAAATAAAACAAAACAAGCACCGCCGCAAGGACATTCTTCCAATCACTTGCTCAAAACACAGTTTGGCACATTCTCAAGCTTCCAATACATAGACAGAAATCTCTACTTTAAAAAGTAAATAAATAAATCATGCCTCGAAGCAAAGCTATAAAACAGAATGAACAATGAAAGAAAGAAAGACACAAAAGGAGGTTACCTGGAGCTGGAGGAGCTTCCATTTTGCCACGCTACAAAACACAAAAAAAACAAAACCTCAGATCCCCCTTCTTCCTTGCGCTCTTCTTCTCTCAGTTCGAATCGCGACTCTAAAAAACTGCCCCCACGAACTTCCCAAAACTTCTACACAATCGGAAAAAAAAACTCTCAAAGAAGCAAATGTAGTTTCCTCAACACAAGGACTTGGATTTGCTGCAGTTTTTGGCTTTAGAACGATGAGAAATATTTCAAGCTTGGCTTTGGGGGGGGGGGGTAGAGAGGCTGGGTGCACTCGGGGGGCGTTAGGAAACGGAACTTGGAAGTGTTTTATTTATTATTAGGAAGTATTTTGGGGGGGGGGGGGGAAGAGATACGAAAATTAATATTATTGGACTTTCGATACCTTGGCGCCCATCCCCAAAATTCAAATTCGCGCCTAATTTGTTTGGGCTTGTTCAACGCCTACATTCGTAACTGGGTAGTGGGTCCCCATTTAGTCCCTGAAGTTATGGCCCCAAAATTACCGGAGGGTCTGCCCATGCCACAGCCAGGCCCTTCCAGGGTTTCTTTTAAGGATTTTGTGATGTAACCAAGAAGTGATGAAATTCATCCAGAAATTAATTTTAGCCAAATTGGGCTACATATTAGATATGAAGGCTAGGAAAAACCCCAAAAAAAAAAAAAAAAAACAGAATCCTATAACATATATTCTTGGGTACCTTCTGGAAGTTATCATACGACTTTGGCGATTTGGAACTTTTTTTTTATTCGAAATCTGGCGATTTTGAACCATTTTTCCACTGAAAAATCATATGTATAGGTCGGAATCATGTTTTTCAGTTCGAAATTTGACGAAAATCCACCCCTCCCCCCCCCCCCCAAATAATATCCAGTGGGTACCTCGGTGTGATACCCAGTGTTTTTACCCGCTGGGTATCACGGGGGAAAAACAGCTCCCAAAAAGCCCCACGGAGGGGAGCTTTATGGGAATTTGGGATTCCCTTGGCTCCCGCCGCCTTGAGGTCCCTTATTTCCATAAAGCACCCATCCAGGGGTTTTGCCCCTACACTTAAAATTGTGAGACCCCTTGCATGTGCACCTTACCCTGCACATTAAAGGCAGGGAAGGCCATATCGGCCCTGTTGTAGGCTTGTTCATTGTGTGGAATCTGCCCCATGTGGCTGATTCTGGCTAGCTGGTGGCCTAATTCGCCACCAAGCCAAATTTGGCATAAATGCAGGCCTTCCTCTTGGATTTCCTGTCTTGTAAGGCAAGGCTACAGAGAGTGGGGAGTGGGCTGGCTAGGGCCGATTCCAGCTCCAAGCGTGCCCATTCTCTACTACAAAATGGTTTCATTTGTGTGAGCATATGCCAACCTATTCCATTTAGATGTAACTTGCACATAATTGTCACTTGAGAGAGATTCCGCGCCTCCAACATAAGTGTATTTGCCAGGGCTAGTGTGAACCAACACCCATGTTGGGCAAGATGCTAAAGACCCTACATAGAGCTCGGTATGGCATGTAGAACTGGTGATAGTGCAAGTTGTTTTGCATGGTTGATTGCTATTTTGTAGAAAAAAGAATTTCATTTTTTAAAAATTATTGTACACAAATTTGGATATTAAACTAGTCAATCACAAAGTTGTCTTCTATCCTCTCCATGTATCTATGCTTTTACAACATTTTAACAATGTGTTCAAAGTTAAGTGTTAACTAAATATTTACAGACGTTGATATGATGTTGTCATGACATTATAACACAATGTTTGATGATCACATTGTGTTACAATGTAATCACAACATCACATCAATGAATTGCATCAAATTGAAAGAAACAAGAAATGACATGTGCATTGAAAAAAAAATCAACAAGTAAAAAGTTGGGAAAAATGATTCTTGTGCAAAAAGATGTTAGCATTGAAATTGTAGCTACATATTTGCTATCACCATGAAATCTAATGACTAGATTAAATACGTCAAAAGGTATGTGTAATCATTCACACACTATGTGAACAAAGTTACTTTTCAATTACTATTAAAAGTTAAATAACTAGTTCACAATGTTGAAAAGGTTTGAATGACAATCCTTATCATGTGTTAAGGCCTGTTAAAAAGTTAACCTATCATTTGTTGTGAAGAGACCTTTATACATGTGTAAGATCTTTGCCACTATTGAAAAGTAGGTGAAAACCTTCTCCTCTTGCACCTTGGATATATGTGTATGTTTTAAGTTTATGAAAATGTTCCCATTATGTTTTAGTCTGGTAAAGTTCATGGGTGAGAACATAATCAAAATGTGGAACTAGTCTTGAATTTTGCCTTCCCAAGCATAAAACATGAAAGAATCTCTATTGAAATGGTGGAAAGTTTACATGTGATTGGTCAAGAAGGTTTTTCAATTGACAAATGAATATTTGATGCAAGGAAACATTTTCAAATACAAAGAAAAACATGATTTAGTAGAATTGGACCCACCTTAGGTTCTACACATGAAATGATCGCCCTTCATGGAGGTAAAAAAATATTGCGTAAAATGCCCACTATTCAAGGATGAAATTTTGACATGTAACTTGTTTCAAATTACATTACAAAAATGGACATAGGTTTTTATACTGGTGTGAAATTTCATGGGCCACAATTTGGCAATAATAGTCATGCGAAATTTGTTTTTCATAAGTTTGTATGGAATAGACATGGATATCATTCACTTACTTGTGTTGTTTAAACATCGATATTGTGCGCATTGTTTAAACACGAATGCCATATACCTATTCATATTGTTTCATTAGCAAGAAACATGGGTCCAATTCACCAACCCATTTCACTAGGAGTCTTTAAAAGTGAAATGGGTTCATTGACTATTGTTTTGGCCTATTACAATTTCACCATGGGTGAAATCATTTATGCACAATCCATTAAAGTTTATTTTTTGTAATTCAAAATACTTATAAACTAATAAAATAGATTGAATGCAAGTATTTATTAATTTGGTACTCATATAACTTATAAAACATGATATAATTTGTATTAAATATATTTTCATAAATGAAAAGACCTTTCCAAAACTTAAATCAAAATATTATTCAAAATAAACCTTAATATAATTTATGAAACCAAAAAAAATGTGTATCAACAAATAAAAAAGTTTGTATAATGTTAGTACTTTACATATTGTTAAAATTACATGATAAAATCATTTAAACCTTAACCAAAATAATTTGCTATAATTGCATTTTTGTGTTATTCAAATTATTGTAAAATAGATTCAAATAAATAATCTCACATAGTAATTTATAATTTGTGAATTTATTAAAAAATCAGATTTGTTTATCAAAACCTTTGGTCATACAATTTGAAAAAAATGTTATAATTTATACTAAAGACCATTCTATAAAATTAAAAAACCTTTAAAAAGATGAAAAAATATTCGTAATAAAACTCAATAAATTTTATGATATTGAAAAAAAATCTGAAATTTTTAACAATTATTTTTAAAAATTATGTAAAATTATATAATATTTTAAAATAAACACAATATTATGAATTTAGTAATTTAAATATTAAATAATTATAATTAACACTATAAAAAATTATTGATTAAATTTATGCCTAAAATGTGCAGACATATAATATTACATTATATATATTATCATCAACAATCAAATATTTTCTAAAACAAAAAATCAATGTTGTTTTTAAATAAGTTTATTCACAAATTATGTTATTTGATCAATTTTTTCTCAAAAAATATTGTTAAATGTATTAAATAAGAGTTTTCATTTTCATTTTCAATCAAATTAATTAACTATTTTTGGAAAACACATGAAAAAGATAATAATGGTAGAAAAATCTTTGAAACACCGTTCTTGAAATGTTTAAAATTGCAAGGTTCAAATTTTTTCGGTCAAATCCAATAGTTATTATAAAAACAAATGTGTATATTTTGAAAAAATATCTTAAAATTAAACTTAAATTTTTCATTTGGAAAAATATTAAAATATATAATAATGGGTTTTTGAAAAAAACTTCAATTTATCATTGGTGAAATGTATTAAATGGCAAATTCAAATGCAATTTTGGTCAAATTAAATGGTTGTTTAAAAAATAAAAATAAAATTGTGTACACCTTGGAGAAATTTTTAGAATGAAATGATTTATTTTTCCATTTAAACACAATATGAATAAAACAATAATAATTAAGTTGACATTTGGAATAAACAACATGATAAATACAATCATCATCCCATTTGTTTTATATCAAATGAGGTGGTTGGATGGCAATGGGTTATCACCTTGAAGTCCAAGTTTCAAACCCTATGGTTAATGTTGTATGTACATAAATGATATTTTTGTTAATAATAAAAAAATTAATTTGTGAATTAATAGAGTTATTCATAAAGTAATGAAAACATAGGATTAAAACGTTGAGTTTGTTCATACATGGGATGGGATATTAAAAAAATTGCAAAAAAAAAAAAAAAAAAACTTAGCATTCAACAAGGGGTGAAAATTCAAAACCCATGAATTTTGGTGGTAAATTAAGATTGATCTTGTCTTTCCTTTTTCCTAAATGCCTCCATTTCTACTACATATATTTTCACTACTCCTATTTGTACAATTACTATTAATACTTTTGAACCTTGTGCATTAAATGTTGAGTTTCAACATTTGAGATTTAATGAAATTTCATTACTTTGTGAATATTACTAAAAGAGGGGATAGGGGGGTGAAAGGAGGCCCAAAAATAGGGTGAAAACAAGGTGACTTTAAGAATCTCTATAATATTAAAAAGTTATAAAAATTTCAACAAACATTTAATTAAAAGAATAAATGTCATGTGGCAATTTCTAATTTGATTAATTTTTAGTGAATTTTCTTGTCCATACCAACATGTTGTTGATCATTATGATATGTGTTAAATTCATTAATTTTTTAATCTTATATATAAATACAAACTGTGTGTCTGTCTGTCCGTGTGTGTGTGTCACACGACATTCCAGAATCTGGAATTGCAACTCAGAATGGCTCTGGAAGACTCAAACAGCAGTTTCCAACTACCTCCCCTAATTTGGGGGTGGGAGCTCTCAAACAACAGTTCCCAAGTGTGAGGCATGAAAGGTTTTTTATATATAAGATTGCTGAAGGTTTGCATCCAAATGGTGGAGGGGCAGATTTTCAAGTGAACCTGATTTTCTTAGGATCCTTTCACAGCATGGAAGCCTACTAGAAGATGGCCTCTTGCTGGAAGGGAGGAAGGCAAAGTGCATGATAGTAGATACTCAGGAGAAGCGGCTGCTAACGTTAGAAACCTTCACGAGCAGGAACTATAGTTCCAATCCCATTTCTAATCAGCTTTAAGCTACACTATTTCATCTTCCTGTTTTGCATAGCATATTTGTATGAGCTTTTTTTTGCAGCTTGGAAACCCCAATTGTGCGGAATGGTTGAATGAACCCTAATTCTTCCAGAAAACAATATCACATCAGAGAAGGACACAAAGAGAGAGAGAGCCTGTATGTAGCAAGTGCTCTTCTATTAATGGCATGCACTCAGACTGCAATGAACTGTCTTGAGTGGTGGTTAAAGAAGTGGGGTTGTTGGATTGTAAAAGAGCAAGAACAGCAATGGAGATCAGCTGTAGTGCTTGGGTTTTTGGAGATTGATGACACAAGTTGCAGTCAAGCTGAATGTGTCATTGCCCCCCAAAGATATGATGCGATTGTTTCCAACAGTCACATTGAAGATATGCTTACATGAGTATATGTTGTGTTGTGTACTGTCATGTATGCAGTATAGGGCATGCACATTTGCCTTACTGTCAGCAATGTTTTGCAACATGAGCATTTCCTAGAGTAGGAAGTTGCACTTGGAAACACAAATCTCATTGCAGAACAGAGAAAGAAGAGAAGAGAAAAAGGATTCATGTAGGCACATTTAGCTTACTGTCAGCAATGTTTTGCAACATGAGCATTTCCAAAGTTGAAGGTTGCACATGAAAACATGGATTTCATTGCAGAAGAGAGGAAGAAGAGAAGAGAATTTCACAAGCCCAGATCATTCCCATCCTGATATGCCTGGAACAAAAACTGGTCTTTTGTGCTTCTGAGAACAAAACTGGGTTTTTGTGCTCCTGGGAACAAAACTGGGTTTTTGTGCTTCTGTGAAAGACTCCAAGCCACTCAGGACAGACAGACAGACAGAGACCTGATGAAAGAATTGCAAGTTTTGTCATCACCTTCCTTATCCTGCTGTGTGAACTTGCAACAAAAAGTCCCATGAAATTTGTATATCGCATTGGATTGTGAGAATTGCAGTATTTGTTTGTAGTGGCAATCATCTGGGATCAGATGGCAGATTTTCAAGTGAACCCGATTTTCTTAGGATCCTTTCACAGCATGGAAGCCTACTAGAAAATGGCCTCTTGCTGGGGTGGGTAGTCAATTGGAAACCCTAATTTCTTCTAAGGACGGAATGAGCACCTGCAATTCTCAGAGCCAAGAACATCTGGTGACATGCAAAGAGGAGCTGGTGATGTGGAAGCTGAATCCATGTATGGAATTGGCAAGTTTGTAAGCAAATCCTCAAGTCTGTAAGAGTATTAGCTACGGTGTCAGTCAGGAGCAAGGGGACTCAAGACAGAAACTGAGAAGGATGACATTCCAGAATCTGGAATTGCAACTCAGAATGGCTCTGGAAGACTCAAACAGCAGTTTCCAACTGCCTCCCCTAATTTGGGGGTGGGAGCTCTCAAACAACAGTTCCCAAGTGTGAGGCATGAAAGGTTTTTTATATATAAGATTGCTCAAGGTTTGCATCCAAATGGTGGAGGGTCCCTTCAACTCCTTCAATTGACAAAATGATCTTTCCCTGCAGGAGGTGCTTTCCAATACAAAGAAAAATAAATTTGGAATGCTTTACACTGGCTGGGATGTATTTATTGCCTCTTTTGCATTGCAAGTTTGTAGTTCTTTGTTTCTCAACCCTGTCTTTTGTCAATTCAGACACAACAATTTTCAATAGAAGGAGATTATTTCTTAGAATGTTTTTCAATATTCAGTGCATCACCCGAAAAGAGAAACCCTCATTCACAGTTTCCAACTGCTTCCCCTGATTTGAGGGCGGGAGGCATGAAAGGTTTTTTATTTGAATTGCTGAAGGTTTGCATCCAAAGGGGGGCCCCCGAGAGGGGGGCGGGGCAGCAGGGGTGGGGGGGGGGGAGCCAGCAGGGGGGATCCGAGAGGGGGAGTGAAGGGAGGTGTTTTTTTTTTTTTTTTTTTTTTCATTTTTTTGGGGTCCTCCCTCTTTTTCTTGGGGGTGGCTGGAGTGGCGTAGCCACGGGTTACCAACACTAGTAAAATAAATTAATGGTGATTTCATTTAAACAATTAGTGAAATTTTTTAATGAATTAAGGACACATTCCTATATTTGTGTTGAAAATACTTAAAGCTCTTATCAAAAGATCAACAAATTAACTAGATCTTTTGATATTGATGATTATGGGTACTCGTTTGGTTTTTGGGTTTTATGTTATGTTATTGTATTTAAAAAATAAATTTCAAACATTGAAATAATTTTATTTTATATGTATCTAGTGCACTTGCATGAGCCTTTTTATTCATAACTATTTGATTGATTGTTTGTGTAGGTCAATTTAGGTGTTATTATTTGCACAATTTTTATGCATCTTGTTTAATTTGTATATGCAAAATCAAAGCCATTGGTATGCATTCAAAATTGTATATAAAAGTTTTTCTCTATGCAAGTTATTTTATAGGTTCGTGCCTATCTAATTACAAGTTTCTTTGTCTATATGTTTTTATAAATTTTCAAGTTTCTCTTTATGCATATTTGTCCATGCAAGTTTTTTTGTTTATGCATCTTGTTTACAAATCACATTTGCATCATGTTTATGTTAATCCTATCTACATTTTTTTCATGTTTCTATTTCAATTGTTTTGAAGTTATGTCTAATGTTTGATTGTTGTGATGTCCTTATCAACTATTAACACTATAATTATGTTTCAATTTTTTTTAGGTTTAACACACGATCATTGTAATGTTTCACTTCAGTTATTAACGTTGTGCGTTATGAACTTCATACAAACTTCCCATCCCACAATTTGATGATGGAAATCATGTGAAAATTGTTCTTTCATGAATTCATGTTTTTTGCACATGGATGTTGGTGTCTAAAACATGTATGTTTTCGATGCATGACATTTGTGTGCAAAAAACACGAACCCATGTAATAACAAATTTCATGCGAATTTTGAATGAACCTATGAAATCAATAAGATTGTGACACTTTATGGAAAGCCAAGCCTATCATTTTATGTGAGGCCCATGATTGTTTGAATAATGCATTTTTGAATTAAATTCGTTTCACTATCACAAACTTTGAATTACTCCAATTGTGTTGGAATATATCATGATGTGTCCATGTTTTTATTTTTTGATTTTAAATTTGAGCTTTGTGTACATGTGATTTATGGATTCCACAATAGTTGCATTCATTTTTTCATGTTTATGTATTTTTCTCTTTGATTTTTAAATTGAACTTTGTGAATGTGATTTATGAATTCCACGCTGCATTCCCTTTGAGTGAGTTTGGTTCACTTGTGATTTGTCCATGATACACCATTTGCATTAGAAGGATTTTTGAAAGAAATAACTAGTTCATGATCAAATTTTTAATCATATGGAAAACTTTGATTATGGTCTCTAAAATTGTGTTGCATGTGTTTTTTTGACATGTAGTTATGTTAGACATGCCATGGCAATCCATTGTATTGTTTTGGATGAATGTCTACTAGAGGAAAGAAATTTAACCTCATCATGGCAATGGTTTTATTGTTGAGGGTATAAAAATAAAATAGAATGTAAAATCAATTAATTAATTTTGAAATTTGGTTATGTCATTATTTACATCAATAAATTCATAAATGCCATGCAACTTGTCTCATTTGATTACTTATTTATGTCACAAATATTGAATGTCAAAATAAGGAATTTAACTTTTTACACAATCACAAACCAAGTCCTTAACATCCAATCACAACTTCAACTTGTGATATTTTAATATAACATAAATATGAACATGTATATTTCAAATCTTGCACATTATCAAATAATTATTTAGTAATTATAAAATATTTAAATAATATTTTCATTTTTTTATAAATGAAAAGAGTTTTTAAAATTTTCATAATTATAATTACTTTTATCATTTATTTGATTTCATATTTGAATAAATGTACATTTTATTAAAAAATTCAAATGTAATTTTCAAAGTTTTTGATTTGTGCCATAAAGTCAACTGTAATCTTAATTAAAAATTAAGACTAAAAAAAATAATGAAATTAATTTCACTTTCTCAAACTCCATAAACTTTTTAATCGCTTTAATTTCAAATTTTCAAGTTCAATTACATCAATTTATTTATTTCAATGTAAATTATAAATTATAAATATACACCTACATCTCACATGTTTTATTTAAATTTTCATTGATTAAACCTCGCATAATAATTATTACAAATTAATATTAAATGTGAAAATGATTAAATTGAAAACATATATAATCACATATTGTTGTAATCATGGACTCATGTTTATCATGTGTGATGTTATTTTCTAATTGCTTTTTATTGAATTTATGAATTATAAATTGGATGGGAATACATTTGAAAACAATTTAATTGCCATGTTAAACATTCACAAGGTGGACCAAAACATTTTGTTCAAAATTAGCAAGTCATTAAATGTTAAGTGAAATTTGGATATAATAAATACATTCATTCGTTAGTAATAAGATCAATAACATTATGATTAGTAATTTTCCCTCATAAGTTGATAATTGAAAACATGTTTTAATATCATTGCTTTAATTGTTGTGAATTATTAGTCATTTATGAAGTGGTTGCATAATTATTATTTTAGTGTTTAGCTCAAATATGCATCAACCACCCTCTTTCTTAATTTCTGTAAGTTGATTTCACTTTCAATTTTTACTTGTGAGTTTGTCATAATCCCATCTTGGTGTTTTCACCTTTCTTTGTTTTGGGAGGTAAGGAGTGCGCCTTTGGGTTTAAAGTTAGCAATTAGCAAAGTTCAATATCATTTACCTAAGGGTGTGTCAATATATGCTTTGGTGCAAAATTTTAATTGTGCATTATCATAATACATTTGTAGGTTCGGCAATAATTATATTATTTTTTTAAATGCTGAAATTTTAGAAAATTAAGGTCTCTTCGTGTTCAAAATTTTAAAAATCATTGTGTATTGAAGCCGAAATTTGTTTATTGGTGTCTTTTATGGGCCCGATTATGCAACCTTATAGAAAACTATGTTATTACGCTAAAAGGTTTTCAAAAAAAATCCCTTTTTGATTTTGTGTATGCAATAAATTTAAAAGGTTAACCCTTCTCTTCAATGCCTGATGGCATGCCAATGGTTAATGTAATCTTTCTTGTAGGGGAGGTTTTGGGATCAAAACTTGTGTTGTGATACACAATGTTTATGTTGAACATTGGTGATGAAAAACATGCAAATGTTTATTTTAATTTTTTTTTTCAAAAATTTTAAAAATATATATTTTGCGCCAAAATCAAACTTTCAACACAAAATAATTATTCAACAACAAAATGCCGAACTTGAAAAGATACTATGATATAAATATCATCATTTGGTTTTTTGATTTCCCAAGAGTGCGTGGGATTGATGTATGGCCTAGCATTCACTAAAAATCAATTATCTCATTATCAGTATCTCATGACATTATTTGGTGAAATGTTTTGGCAATTTCAAATTAAACTTGCTTGTGGGGCTAATGTTCTAATTTTTTTCATTGTGACTAATGCCACTCTTATAATCTTTGTAGATAACTACTCATTTGTTTTTGCAAGTTGGACCATTATGCAATATATCAAAATTAGTTTCCATGGCCACTTCAAAAATTTGATTTGCTTTCATGGTTGTAGTTTCCATGTTGTGTTCAAAATCAAACATCTCCAAATTTGCTTCATGTTCATAGCTTTTTACATTGATGAAATGATGGCATTAAAGTTTGCTCAATTAGGCTATTTTGGTTTCTTTGATTTCATGACTACATCAAAACATGACATCCATGACTACATTCATACAAATACATAATCAATCAAGACACGTTTATCATCATATTGCATTTCAATTTTGTGTCTACCTTCAAGTTTGTGTGAATTCTATTATTCATTTTGTTTGTAAATTACATTGCATTGTATTCAAAGTTGGAACGGTCAAATTTATCTTTCTAAATAGGTTTTTGTTTATGCATCTTTACAAATTTCAAGAGGTTTATAAAGTGGTAGTAACTCAATACAAGGACCACAAGTTTCTTTGTCTACGCATATTTACAAGTTTACAAAACTGTTTCAAGTTTCTCTATTTGTCTATGTATGTTTATAAATTGCATTGCATTGTCAAATTCTTTCATTGTTATTTGTTGCCATTTGTGTTTGTAGGTATTGGAGTACGTTGATTATGGCAACTCAATTGCAACAATGATAATGGAATGGGAGCAAGGTGATTATGGCAACAACAATGATGGAGTGGGAACAAATGGGACTATAATAATGATAATGGAGCATAGATTATAATAATAGTGGTGATAGAATGTTGATTGTAGCATCAAAATAGGTTGATTGTTGTGATCGAGTACGTTGATTGCAATGATGTTGTATAATAAAGTGTGACACTTGTAGATTGCAATAGTGTATGCTTAATTTTAAATTGCAATGCTTGTTTGTAGTTTGTTGTAAAGGGCATTAATAAAAAAACTTTGATAAAGAGGGTGATGGAGAGAGAAGGTTTTGCGATGGTTTCTAAACATTCAAAGGTTCTTGTGATGGTGTTCGAATCATGAAAGGGTGCAATGATGCATTAACAACAAGATAATTGGACAGTTTTCATGGCTTCACATAACATCAATGTTACAACTTAAAATAGAAGTTTTTGAAAAGTTGAATGTTATGTTAACAATGAGTTAACACCCTTGCCATGCCACATGCTATGTAAGCACTAATGTTATCTAAAAAGTTGATGTGGACTAATTATTTTAGGTAATAGAAACACTAGGGTAACTTGGGGTACTTGTTACATTTCCATTTAATGTGGCTCTACTTTAAGATCTATTTCTATTTTTCTTAACTTTCAAAATGAATTATATATATATATATATATATATATATATATATATAACACATCTATATCAAAGTGAATTAAACTTGACAAAAATGGCATTTGAGGTTTTCCATTAGTTTCACATCATCGCCATTATTAAGGATTCTTTTAAATGGTGTAAGGTTTTTTTCAATTGTTTTCCTTTTGGATCTTGTTCATGCATAGCTCAAGTTCTTTCAACATTTTTTCCTATAATTTAGTCCTTTTATTCTCTTTGACTTGTACTCTTGGTTTTGTCAAATTCATTTTTTCGTAATGCAAATTGTTTTGATATTATGGGTTTGATTTTTCACTTGGCATTTGACAAACCTCCCCGCATAGAAGATTCATTTGTTAGTTGAAGGAGCCTTCTAATGAACACATGCAAACCTTCCACCATTTGAATTAATGTTACATTGTAGAAGGCATGCTCCCATGAGGCTACGACATTGGGCTATCATAGTGGAAGCTATAGCCTTCAAATTAAGGGAGCCCATTAGGAGCAAACCTCCCCCTTACATTTGTTTCCCAAAAGAAAACCTAATACATTCACCAATGACAATGGTTTGTGAACCATGAATGAAATGTAAAGGATGCAAGCTATATTGTTTGTTTAATAACAATGGCAATACGTAGCTCATTGTCTTTAACATTTCAATCAGCATTCACAAATTTTTACCATGGTATCTTAATGGTCTTATTAGATGATATTGCCCACCCATTCCCTACTAATAGCAAAAGAAATAAATGCACTCTAACATGTCATCACAAACCTATTTCGTTGAACTATCAAAAATGCCATTAAATAAGTCACATCCATGCATCATTGAATACAAATATTCAATGTAGAAGAAGGGTTTTGTAGTGAAACTGCGTTTAATTGCTTACCTTTCACCTACTAAGCTTGGTTCTACACTAAGATTATCAAGTACATAGTTGGGGACACTATGATGTCAAAGATTCCCAAAGTTAAGAGATGGAACCCTAAGGATGCAATCAAAAAAAATTTGAAAAATGTATGGTTTGCAATTGGTCAAACTTGGGATACATCTTGAGCTTGTCAAAAATGGTACTATCTTGAACATATCATCCACCTTACAAAACCATTTGAAGTTGTGACCCAACATTGAACACCACAAGTGCCAAATGTTGTGGAGGATGTTTTGGGCAAAACCTCTCACATGTTTTGCAGAGTTTAGAACTGCAACACACACACAATCCAGACAACCTCCATGCTTAATACCTCTGAGTTACAGACCTAATACTCATGAAAATGGTGACAATTGCAAAATTTATTCAGGTGCAACTACTGTTGGTCAACAAACCAAAAGATAGAAAAGATAGACCATATTAGATCCTTCTTATAGTATTCATAATGTTTCCAAGTACCCAAGAAGAAACCCCAAGATGCCCAGGGACGGGCAAGACAACCCACACAAACTTTCTGCTGGCGTCTTATATCTTGATATCCTAGTTAGTGGAGAAGACTCTCGAGAAGGACTATCTGTCAACTTTAACTATTTGAAAAACCAACAATTCCAGTACTGCAATATAGCTCTAGTATTAGGGTTTGAAAATACTAGGGAGGGACTAGATGAGTCTAATATTAAGGTTTAGGGGTTTTTGTTGATGTTAGGCAATTCATTCTTGCTTTTCTAGTATCAACTTTATACTGGGGAACCTTAGGTTGACAGCCATGGTGGTCCTTGCCTTTTCAATGTGGTGCAGGTTGTGCCATTGTTTGCCATTGGTCTTTTAGTGTTTGTAGTTTGTAGGTTGTATGCATGTTCCTTGCCACTGTTTATCTAAATACTTTCCATGGACTTCTTAATACAAGATACCCAGATCATGTACATTACAGTTAAATTCAAATACCAAGTTTTCACCTGGAAATTTAAGCTTATGATTCAAAACAATATAGCATGATCAAATATTTCAGATCACTATAAGAGCAATTTGTCCACAATTGCTGATTTTCCTCCACTTTTTTCTTTTTCCGCAACACATGGAAGCCATTTTTCTTTCATTTTGGGGTTCCGAGACTTTGGTTGCTTCATGCCAATCGATGCTTGGAACCTTGGGCAGATTGGGGGCTAGGCAACAAGAAATAGTCTTCCACAAAACTTCACTATCAAGATGCGCAAATATCACAAAAAACCATCTGGCCATTTCAGGCATTGCACTCACCTGGTCATTGTTTTAGTCCTCCTTGTCATCAGCCGAAGTCTGAGAAAGAGCTTGTGCTGCAGATCTCAAATCCTCCCATCTTTTTTGAGCCACCACAGGTGGTCTTCCTTCTCCTCCAGCAGCAGCATCATTGATGACAACATGCCTGTCATCAGTGAAGGCACTCCAATCGAGACTTGACAAGAGGGTATACAGGATTGCAGCAATGAGAATGGCATAAGTTAGGGTAAGACCGATGTTTTCAGTGGCACGGTCATACAAGGAAGGACCCTTAAGCTTGTGTCTTGGGATGCTTCTGTCTTTGAAACCTTGCAGCAGTTTTGAGATCTCCAATTCAATCGAGTCCCCAACAAATGCAGCTGGATTGTCACTGCAAACATAGAATTGCCCATCCCAGATAACCATTGTGGGAAGAAGAAGCTGCTCCTTGGAAGGGGAGGAGGAGGATTTGGATTTGGATTTGGGTTTGGCAAGAACCTTGAATGGGCGTATGAATGCAGGCCACTCAGAAGCAACGACATGAGCAAAAACAAAACTCCGATGTGCAGGAGCAGCAGCTTTCATCTTCCTGAGAAAGCTCTTGGACACTGGTGTGGTGATGTCACTCTCCAGAATTGCCAGTGCAATGGGTCTTCCATCCTCTTGCAATTGCTTCACATTTTCCATGGATACTACTGATGTCACCAATGGCAGCAAGTTCTGCTCCACAAACTCAACCACGTCTGCTTCTTCAAATGGACCATAGAACACAGTCCTGTCGCCATCCTCCACCAACTCTCCTCCTCCTCCTTGCTGCTGTGAAAACACAACGATGGCAGGGCTTTTGTCGAAGTCGAAATCGACCATGGCACGCTGTGAGAAGTCCTCGAGCATCGCAAACCAAGCTCTGGTGCGATGCTTATGTGCCAGCTTCTGGAAAAAACCCTCAACAAGTTCTGTTTCAAGCCCGAATCCAACGAAGACAGGGAGTTCGGGACCACCACCAGCAACAGAGGATGCGAGAAACTTGCGGAAAGCAAGCTCGTCCGTGAAAACCTCAAGCTCCGGAGCTGACAAGCGTCTCAAGTAGGACACCATCGCTCTCGCCTGTCGCGGGCCGTTGTAATCCGTCGGAAATCCATTGATGAAGAACTTGAGAGTCGGGTACATGCTAATGTCGAATTGGGAAGCGATCTTCGCGTACTTCTCGACATTGATCTTGGCCAAAACCAAAGAAGACTGCTGCTGCTGCTGCTGCTTTTGTGAGGAGTCCGAGTCCTCGCCGCCGAGTATCGCAGCAGCTGCGTCTAGCTCAGGAGCCAGACGCTTGCAATGTCCACACCAAGGCGCATAGAAATCCACCAAGATGTGATCATACTTTGCAATCGTCGCGTCGAAGCTCTCATCCGTGAGCTCAACAACACGTCCGTAGTAGAATCCTCCATCTCCTCCTCCTTCCTTCTTCACCACATTCTTCTTCCCTGAACACATCCCCCCCTTGCCACCTTGAAGCAGCAGCAACAGCGCTACTAGACATGGCCCGATCCATCGCCACAAACTCCACACGACTACTGCCATGGCACGACAAAGCCAGAAAGAGCAGCAGACACAAACCCTACCCACAAGAAGAAAAAGGAGGAGGAGGACAAGGAGCTTGCGTTGAGCAGCCCTAGCTCCATTGCTTCCATGCCAAAGGTGACATCTTCATTGACCTAATCTCTAATCCCCGATGCTCTTCGGAGCTCCTCCTCTTCGTCCTCGAGCTCGAAGACAAACCAGGAATTAGGGTTTCAAGGCCGCAATCTGGAAGCGAAAGGTTGAATGTTCTTGTGCATGATGATGTCATTGCGGAGACGCGGGTTGTTGTAGAAGTAGCAGCAGAAGCAGCAGCAATAGTTCTAATGGACGAGAACAAGAAGAAGATGATGAAGATTATAGGGAAGGTGCCGCGTGTGGATGGGAGAGAATTGAGCTACCGTAGATTTTGGGAGCAATTTATGCAAGCAAACAAGCCGGTGCTCTTGACAGGTTTGATGGATTCCTGGGCTGCATGCCGTGACTGGGTGCTGGTGGATGGCAAGCCCAATTTGAGCTTCATCGCTGAACACTTTGGCAGTTCTGTAGTTCAGGTGCTTGCTTGTTTTTCCTTTTCAACCTTCCTCCTCTCTCCCACCGCTTTCCTTCTCATTCTGAAAGCTCCAAGCGTTTTTTTTCTTGGATGTGTTTGTTGAGAAGATCAGACTGTCTCTGGATCAGACTTTTTCTTTTCTTTTTTTTAGGGTTTAGGGTTTTGGGGGAAGTTCTTCAGTCTGAAGCTTAAAGCTCTGAAAATCCCATCTCTCTGAATCTCTTCATCTTTGTAGATTTCTGCTGCAATGCAGTGGGTGGATATCTTGTTAGTCCATTGAGGAACTGCTTCTCATCATGCACATGCCAGTGTTTTCAAAAACTTGGAAAACCAAAAGCATCCATGAGTGTGTGTGTTTTTTCAAGTCTACAACAAACAAAGCACTACTTTCTCTTTTGTGTTTTACACAAAGGAAATCAAAACATCCATCCCATGAGTCTGCTTTCCAGTCTACAAGAAAGCAGTACTTTCGCTGCTTGTATGTTTTAGAAGCAGGAATCAAAGCAATTAATGAGTGTGTTTTTGCAGTTTACAAGAAAGCAGTACTTTTGCTTCTTGTAAGTTTTGCAGGAAGGTATCAAAAGCATCCGGGTCAGTGTGTTTTGCAGTCTACAAGGAAGCCCAGCATTCTCCATGACTGGTTATGATAAAAACCACACTGAACTGATGATTGCAGAGTGTCAGGTGGCAGATTGTGCAAGGCAAGAATTCACTGATCAGAAGCGCTCGGAGATGACAGTGAAAGAGTTTGTTGAGTATTGGCAGGCTCATCATCAACTCTCAAACAAAGCTCACAAGGAGGAGGATTTTGACTCAAGCTCCTCGAAGATGACACAACATCTTTTGTATTTGAAAGACTGGCATTTTGTGAAGGTTTGGGTTCGAATGGAGCACTGAATCCTTTTTTGTCTCATGTCTGTGAATGAATTGCAATCTGCTCCTTGTTCATCTCCCTTGAGCTTCAGGATCTGTAAATGGGAAAATAGTTCAGCTTTGTCATCAAGGAAAAACAATTGTGGGTTTGTAGAGATTTTTATGTGCACACTGCGATTGCACTTCTGGTTTCAGGAATATCCGGATTATGTGGCATATGAAACACCGGTGTTCTTTGAAGATGATTGGCTGAATCTATATCTGGATGAGACTTGCACCAAAACTCAACAGGAAGATGGTAATGGGCAATCTGACTACCGCTTTGTGTACATGGGTCCAAAAGGTAGGTCTGTCCCCAGGTTCTGTTGTTCTTTTGTAAATTAAAATTTTCCTCCATCCTATGTTTTTACCCTCTTGCTACTATTTCTCTGCAAGGGATACCAAGGAAGGGAAATGACTTACCTTTTTTGCATATCTTATTGATAATAGATCTTTGGGACTTCAGATAATTATGTTGCATCTTTTAATTTTTTTGCTTTATCTTAGCTTCTCTCCAAGCATGCTTCCTTTTAGAAACTTTTCTCCAATTTTTGCTAACAAGGGTTATATGTTTTGGTGTGTCATGTTGGGTAGCAAAAGTGCCATTCAACTCTTGGCATAGTTGAGGGAACAGTCTTTTGAAGAGACTTTGTGGGTGCAGGGACATGGACACCACTTCACGCAGATGTTTTACGATCTTATAGCTGGTCTGCAAACATCTGTGGATATAAGCTTTGGCACCTTCTGCCTCCAGAGAAAACATCACTCCTCTATGACAGGTCAAAAATTCCTTTTGTGGGTTGGTTTTCATTTAGTGTATTTAATTCTGTATTTTATACATAAAGTGCACAACAAAATTTGACAATTTTGACCACCTGTATTACAAATTTTGTTTGCTTTGATCAAATGTTGGGCTCAGATTTTGACTCAGAATTGGGCTCATCTGCAGGCATAAGAAAAACACTGTATATGATATCTATGGTGACATCTCATTGGTTCAATTTCCAGGTTTTTCTGAGGTGAGAACAGCCTTGTCTACACTGTTTCTTTTTGCCTGTTTTTCCTGACACATGGCCATGTCATCATGGAACATTGCTGTGTATAAATAAAGCTCATCCGTAGCACTAGGGTATGCTGGTCAGTGGGCCATTACTGCAATCACATTCAAAAGTTGAACAATGGCAATGTCCTTCTACATATCAAACATGCTACTAATGATAATTGCCACCATGAAGTGGCAGGAAGCACAGAATGCTGAGAGGAATTTGTTTCCAAAAGTGTCAGGTGTCATCACTTTTGATGGAATTGTTTTGACTTTATAGTAGTATGTACTTATACAAGAAGAATTCTGGTGCAGACAGGGTGGGTTGAGTGTGAGCAAGGAGCAAATGAAATTCTTTTTGTTCCCAGCGGTTGGTACCATCAAGTAACAAATCTGGTAAATGATTTTAGTTGGTTTCCTGACTGGCTATGGCTTACACTTCATGCTCTTGAGAGCCAAGAAAATCAATTTGCTTGTTTTTTTGGAGATAATTTTAGAGTCAAAAACCTCTTGGGTTCTGGATTTCAGTGCATGGGGTCAGGGTTTAGCAGTGGCAAATGGTTTTGGTTTTCATTGGCTTGTTTGAATCATTGGCACCCAAGAACTTGCTTTGTCTTCTTAGTGAGAAATACGCTTTCCTATTTTATTGATTAAAACTGTCAAAGTGTGTGTGTGTGATTTCAGGAGGAGACAATCTCAATTAACCATAATTGGTTGAATGCATGCAACCTTCGCTGGAATGTATGTTGTCTCTTCTTATCCTCCTGATTCTAGCATGTGTTTTCTTCTTGAAAAGTTGAGTTCTACCTCACTTCTACCTCTGGTGGGTTGTGAAATAGTGAACTCCTATTTTGCAGCTATATGGTGCAGGCTAGATCTAGTTAACATACTGGTTTTTTCCTTCAAGTTTATTGTGGATCTAATACATGCATTGTTTTTTTGCCCACATATATGAATGTTTGCAAGTATAGGTTCTGTTTCTATACTATGAAAGTTAATACTTATTTGGTTTTTATTTGGTTTTGTACTGCTACAGTGGAATTTGCTGCTTGCTGATTACAGTGAGACAGTTGAGTCAATAGAAGATATTCGTGACATTGCAGAAAATTTTGAAGAATTGTGCCAACGTAATCTAGCTGCAAATTCAGGTGGATTACTGTCTTGTTGCTATGGAAGTGTCAACACTCTCATAGATATCACTACTAGATGTTTATTGGATGATGCTTTTTTAGCAGTCTGGAGGCGAAAGTAGCGACTTTGACACTGCAAAAACATACTTGATTTGATCGATAGAAGTGGATTTCACTTCACTGAATACCACTGGATTATGCCTACCCATGAAGTTAAATCTGAGATAGTCTGTCATGACCTTCTAGAGGCCAAACTTCTTATATCAGATGAAGAGTCTACAGTGTTAAATTCACAATCTGGGTGTTTCTCTTTTGTGAAGGTATGAACTTTGAAGACTTCTTCAAATTCCTTGCAAATATAGCAGGGCATAACTTGAATGCACTGGCACATAATGCCTGCAACAATGGAGTGTTCCCAGCTCTTGCATCCCCTTCATCTCTTCCAGAGCTGCAGACTGCAAATGAGATCCAAGATGAGATTCAGAATGACAAGTGGAGTATGGGTTGGCCCACCACCATTGGAAACAGAATGAGGAATGGAGTCCATGACAAGTCCCAGGCCAAGAACAGAAGCAAGAGCAAGACATGGGATGATGATCAACAGCATGTTTTCAACTTATGTCAGATAGAGGAAATTCTTGCAGAGATGGCATCCCAGGAATATTTCATACAGCTTGCACAATCTGAAGAGGTTTATAATCCTCTCCCCCAGTTGCCACAACAGTCACTAGGTACTGATGAAAGCGAGCGTGTTGCAAACAGTTTGCAAGGCCTGAAGTCATTGCGATACATCCTAGATGAGGCTTTAAAGAAGTACAGAAGGAAAACACAAGTGTCCCCAACAGAAGTCCTGTGAAGCAACACAAGATCCTAAGATGATGATTGAATTAAGTGATCATATTGTGATCACAAAAGCTAAATTTCAGAAAATCAGAGGGGCCAGAAGTCATACAACTGAGTAGTTTGTGATTGATGATTCAATGACTGCATGTGAAACAGAGTTTGTTGAAATATAAATTTGAGTTTATGATTTTGCAGGCATCTCAAAGCTTGATTGTAAAAATCCTGGCAAGGCACTTGCAGTTTTTAGGGTTGAGATATTCAAGGAATTAGTAGATGTGGCCAGGGGTCCTAACATGCATCTGCAATTTCCAATTGCTGAAATCTTGCCTCTGGAAGAATCCGACCACATGTTCCATGCACTTGGCAACTGCAGCAAACAGATTTCATGTTCCATACATAAGCAATATTCATGAAAAGAGTGATGACCATTGCAAGTTTTAGTTGAGTTTAACTACATGTGGTCCTGGTTGTCTGATTATTTTAGGACCCTGATACAACACCTATTTGCTCTTGGGAACAAAAGATGGACAGCTTTATGTAACTTTGGTGGCCAAATCTGCCAAAAAGTCTTGGGAATGAAATAGCCAGTGTGATAGAACATAACATAATATGTAACTGCACTAATAGCTCATATACCAGTCGGAAACTTTGATGTGAGACTAATATGAATGTGAATTAAGACACATAAAGAAGTCAACTTCTCCAAAGTCTTCCAGACAATAAGCTGCAGTATTCATTCCCAATTTCAAGCCTGCAACACTAAAGTTGAAATATCAGACTTTGATGGAGCATCATGCAACAAGCATGAGCTTCATTCTCTTCATTCTCTGCATGTTTTATTTTCAAAAAACCCCAACTTGATGGCTGTATAGGGGAGGATTAAGTACTCTGGAGCAACTCAAAGTAGCAAATTGCTGTATGATCTTCTCCCCATGATGCAATACGGTGATGGGATTGAACAAGAGAGTGTGAGGGAAATGCTTGACAAGACAATCATCACCACATCAAACATCCCCCCCCCAGGTGAGATATGAGATATGCACACACAACACTGGAGCTTGAGGCTCAGTGCAAGGAATTAACACCTAGACATCAATGACAGAGAAAAGTCAATTGTGCCAAAAACCATTCATTAAAGCTGTGAAGAAATTCAAGAAACCATCCTCAAAATAGTAATTGCTGCAAATGTACCAGTGAGGCTAAAAGACACACTGGCAAGAACACAATGATTGAAGAAATCAATGTCTGCTAACATCGTCATTGCTCTGGAGGCAAGCAGCTACAAATACATAGCAGCCAGCATACCCTCAAAAAACAGATTCTCAATCCTCCTCCATTCATCAGGCCTACAATCCAAGCTTTGTTCTGCGCCAATGCCTGCGCTTCGCATTGTACCTGCCATCCAGAGAATAAGGATATCCCCTTCAAAATTGCTGAAATCAATGAAAAGTTTCAGAGCATGAAGCACATGCCCTAATGTCTATATTGTGGGGAGATAGGCAACCTGAGATTCCATGCTGCAGAGAGTGCTGAAAGTTAAAAACTTGTTGACAGAACCATCTTAGCGATGCAACTTTATTCAGAATATTCCAACACAAAGTTCCGAGGGGAGTTGAGGAAAGCTGGATGAAGCTGAGGATTTACCTTATGGTGTTATCGGTCCGCATCCGGATCCAGTGGGGAATGGGGCGATTCTGCTTCTGTTTCTTGGCCAACTTTTTCTTGATCCTGAATGACTTTTGGGAAGGCTGGGGCGGGGGGGGGACAGAGAAAAATTCAGATACCACTCACATTTCTACAGATGAGACAACAGAGAGTAGGTACATCCTATCTTTTCCAAAGCGTGTGATGATGCCACATACACTGAAATGGTTCCTTCTCTCAAGCTAGACATCAAGTCAACCCCTTTCCCCACACCAAAACCATTTGGGGGACCAAAGAAAATAATTCCCAAAGCCATAATGACTCTAAGACGAAGGGAAACCTAATGTTCTGCGAGATTAAAAACCCTAGCAAGACTCCGGTAGTTCTCAAACTATGCTGCCGAAGCTTCCAAACTGTACCAAAGATAAAGCACAGACACAAACCCTATCCAGAACACACCAATTTATTCACGAGCAAAACCATGACTCAAACTTGCAGAATTTGGCTTAACAACAAAACAAGGGAATGAGGAAAAAAGCTGGCAAGGATAGGAATCGTACCATGGCGCCGACAGGCCTGCACCCACCGAGCAATCGAGGAGAGGCTGGATACGCTGCAAATGAAGTCGAGAGAGAAAGCGAGAGAGACGACAGCAAATTAGACTGTGCCGCAGACCCCACCTAACCCTAACCCTAAACCTAACCGTGTCGACTCTTTCAGCCGTTATCTTCCAGATCGCACGGCCTTGTTTGGGCACCTCTTAGCCGTAAGATAAAACATGGACGGTTCAGATGTTATCAGGCATATGACCGCCCAACACTACTTTTGTATAGGAGTACAGGCCCTTCCGTGATTTGAGATCTGTGCCCCAGGCCGGTAGGTCGAAAGTCACGGAAGGGCCTGTACTCAAGTCCTTCTCCTACTTAAAGCAGAGCTGGGATTTTTTCACTTTTTAGTAATAGTGACGGGCTGGCTGCTACTTTCCACTAGTCAGAAGATCTCTATAGAGCCTGGCTGGTACCTTCCACTGCAGAAGATCCCGCTTGCTGAAAAGACGTTTCTTCAGGCAAGTAAGGGAGCTGAAAATACAAAGGAAAATTTCAGACAGTGCTTCACAACTTATGTCTATCCTAAAAAAATGCAAAAATTCTTTGATATTGATGGTCCATGCACACATAGTGGTAACTAGGTGGCAGGCTATTGTTATTTTAATGGCTGTTCACACTTAGAGTTAGGGAAAACATGGAAGCTGACATGTCATACGATGTTAAGTAACATCTTAAGAAAAAATTATCCATTTTCAGAAATACAAAGAAACTTTGGTGTTAATTCGATATCTCCCAAATTTGGGCAAATAAAGTGTTGGTAATTTGGTGTTAAATAATGTGTCATCAAGATTTGTTAAAGAACATTGTTGTATTCGACGAAGAGCACATCATGTATCTTTATAGAAGCTTTCATTGCAACAACTCAAAATCAATCATTGTAATAGTTGAAACATGATCAAGCAAGTGTCCCACTTCAAACAACATTTGTTTGAACATGAGAGATGCTTGAAGATCAATTCCAATTTGCAACTTGCAAATGATTTTAGAAGACAATTAGGATCACTTGTGCATTGCAAAGCTATAAGACTTTCTAGAGATTCTTCTATTTGCATGTCACCATAGACATCATTTTCAATCTTAGTAGCAACAAGTTGACAAAGCAATCACCAGGATGATTATACATCTCCACTCTAAAGCTAATTCTAGTGATGATACTTATGACAATCAAATGCTTTTGAAAACTATTGAAAATGGTTTGTTATAGAAAATTCTAAAAGAAACCAACAATGGGTTTAGTATGGAAAATTTGTGAAATTGATAACATAGGTAGTAGAAAGGTCATTTTTAAATTAACGAATTGGACCACCATTTGGTAATGATTTCAATGTTGAAAGCATGTTTCATTTCTTGAATGTTGTAGGGCATGTTACATTGCCAATACACCTCCTCCATTACCAAAGTGTCAACTTCCATTATTACATTCAATGCCATGTTACCTTAAATATTACTACATAAAAAATGTTGCAATTATTTCCAACATCAGCTTCTTTACACCCAACCTACACAAAGAACGAAAAAACAAGGAAAACTTGAAAAAACAATGTCACACAAAGATTTTAATGATCACAAAATAACTTCATTAGTTTAAAAAAACATTGTGAAATTAATGGCCACTTGGAGCAATTTGCAACATCAACAAAAGTTGAACTGATGATACCATCTACTAGTAGGTTTACACAATAAATAACATATGATCATTGTAAGTCGAGGTTAAGAAAACAAAAAAAATCCTAACATTAGGTCTAGATGGGTTTAGTTAGTTGAATTTGTGTTAATGAGTGAATTAATAATTCATTAATTCACCAACCTAGGTGTTAGGTTTGTGATGTTAAGGATTAACATTTTTAATTTTTTTGTTACCATTAGGTGTGACTTGAAAGTTCAATGCAAGATGCAAGCTCACTAGTTTACAAGCATTGGAAAGAAAACAAGTCTTCATACGTTCACATCAATAAATTCAATGCATTGTGTTTGTTTAAAAGCACATGGAACAAACAAGTTGAACAAATAATTTTATCCATAAAAACTATGAAAAAGATAGGACTTGGTGATCTTTTAGTCTTCATTTGAAACATTCAATGTTGTTTTGCTTGTATATTAATATATTTGGAATAAACATGCATTTCAAAAATTGTTCAAAGTGAATGCTTGGGAGTGAATTAAAACATGTTTTTGTGACGATTGCTTACCCATTATTTGTGGGGGTCTTTGGTTGAATAGTTGATATTTTCATGCAAAAAAATTACATACTCATTCATTACTCTAGTAGATTTTGCATTTTTTTGTTATGGACATGTTACATTTCAAAAATTGTTCAAAGTTAATGTTTGGGTATGAAATTAAGCTAGGTTTCCATGGTTATCGCTTGCCCATTATATATTTGTGGAGTTAACACTTAAATAGTTGAAGTTTTCATGCAAAAAGTTGAAGTATCCACTCCTTACTTTAATAGATTCAATTTGATGACCCCTCACCTCACATATGTTTAGAAATTTTCATCAAACTCACAATTGTTGATAATGTTGGTCCTTGAATCATGTTGACAAGTGAAGAGAATTTCTCATTTGATCTTTGTCACCTTATGTGCACCACCACTTTGTGGCACCCTTTGAGGTTCTAGAAAAAGTGCAATTAATTTATGGTTTGTGAAAAGACAAGTTGGAAGAGGAAGGTTGCATGCACTTTTTATACTTGCATATGTTGTGTTGGTTTCTTTGGTTGTGGGTTGGGTTAAAGCGATGGAACACATGTATATGCTTTGTCACAATTTTATTAAATTTTTTATGCTTGAAAAATGGACAAACAACAGTTTTGAAAACATACCCTTAGTTCTTGTAAATAATTATTATCGCATATTCACACTTGAGAGAATAGAAGACTTCCTTAAAATTTATCAATAGCATGCAACAACAAATTAGGATGCCACAAAATTATGGACAAGAACACAAGGTATTGACATCTTTATTACAAATGAAAAAATATTCAATGCAACCAAATCACATGCAAAACAAAGGAAGATGAAAGATGTACAAGGCAATGTCTAGTGGCAAGAATGAAAAGCTTGCATAACACACCAAATAGTAGAATTTATGTTTGAGTTGTGAGAGATTGCAAATATCTCTTACAAGTCATGGAACATAACCATAGGGTTCCAATTATATATATATTGAGTGCTAAATAAACAAGACCAAAATTTTCAAGTTATTGCTTTCCTTTCATAATTGACCAAGTAGGTTATTTTTTAATTTTTTAATTACATTGGGTATCAATATCAATTTCTTAAGTAAATAAAACCCATTGGTTATCAATTTCATTGACAAAATAAATACCCATAATTATTAATTTACTTTACTATTTTTCGTATTACCAATTGCATATGTATAAGGGTCAGTTCTCATACACCTGCCTTGAGAAGTGTTGGTTATACTTTCTAGGTAGGATAAGTTAGAGGGTTTGTTAAAAAAATTAATATTTTAAGGTTTTTTTCTGTTTTTTTTATCATAAATGTGTTTAGGGTTTTAAACGATTTCTTGGATGAAATTTCAATAATCCGTGTAAATTATTAAAATTTGAAAATTCAATACCCAGTCCATAAGGGTCTTACAGGTTCTCAGAATGATATGTAAACAGGCACACAAGAACTAATAAAATCAACTGGTCGGTTATCTATACCGGGGGTTGATAACCGGGCGTTTTTATAAAGAACCAACTAATACTGGGCTAGACCATACCCACCTGAACACTATCAAGGTCTTTTGGGTATGTAAAAGACGTAATCCCCTAATCCACGCAAAACTGTGTGAAAATAGCAGAGACCTTAAGGGAACTTAGGGATCAAGAATTGGGAACTCATTGAACAGCATTGGGAACATGGGTCTTAGAAACCCTAATAATCACCGCGCCCTCGATCCACAGCGACCGCGACAACATCTTTTGAGGTATGTAAAAGACGCAACTTTAGGGCTAGCTCTCGCTCCAGTGCAAGCAAAACTGTGAGGAAATAGCAGAGACCGTGATTAGAACTCATGATCGAGCATTGGGAACGTATTGAACAGTATTGGGAACAAAGGTCTCGAAACCCTAGAAAGCACCACGCCCTTAATTTTGCATTCCTCTCTTTTGCGGCGTGTTTGAGTCTGCGGAGCGTTCTTCCGCCGCTTGCAACTATGGTATGCTGTTCTGCCCCTATGTGCTTCTTCTTCCTGCAACTTCTTCTTGTGTTTTTCTCCACTTTGCTTATTCGACTGTTTTGAATATCTTCTTATAGTTTTCACAAGTACAGAGATCTGTGCTTTGTTTGGTTTCAAGTTAAGCTTCCCCCCTCATATTTAGGTTTTCCGCAGTTTTCTTTCTTGCCTCCCTCTCCCACCTTGTCGTTGGCGGTAGTCTGATTTGGTCTTTCGGCGGGTTTTTTTTTCTGAGATAATTTAGATGCCCGGAGTGATGCAAGGCCCTGTTTCTTTACAGTCGGACAACCTAGCAATCTCTTTTCAGAAATGTGCTGTGTTGTGTAATGCTCAATGTCGTTTAAGACTGACTCAAGGGTTGTTCTACAGGTGAAGTACGCGCGGGAACCCGACAATCCTACCAAGGGTAAGCACTGCTCTTGTTGTTCCCTATTTCTTACCTAAGGTGCCAAGAAGTGTGGGGAGAGATGTCTGGGTTTTTTATTTGGTTGGAAAATGCACGATTCATATATTCATTACTGTATCTCTTCAAGAAGCATAACAGTTATCCACTGAAAGTACATATGTAGCTGGATGTGAGCTGAATGTTGTTTTGTCTGCATGACATGTGCAGCATGCAAAGCCAGAGGATCAGACCTGCGTGTGCACTTTAAGGTGTGGGCTGTTTTATATCCTTAATGGGGTTTCAATTTTCAATTGACTTAAGACTTATGTGATGTGCACATGAATAGTTTCGATCCGTGCATATGATCCAAAGATTTCTTAAGTAACTAAAGGCTGTCGCATGCATTGTGGCTGACGTTGAGATACTTGTGTGAAATAGAATACGAGGGAAGCGGCACAGGCAATCAAGCACCTTGAGTTAACAAAGGCCAAGAGGTACTTGGAGGATGTGCTTGCCCACAAGCAAGCTGTCCCCTTTCGCCGGTTCTGTGGTGGGGTTGGGCGCACTGCACAAGCCAAGGCACGCCATTCTAATGGACAGGGACGTTGGCCAGTGAAGTCGGCTACTTTTTTGCTTGGCTTGTTGAAGAATGCAGAGAGCAATGCTGAGGTACTAATTGTGTTTCCTCTGCATACTTCCTTGTGTAGTCTCCGTTTTCCTTGTTTATTTGCATTAGTTTGTGTGCTTATTGTTCTTTGTAGGATTGTTTGATAAAAGTGGTTCGATGACAAACCTCTGGTCGCAGGTGAAAGGCCTTGATGTAGACACGCTCTACATCTCTCACATTCAAGTTAACAAGGCACAGAAGCAGCGACGTCGGACATATCGTGCACATGGGCGAATCAACCGTATGTTCTTTTCCTTTACCCTCTCTAGTAAAGCTGGTTCTAGTAAGTGGCAATGTCGGTGGAAATATTCTACTATCTCACAGTTATGACAGTTATTGATTTGAGATGCTTTTAAGAATCCTTGATGTATTGTTTGATGCATACCTCTTCAATAGCACATTGTTGATGCAAATGATCATTGTGGATTGTATGTTACAGCCTACATGTCATCCCCATGCCACATTGAGCTTACTCTTTCAGAGAAAGAGGTCACTGTCAAGAAAGAGGTGAGGTCTTGACAAGTTTTTTTCATTTTAGTTGAGTTCACAGATTGCAATGAGCCAGGAGGTGTTGAATGCCTTGTCTGCTACAAATAATCAAGCAGAGAAGTGTTGTAGGTTCATAGCTGGAATTGATGTTCACATGCAGCGGACAATATTACATAATTGATGCTGCTATTGTGAGATAACTGTTCATAATTTTGATCGGTTTCTGCTCACAGGCTGAAACACAAATAGCCCCACGGAGGCCCCGCAAGCAACAGGCTCGGCTGCGTAGTGGTGCCACATCTACTGCATGAATGTAGCTTTTTCTGCTGTTTGGTTATTGAGTTGATCAAAGTCAATGGTTTCAGGACCTTTTCAAATTGAGGCATGTTTTTCTTGATGTGTATGAAGTATTACATGAGAATGAGGTCCTGTTCCTGACTTGTGATGAGTTACTTTCTGTGAACATTTCTTTGGTTCTTATTGCACTTTCCAACAATTTTTCTGATAGCATGTGTTGCAGAAGAATCTTGTGTGTAGAACTCAGCTAGCAATGAGGGGGTGTGGAGATTATGTGTCAAACCATTGAAACCAAGTTCTTGAGTCTCTGTGTCTGCAACAGTATTATGTCCTGGCATAGTCTTGAAAGAAGTATGTTTGTAAGTTGGTGTCAGGTCTGACCTTGTTTCAATGTCTGTTTCTGCCTATTTTTCCAGGTATATGAACAGCCTGTTCTGTTGCTTCTGATCTGGTGGCCAGTGATGACATTAATCTTAGCTACATTGCCTGAATCATGTGATGCTACCACTCTTTTTATGTTCCTGAGGCCACCATGCATTATCATATCTGGATCTGGTAACTTCACGTATTTTGAAATGAGTTTTATCCTGAGTGTACAGAGATGACTCAATTAAGCCTTGATTTTGGTCCTACGTTGTTTGACCTTATGGACTTTAGGTCCAGGCTCCTGGTGAAATTACTGTTTGGTTATATTTTCCTGACTGGTGATGTGTATAATGCCATTGTTGTCCAAGGTCTTATAGCTTCCTTATAATGTTTCCTGTGTCAACTGATAACATGAAGATGGTTAATGTGGTGTGAAGTCTGTTATTGTCTGGTCTTTCACCCTGAACAGTATAAATAGAGGGCTGTTTTCAGGTGAGTTCTGTTTGACCAGTGGATTACATGTTCATGAGCCTTTTACATGTTACATGTTTCTAGACTGGATGTGAGCCTTTTTATTGTTGTTTTGTTCTTTGTGTTTGGTGCTTCTTAGGTTCTCTATGGATGCTGAGGTAAGTGAGGTTAGTGAGATGTTTTCAAGTTTCCTGATGGTGAACTTGGCCAATGGATTGATGATATGTTTTGCAGACTTCAGTATGATGACTAAAATACAGACTACAATTATCTGACCATTGGCTAAGACGTTCTGTTAAATGTGTTTTGTGAGGGGAAAATGGTTTTGTAAGAGCATGTCCAGTTTTGTAAGAGCCAACATGTCAAGTTTTGGATGAGCCCTCTGGCACTGGTGAAAAAAACATTCCTCCACCAAAATCCTGTGAGAAGGCAATGGGTTTCCCATCCCTCCATCATGAGTGGCTTGCTGCATTCATCAACCAGTTTACTGCTGCCCATTTGTTGACCGCATAGTTGATCAATGTGCCACTTTAATTGTTACCTCAAGAAAATTGAGTGCAAACTTGGCCCGGTGTGTATAATTGGGGGAGGAGGGCGCCAGCTCTTATATAAAAAATGGATTATATATTTACTGATTGGAAGTGGTTCCCAGGACCTTCTCTAGGGGTCGTGAAAAGATCTAAAATCATGATCTGCATTTATGCATTGTCTTCTCTACTCTAGGGATAGGTAGTTGTGGCATTGTCTGATTTTTTCAGAAGCTAATGGATTGATGATGTGGTTGGCAGATCCTAGCATGGTGACTAACAAACAGACTTCAATTATCTGACCATTGGCTGACATAGATTTTTGTTTTGGTAACTCCAATCATCTTAACAAAATTGTGCATAGTATTAGACTATTCATCTGAAGATTGATTGATGCAGCTTTACTTGTGTATAAACTGTTGTGAATTGCAGTGTTGACCAAAACTGGTGCAAAGAGTTGAACTGCCATTCAGTTGTTTATTGTGGACAGGTATATAGTGTTCAAACCTGTCTACTGGATTTAGATTTTGCTTGCATTATTGATGTACTGCTCTGGGGAGGTGGTAGTTATGTAGATTAGACAATCGTTGATTTGGGTGGAGATAATGTTCTGAATAGTGGAGATAATGTTCTGCTCTTCAGAAATCTTGTTGGATCTATTGTGTTGCAGAAAAAGAGGTTGACAAATAATAATACTTTGACACGGTTGTGGGATGAAAAAATCATATTCACCAAAAGAAAGAGGTCTCTTCCAGTAGTGCACTATTTGCTAAGTTGTAAATGATTTGTCCTAATTGTGTGTTTTAGAACAAAAATAAGTTGGGTAGTGATTCTTTCATCTAACTATGTCACTTTTAATTTGGCTTTGTGGTTTTTTTTACAAGATTGTTTAATTGTATAAATACTTGCCTCACTGACCAACAGGTACACATATACTAAAGGAAATTTGAATTCTATTTTTATGAAAATGAAAATCATGATGTTATGGCGAATCTGCTGAAAACATCTATCATGACAAACAATGTTATGGCAAATAAGTTTTTCATCTCCTACCATGTGCATCACTCATCAAATGAAACAATTGAAGGAAGGAGGAATAAAAAGGACTTTATGAAATTGGAAATGGAGGTGTACATTCTAAGAAATATGAAAGCCATTTTAAGAAACAATGAATTAGAAACCAAAGGCTATTTGAATATCGTTCATTTTTTGAAGAAAATTCACATGTTTGACGTCCTTATTTTATGAAAGATAATGTGCATGATGAAATGGCAAATGGAATTCTTAAAATTTGAATTCCCTCTGATGAGGTGATAAGCTGAGATGAGGTGTTGAAGTCAAGCAGTATACCAAAGGATGACCATCCCCATATTTATGAAGTTGAATCAAAAGATATATTGCACAAAGTTCAACTTGAAAATATTCATATGCCTGTAAAATAATAGAAGGTGGATTTATGATGTGAATTTTGTTTGCAATGCATGAAAATAAATAAAAATGTTCCCTTGCATGTCCAAGAAACTAAATTGCAGGAAAGTTGTTTATGAATTGGGGAATTATGTTGAGAAGAAGCATTGAATTTGAACTTGCCACCAAAGCTTTGGTTTGCGAAGGAAACTCGTATTACAAGCTTTTTTTCCAATCATTTGTTAGAAAACACTTGAATCAAATCCATGTTTCCCTACTATGCCTTGTTGCCTCACCACGAGGGTGCAAAACGAAACAACATTGGGGTAATAATAGGAGTAGGTGTCAAGGTGTCACATCATAATTATCTTGTGAAAAATGAAATGCCATTTGTACGCCACTTAAGTCTATGGTGGCATATGATAAAATAAATGAGTGATGGGAAGGATGAGGTTCAATGTGACATGATGAACTAGGGGACATGGGATGTTTGATGCCCATGAGGAAGGCTGCCTAATATGAACATAAGCCCCACTTATTAAAAAATTACTTAATATTACAATGCAATCTTAAATCTACAAAGTCAACCACAAAAAAATTAACAAATAAAAAATATATATATAGGAAACTACCTAATGGTCCTTGGCTAAGGCATTATGTTAAAGCTAAACCTTAATTTCATTATAGGCTTTAGTGGCACAACCATTATTGTGTTGGGTTCAAAACAAGTTAGACATCCTAATGTTAAAACATTGTAGGTTTCATTTTTTGTTCGTAACCTTTAAAAACCTAGGATAAATAATGTCGCACAAAGGTTTCCTAAAAAGAACTTGTGGTGGACTAAATACCTTTTTCACAAATATCCCAATTCACTCTAATAATTATGTACAACATTGACAAAAAAAATATGTTAATTTTTTTTTTTTTAGGGACAAATTTTTCAATCAGGAAGATTATCCCCAAGTTCTAGGCCCACATGCCTAAAAAACCATTCCATTTTTTCATCTTTTACTAAAACCTAGGCCTAAGAAAATAACCTACAAATTTATTTATTTTCTAATAGGATGATTCCCACATGTCCAGTCCAATAATCAATCTCACTGAAATCCCAAAGGTTCCATTAAAACACAAGTTCAAGCTGAAAAGCCTTAACTAAAACCAAAACATTGAGGGAAGGTTGAAGAAAAAAAAATTACCCTTAATTGAAAAAAATTCCCACCATTTTTTTCTCCATCTACTATTACATGTGGCTTCGATCCTTACAATCCTCCTTGTCTACTAAGTCATTGTTCCTTGATTCCTCCTCTGTCTCCTTCAAATTGACAATTTTTTTTAATTCCTTACTTTTAACCACCCTCCAACCTTTTTTTCCCTTACTCTTCCCTTTCCCCCTATTGCTAGTTATGCTTCATCACATATTGACTATAGCAAATCTCAGCCAAGATTCATTTTTCCTAGGCGCCTTCACTCCTACTATGATTATTGTCTTTCCTTTTTCCTCAAAGCTTTATTTGGTGTTTCTTATACTCTTATTATTGTTCCCTTTAACTATTGGACTCCACTTGTTCTACCAAATTAAATACACTTGTCTTCAAGACTGGAGAATATAAACTTTCTTCCTTTGCTAACAACACAATCACACGTAAGTTGGGGACTTTTGCTTATTATAAAGTAATTGGAAAAGTGTACACTTCAATGCAACGGATATATCCATGCACTCATTAGTCCACCAATTTGGATGGATGTTAGTTGACCATAAAACTTTCTTTTCACCGGGGACATGTTCTTGAGCTAATCACCTCAGTTTAACACCATGATATTTAATGTCCTAACCTCCTATACTTAACTTTTCCAAAAGAAATTGGTATTTTTTTTACCTCACTTATCTATTAACCTTTTTGCCTCTACCTACCAACAAACAAACAACCAACCTTAACATATTGTAGTACCTTTAACACTTTGTCAGCAAACTATCAAATAATTAATAATTTTTTAAATCTTTGATTCAACATTTGATTTTTTTTATTTTGAAATTTTTGGCAGGTAATGGATATAAATAATAATAAACAAGTTGTTCTTTGTGTCTAATGTGTTTAGATTGCCATAATTTTAAAACAATATTCAAACCTAATAGAGGAAACTTCATTTTTATTAAAATTCAACACAAATTATAAATAATTTTTCAAAAGTTCAATAGAATGAAAATTAATTTAATTTATGCCAAAATGATAAAGGTATATGATTATTTCCCTACTTGCCCAACACAATTTATACTTCACCTATTCATCCCCGCCAACAACAAAACATGCACCACCATCAAACATGTGGGTATTATAAAAATCTTGTCATCCTTGAGTTGAGGAAACTTTTAAACCTCATGATAATACATAACAAATTTGAAATACATGTATTTTAATTTGGTTGTAATAGTGTAAGGGCTTTTCTAGTTTTTTTCTTCATATTTTGTTATTTGTCTGTTTTTTCAATAATCTTATAATAATTATTTTTTTCTTGTCCATATTATTTTGTCTTTGTTTTTTTTCCCAAAAAAAATTTCTTTCTTCTTTTCAATCCAAATACATTAATTGTAGTTAGAAATTTTGTTGATTTTTCGGAAATCCTACACCTTCATGACTTTGAAAAAAGACTAGGTATATGAATTTTAAACATTTAAATGTAATTTGGTTTATCAAATTTTTTATAATGTTAATGAATTATATTTCAATGGTTTTTGGGTGAATTTTAAATCATTCATTAGTCATTAAATACATAATAAATAATGGGAAATATGTTATTATTATGTGTTTGAAAATTCAAACCTTTATTTTCCATGAAATGTGCACCACTCATACCAAAATCTAAAGGACATATGTGTGTTACAAATAGTGCAAGAGTTGAAATTGGTGGTTTTTTAAATTAGTGCAAATATTATTGCATTTGGTTCAAACATGTTTTTGATTTTAATGTTATGTCTCTATTAAAATTCTTTCATTCGTATATGACGGAGAACACGGATAAATTTTACAAAGAATAAAATGTTAATTAAATAGTTTTTTCATTGATTTCCAACATGATGTTTTGATAAATGTGTAAATTTTGTTCAATTCCTAGAGTAAAAGGTGATTTTATCTAATAAATTTATTTCAAATAATGTAAAATTATATATACAACTTTGAAATTTTTTCTTTGTCTTGAAACACACACATTTGTTGTGTATAAATAATCATTCTTAAAACACAAAGAATTACATGTTATTTGAAAGTTCATGGATGAACACACATAGATTTCTCTTTTAAAGTTGGGACTATCCTTTGAGCCCTAGTCAAAACATGGAGGTCATGTTCAAATGTGATAATGCCAAATCTTTATAAAGGATTCAAACCTTGGACTATGTGGTCCCTAGTAATATACTAGCTTTGATTTTTTTCATTTTTGTTTATGCATGTACTTGTTATTCTTCACTACTGCCTCCATAGTAAATGAATAACAAAATAGGGGAGAAATGATGGTTGTTGAAAATTTACTTGCCATGTAGTGGATAACAAGGCTCTTCCATTTTTTCTCACACAAAAATGTTTTCATGCAAGAGAATATGGATAAGAGGAGCCATTGAAATATTCTAAATTGGAGGATGATGTGTCTTGGTGATGACTCATTAACTTACAATGCTCGAAACTTCCATAGCGATGATATCTTGTTAAACAATCACTTATGCATAAAATGCAACTAAAAGAATTTTGGTTGATTAAATGGTCTTTGGAACTTGCCCTTATGGGTGCACTTACTAGGCAAGTCCTTTCACAAAATAAATGAAGGGTCTTGTGGGTCTAAGAAGGATGATTTCTTTGGTTGGGTTTCTTTTCTCTTCTTCGAACAAAATTTGGTGGTCATGTACCAAGGATTCTCCCTTCTAAAAACCTTTCTATAGCAAAATTCCATGAACCATACAAATCTTCTAACTACATAACGTGGTACAAAACAATTATCAATGTCCTTGAAGATTCAAAAAGATGTTTGAAGGTTCTTACAACGTATGAGGTGCCTCTTTCATTTTGACTCCATTGTTACAACATGTGATTCCAAGGAAGTGTTAGCAAGTGGGACATCCAAGATTTACAATGATGATGGAGCAAAAACCTTGTTTCAACGACTTGCATTTAGAAAGCTATCGTTGTTTGGTAAAGGTTATCATCATGTTGATTCTAGTTTTTTTTGGTCAATCTTTGGTGGATGGATGGAACCATGTTTTGGTCATCTGCAATGTGCCTAGAGGTAATCTAAACTCATGTGTGGCTTTGTGCCTTGAGCATTTAATCTTCCTCCTCAATATTCCAAACTCCATAGAAGTTTATGGATTGTTACAATTTCTAGCAATCTCATTGCATTTTTCTTTTATTTGTCATGGAAATTGGAATGATTGTTTTTTTTCAGTATGGTGCAAGTTCTAGTGGTAATGGATCCATATGTGGTTTCTAATCACTTTTAACATTTTATATTGAATAATAACATCTACTCCAAATATATTTTTCTATAATGTTATAAGGGTTTAATAAATGTGATCCACATTACTTTCTTCTTTTGGTAGCATCTATGACCTCTAGTAAAAGGTTTTTTTTCCTTTGTAGTTGTTCCTCCCTATTTTATTTCTATTTAGTTCAATAAAACAAAATGATATTGAATATTAACATTCAATTGTTCATTTTGTTCACCAATTTTGTCTTTGTGCTCGAAATGGCATGGTCGTTTCATTCTGTCTAACTATTTTTTATGTTATTTTGGCTCAAAACAAAGGTGTGATTTTAAAAATAAATTGGTATGTGTAAAATGACAATTTTGTTCGAAAATCTAAGTTTCAAACTAGAGAGCCAAATTAGAGTAATGGTGTAGTGTTGTGTTGTGTTGAGTGGTTGTCTTTGTCACTATTAAATAAGAACATTTAGGTTTGTTGAAATACATTTGAAGCTTGGCTTGGGATAAAGGGTCATCAAATTGAGAATTGAAATAAAAATTAGTTGAGTATTTCTCTATTACATTGTTACACAAATTCATTTCTTCATTGTAGTTGTGTGGAATTTGGAAGTTTGAAATTGATCTTGGACATGTTTGAAGTGGAACTAGCAATGATTTTTGTGGAATGTGAATTGATTGTTATGTAGATGTGTTATGTTAGGAATAGAAAACAAGTTGAAATGAAGTTGAAAATAAAATATTCTCTATCATAATACATTATTGGTAAGTTTTGTTTTAAGTGATGTTTGTGAATATTTGGTATTTAAATCATGCACAAGAGTAGGTATTTTAGGTTCTATGATATAAGTTTTTGCATTTTCCTATGGGCATGGGCTTATGAGTTCATGCTTTTGATTTTGATTATGGCGTGAAGGTGTGGATTTGTGATTCCTAGTATTGTTAGCTATTGTTGCTTGGATGGCAGGTATGGTATGAATGTGTGACTCATTGCCTCATTTAAGCTTGGTTTTTGTTTATAGACTTGCACCTATTTTTAATGAGTTGGTTAATTGGTTAGATGGTTCTCTAACATGTTTATGAAAAAATGGCTAAATTTTATTATATTTGTGCCCTTCAATTGAACAACCCAATATTCTTTCCATCCACCTACATTAACCTTTTATATGTTTACATTTCTAAAAATTCACTATATTTGCACTCTTGAAAAGATTTATTAGTTTTCATTTTGCATTCATTTTGTATGTATACTGTATGATTGTTTAAATTTGCATTACAAACTTTTGCATCTTTTTGTTTGTAACTTATGTTTGGTCAAAATTATGTTACAACTCATGAAATGTAAACAATTGTTGGAACCCAATAGACATTAAATTAACAAGATGTAAGGTATCGCCCATCGAGCTCCAACACAACAATATTTTACCTCCTTCATTGACTCTTGCCTTGGTACAACTGTTTTTTAATGATCAATTTAGATGGCTTGTGACCTATTGGATCCGCCTCCCATTCTATTTTCTAATTTGCTACTCACTAATGGTAGTTGAATTTTGACCACAATGTTTAACCTTTGGTCATAAGTGCAAGATGTAAATATGTTTTAGTGTTTGTTTAGTGTATTTTTCATTCCTTGCTTGTCTTATTGTTCTATTGAAATAAACCTTGGAAGGTTTACATCAATATCATTGGGTTTTTTTTAATGGCAAAATTTCACATCTTGGCAATTTTTTTAAAAATAACAAAAAATCAAAGAATGATGTTTCTAAGGTTTTTTTGAATCATTTTTTGAATATGAGGAAATTTGTTGAATCTTGATCTATGTATTACCTAGGTTGTCAAATATACCAGGAATCTTGAAAAAAAGCTTACAATCCATATCATTTGTGGCTATATCTTTTCGGAATCCTCATAAATGAGTCTAGTTTATGAAACTGGGAAGAAAAAATAAAAAAATAAAAATCTTTGCTCTCAACATTGTGAAATATTTGATTCAAATGAAGAATTTTTCCTTTTGTTGTTTTTCCACTCCTTTGATGTATGTTTTGTTCAAATATAATTTAGCAGGTTTACATGAAGTTGAATTTAAATGTCCAAATGTGAAGAATTGAAGCTCCACATCTGAATTTGAACTCATAACTGATATGGATTTGTGGCAGTCTATCTATGAAGGAAGGTAGTTTGTTTTGTTTTGTAGTTATGAGCTCCACCAAATCGGGATGCTTCAGATTGTGTTCTAGGTGTCTTTGGAAAGCTATCGACAATAATGGATGCATGGGCTTGGTTCCATGACGTTTGGACTGGTGGTGCAAAAGTTCTTGATTGAATGATTTCTTCACTAAAAGTTGTAATTAAATTGTAGCTAAAAATTTCGGAGGAATTGGAATGTGCCTTTGGTGTTTTCAGAAAGATCTTGATACAGTGACAAGTATATTGATATAGTACAAAATTGTCCACATTAAATAGAGCATTCTGCTTGCCTTTTCTACCACTTTGTTGCCAAGTGTTGATTTTGGATTTCAAAAGGGGTTGCCTGTAGGTATGTAACTGCTTTTGGACTAGGGTGGACTAGGTGACCGACAAGAGTGTGCAGATTATCAGACATAAATCCATTGTAGGGGAGTGCTGAGCTTGCAGGTTATGGGAGGCAGAATATGATGAGTTATGAGGTTCAATCAACCAGCAACCAAGATTGTGCACAAAGGTAAGGGAGGTATGAAAAATGTTAGAAGACAGCAAATTATGTAATATAACTGGGAGCTCTTGTTTAATGGCATGGCTCCACATTAGTGAGATGCTCCCTTCAATATTTCACGGTATCATTACGGATGATGAATTTCTACGTGGAATGACCCCTGTTTGCAACACATTAAGCACTGCCTGGATTTTTCATTTGTATTTTCAGCTCCCTTACTGGCCCTGAAAAAACCTGTTTTCAACAAGCAGGATCTTCTGTGGTGGAAGGTACCAGCCAAGCTGTACTGGGATCTTCTGACTAGCTGAAGGTACCTGTCACTATTTCTTAAAAGTGAAGAAATCCCAGCTCTGCTTTACTAGGAAAAGGACTTGAGTACACGCCCTTCTGTGATTTTCGACCTGTTCTCAAATGAAGGAAGAGTTTGTACTCAGGCCTTTTCTCCTATACATAGCATTCAAACCATGGATAGAGTGGTTTCCTTGCCATTTATTTGAGTGGCATGTCTTCAAAATGCACACCGGTTTAAAAGTTATTGTTGAGTGCTGGTGGGTGCTGGTTCACTATGGCCATATTGATCTATAACGAGGACATATTGGGAATATAAGCTTTCCTTTGTGTCATTTCTTGGCCGAGCCTGCTTACAGAAGAGACTACACATATTGGTGTAGGGTTTGAGCCTAAAATTTTGTCTCAAACTTGATCGAATGTGTGAATGACGTCTGGAGAATTAAGTGGAGAATAAAGCCCAAGGCCATTGGCTTCACTGGAATTAGGGCCAGCACAAGTACAAAGACATTCTACTATTTTAATTTTTATTATTTTAAAATTAAATAAAATTATTCTTGTGTACCCATTGGGTATCATAGGTCCAACAAGTATTCTATTTTTTGAAACTCCCCCTTGAACAGCAAAGGGCAAAAAAAAAAAAATGTTGGGTAAGGTGCCTTCCAACTACAAATTTTTTTTCAGAGCTGGTCTTTTATGTGTAGGGTAAAGCCTGAGGCCCGAATATGGACTGTGTTGTAGCAGCGCTTATTGGCAGACAGGAATCTGAAATCAGGTTGTTGTAGCGAGGACAATAGCGATGGCGAGCCCGACCTCAGCAACGGCGTACCAGGTTTAGGGTTTTTTTTAGGGGTTTAGGATTTGGAGTACGATGACCGAGTACGACCCCTCACAGTTTCACCCTTGTAGTCTGAGGTGTGTCTTGAGCCTCGACAGCAAGCAAGCCCAGGCCGTTTGCATGCTTTACATCTTGCCAGGAAAAACAAAGGTAGAACAACATCTGGCAATTGTTGACCATTTTTTCAAAACACCTACCTTGAAGTTTGAGAAAAACCAGAAGGCACAAAGTGACAACGAAGACAAGCTCAACACGCTGCTTGATCGTGTTTAAAAGAAGATTGAAGCACAAATTGCACAGTTGCAATAGATCTTTGAGCAGGTCACCAATAAATTTCTGGAATGTATCACAGCAGCCCAATAGTCAGCCCTTACTGCCAATCATGACAATGAGGTTATAAAACAATTTGTTAAGGAGGTGGTGGAGGAGTCAGGAGGAAAGTGGGTGGACGTTGTGAAGAAGATGGGCAAACAGATGGATAACTTTGTCAGCCAAGGTGAGGCCAGGGAACGCGCCACATGCTCCTGCAACACATGTATCATATGATTTGACAAAATAGAAGGTGAGACAGCACAACAACTGCTAGATAAAGTCAATAATCAGGTTCTACAAGGACAAATGAAGTTAGCCATCAAGGCTATGGCAGTAGTGCGCCAGCCCATCAGCAGGAAAGCTGAGACCAAACCTGGGATTGTGCACACACGAGCTGTACTTGTTACTTTTGCTACAGTTGAGGACAGAAAAGATGTCTTTCAAAACCGTGTAAGTTTGAAAGGTACCCACTGGGGCTTGGAGGAGGATTTGACCAAACAACATCAAAAGGAAAAGAGGGCATCATGGCATCTATTTGAGAAGGCCAAAGCGGAAAAGATGAAAGCTTACTGGCGTGGCGCATACCTTTACATCAATGACACCAAAGTTACAACTCAACACTAGGGGTGCTGGGACTAGAGAGCATTACAAGTCTCCATGTGGAACATCCATGGGGGGACAAACACGAAGTTAAGCACCAGTTCACATATATAGAGATTGTTTGATGAATCAGATGTTGTTGCACTGACTGAAACACACTTGTTCCCTGATGAAACACCATTGCATATGCCTAGTTTTTAGTGTTTACACAATCCACACTCTGTATTTGACATGAGCTCAGTCAAAGCAACAGTGAAGCATAGTGGTGGTATTGCAGTATTTGTAAATGATTCATGATCAAACTGTGTATCCCTATGGAATCAGAGCACAGATGGCACCAGATTGTGGCTACAGTTCCAACACTCGGGGGCTGCATCGTTGTTTTTGGCTGTAGTGTATGCTCCACCCAAAGGGTCCCCATATGTTAATGAAGGTTTGTTTGATAACATTGTTGCAGAGGTCGGCATGATTCTAAATCTTGGGGGCAATATTTTACTGAATGGTGATTTCAATGCAAGGACCAGTGCAGCTGACGACTATGTTGATTTTCTTTACTTTGCAAAGCACATGGTTGACAAGCTACCATTAGGGAATGACTTCTCGGAGGTTTTGCCTGAGCGACATAACTTAGATAGGGGGGGTTGAAAGGTTGGCACAATGAGTTTTTAGACCTTTGTAGCTCCTCGGGATTGTTCATTCTCAATGGCAGGATCACAGGCGATGAATCAGGGGAGTGCACTTGCCTTGCCAATGGTGGCTCCAGCCTTATGGATTATATGGTCGCATCACCTGTTCTGTTTGATTGTGCCACATCACTTGTTGTACATAAATGCCCTTTATTCTGTGGAAAAGGTAGTGATTTCGACCACAGGCCACTTTCACTCAACTTGCAGTTACCTTGGCAACATGTGTCACCAACAATTTCAGAATCTCGTGCAGACATCCATTGTTTCAAATATGATGCTAGCAAGTGCACACAGTATTGTCAACACCTGCAACAACAGATTGCCTAGTGCACAACATAGATGAATGACACAGACAATGTTGACATAGTCGTGCAGTTGTTGCATGATTGCATTTGTAACGCTGCTGCGGCTATGCATGGCTGCCCTGCGGCACGCACTAATACAACACAACATCGTCATCAACCATGGTTTGATACTGAATGTTGTAGCAAGCACAAGGAAGTATTTGCATATGCAAAACTTCATCCTAACAACTAACTAGCATGCGAATGGAAGAAGCAACTCAAACAGCTACTACGTCGTAAGAAACACATGTACAAGAAGCTGCAAGGCCGACAATTGTGTGCACTAGCAAAGATAGATCCAGCCAGCTTCTGGATGTAGTACTCCAAGACCAAGGAGCGATTTGTTGCTATCAGCAAAACAGACTTGGTTGTTGGCTTCTAGAAGCTACTGGAAGGACAATGCCCCAGTAATACAACTAAGGCACAGGGTAGCTCTATAGATCAGGTGGTTTCGAACTTGTCACACCTTTTTGCAAGTGATGCTTGCAGCACACTAAACTGTGACATAACCTTAGATGAGATTGCGCAAGTGATGAGGAGACTCAAACGTCACAAGTCTGCTGGCTTAGATGGCATCAAAGCAGATTTTATGCTTGATGCTGGCGATATGTTGCATGTACCACTACAGATTGTATTCAACAAGTTGTTGCAACAAGGTTATTCAACATGCTTATCTACTAGAATCATTCATGCATTGCACAAGGGTGGTGATGCCTTGCAATTTGAAAACTACAGGGGAATCACAGTGGGTCCTGTATTAGCTAAGGTGTTTGCCACGATTCTAGAGGCACAGTTGAACAACTAGGCAAAAAAGAGGGGCCTACGTGCCAAGGGATAGGCTGGTTTTAAGAAAGATTTCCGCACCACGGATGACTTGTACATTTTGTGAACGCTCATTGAACAAATCATTCACAAACGCAAAAAGGTGTATTGTTGTTTTGTGGACTTTCGCAAAGCTTTTGATACAGTGCCTCGTGATCTGTTATGGCAAGTGCTAGATGAGATGGGAATTGTGGGTCGCTTCATGCAGTGTCTACAGAGCATGTACAGCCAGGACATCGTCAGAGTTATGCATCCAACAGAAGGGCTATCAGCCCGGTTTTCATGTGGCATTGGGGTCAAACAAGGCTGTCCACTGAGTCCACTGCTTTTTGGACTCTACCTTGATGGACTTGAGAAACATTTAGATGCACTTGATGGCGACAACTCGCCACAGCTGGCAGACATAATAGTCAAATTACTGTTGTATGCCGATGATCTGGCATTGATGTTAGAAACCCCACAAGGGTTGCAGAAACAAATAAATGTTTTTTTTGAGTTTTGTGTTGACCGACAATTGGTCATCAATGTGAGCAAGACCAAGGTGGTGGTGTTTGAGAAACACCGCAGTGTAGAGCCAGAGTTCACATACAGAGGGACAACCATTGAGCGGGTTCAATCATTCAGATACTTGGGCTTAGAGTTACATAGTACATGAAGCATGGCAGTAGCCATAGCCAAACTGACTGCTGCTGGGAAGAAGGCACTGTTTGCATTACGCCGCAGATGCAATGATCTGAGCATAACAGATTCGGAAGTAATGTGTCAGTTGTTTGACTCACTGATATGCCCAATACTAAGCTATGCATGCAAGGTGTGGATAGGTTGTACAAGGGCGAAAAGGTTGCAACAAGCAGAACAAGTACATAGAATGTTCCTAAGAGGAATATTAGGGGTTAATAAAATAACAAACACTTTTGTTGTGTTGGGGGAGTTTGGAAGGTATCCATTGGAGTATTTCTGGTGGCAACAAACTCTCAAGTATTATGATAGACTACAGAAATCCATAGCAGATCGTCTGTTATACTGTGCCTACCAAACCCACGTCCAGATGCTCAGCGTGCTCAATGATAACCAACAATGTTAGCTCCGGAACATGCAATTGTGGCTTAAAGACCAAGGTGTTGGGGATCTCTATGCTAATGTCAAGTGTGTTGTAGCAAGTGCACATGCTTTTTTACCTAGAATCCACTTATGGTGAACAGGCAAGAACTAGAAGTAGCAAATTACGTACATACCAGCTAATGAACACAAGCTGTACAACAAAATCTGAATACTCATATGCATATTAGAGTTATTTGCAAGTGATCACAAATGTTCAGTTCAGGCAATCTTTGTCAAGGTTCAGACGTTCAAACCATCGTTTGGAGGTAGAGTGTGGTAGGCATGCAAAGCCTGAGAGTGTCTTGAGGAGAAATAGGGTTTGTCGTCTATGTTCCCTAAGAGCTGTTGAGGATGAAGACCACTTGTTGTTAGTGTGCCCAACTCACCATGACATTTGTTGCAAGTTTGGTCAACAGTTAGGGAAACAATTGACACCGTGTAACTTACTTCCTGAATTGATGCATTCGGCTAATAAGAAAGCGGTAGCTTTATACTTAGTTTCTTGCCTAGACAACATGAGCATTTTGCTCAAGTCAACTATGTAATTGTCGTCAAATGGATCTCTCTGGTCCGGGTATTGATGTTAAATTAAAAGAAAGAAAGAAAGAAGACCCATTAGGAGTGGAGACTTGCACCGGTATTTTTTTTTCATGTGATACCCATTAGATACCCAACTTGATATCACAAGACAAAATGAATGTCAGCATTTCAAAAAACAAAGCACCCAGAGGAGCAAGGCATTATGTTGTAGGGGAGGTTCCCGTTCGAGGAGTGGCTCCTCCTGATTCTGAGGGAGGGTCGCACAAGGACGTTCCCAACAGATGGAAAACACGAGTACGGGAACCTCCACGTACCTTACGAAACAATATCTTCCTTTCCTTTCCTCCATTCTTTCCTTCTTGTTTTTTTGAATTTTCCTGATCTGTGCCATCAAAAAATCTTTCCATGGGAACATGGGAACATAGCAGGATCTACCCCACTGCATAACTCCCTAGGGATCTTCTGCTGGGGGAGAGAGATCCTTCAAAATACAAAGAGAAATAAAAAGAGAGCTTTTTACGTTTTTCAAAATGTGGGCCTACTGTTGAAGGAAAAATTCCATGCAATAAGGCAACCTCCAATTACATGGAGAAATTTACATGTAAATGAAGCATGTTCCAAAGAATTGCACGCTTTCTACATGAGAAATTTCCAGATCCAGTAAGAGAAGCTTTTAGTTTGAACTTTTGAACCTGCCATAAAAGGGCAGAGTCAATTTACAACGAGAAATTGTAAATACCCGCCGGGTAATGTGAACACCTGGTGTTAATATAGGTAGTCTGTTTTTAAAAAAATTTGGACGCGCCTCCCGTGCAACGCGTGTTCCATACGCACAGTAACTAAGTAAAGCATTCATAATGCGCACCAAACCCTAAAATTCGAACTTGCTCATTTTTCTTCGAGACGCAGACAATCTGTGTGCTCGCGCATAGACGCACGTAAGAACTTGGAGAGGGAAGGGGGCAGGGGACTGGGGACAGGTATAACGTTCAGGGGGGGAACTTGTTTCGGACGAGATGGATCCCGATAGCTTGTCGAAGGCGTTCGTGGAACACTACTACACGACGTTCGATAGCAACAGGTCCAACTTGATAGGGTTGTACCAGGAGAGCTCTATGCTTTCGTTCGAGGGTGAGAAGATCCAAGGGGCGCAGAATATCAGCAACAAGCTCAATAGTCTGCCGTTCCAGCAGTGCAAGCACAACATCTCAACTGTCGATTGTCAGCCCTCGGGCCCCGCTGGTGGCATGCTTCTGTTCGTCAGCGGCAATCTCCAACTACCAGGCGAGGAGCATGCTCTTAAATTTAGTCAGGTACAGTTTTCTTTCAAGCCATGGGAGCGTCACGTAAGGGTCGTAGGTGAGTGAGTGGCTCTCTGTCTGTGTTTCTAATTCATTTGTCTCCTTATCTGGAGAAGTTATTTACTTCCCACAGGGTTTCGCAATGCAGACAGGAAGTGGAGGAAAGTGTGTCCACCTGCCCTCCAAGTAGATGTGCACAATGTTGTGTTTTTTTTTGTTTTACCTCTTGCTGTTAGGAAGACTTGCAAAACTAGGGTAACTGAGTTCTGGATGAAGCAATCGAAGGCCATTTTTTCTATGCTAGAAATTGTGGAGCTTTTCTGAAGTAATTGAGCTGATGTCTAGCTTGTTTTGCAGATGTTCCACCTGATTCCAACAGCACAGGGAAGCTTCTATGTCTTCAATGACATTTTCCGGCTCAATTATGCATAGGTGCTTTCTTGTTGCCAAACCCAAGTGGTGTCCTACCAGTGGGATCCCAAATTGCTCAATGGTTGCTGTACGATTGGGAAATGTTATTCTCTTTAAGATGAATATGGGGTTTGCCATCACGATGATTCAGTGCATATGAGTGGGGGGGTTAGTATGTTTTGGACTTCAAAGAGAGGCTTATCATTATGTCTTATTCGAAAATGTGAAGGGAAATTTTTATGCCTTGCAGAAAAGGAACACTATTTGTTCTTGATTCATTTCAATTCTGTTTGTCATTGTCCTGAAGTATGTGATGCATGGCAGCCATTTGGTGTTTTTAGTCAGGGAAATTGTTGGTTGCAGTTTCAATCCTGAAGGGTCTAAAGGTCAGAGACAAGATAGTGTTTGGAAGTGGGTGATGTCAACTGTTTTGTAAACATGGGAAAGCAGAACTTGATGCAAGTATCTTTCACAGCTGTAGCAAACAGATGCTAGACATGAAGTAGTCTTAGCATATTTTTTAGACACACTCACACGCATATGCCATGTCCTGATTTTATGACAAATTCTTGCCTGTGGATTCGGGTCACACAATACTGTCTCACAGCTGAAAATTGTATCACCCCTTCTCATTTGAAGATTTGGGCTGGATTAGACACCTTTGAGTTGCTAAACAATTGATGTCTTCCTCATGATGTGGCATGTTGGGTATATTTATCATCTCCACGGAAGGTCAGTTATAGATTTTACCTGATTTCATTTCTCTTTGTTCAGATTTAACATCAAGGATTTGCATTAGGCTATCCATGATGATGAAGATCTCCTTTGCATGAAGAGGCTGCATCATCTGTGCTCCTGTTAAACAAGGAACCATGGCATGTTATTTGTTCCTTGTGTTGGAAAATGTGACACAAGTCAAGTGCACAGAAGCTGATTTGGAACTCATGTCAGTGTGTTGCCATGAGATGACATTGTAAGCAGGCACACCATCTTGTAGTTCCACCAATCAGTGCCTCACAGCATGAATTGATGGGTCTTATTTAATGCTTCTCTTTTGCAATAAAAATTTGGCAGAATGTGAAACTGTCTCCATAGTCCAAGAGTTTCCTTTATCACAGGAGTGGGATGGAATTTAGCTCCTGCAATAATTTCTGAACTCCAAGCCTGGAAATTTCATTGAAAATGCTCTGCTTGATGATAGTCATAGCCATGAGTGCATTGGGGGATATGAAAATTGGGGATGGGTTGCCACCTGTACCCTTTCCCTAAAAGATTGTGTTCATTCATGGTGTTGAGCCTGGAAGTTGGTCTTGGGGATTTGTGATTGTGTCATGCAGTTTGGTATTTCTGCTGAGACAACCTTAGGAGGTATTGCAGCTATGGATGTTACATAGTCTGTGGTTAACAGTCCATAGCATGGAAAGGAGTAGGATGTGGTCACTTTTGGGCTGGTCTGAGAAGGACAGAGGTATGAGGAGTCTTTCATGTTTCAGGTGTTTACTTCATGAGTGTGCCATATCATTGTTATGATGTCAAAGTTTGGGTTGATATAATGGTATCATCATATGATGTACAGAAATGGCAATTTTCAGCATTTTTGAGCATCCTGATCTGGAGTTTTATCACAAATGGTGAAGGAGCATATTTAGCACACTTTTTCAATCAGGGGCTGAGCACATAATATACCATGCATCCTTTACAAAAAGCATGGACAATTCTTTGTCTGTCTCCCATACCAGGCCTGCTGTTTTGGTTTTCAAGCTTTTTCAATCTGCACCATTTGGGGGTGGGCCATTTCCTTCCCACAGAACCCTGCTAACACCGTGAAGAGATTGCTATGCAATTAGCTCTCTTGTTCTCCATTTTTCATAACAGCTGTCAGATGACAGTTTTGGAGTTGGAAAAATCCTCCTCCCTAGAATGCAGGCCATTATCTGCTCTTATAACTTAGAGGCAAGAACTTCAGGCATTAAACTTCTCTCATAACAAGAGCCAATAACTTCTGTCTCAATCCTTTGGTAGAGCACACCCAAAGATTGAGAAAGTTCTGGGGTTGAATGGAGGTGATGAACAAAATAGAAGAACAGGGAAAGGATAGCTTTAACCTCTTGTTGAATAGTTCCAACAATCATCTTACAGAAAACTTTCTCCATTAACAGAATGGTTTGCAGGTTGTAGACAAGCATTCAAAGGTTGGTAACAGTGTGACAACAGAACTGGTGAGAGTCACGTGTTAGCTGAGATTGTCAACCAAAAGTTGAATCAAATTCACAAAGGGGAGGAGTGTCCTATGTTGAATGATGTACCAACAGTCCTAAGAGCAGTCAATTAACCGGTCACAAGTTTCAAGTGGAAAAACATTCAGTCATTCAAAAAACCTGACTGCATGCAAAGTGCTTCCAAAAAGGAACAACATATTTGATGTAGAGCAAAAGCACTGTACCTGTCACTCCTGCAGAAACAAATCCTGCATGCAGCAGGTGAGTCACATGGCCTGAGGTACACAAGAAGTACAATCAGAAGTTACAATTCTTCATAAGCCAGTACCTCTCCCTGTTGTCCTCTTTCAATAACTTGATATATCAACAAGAAAAAGACATTGACTGACCAGAATTAAGTATCAACCACATCTCACAATAATCTGCGTGCTCTCACAGACAACTTTAGAAAGTATGTCTAGTCCCCTTACTGCACATTATAGTTCTTCATGTCATGTCACTGCACCCTGAGTAACTTCAGATGCCACATATACATTGACCAAAACTGATCCCAGCCTATGGAGTGACACCAACACTCTAAATTCATCCAAACAGATTTTCACTTTTTCAAATTTCTGTATGTCAAATTCTCTTGTGAACAGAAAGAAAAGAAGAGGTACATCTATGCACAAACTGGAGTCCTTGACTTCTATATCTCCCTCTCATTATTCTATGCTCAATTTTCCCCAAGAAAAAGAATGGGATTAAGCAGCAAAATTATCTGGTGCAGAATCTTTCAAGGAGAAAATTCTATTTGTCAAGCAAGAGTTGTTCTCTTTGGAGAACTTGTATACACTTGTGATCATTTGGTAATCTCTTAAGGAGTCGCTGGAAAGGAAGATGCTGTTGAGTTAAACTCGAGCATTGACATTTCTTCAGCCCCAGGGAGAAGATTGATCTGGGACTCAGAATCAGCTGGAATTAGAGTGATGACCTTGTTTGGTGACATCTTTGAACTTACTTGCAGCAATTTTGGTGGTGCAACACGACCAGTGACACTCACTCTATTTGCATACATGTCCACAGATACAGACTCCACATCTGCAACACAAATGCCACTCCACTTCAAAAATATTTGCTGACATAGATAGACTACATAAATAGGCCTACCATGCACCTCAACTTCACTAAAGAGCTCTGCAAAACATGTACAACACAGCATCATATTTTCCCCATTGAGTACAGGTCTGCACCCATCCCAGATATTGGGGAGCTAATTATCACTGTCTGTCCATCACCAATATAAAAAAGAACTAGCTAAACAACTAAAATCCACATTCATTATTGATGTTTCTAGGATTCAGTCGCAGACAGGGTTCAGGTAGCTACCTGGCATTTTCAAGAGAGCAGTCTTGATTTTTGAAATACAACTTTCACAGCACAGGCTGTTATATTGTAAGTCCATTGTCTGCAACACAGGAGGAAATCAGATAGTCACATGGAAGTGGACAGAAAATAGAAGTCTTTGTACTATTTCAGTTAGGCTCATCTAGTCATTCAGGTGTGTGTAGTGATAAAATCATTACTCTGATTTAAAAATTCAACAGCAAATCATATGAGAAGATCTGCTACTTTGTTGATTGCTTGACCCTTCTGTCTCAATCAGATGTGCATGCTTGAAGGTACTAAAGAGCTGAAATCTGCAGTGAGCAAGAAAAGATGCAGATGCCTACTTGGCTTGGAGGAAACTGCTTCACAGCTTTGTCAACTGAGGCCTTTTGTGCTGATACTTTGTCAACTACCTCATCCAACTTCTCAGATTTTTCAACTTTCTCAGATGAAGACTGCAGCCCTGATGCACCTGACTTTAGTTGCCCAATCTCAGTTTTGAGCATAGCCAACTCCCTTCGATCATCTAAAATCTGCAATACAATGAGAGCACATCTCAGTGTGAATGGTGAATGAAATGATTGTCGCAATGATCAACATCGAGAAGATTCAGTTTCATGGCATAGGGGGAAACTCTTAGTCACACTGGCTGCAGTTAGTGTCAAAAAGTTGTTTTTGCCTTTTTTTCATCAATCTGAGATGCTGGTTCAAACATCACAGCACCACAGCACAAAGTTATAGAGATTCCAAAAACCTGGTCAGCTGCAATTCCAAAAATTGTCAAATCTCCACTGAGAATTCACTCATAATTTGCCACTTCTCAAATATACTCACCTCATCCCACTAACAGACAAATTAAGGCCTCCAGATTCTTCAGACACAGTAAACAAAGACAATACTATCATTGGCTTTCTTCAGAGCATAAGGGGTCATTCAACATGGATGCACCCATCAACACACTAACCTTTCTAACTAAACTGCGAAGCCTGATGACCTCCAATGGTTGCTCTGGGCCGTAATGGATGGCTGTATCAAAATCCAAGACTGCTCCTTCACAATCACCCTGTAGGAACTTGAAAACACCTCTCTCTACATATGCCGGGATAGCCCTACTGTCATGTCTGTGTTCAATCACACTGTTCAGATCTACTATTGCTCCATGGTAATCACATGTCAATCCTTTTAAGCACCCCCGAATCCTGCTCCAAGGACAGCACATTGACTCACGAATGTTAAATCACAAAATAAGAGTCAGCTGGCAATGTGTATGTGGTATCATCACCATTCACCATCAAGTTCCCATCAAAGTTACTCAATAGGATGGAGATTTTTGGTACCTGCATATCTGTTTTGACCTCTTGAACTGCTCCAAGAGTATTTAGAGTTGGATGTTCATATAGCCAAGCATTACAAGGGGCAAAATCAATGCTTCAAATATCTGAACCATTGCTTAAGAACTCAAGAATCACAACAATGAACTCCAACAACTCAGGAAGAATAGTCATTACCTCAAAGGGAGGTCATTTTGTGGTTCAAGCTGTACAGCACGGTTCATCTCAACCAAGGTCTTCTGCCAATAGTCAGTACGGTACTCCAGTGTCTGCCTCCCATCAACCCCTGAGTTGCTTGCACTGGGCTGTGTCTCAAATTTTTGAATCATTTGACTTCTCACATTTGCATTATCTGTCTTTGGCACACTGCCACAGCAGTATCACCCGAATCACATCACAATTACCTAGGCACTCTACCATCAGAATTGCACAGATGGAACTACGACCAAATTTAGGTTGGGTTCCACAACGTCTAAGTGCCTCTGGATACTCCTACAGTGCTACAAATGCTGCTAGAGTGTTCAGATCTACCCAAAAAGGATTTGAGATCTGAGTTGTTCTTTGAATCTGCCTACAATCAATCATGTCACTTTCTCATAGACACACACACAACACAGTATAGAGAAATTGGAGGAGCACTGATTGCTAAACCATAAGACTCTGCAAAAAAAGCTTGGTCAAAAGAAGATGCAAAAGGTGTTGAGAGGGTAGAATGGTAGTTTGTCAGAGCATTATCCACTGAATCCATTAATACTTTTGCAGGATTAACCTCAATCTAAGGATAGCACTCTCCATGTAGACAGTATTTTCAGTATCTTGCAAAGCTCCTTACCTGGAAGGATGACCACCATGTTCTGACCATTGAAGGTTGCCCATATCCATCATTGACTCATGCTTCCTGCAGAAATGACCAAAGTAGAGATCAACCAAAGTAGAGGCAAAACTATGCAGCCAAATGTTTAGTCAATTTTAAATCCATGACAAAAGCAGGTTTCAGAGCTTTTACTTTTCAAATGGCCACTCCCCAAGTAAAACATATCGACCAAGCACCCAGCCCACTGAGAGTGCTGCAAGTTGCAGCACCGGTAGAACAACCTTCCCAAATATTGGCCACCAAAAACTTCTTGGCAACATGGCAATTACCAGGGTGAACATTCCTAAGAGAAAGAGGTTTACTGAGTCTGTCACATACAGTCACAATGTCAAGGAGTTAAATTTTAGACTTCAGAATGTTGGCTTGTGTGCTACGTATGACACAAAGGAAATGAGGATGACACACACAATGCTATTATTGACCATTGGTGCATAACACATAACCTTGCATTTGAAACATTTGTCAATTCTCATTGTACAGTAGAGACATAAAATATGAAGGTGCATGATTGTTGGACCACATACCAAAGTCTAATATCCAGCTCATAAGTGCATACATACCTTGTGACTTCCTGGGTTTTGGCTGAAAGCCAACATGGACAAAACCACTTCGAAGGGTTAATGTGCTTCCTTCAAAATCCACACTCTTGGTTGCATAAACCACTGAAGAATCCAACCCAATTTCATGCCTGGGGGGCTCCTCAATAAACAGCACATCCATCCATCCAGCACCTTGATCATGTGCAAACCCTCCCTGCAAGGACATCAAATACAAGCAAAATACATTCAAACTCCAAATCTGATCAAACTCTACCTTTTTTTCCTGCAGGCCCACATCTTTAACATGGATACAGTGATAAGGCCAATAACAACTAGCAGCCCAAACAAGCAAAATCTCAAAGCTGTGGTGGTGTGTGCACCTTGATGAGAGATTTGCTTGTCAAAGGGATGTTTTTAACAGATGTTGCAGCCCTCATCTGTACCCCCTCCAGGAAAAGGCCCTCCACTCTCAATTCATGCTCTGGCAAAAACAAAACAATATAGCCAAAGCATGAGACGTAGAATACTCCTATCCCTCTGTCTTGCTTAGACTTCCAACCTAGGCACCTATGTAAAGACCTAGTTTATTGCTTCATCCAATTCACCTGATGCCAATACTTTCACAGGGCTCCAGGAAAAAGTCTACTCAAAGAGAAGAAAACAGCAAACCTTGCATCACAAGTTCATTGATGCAACACATGCCTTCCCTGATCACAAGGTGAATAGTAAAAGAGCACAAAGATAAGGCATGATCTGTACAAGAGACATCTGCAGATCAATCTAAGAGAGCAGCATTCACCTGTTTCTCGGGATGCATCCAATACTACTGGAACTGGGCCTCCTTGAAATTTGAGCAACTCAAGCTTATCTCCTGCATATGACAGCAACAGAGAACAGTCTGGTCACTTCAGAACAAGAAGCATTTCTATTCTGTGCCAGATTTAGACTTGTAGATGACCAATGAGCTCAAAGTCTTTCAAAACCTGCATTTCTTTCTACTGCATCTGTGCAGCTAAGAGTAGCTGTCTTGCACATGCTTAAACAAGAATTTTTCTTTCCCTTGGCAAGGCCTATAATGAAAGAGGCATGAATTGTCTAACCTCTGTGCACAATGATACCCCAGCTCCCAAGCTGTAAAGTACACTGTGGGTCAAGAGCTGCTCCATACTGAGCAAGTGCCAGGGCTTCAGTTAAGAGGTCTGGTGTGATTGGGAGCCTGGTCTGCAACACATATGAAGTTTCTGCCACTTGATGTACTTGTCCACCACTCATGTCATTGAGCCTCTGTTTCAGTGTGGTCACATCTTCCCTTGCCACATGACTTTTGAATGCCATAGTTCCCAAGATAGACTCTGTCAATTGAGATCTCATTTCTCCGTCTGTGGGTCCCTTTGAAAGCAGCATATCTTCACCCTCTTTTGAAATTGTCTCAGTTGTTGAAGATCTTGTTTGGTGCTTCAGCTCCTGGATTTGTTTGCCATTTCTGTTTGTGTCTCGTGGTCTTGGATTTCGAGTCCAACCAAATGTTGTGTACCACATATCAATCATCTGCTCATGCAACCCATTCAAGAATGTTCGCACATCTTTGAAGTCGTGGGAATCTGCAACTTGCTGTAACTCGTCAGGGTCATCAGTAAAGTAAGGCCTTATCCGCACCCATACATAAGCACAGAAGAAGCCTGTCACAATAGCCACCGGCACTGAGGGGCCCCAGGTCTGAAAATGCTCATATGAGAAGACACCCCGACTTCTTTGGCATTCTCTGTAGCAGCGCCCTAGAGCACCCAAAGTAGGAAACAACCACATGGTGCTTTCCTCTCACCAACACAACAAGACTTATGTGAAGGAGGAGGACAACCCAGAGTGCAGCAGGCCTGATGTTGAACAAGCTTCTGGAAGGTGCGTTCAGAAGATACAGAAGATCGTTACCTTTCAAGAAGAGAATCTCTTTGCTACTCTTATGAGCAGTAGCAAAATGATTTAAGGATTGCTCTACAACAGTAGGAAAGTCAAGGTTCTGAAGAAGATGATACTTGCACTGAGGAGATGTTATGCAGCATCTATCCTAGGTCAGAGAGGAAGACGTTACTCACTACAGAATAGCATTTTGCAATTGCAAATGAAACACTCCACTGCTGTAGAACTTCCATAAGTAGATGTATTGCTATGATCACTCATTAACAATGCAATCTTATGAAGGTCTCACAGATTTTACTAGGGAGACAGTTTCAATGATTCGCTTGAACTGCCCTTAGGATTCATGGAGATAGGCCTGAGTTTCAAGGTAGCAAATGCCTGAAGGAGCTAGTAACTTGCAGTTGAAAGACAATGTCGCTCAATGGTGCTATTTGAGTATGCTGCCAAATCTTTGTGGTCTCCTGAACAAAGCACCAGAAACAACACACTACAAAGACCTTGTCATGATACCTCTGATCAAGAAGAATGATAAGGCAAGACAAGTTTCTTTTGCTATCATACTTCTACTCATCATGACAGTCCTGACATTTATATCCATCATCCTAAAGCCACTGCAAGTCAACCAATTTCCAGTTTCTCCGATCAATGCTCATAAGTTGATATCAGCAGGATATCAAGACAAATTCCACTACTACTGTCATGCAGAAGAGGGAGAAGAGCTTTTGTGACTTTAACAAAAAGCTTTTCAGCCTCCATGGCATTTCAAACACATCTACCAACACCCAAGAGATTCTCACACAAACTCCAGTTTCTGTCACACTTCAGTATATCATTGCAAATGTTTGTGTAGGGGCAATGACAAAGAAATTGCTGGGAGCTCAAAGACAGTCTGTATGGATTGTATGCAGCAGGGAGCTCAAATTTGAAAGGGATTGAAATGCCTGAAATCAAGGCCAATTCTGACAAGTACTAGGGTTGTTTTCCTTCCAATTTTTTCCTTTCCTTCCTTCTTTTTTATGTTTTCTTGCATATAAAGTGTTTGCAAAGGCTTAATCCAAGCTCTTCCTACTACACTTGTTCAGGACACACATTCTTCTTGCAAGCAAAGCTTCTTTCTCCCAAGCAAACCTCTTCCTGTTACACTTGTGCAGGACACATTCTTCTCACAAGCAAGCTTCTTTCTCCCAAGCAAACCTCTTCCTAGTGCACTTGTGCAGGACACACATTCTTCTTGCAAGCAAACTTCTTTTTCCCATGCAGCTCAAAATCTTGACAACCTAGATTGCCACTACCTACCTCCTGGACTTAAAAAATCCTCCTGGAGTCTAATCATCAGATACACAATTTTTTGGCAAACCCTAGAGAAGATTGCACAATCCTAGAGGAGATTTTCAGTGCGAAACACTGCAGCCACACAGCGAAGGACTTATCAGGGAATTCAGAGAAAAGGATTCAGAGAAACTTACTACTTCGTGAAGATCTTCACAGTCTGCGCGTTTCTTAGCAACCTGTGAATCAAGCGATCCTCTTCTTCTTCATCAGAACCTGCAAGAAAATCTTTTTCTCTGAAACCATCTCTGAAGAAGAACACAAGAGCAAAGCGACGAGAAGCTTCCACAGGCTCCAAAGAGCTCGCAGCTTTTGTACATGAAAAAGAAGCTGTCTAGAGCTGTGAATACTCTCCTCCCCGGGACTGCACCACCAGCCTTTACGTGCAATCCATGACGGCAAAGTTTAACACAGACCGCGGTCGCTTCTCTTTCCCTCGCTGCTGGCGCCTAAAAAGCGCGCTCTCTCAAAATGCTTCGGGAGCACAACAGAAAACCCCAGCAAAGCTACTGGCTACGACAACCACGGAAACAAAACTTCGCGTCCGGAACTCGAATGGTGGGACTAGTACTGCACGCAATTGCTTGCCCCGGACATTGAGAGAGCAAGGGTTATCTCCATGTGCGGGGTAGCGACTCTCGAGTGTTAGGGTTCAGAGGAGAAGCGTGGAAGAAGAAGAAGAAGCCGCAGCAGCTGTGGGTAGAATGCTTCAGTTGCTCCAGCAGCAGCAGCATCCGACACTACATACTCGGGTGCCTTTTAGGCAGCGCTGCTGCTTCCTCTTCTTGATTGATTCTTGTGGGTGATGATTGCTGGGTGCTCGTTTTGCCCTACTTTCTCTCTCGAAACAACACTTTCAAAGCAACTGCCTATGGAAAAGGCATGGTATCTTTGGAGATGGACACAGTACGAATACTTTTTGTTTCCCTGTTTTCTGTTGTGCTCATCAGTGGAATGGGATCATCAACGCCGCTGCTGTTGCTGCTGCAGATCAGACCAGATTGTGTGATGCTTATATATATCTACTTGTCCAAGATCAGACGATTCTAGCATCAGGATCTCATCATCATCATGTCCTGGATGTTGGGTTTACATTCTTATGTCATGATCAGTAGTATCATTTTATGTTGTGGCATGCATTGGTTTGCTGAGGCTTGCTTGTCGGGTATATTGGGGGGAGGGTTCATCTTTGCTTCAGTACTTGCAACTAAGGGTCACACATTAGAGAATTCTTGCATCAGAATCTTGTCATGAGCAATCATGATGTCCTGAGGAGTGTTGGGGTTCATCTTTGCTTCAGCACTTAAAACTTAGGCTCAAGATCAGAGAATTCTAGCATCAGGATCTTGTCATGAGCAATGATGATGTCCTAGATGTTGGAGGAGTGGTGGGGGGTTCGTCTTTGCTTCAGCACTTACAACTGAGGCTCAAACATCAGAGAATCCCAGCATCAGGATCTCGTCATGGTCACTGATGTCCTGGATGCCAGAGGAATGTTGGGGGTCCTCTTTGCTTCAGCACTTAAAACTGAGGCTCAAGATCAGAGAATTCTAGCATCAGGATCTCATCATGAGCAATGATTATGTCCTGGATGTTGGAGGAATGTTGGGGTTCATCTTTGTTTCAGCACTTACAACTGAGGCTCAAGATCAGGGACTTTGAGCATCAGGATCTTGCCATCAGCAGTGAGGTCCTGGATATTGGGTTTACATTCTTATTTTACTGAGCAGTATCATATGTGTTACAGCAACCATCATTTACCAAAGCTTGTCAGAAGTGTTAGGTTCATCTTTGCTCAACACTTACAACAACGGCCTCTGTGTGTGTGTGCGTGTGTGATTTAGTACTACACAATGTGAATCAGATTTGGAGAATAATCGAGCACAATAGCCATATCAAACCATTGGTGTTTTTGTTGCACATGTACATATGGAGCTCTGAATCATTCCATCAACACTGTAACGTTTTTCATAATACTGATTGCAGCTGTTAAGACTCCAAGGAGGGGGCAGGAGGCTGTGCAACCACTAGATTCTCTGTAGGCCTCTCTATGCCTTCAGCTTAAGTCTTCAGATGCCTGGTAGTGTAACGAGAAGCTCAAATGAAATAAAGCTTACCCTTGCAAGCTTGCTTTGATGCAGTTTGAATGAGGATATACTGTTGACCCTTCTTTTGTTAGCTATCTTTTTGAATGCTAGCCAATATCACGACTGAGTCTTCCCATTGTTTCCAAAAATGAGTGTCAGAAAAACTCAGGACGCAGATGTTGTATAATGGTTTGCCTGAGTTTGGCAGATTATTACATATTCATGTACACCCACTACCATCAGAAGCTGATGAAGTCAGTTGGTAGTCATGGCAACTTACAGTCACTGTGGTTGTGATGAAGGTGATGAGGGTCTGACACTTTTTGTGAGCTTCTCTCAAAAGGTTATGACTGCACTCATTGTCATGTTAACCTTCAAATTGTTGTTATGGAGATTTCTGTACAGTTTTATGTGTTAGATTCCAGCTAAAACATTCTGCATTTATGTTTTTCATGTAGGTGATGCAGCTATGGTCTGCAAGTGATTCACAGACAACCCAATTCTCTTGCTATACTCTTGAACAGATTTATACCACCCCTTGATGACTTGAATGGCCCCCATTGCTTCGAAAATGTTCCACATCAAGTACAGTTTATACAAGGGGTGGCATGACTACTGCAGGTGAAACAACAACACATACAGGCTTCATTTTTTCTAGTATGATACTCAAATCCTAAACTCCAGTACGTACACTAGTCTTGGAATGGGTATGCAGCCTCTGTACCTGAGAGAACTTGGTAGTCTTAGTTGTGATAGCTAGATGCACCAAGCTGCAAAGAAATTGCATGGCTAATGAGCTAGATTGGGATTTCTTGTGGCTACTAGATGCAAGAGATCTGGATTTCAGTCACAGAGAGACAAAGAGGCAGATTACTTTTGATTGAAAGTATGCTTGGATATAATTTGGAAATTCCATTTCTTTTATTCCCTTGAAGTTCAATTAAAGACATGTGATTTTTCTTTTAAGTTTGATTTTAGAAAAGTGGTTTGTCTCTTAAGTGGTTTTCTTTGAAGTCCAGAAAGAAATTTAATTTCCTTTTAATTTTTTCTTTAGAAAATGTGGTTTTTTGGGAACAACAAAAGTAAACCAAATTGTATTGCAAATTTGTTGCAACATGAATAGGCTTTATGGTTCTCCAAATCAAAGCAAGCTTGTTGGATTTGGTTTGAACATGAATAGGGTTTAGGGTTATTCTTTGAAGTCCCAACAAACATGTCTAAATTTGCTTTTCACTAGTAGTTTAGAAAACTAGGTTTTATTATATGAAAGGAAACTCAAAGAATCAAATTCCAAGAGATTTACAAGAACCACTTGGAAATAATTATCTGTTCAAGAAATTTAATTTCCTTTAAATAATTACTTTATAAATTTAATTTTTCTTTGAAATCTGAACAATAACATGTAATTTTCCTTTTATATAATTACTTTAAAGAACCAGGTTTTCTTTACATGAAAGGAAACTCAACATGTTTAGGGTTCTTATTTTGCATGTAGGGTTTTGAAATCTCTTGCAAATAATTATTCATGAATTTTTTTTGTTTCCAAAGGAAATTCTGAACCTAATAAATGCACGATTATTTTCTTCTTACACAGAAAGGCACCAAATTCACTTGTTACCTATTCTTACTTGCTCATTTTGTTTAATTTCCCTTAATTATTGCATTAGAAAATGATTTTTGTTGAAGATCCCAAAAGCAATTTAATTTCCTTTTAATTACTACTTTAAAAACTTGGTTTTCTTTTTAAGTACACTTAATAAAGACATTACAATTTCCAATAAATTATTAATTTAGAAAGAAAAAGAAAAAGAGGTGGCTTTCTTACATGAAAGGAAATTAAAAAATTAAATCTATAATAGATTTCAAAAAACCATGTGCAAATAATTAAGCATTAAATATTTTTTCCATACAAATTTCTAACCTGATAAATTGCACTACTATGTTCTTCTCACATACAAAAGGCACCAATTTAACTATTACCTTTTCTTTTTCTCTTAAATCTTTTAAATTCCAATGCAGATAATAATAGTCCTGAGAATTTCCTGGCACGTCATATGGGACACGTGGCAGTATGTACCAAATAATAATTGGAATGCACCCAAAAGTTATGACACGTGTCATTTGTCCATTCTATACATCTCTTGCTGGGTGCTTAGAAGCGCCACGTGTCAACCTAGGCCTGTGTTTGGACGTGATAAGACCCGACTTTTTCCGCAAAATTAAAACAGAATCGGTCGATTCTGGCAACTTCGATCTGGAACATGTAGATTCCGGACTATAATACGTCAAATAAAAAAGGAATAAATAAAGCAAAAACCAACAGGCTGATTGATTTCTACTGAGCCACTTTTTCAGAGCATCGCCACGGGTATGTGAACCTGCCATAATATTTCTCACATCCAAGTTTAGTTATTTACTTTTTTGCGACCCCACCCATACAACTGAAACGAGGAGTGCAAATAGGTGGGAACTACTAATAGCAAACCACCTGGACCAATCATTATGATTTGTCCAATCAAAAATAGGGAGCAGCAGTCATATCTCCAACATAATAATATCCGTGGTGTCTGTCCGTCCGGTGTTGGTGTTGGTCCTCCTTTCCATCCATTCGTCTCGTCGTCCGTCCCGTTCATCCATCCAAGTTCCTCATCCCGGAAGAAGAAGATGATGGAAGAGTCTAATCCTATAAAGAAATTGGTGTCAGTGTCTTGATGCAGTTATTCCTGATTGGCTGGACCCCCCCCCCCCCTCCCCACATCCATTGAGGGCCCCAGCCAAGGTGAGCGGATGGTGGGATGGTCAACATAGAGGGAACCAGGGAAAACTGAAAAATATCCTCCTCTAAATCCCCCACCCCCAAAATTTAAAAGGATAAAATGCAAGGCACATTCAGTGTGTGCTTGGGCCTTCCCATGGGCTGCATGAAATTTCTCCTCCCAAAAACGTTCATCACCATTTTTGGCCTGACTTTTATCCCAACTTTTTTTTATTGAATTTGATTGGCCCCCGCATAAAATAATTGACACTATGAAGGCTCACAAAAATTGAAGATTCTATGGATAGATGGAGTGCCTCCCCCTTTGGCCCATCGATAAATGTGAGAAGGGGAGGACTTTGGGCAAAACATATGGGTTTGAAATTAGGTGCGATTGGGAATACCCATGGGGAACACATTGGGAACTTGGGGAACAACTTCGAGAAATGGTAGGAACACATCAGCAACTCAGGGGGAAAATAAATAAATAAATAAAAAATCATCCAGCCAATTGGGAAGTGCAATCATGTTCTCAGGGTGCCTTGGTTTTTTTCCTTTAAAGTTTTGGGTTTAGGGCTGGGAGGTTGGATGGGAGGTTTTTTTTTTTTCAAGCTGTATTTGGTGTGGAGAGAGTGGACTGTCCAGTGAAATTTTAGGATATGGTTTTCAGGACTTGGGATCTCAACTTTGGGGCCTGGGAAATTTTAAGATATGGTTTTCAGGACATGGTTTTCAGGACTTGGGATCTCAACTTTGGGGCCTGGATGTGGGATCTCAATTTTGGGACCTGGATTTCACACAGGGGCTTCACAGCAGTCATATCTTATATATAATTACAACATGTGTGTGCGTGCGTGCGTCCGACGGGACAGTTCCGCATTTTAATGGACCGGCGGAACCAGCCCGGACGGTCGGATTCCGAAAACGGGAACCGGCCCGGATAGTCGGATTCCGAAAACGGGAACCCAGGTCCTGATGACTGATGCGCCGCGTCGTTCGTGAAGACCAAGAGACGGAAATCTCGAGGCGAGTTTCCGCTGCTACTGAACAAATCCGACCAAGAGACGAAAATTTCGAGGCGAGTTTCCGCTGCTACTGAACAAATCCGACCAAGAGACGAAAATCTCGAGACGAGTTTCCGCTGCTACTAAACAAATCCAACCATGATTTTTTGGTTGATTTTTTTGGTGGTTGTCACTCTCAGGATCAATGAGAGCTGCAGAAACTGAAGAGAAAATTACTCTCCGTCCGACGACGTTCTGGGAGCGTTTTCTGTGGCGGAACCGGCCAGAGGGGGGGGGCCAATTTTTTTTAAATTATTTTCATTATAGAACATTTTTTAAAAATTAGAATCTTTTTGAAAATGTTCTGGGGGACTTCACAGTGTCCGAAGGGCACGGGCACCCACTAGTCATATTTATTACTCTCTTCTTTACCAGGTGCTGCACAGCTTTGCTGCGCTTTTCACCAGTCTCTGCGAACAGAGCTAATCGTGCAGGAGAAAAACCATTTTCCTGAGACAAACCGACGTATATTCACTTTTTCTTCATCCAATTTTAATGTGCAGTGTGGTCACATACTGAGCAACGGTGGGGTTGCTCTGAGTCTGGTTGTGAAAAACGGTAATGTAAAAGCCAAAGTAGGACTGGGCTGGTTCAGTACTTTCGTAGCAAGGTGCCTACGTAATTTTTATTAATTTTTGTCATTTATTTTCGGGTAGTAGAAATAATTATATTTTACAATTAGGCACTAGAAGCTAGTATGCTTGAGAGTTTCATTCAGATTTTCGGCATGGCATTTAGGTATTTTTCAGAAATTTTTGCAATCCCAAAAATAATTAATTAGTTTCTAACCAGCCTATGTACTACAGTAATAGGTGTAAATTTTGATGGCAAGTCGAGGGTTTTTTATTTGGGGGGGGGGGGGGGTGTAGAATTTTCCCCAAATTTTTGCCCCAAAAGAAAAAACAATGCCAAGGGCTATTTAGGGTGAAATCTTTACTCTTCTCTTCATTTGTTGATATTCTATTTTGAAGATTTCATTTCAAAAAATAAAAAATTAGAATTTTTAAAAAAAAAATTTTAAAAATCTTTCACAAAAAAAATTCTTTAGATTTATTTTTTTAATTCAACATTTTTGAAATTTTCAATGAGAAAAATTTCAAAAATTGTGTAGATGGGAGATTTTGCATAATCCTTTTTTTTTTGTTGGTTGTCCTTGGACAGCTCAAGACACAATTTTTAAGACCACTATTTCATTTCCAAGTTTAACTATTTCACTTCTTTTTTAATAACTAGCTCTTATATTTGTAACTATCTCACCCATTTTTCCTACCCACCAACATGCATACAAAAAGACAAATTAACACATGTCTTTTCATATCCATGTTATTCATATTAATTCAAATTAAATTCAACATGGACAAAAATAATGATGAATTATTGAAAAATATACAAGAACATAAGAAGAAGAAAAAAATGATCATCACTAGTAGTGCATACCTATGCGGAGCCCAAATAATTATAGTGTCAAACTTGCCATGGTAGTATGATACGATATCAAGGGGTAGTCCTATTAAGGACAATAATGAACTACTAGGGGCCCAAAGGAGAACAATCATAGAGATATCATGTGCATGTAATTCGAAGTATCAATTGTTGACCTTTGTGTTTTCTACTTAAAGGGTTGGATGGATCTTTGCTTTGTGTGAACCACATTTAACACATGATCTCTACTTTGAGTACTAGATGTGCAACCTACAATGACCCAAAAAAAATTATTAAAAAAAAAAATCACTTTAATTATTCATGAGGTCTACAAGATTCACCAACAACACACAAGTAAAAGTGTTTGCATGACATGTTATTGGGAGTGTTACACATAATCAATGAATGGTCATTTTCTAAATGCGACTCTACAAATAGTAAAAAGAAATAAAAGTTTGATGAAATCCTTACACACTCATCATGGCTCAAGTGGTGTTCAAGAATACCCATGCCCTTGGGTTCTTATGTAACCCTTGGGTTTTACAAACAATAATGTTATGACTGATGATATCCCCCAACACCTTGATATGAATGTTGAAGCTAGTCCCATTTGGAGCTTTTATGCAACAAGAAACAAATAGGAGGTGATGGTGGTGTAGCAACAACACAAATTTTTTTCAAAAGTGTTGACTTGCAATGAAAATTTCCAATTCCAAAATCTTCTTTATCACAAGGGTTGTCATGATCCTCAAGGCAATTTCCATACTTGAAGAATAGTATAATGTATGCAAGAAAACATCAACCAACAACAATGGTGTCCATCATCATTAGATCCCCAAGCCTTAAGGACTAAAACGACAAAAGGGCAAGCTTTTAGACCTTCTTGTGCCTTCTCCCACTTCATTTTGCAAGTGTGAACAAGAGAAAGTTCAAGCATTCAATATCTTCTTTAAGATCTCAAATATGGACAAATGACGTGGCATCCAAAAGCTTTGTAAATTTCATAAAACTTCATTCTCAACAAAAATTTTGTAGGGATTCATGGGATTGATAAGGTTGGTTGGAGAGCTACTACATATCTATGAGGCAACCCATTTTGATCCTTATTTTATTCATTAATTTCATTATTTTCCAACATGTTGAAAACAAATATGGCAAAATGTCATCAAATTACTATATTCTCACCAATTTAAATTGTCAATGTAGATCCCATGTGTGATGCTTGTGATGTGATTTAATCACATCACAAATTCTAGATGGTGGAAGCCATTTGAATGGTTTATCAATTGATCATATGTCTACCATTTTTCAACAAAATTAAAGAGGAACATTTCACATCTTCATATAATAAATTGTTTCACACATGAAAAAATCTCAACCATATGCACCCAAAGCTTGGATCATTTATTTTCAAACATGACCACATTTGTAGATAAAGATTTGTACAACTCAAGCATAGTACAAACATTCATAAACATGTAAAAGAAGTCATTTTAACTTAGTTTAGTCCATAATCCATACATAGGCTAATAGTTGTCTATAGTTTTAGTGTATATAGTTTTGGCAATGAGTTCAAATGACAAAATTGCATGCACATTTGGTTCAATGAATATAATTCCCATGTTTTTAGGTATATATGCATGTTTAGAGGGAAGATCTAATGGTCTTCAAAATTTTAAACATTAAATTAGATAGCTAAATTATCTAAAGACCCTAATATTAGTTATTCAAAAAAAGAAATGACAATATTAAAAACAACGAAATCCATGACATTTTGCAAACTATATAATAAGGTGAAATTTATTTCAAAAAAACTATATTTATATGTTTGAAGATGTCATACCTAATTACAAACTTACTTCCACGTTTGCCAACCTCTTTCTCCATTTTGATGGGTGGACAATTTGTTTTTTTGAATATTTGATCTCTAAATTATTTACATTTATGTTCCCTCCCATTTTTCTTTTTTTATTAATAAATAATCTTTTCTTCTTGCCCTTCAATCTTTTTTTCATTTGGGATTGGTGAAAATTTTGCTTAATTTTCAAATCTCCTCCTCTTGAATAATTGTTTTATTTTCGACCATATTCTCTTATAGAATAGGTGGATAATTTTTTTCTTCAGCTCCAACTTTCCTTATTTCCTCTTGAAAAAAATTCGAATATTTTCCAACCTCCTTCTCCCTCTATAAAGGGTGGAGATCTTATTATCTCCCTTCAACCACATTCTATTTTCTTTTTGTAATCGATAGACAATTTTGTTACTTCTTTTAATTTTTCTCTCTTTTAGAATGGGTGGTAACATGTGATGCACAACACAATCAAAACTAACATAGCCATTCACATAAAGACATGCAAAAAAAACATGCACAAAATATGTGATTGACACCAAGTTTGTATTTGCATATTGTTTTCTCTTTGAACGTGGATTCTTCCTATCACATACATGAAATCTTCTAAATATACACTCTAGAAATATACTCCTAAATGGAAAAAGAGTTGAAACCTTATTCACACTGAATTGAGTTCTAACAACAAATAACCCCTACCGACAAATGATATTTCATAATAAATACTTGACAATGGACATTGCAAGCCCTTCCCCCACAATCTTCTTCATGAAGAGTTAGATAAAGCATGTGAATTCATGCATACTTGATCTCATTTTATTTTCATGCAATTTGATTGTATTATGTCTTTTCAACATCCCACATGTATGAAAATGATGAGTATCTCAACTTTAAAAAAAAAAGTCCTTTCAAATCAAGCCTTGCCATTGATTTCAAAAAGCTCATTTAAACTCATATCATATATGCATTACTTAAAGAAGAAGAAAAAATTCCTTCAATACATGACATTTAGTATTTTTAATGCACATGAACTCATCAATAAACCAACATTTCATCCACAAAATTGAAGGGCAAATCACAATTGAAGCAATGGTAATTGGACATCCTCTTCTTCGTGGATGGAAAATTTTAAGATGTGCATTCATGAATAAAAGTTATTTTGGAAAACAAACACAAAAATGTCATCTCCCAAAGATTGCATTTTGTCCAAATTACTGTAGTAAATTGGCAACTTTGACAAATTGTCTTTGCTTTGCTTGCTTTTCAGTGCTTCTCTGTATGTTGAAGATTGTCATTTTGGGCTTATTGGATTTTGTGACTTCCTCTTCATCACTCTGGTGATCTGTTGAAATTTTGTGGGTGTGAGAGCCTAGCAGGATGCAGTTTGTTACACTTCTCTTCGGTTTTTGGCATTCATCACTTATCAAATGCTGGTTTGTGCCTATCTTTTGGGAGTTTTGAGCCTCTCTCAAAAAGCCAAGATGCATCAACACTCCCTTTTTTCCTCCAAGGTTTGTGCTATCTCTGAAACCTTGGTTTGTGTTTTCTTCGTATGCAGTTTTCATGCTAATGGTTGGTCTTTGAATTGTGGTTTGGAATTGTCAGGTCAACTGGCTCCAGAGCAAGCTGCTTATGTATAAGAGCATCTCCACCAGTGTTCAGTATGTGCCTCTGCAAAAATATTTCTCACATCCAAGTTTAGTTATTTACTTTTTTCCCAACCCTACCCATAAAACTAAAACTGGGACTGGAAATACATGAGAGACTACTAATAGCAAATCACCTTGACCAATCATCATGATTGACTAATCAAAAACAGAGAGCAGCAGTCTGCCAAGTGTTAGGCTTTGCTGTGCCTGTTATTAGCCTCAGCAAACTGTGCAAAAATGCTAGGCCAAAACCATTTTGCTGAGCCCAACCAGCATGGTTTGAGTTTCCTTCGATTTTAATCTGCAGGGTCACATTATACATACTGAGAACCAATGGAGTTGCTCAGAATGCTGTAAATAGGAGGAGGTGTGGAGGCCAGGCATGGGCATGCCAGGACACATGGGTGGAGCTATGATGGGGGTTGGCTTAGTCAAAGGAATGCTTAGTGACACATTTGGCTATGGGGTTGGGATGATTGAGAGGAGGTATGGATGTAAACATAGGGGTTGCTCCAGAATCTCCACCTAGTCGGGAGTCTGACAGTGATTACAATGCAAGACTTATCTGCTGCATGTTCGTGTAGAAAAAGTGGTTGAGAGACTTCAATGCCAAAGGATTAAGATTCTTCAGCAGACTCCCTGTTCTTACCACAGGGCCAGTAATTCCAGTACTGCAACACCGCCATGTATGTACATAGCTCCAGTACTGCAACACATCTACAAATGTCTGTAACTCCAGTATTGCAACACAGCCACAAATGGACATAAAACTCCAGTACTGCAACATGGCCACAAATGTACAGCAAATATGAATCTCCCTTCCATCTGTAACCCTTCCATCTCTCAGTAGTTACAGTGCCACCCTAATTCTGATTAACACAGCTTTTTAGTTCAAGGGGATGGATTGCAAACACATAGGGTAGTAGAGCATGTACCAGAAGTCAGTCTGCTTGCTTGAACCTGATACCATGGGGAAAAGGTTGAGAGGGTTGGTGTCCATCCTACAACCAGCTTCTCAGTTATGGGAATGATCCCTCTCTATTTTGTACATGTTTAGGATTTGTATGTGACAAATTGAAAGTAGAATACCTGTCACTTAGCATATGGACACCTCTGCATCCAGTTGTACATGGCATGATACTCTGCAAATTCTATTCTGCAGCTGTTCTCATTTTCAATTAATCCTTGATATTGATGCTTTCATCAGCTGTTCTGCACAAACCATGAACCAATATGTTGCAGCTGTGTATGTGGTGGTCATCTTGTCTCCTCTCATAAATACAGGTTCAGGAGATCAAGAAGAGCTCTGACCGCCCTCAACTAAACATTGAGCATCATGCATTTCCAGTGGTCGCATTCATAAAATGGCACAATTGCTGATTCATGCAACCTGTCTGTGCTGCAGCTTTACAGCGTGCAAATGGCACAAGCAACTACAAAGAGCAGACACCTGCCCTATAAAAAAAGTACATGGTACAATTGTTGTCATGATTCTTGTACTAAGAAAGTAGGCAACTATTCCATGACAACATGCAGGTGCCTTTGTGGTGGTGAAAAATTGCCAGTCTATGGATTTTAAATAAGTTTATCTAAAGAAGTGGCTTGATCAGGATCCATGTGGCTTTTGAGAAGGGAATGGACTAACCAATCTCTCACGGAGACAGTAATCTACAGCTAGTGCTGCAAATGCAAAGATTATCATACTTTCTCCAGCTTCCAAAGCAGCTGTTAAAACTTTGTCAATTCCTGTCTCTGGAAATCCTACCAATGCTTGTGTTGCATCAATTTGACCAATACCTGCACACAACCACCTGCAGTTTAGCTCTTAAATAATAGTAGCAGAATATAAAGAGAGAAAGTAGTATGTAATGCAGTGAGCCAATAGCTACATTGTGAGGTTCATTTGGACATCTTGCACATGGTTTTCATGTTCTCTATTAGCAGCACTGAGTTTAGTAACCTTGCAAACCTTAGAGCATAAGAAGTTGCTGAGGGAGGGATCAAAAACTGTCCAGAACCAAGACTGCAGTAGCATTGTGTCTTCTTACCTCTGACTAATCCAAAAGCAGCAACAGCTCCAGACTTGAGTTGCAAATTACCAAGGTCCCGACGAATAATATAACGATAAGTGACTCCAAATAATAGGCAACTGAGTACTATTCCCCCTTGGCTTAGGAGGGTTCCCAAGCCCCAGCCCCCATCAACCACAAGTGAAAATGGAAGGCTGGCCAGGGTGCCAGCCAATGTGGAGACAGCTGCTGCCTGCAATCCAACCAGTTGCATCCCAACAGTAAACAAACACAGGCAGAACTGTATTGGAGCACCACAATGAATTTCTTCAGAATTGAGCAGATCATGGAATTGCCCTACATAACTCAAAAGAGATCTTTCTTGTGCTAACAAATGTCAGCGTGCTTGATGAAGAGTTAGATCAGCAACGAATACAGCTGAAATCTTTAATATGGCAATATGCAGCATATCCAACAGACATGCATGGAAGCACAATGTGTATATTCATGTGTAGAGTTGTGTTGTATCTGGACAACACCAACTTGATGTTCACTCTTAAACTGAAGTATTTCACTCACAAATGAAAGAACCGTAGCCTCTGCCAATCATTGCGTTGTATTTGGACAACACCCACTTGAGGTTCAATGTTCACTCTTAACCTAAAGTATTTCATTCATAAATGAAAGGACCATAGCCTCTGTCAATCATCGTGATACAGTAACAATTCACCTTGCCAGACTCCACACGTTCAGCATCCTCGTCAATAACTTCTGTAACCCATTTGGTGGACAAGTCACCAGCGCGAGCTGTTACTAGGGCCAGTTCAGCTGCTTTCATCTCTGCTTCAGCTTCAAGAACGTCTTGTTGAACCTCTGCGACCTTCAAAGTCCAAGAAATTTCAGCAACAAGTTTCAAGATTTACCATACAGAATTTTGGACATCACCAAACACCTGCAATGAGAGACAAGGGAATCTTTTAATCATAGGCCATCACTTGCTAAGCTTAAAATACATTGCAACTCAATTTGGAGCTCAATGTAAGGGAGGAGCCAATCCCAGATTTAGGGTTTAGGGTTTAGAATTTAGGTTTTGGAACTCAATGTAAGGGTGGCGCAAATGATAGTCTGATTCTTCGGTAAAAAAACCCCTCAAACCAGAGACTGTGCAATTAAACACTTGCCATTGAATCAGCAGCAGCTTGTTCAGCATCCAAATGCTCAAGAAAAGCCTGCAATTCACTAATCTGTTTCTCCTTGCGCCTCACTGCATCCAACTCCCGTTTGCTCGCCTCTACACGTTGTGCAGCTGCTGCTAAATCCCTGAGTAATGCCTGCCCATACGGAAACCAAATTCCTCAAATTAGCTTCTGTTGTTTGCATAACAAGAAATCCTTACCGACAACACATGAAGAAAATGGGAAAATGTACTTCAAGAAATATCAAGAACAACCGAATCAACAAAGCATGCCCTAAACCCTAAACCCTAAACAAAACTCGATTTTTTTTTTCTCTTACCTGTGATTCATCTCCTTGCAAGATCTTCTCTGTTTCCTCTTCCAAGCTGAACCGCCGTTCCTCATCCGCCGGGGATTCTTCGTCCAGAGCATTCCATGTCCACCCTCGCCAGCCGTGCTTTGTCGACCGTACCTCTTGACCCTCCCTCCATCTGCTACTGCTTTCACGCCACAACGCAGCTCCGCCGACTGAAAATGCACGGCAAGATGCAAGTCTTGATGATGTGCAGATCGTCAAGCTCCTGGGCAAAGCCAGAGACAAAATAGAGGATGCCATGGCCGCCATGTTCTGTGTGCCCACGCGCGCCTCTCTTATCTCCCTCCCTCTCTCTCTCGCTCTCTCTCTCTCTCTCACAACAATCCATCTTCAAGCCGAAGGCTGCAATGCAAAGCCCACTTTGCACCACTTACGGAAGCCCACTTTCCAACCACTAAACCAAATGAATTTGGCCCACTTTACAACTACTAAAATGAATTAGTTTCTCTATAAAAAATAATTTCTCATTATAATTTTCAATTTTTATTTTGCTTCTTCTGTAAATTGATTGTTGAAATTAGCATTGTATATGCCAAAAATCATGCAATTTTATTTTTCTTTAAATGATTTAATTTTGGGTTTAGATGCATTGGAATAGTTTCCCACTCGAACTATTCCTATGATGGAATTGGGGAATTGGATCATATGAATCATTGAACAAGGATTTTTTGCCTAAACAAGGATCCTACTTGGAATAATGGGAAATACCATTTTTTTTAAGGCCACTCAAGTGTTGATTTTGCTTCTTTTATTCGTAAACATCCAAAGTAGCATTTTCACCTAATTTTTTTGAGAAGTAAACAATTTATTTTTATTTTTATTTTTATTTTTCTTCCTTTTTGGGGTTTAGATGCCTTAGAAATAGTTTCCCACTATATCTTATTTGTTTGATGGATGGTGGAAATGCAACATCAAAAAAAATTGTTGAATAATAAGTATTGTGAATGATGGGATTGATGGAGATGATGAAAATGATGAAGTTGAATTGTGAAAAAACTAGTGGATGTTTTGATTAAATAGAGGTCTCATTATTTTTGACAAATTTTTATTACTATTTTAAGGTAAATAAACTACAACTTAACCTTGTATGATCATAGGACCAATCTCCAAGGAAAGTGTGGTGAAAGAGTAAAATGAAGATGTACATTATATAGTCAAATCCAGGCTTTCCATTATAATGCATTAACAAAAGGGCCCAAAATGCAAATTTTTGAAGTTCTTTTCTAAAATTTGGCATTTTGTTGCTTAGGGGGCCACTAGGGTTATCCCTCAACCCTATCATCCTTTTGCTCACTAGCATAGTACCTTTCCAAGTTCAGCAATAATCAAATTATTTTTGAAAATACAAAAATTCCTAGAATAATACAAAAATTGGTGGAAACCTAAGATTATGTTTCCATAAACTGCTGAAATTTCATTTTTAAATTTTTTGCCAAAGCAGATATTTAAAAATAAAATAATTATTCGGCATTGTATATTGTATTCTCCTTCATGCCACAATGATAATACTTGGAGAATACAATATACTTGGAGAAATTTCCTTATGTATTTGTAGGGAAACTTATGTGCCTGAACATCCCTCCCTAGAAAAGAGGAGTAATCTCTCTCCAACTTTAAGCTCATATGCTTTGGAGCACTTCATGGTCCTTGGAAAAAAGGATGGTAAGGAACCTGAAAAGATGAAGGATAGAATATGAACCAAAGGCAATCTTCCAGAAAAGATTACCATCCTCGTTATGCAGCTGCATAACCCAATATACAGGGCATTCAGTGCCCAAGTAGGAGCTGAAATTGGAACAAAAGAATCAAACTGAATCCTCTATCAAGATTAGTCATTTCAATATTCAGAACCGTCATACAGCATCCTAAAGAGGTCCCAACTGGTTGGGCCTCCTAAGTCTGACTTTACCATATCCTAAACTTTGAGCAATGAAAATATCCACCTACACTCTATGGGCACATCAAATGCTGAGCTACCCACATTTTGTTGAGGTTGCATGGAAAACCGCCCTCATGTTTAGTCTTGATGAAATGCATCCATCAAGTACATTTTGCTCAAACTCTGGCCCGCAAACCTGTCACAGCAAGACAAACAGAGAAGCAATTCAGGCAACTAATCTAAAAACACACTCCGAAAAATTGGACTATTACAAAACACAGCAGATTGAACCTGTGAAAGGATGCCATTACTCCTCTGTACATTACTGTGATACTAATCCTGTTCTTCCAATATGTAGTAAACACAACAAGGGAAGCCGCAGCTTCAAGCAGGAGGAGCAGCAATACCCATTAACTTGACCACAGTAGTTTGCAATTTGGTTAGTGATCAAGTAGCTGTCTAAACGTGATGGTTCTGGAAGTGTTTTAAAGATAGGATTGCTTGGATCTTCCTCTGGCAAGAGCTCTTCTCCTGATAACCTTCGTGCCGCATTCTCAGCTCTGCAAATCAACAAGTCAGATACTGATAAGTCACACTAATAGCAAACAAAGTCCATCATAACCAGTTTCAGCACTTGCCCATCATTCCAGCAGTATTTCTACATTAAACATTCTTACAAAGCCAAAGAGCACAATACTTAAGTACCAAGACAATCCACAAATCAAAAGATATAATCAAAAACACCAACAAATATATATCTTTCATAAGAATAGAGAAATCTCCATTCTCACGATCAAAAACACCAACAAATATCTCTCATGAGAATCAAAAAATCTCCATTCTCACAATTAAGAAAAGCTGGAACAAGGTTAAAACTTCTCCGTTAAGTCAAAAGAAAAACTTCCAGAAAATGACTTACAAAACTAGGAAGAAAGAACAACATGGGGAGAATTAAGCTCAAGGAAAACTGGAAAAACATAGAGCTTTTTACGAACGAAATTATTACTACACTGTAACAAGGAAGGAATGTTGGAGACTCTTTAGTTGATCCAGATCACCTAAATGAACAGACAAAGAAGAATAAGAGGCTAGCACCATTGAGAGAGAATAAGTCCTCTTCTGGACAAAAGAACTTTGGCTTTCCATTCACTCAATCCCTTAAACTCCTAGAAGTTCTTCCCGTTTATGAACAAAAAAATTGAGACCTTTATCAATAGCTCCTTCAATTGACAGATGAGACAAGAAAGCTCTTTTGAACTTTGTACCTCTAGAAAAGAGTCCAAAGAGACAGTGTCCAGATTTGCAGTAATAACAGGAAGGCAATTATAATCACAGTCACTGCAAAATTTTCTGGTTTTTTGAGGAATGAGCAGACATTCTCATCTCCCTATACTGGAAAAACTCTTGACCAGGAGTCTTGACAAACAAGATGTTGGTGAATGCAACAATAATTGTCATCAGCCTGACAACAGTAAACAGATCACTAAGTTACTGAGAATTGGTTTGTGTGTGACTTGCTGCTTAACAAAGCTCAGAGCTGCAAATACCTTCTCTTCTGAAGCCAAGATTGTTGTTGTACTTGCTGCCTTGACAGGTTGCGATAGTAGTATTGAAACTGTGTACATAGATTAAACATACAGAGAAATAAATTCCCTTGTCAAATAATTCAAATCCACAATCCCATGTCTGAGAAAACCTAGAATAATCACACATTCAAGAGGTTATCCAATAGATCCAAGAAAAGAGCTGTTAAACCTGTTCTCATGATGGATCCTAGATCAACCTTCTATCTCCTTGGAAATCCAACAGAGCCAGAGTGGCTGTATGACAAGTCAAGACTAGAATCAACTACTGCTTAGCCCAAGACCGCAAATCATGTTACATTGATCCAGCCATGCCTTGTCCATGAATGAAGAATGTTAGCTCATTAGAAGGTAGAGGACAGGAAGAAGAAGGTGGCAACAAGAAGTTACAAACCTTCTGCTGCTCCATTGAAAGATCATCCATGCACTCAATCAGGAACTCCAAATTCTTCTCCATGAATGGGTTGGTTGACAGCACTAGTCTATCAAAGTCACACTGTTCAATAAGCCAAACTGATACAGTCAGCTAGGTAACACACAACAAGATTTCACTACACAAGAACCCTTCTGTGACACTACTGCAAATAATAACTCTCATGAGTATCAAGAAATCTCCATACTCACAATTAAGAAGCCAGAACAAGGTTAAAACTTCTCCTGTGATACTACTGCAAACATATGTCCTGAGACCCTTTTAAGCTCTAGCTCCATCATTGTCACAATTATCATGGACTGGCAGAAAAGTACCTGAGAAGCAGGTGCATCAGACTCAAGCTCTGTCATCAATGCACTTACAAGCACAGAGTTGGAAATTTTCACCTGAGCATGCAGACAAAACGTTTAGTGAAGATATCACAACAAAACAGACATGGTGATAAGATCCCCAAAAATGAAGTCATTAACCAAGTGAAATTCTGTACCTTTCAAGTCAGAGCAAAACTCCAGATGATGACTAAAGAAGAGAAGAAGAAACATATGGAAGGTATGAACTAGTTTGCAATGAACTATAGAACTGGCACTATGAATAGCAGTGACAGGTTCTCACTTGTTCAGACCATCAACAGTAACATGTATGATAGCAACTTTTCTATCACAACTTACCCACTGACTTCATCAGTTCCACATGACAAAATGTCAAGGCTTCAAGCTTTAGGCTTTTAAGGGTCTTCGTCAAGAAAGGGCCTGGTCCATTCAATTGACAATAACAAGGACCACAGAACACTTCTATTGCCAGCACCCAACTGCATGTACTTTGAACTTTCATAGTCACACAGGCTAGAGATTCAGACGGAATTCTTACTGGGATCTCCTCAAAAATATCCTTCCATGTCATGTTCTTTTCCCTCAATCTGCAATCACAAGAGCACAAACTTATCAAAAGCTGTTGTGCTGCAGATCAACAAGCTGTGCACAAGCTTTGCATCTTTTGATGATTGCCTGAGCAGTGTCTTTATGTTCAGTGAAATTACTTCTCTCCTGTGAAGACTTGAGTGCGATAGAGTTCCATGAAAGAATCGCTCAGCTTCAAAGCCTTGAGTGCCAGCACCCCCTGTCCTGATCGCAATGGATCATAAATGATGCACACACATCTCTTTATGTTTTCCTGTGTTCCGGACACCAGTCCCCACAGACATTCATTTAGTCATCTTACAGAGCTCAAAAGCTTGATATGGCCACAATATTGACTGTAACTAAGTACCATAACCCATAATAATGTCACAGTTAAGAATTCCAAGCAACTACCTGAAGCCTACATAGCATCAGTCCCCAGTGATCATACCAGACTAGCTCATACATCTAACAGACCATCACAAGAATAACCGAAAAACTTGACAATTCAGGAGAGAGGTACCCTTGGTTCACAACAGCAGACCTCACCTGATAATTCAAGAAAGTCTCAATGAGTTCCACAGTTTGAAAGGAGCCCATGTAAGTTGATTGATACCTGTATAGACATTGATCCAGGAAACAAAATAAGCCAGATGCAATCTCAATCACCACACCAGGATATGCATTCAGAAGGTCCCCAGAAAGATCCTTTAAAGCAGTCTCAATGCAACTGACCTATATGGCAGCAATACTTGCTTGCAAAAACACATACTGTTTATAGTTGCATCTCCTGATACATACAAATCCTAAGCTGTACAAAACTACTTTTAACTCCAAAGAAAGGAAACATTATCAGTAATAGCATGAATGAAGACATTCTTGATCCCTGCTCTAGAGAGATAATCATACCAGCCTACAGTGTTGTTGTCAACATTCACTTCACGAAGACAGCGCATCATCTCTAGCTGATAGTTGGCCCCATCAGCCTCAACCTCATCTTCTTCTTCCCCTCCACGACTCTGCTCATAGGCAACCAAGTCTCTGCGAGGAATTGTTATCTATAACCAAGAGAAGGAAAGAGGAAGCTCCTGGTCTCATTTCCACCAAAATCTTCAAACTCCAACTTTGCACATACATAGTTCTCTAACTTAAAAGTCAAGCCAAATTGCTTCAATTGGCACCAACCCAAGGAAATTCTTCCCACAGAACTTCCACAATTCCAACCGAGATACTCTCTTGATAATTTGCAAAACCCAGAATTGCCATGTCAGATCACTTGGCAAGGTTTTTGAGCTTGGCAAGAAGCCTATAGAAAAAGACATCTAGCATGAAGAGCGAATTGATCATAAGTTAAACTAGAAATTGAACCAATTGGTCATTCTCTTGAACATGCTGTGCAGCCCTAACTGACTGAAGAACCACCGCAGAGCTGATCTGCTATGAAGCAAAGTACTGATGACTGGTAGAGCAAAAATCACATAACAGACAAGTGCCATAACCATTGGTGATGCAAAATTGGGGGATACACAATGCATAACTAGGGTTTTAATACAAGGCAGATGTGTGGTTTAGAATGTATCCATTACCGGGAAAGGAAAGCAATTGGTGACTTCCAGAATGCTGCCTATATCAAGTCCCAAGAGCTGGCCAGTGACGAGAGCAGGCATGCACTCCTTGCAATGCTTAATGATCTTCAATGCCACCTGCATACAAAATGAAAGACAACGCAGTCAGAGCATTGCTCTTCCTCCCATATCCTTGCCACCAAGCACATCTTTTTTTTTAAATTAACGGAGAACAAATTCTTCCCGATATTTTATTGCGCAAGACATCTCGTGCATGGAACAGGAGCGAATTCTCCAAACCTCAATCAATCGCGAGCATGTGAACAGAACACGTACCAGGCCATCAATTTGGACCACTCGCGAAGGCACCACAATCTCTTCGGCCGAAGCCGCCTGCGCAAACGACCGCATCGGAGCTGCGATTCCCAATTCCACGACAAAATATGAACTTCAGGGGGGAAACAAAATCCGAGCAGGCGGAAAGTCACCATCATCAACTCTTCACGACGGAGCAAAACCAGAATCCCTAGAACGGAACTACAGATTGCAACAGCAACAAACAAAACAAAACACAACACGCCAGCAAAAGCCTTAAACAAACAAAAAAACAACGCAGAAAAAAGAAAAACCAAAGACAAAATTAAGAAACAAGCATCGAACAAAAAAAGGTGTCGAGGAGCTGTTACGGGGATGTCCGTCCGCCATCGCCGTCAATCGAGCAGCAAAACTAGTCACCCGGAACTGTCAGTGCGCGTGTGTGTTTGGAAAGGTTTCTTCCTCCCTGTCCTCAGTTTGCACATACGGCGACCGATTAGGGTTTCAAACCGAACCCTAATTTGAGTTTTTCTTTCTTTTCGTTTCTCGTCGTCTGTGTGACAAAATATGTGAACATACAAATTCTGTTGGCCTTGCCTTGGTTGAAACATAGCCCCTGGTTTCCGGTTTGCATGGGGTGTTAAGTAGAATTAGACAAAGTGCTTTGGTCACAGCAATGGCAAGTTTTATACGAGAAAGGGAGAAAAAAATGGGGCAAATCCTAAATAACCAAATGTTGGCCACTTATTGAAAAACACCCAATTACCTTTACCCGAAGGTCAGTTTCCTCATTAAATAATTCTCAAAATAAATAGTGAAATGAAAATTTGTGAAAATACGAAGTTTACATGTTGAAATTACATATGGTAAAGGACGTTGTGATAGTTTTTCGTGAAGCTTTCTATTCATCCATCTGTCTCATCATCTATCCATGGATGGCATCGTACAAGGAAGAAAACCCTAACAAAAATAAATGACCCCCTTGTGCATGTTTTGTGGTTTCTTGGAATTTATTTGAATTTTTTCCAGCATAATTCACTTAAAGATCAATATCTCCCACATTTTGAATCTATGTTGTGCGAAGTTCCAAACAAGCGTTAGTTTTTTTGATAAAGTTTTCCACAAGCAAAATCAAACACACATATAGAATGATAAAAAACCATTATTTTTTTTTTTATAGAGACAAATAAAAATTTCTCTTTCAATGATATGCAATGAAAAACCACCATGAAATTGTAACACAATGAAAAATAATGTCAATTAGACCAACCAAATGCAAGATTTTTTTTTTTTTAAATTGTTCTTTACATAGACAAAATGTCAACCCTCTCAACGTAAACAATTGAATGTAAGATTGACAACAAAAAGAAAAAGGAAAGAAGAAATTACCTTTCACAAGTTTGAACAAATTTTCCTAATATCTATTTTCATGATATCCAATATGGTGATCATGGTGTGTAGAATATGAAACATACTCTATTGTCATATTCTTATATTAATATAGAATTAATTGTACATAATTAGTTAAGGATTTAATTTAATGATGAAAGCAAGTATGTAAGCTCAAGCTAATTGAAATTGTCATTTGTCATGTAGCACCAACTTAAAATATCAATTAGCACTAACCAACAACTCTAGCATCATATTTTTCATTAACACACTGTTCAATTAAAAACAAATATATTTCAAATAGCATCATAGAATTTGATATATATGTCATTTCCTATTGTTGGGCTTACATTTAACCACCAATAATAAATTGTTGTTGTAATCCTTGATTATAGGTTGATTATGGCCTAGAGTGATAATCAAGCTAAGTTGAATTTCTTTTCATTTGAAAATTAATCAAATAATTTTATGTAAAAAGCAAAGTTATGAGTAGTTGCATAAAATTTTATTATAAAAATTTAATCAATGCAATAAAATTTGTAATAGTGTGATCACTCATTGCATTAAGATTGTTAGCAAGAAAATTCAACCATGTTGTAGATATAAACCATATATGGAGGAACAAAATTGTTACATGTTTCTTAAAATTTTGGCTACATTTTTAAAAACCCATTGTACATCAATTTAAAATCCCTTTGTTGATGTTGATGTCCCTTTGCTATGTTTGCAAAATGGTGGAAATCCATCACCAAAAAAATCAGTTACATAATTGAATTCTTTTTCAATTTATCAAAAATATTTGCATAAGGTTTATAATAATTTCAAGTATTTAAAAAAAAATTAAAATAAGCTTGATCTTGGAAATATTTATGGGTTTTTAGTTTGGATTTATTAAGAATAGAAATAAAAATAATTCATTTGAAGTAACCTTTTTTCTTTCAAAATGTTTATATCAAATCTTTTGGTAAATGTTTTTTTCATTTTCTCTTCAATTTGCATTATTTTTCCAATTCTTTTCCTCACAAATAAACATTAAGTTCTGAAAATTCACCAACCAAAAAAAGAATAAGTTATAAATAACAATGGTTGGGGACTAGGGGGGTGTAATCCAAATTTTTAATGCCAAATTTTCATCAAATTATGTTTTTTTATCTCTACAAAGGAAATAAAGGTCAAATATATTCTTACATCATTAGAAAATATAATATTAAAAAATGTTGCAAATGTTTTTTTCAAAATTGTTTAATTAATCATTTGTATGAATGATTAATGTTGTTGAACAAATATGGTTTTGAAAATTAATTGGCTATATTGACTTAATTAATGTTTCTTGTTGTGGTTAATTTTTGCCAATTTAAGGGGGCAACAACATTAAGGATTTTTTTTTGAAAAAAAATTTGAAATTTGATCAAATTTAAAAAGTATATATTATCAAGTTTTTGCAATAGGTTTATGTTAGATAGTAATAGTATTGAATGATCTAAACATGTTTATAACTCCATAATTTGTTTATAACGAAACTTCTGAAATTTCTTATGGATGATTGCCATTTGAGCAACATTGCAAAAGTGAGGGGAAAAAAAACACCCAATTGAATTGGGGAAAATAAAAATTTATAGTTTTTCAAAATATGGGCATATGTTTTATATAACAAAAATAACATTGTACTTAAAGGAGATTTTTCTTGAATTCACATTGAATTGAATCACATTTATAAAATGTAGGTCAATTTAAACAAAAAAAAAAGTTGTAGATTTTTTGTTTGAATCATAACATGTTATTTTCAAGTTTAAAAAAAAAGCATTTAGATTGATTATTTATGAATTATAATAAAATTATGAGTACATTATTGAATGAACCTCAATATCATGTTTTCATTTGTAACATTTGAATAAAATTTGAAAAAGAAAACAAATGTTAAAATGTGAATTTCATAAAAAAATTCATGGTGAACATAAACAAATTTTTCTAAAAAAAAATTATTAAAGTTTTGAAGTGATTTGGTGATTAAGACTACGACGCATTTCCACGGGTTCAAACCTTGATGGATGAATGCATTGATGAATGTAACGTGTATATACATTGATTATCATTTACAAACGTATATGGTGCCAAAACCTTTTGCTAACAACATTCAAAAAAATAAAAATAAAATTTCCTAGCATATATTTTTGGCAAACCATGTTGTGAAAAAAAGATCCATGATTCTATGACCGAAAAAAATTAAAAACTGGATAATGACATGGTACTTTAATTCATGTCATACTAACTTAGGACCTCATATTATCCATGTTAGAAATTTAAGATTGAAAAATTACCTAGTGCAACATATATTGTCCAAAATTACTATAAAAAATTCATTGAAATGGTTCTAATCAACTAGTGTTTTTTTATCAAAGTTGTGCAAGTTGTAAGTCCCTTTTTTAAAGAAAACCTAATGAATTTGGGTAGTTGAAAAACCCATGATTCCCTCTTGTGATAAATGTAATGATGGATGAATCCATTCAAGGATTGTAGCAAATATTGTGACTTTTATGTGTTAATCAAGATGACATGACAATGCTATCAACTAAAAAAAGAAAAAATAAAACCCTTTGAATAAAAAGATGAACATCATGCACACAATCATGAGGTGGCAAATTTTATGAATGTGGTGAGCATATCACCACATATGCACCAAGAGGTCCTATAATACTAGGTGCCAATAGGAGGCAATTGAACCATCTAGTGAATTTAGAAAGGCAAAATAGGCTATAAAGGAATCAATTCAACCTATAAACATGGTGAATTAGCAATAAACTTCATTTCAGAGGTCAAGTCATGTGTGTGAATTCATGATAAAATTCTCAGATTTGTTCGTGTTACTTAATGAGTTGTAGGAACCAAATTCATTTGCTCAAAAATTCAATCACCCCTAGATGGAGGGAGATGATGAACCAATAATTGGAATTGATAAAGAAAACTTGAACTTGGGAGATAATAGACTAACTGCAAGGAAAGGTGTTAATTACATTGAAATGGGCCTACAAAACCAAGTTCGCAGCGGATGGAAATATTTAAAACCTTATTGTGAGAATAGTTGCACGAGGATTTGAAGAGATGTGAGGTATCGATTATTAAGAAGTATTTGTTCTCACTGTTAAATAGGCAACCATAGAAGTGGTTCTGAATCTTGCTCATCAAAAAAGTTGGCACATTATGCATTTAGATATCAAAACGACTTCTTAAAATGTGAACCTCGGCGAAGAGGTGTTTGTGGAGCTATCTAAAAGGTTACACCATGAAAGAGGCGCATCAAAAGTTTGCAAACTAGCTCTTGGAGTGATACACATGTTAAAATAAGTTGGTGCATCAAACTTGACAATATTTTGCAAGAATAAGGGATGATTTGAAGTGCATCAAATCACAATTTGTATTTTTGAAGGAATGAAGGGGTTTTTTTAATGATAATGATGTTTTATGTGGGTAATTTAAATTATTAATTAGAAATGATCTGATGAAATTGCAGTTTCTTAAGAAAAAGCTTAAAATGATGTTTGAAATGTCAATACTAAATATTCTTTTTTGCATCCAAGAAATCAAGGCAAATCAAACCAAAACAATAAAAATGTGACACAACCTTCAACCATGTAACATAATGATTTAATGACAACATCATTGTCATGTAACATTTTCATTCCATAATTATCTTTTAATTATTTTACGGTGTGATAGTAATTATCATTAGTTAACAACTGATTACTAGAAATAATTTCAGTGTTTATGCACCTCAATTATTTCTGATAATCAGCTTCCTTTTTGTTGGTTACTTAATCCATATTAATCTCGTCTTGATATTGGGTAATTAAAAAAACCTTTCATACTAGCTTGGACTTAGTTCCAAGATTTAAATTTGGCTAGTATGCGGCAAGTATATCCTTGATATTAAACCTGGAATAAAATTGGTACAAGCTTGGTATTACCCAATGTTCCAACTCTGTAAGCAAAGGGGGAATATCTAAATAGTCACATTTGTACAGAATTCTATCTTCCTTTCAACAACCCAAAATCCCAAGTTTCCTACAGGAGTTCTCTTAAGACGGTTGCTCTATAATCTACATAACCATTTGGCAAGATTGAAATGCAGAGCTTCATTCCACAATGCAATAGAAGCATTATATTTGGGTTTAGATTCTAGAGCATCTCCACCCCCAAAACAGTAAATAACTCCTTTTAGTTTAGAATATAATACTGTTTAATGATCACTGTCCTCACCCAGAAATGTCATCAAAGTCCCTTTAAACACTCAAAGACCATTTGTGTCTTCACATCTGAAGGAGTAATAGTCACTGTCCAAATCCATGGTAGAAAAAAGCTTTTAAAAGGGTTAAAATGACCACTGCAAAATGGACCATAAAAATACCAGAGAGCAGCAGGATTTGCACTATCCTGGTGCAAGAGTGTTTGCCGGTGTGGGGGTGGAGATGCTCTAACAAGCTGCTCATTACTCCTCTTTATATTGAAGAGCAAAATACCTTTTGTTTGATTCATAAGTTATTAAAACACTAGTGCTAAATCTGTTGCTATATTTGGCGTTAATCAATTTTGAGGAGAAGCACTTGTTGTACATGAAAGTTCAAGCCATTGGTTATGAGTACCTATTAAGAGATGTTCATACCAGGCTCGTAGATAGGATGAGTCTAAACTTTGGACCTTGGAGGCTTATTTTAAATATAAAATCCCTTCTAACACAAAGTAGATTGAATGAATCAAAATCCTCAATCAAGGTTTTTAAACTCTCCAATTCAAGATCCAATACCAATAACAAGATGGTATGAATTTTGTTTCAAGAAGATCCAATGCTAGTGTTGAGATCTGGTTTAGTATGTTCAACCCCTGCCCAACATTGGTTGTAATGGTCAGCAAGGGGAGGTGGAGCTAGCATCAAAGGCAAGTCACTCCCCGAATGCTATAGCACAGGTCTCAATCCACCATCACAAGTTCAACTATTGATAATTTTTTGGGGGTTTTTTTTTTTTGCACTGGTTTTAGTTTGATGTACTTGTTCCATCTATTGTTGGCCATTTCCACATTTTGAAGTCTTTTGGGCTATGTGCATATGTTAGAGCTCTCAGCCCGACTAGGGCTGCCAACAATTGCAACTATCATGTTCCACATGAAGATATACATTTGATCCACTTGAAGATAGATACTCATTCCTCTTGATTTACAAGTTCAAGAGAGGCGATTCTTCACTTCATCATTCACTAGTTATTGGCATTCTAAAACTTCTGATCAATTCATTGTGATCTCTTATCTCTGTTCAGATATTCAGCGAAAAATCTTATTTTTGCTTTGGAGCATGTGAAAATGGATCTAGAAGGGGGCTAAGGTTTTATGGTTTAGATCAAACCCAATTTCATGTATAATTTATTGCTATACTTGAACTGTTTTGATCAGACAATGAGGTGAATAGTAAATCTTGACACAAAACTACTATATGGAGAAGAAGCTTGAGCTTTCATCTATCCCAGTGTCTGATGTCTCCTTGCAATGGGTTGCCTTGAAACGCCCAGAACTTTGCAGCTTTATCATATTTTATCCTTGGGTTCATCATTCCAAGCCTGTCTTTTTGTATGTCACAATAAATTTTGTTACCAAATTGTGTTCTGCTCTGCTTTCTCAAAGCGAGCGTAGGAGACAAAGCTTGTGACCAGTAGCACAACTCAATCTCTTGTGAAGGCTTTCTGTGCATCGTGAATGAGCTTGATTGCATATCATATTTAAAAAGCCTTTAGTAATAGGTGCTATTTAGATTAGATGTCTTTAAAGAGATTGCAGTGGATAAGATATCTGGCAACATCTGTCAAAGCCACATTCACCACAAGGAGCTCAAAGATTCAAGATTCAAGAAGTTTTATGTTCAGGTTCTGTTTTCAGAAGGAGATGATGAATTATAAATTAAATGTTCGTAATTACATGCAACTCTGATGCTAATCTCCACTGCAAATTGTTGTGAGATGGGTGACCTCCAGGGTAACAGAGCTGCAAACAGCAAACACTTAGAAGCCCACCTTAGTGCCCACCTCAGAAAGGAGGTGGTACTTATAGTGTAGGGCCTAGACTCTCCATTGCACCAGCTCTGGCTTGGATCAAAAGTTGTTTTGTGATCAGACATATCAAGTTTAAATCCATTGGCATCAATCCATGGAGGAAAGTGAGTAAACTACCCGACAGGTGAGGTACTGCCGACATGCATGTAGGTACTGTGCTGGAATACAACACCATTAAGCAGGACTGCATTTCACAATGATGGAGGTTGTTGACAACAACACAGCTCTCAAAGACATTCTACAAAATGATAAAAAAATATGAAGCAGGAGAGCACAAGAAATCTGCAATGCAAGAGTCCCACCAGCCATGCAACCACTGCAAAGAAGAATTTTTAGCTGTAAGTAGATAGAAAATTGATCAGTCAAGTCCGAGATGCGAATGAAAAAAGTAAGGTGAAGCAATACACCCACCATCTGCATATTGTGGACATACACACACACACACACAGAGCTAAAGTTCTGTAACAACAAGAACATTCTTTTGCGTAAAACTTGTTCCTTCATGGTGGGAGATTCAGGTATTGGGTAGCATTTGCTACCAAAACGTTGACCTGAACAGATTGGTTGGTCTGGAAACAAAACAAGACACTAGCTCAAGACAAGGAAACTGACCTTCAATCAGGTTGAACTGTCTCCAGTACTCAAAGTGGTGATGGAGCATGTGATGGAAAGCATCCCCAACATAGGGAAATTACTTCACCCACCACAGAAAGTGCAGACAGATAACCATTGCATCACTTCCCATCAAAAGGTTTTGTTCCCTTCACCCTATCCTGGAAGAGCTTCCAATCTCAACAATCTCAAAGGTGAACCAATTACAAACAAAAGAGAAATAGTGATAGTCACTGAGGAACTGATTTCAAATGTAGAGACTGCACATTGTGCTAACCAGTTTACAATTGAGAATGGAAAGCAAGAGCAAGCTGCAGGATTGGAGCATAGTCAAGTATGATGCACACAAGACAGAAGTCAACTTGAGATATCGATGAGGTTAGTAACAACTGCACAAGGATCTAGAAATAGCAAGACATAAAGATGTATTTCCAGTCACAGACTGTGTGCACGAATTCATTTGGTAGAACATCAATGCCAAAATGTATATCCCAAATTCAAACACCGGGTCTTTACAGCAATGCCCTTCAATTTTGCTAATTAAATCCTGCTGCGTAACCTACACCTCTTTTGCATGGATCATATGTATTGCAAATATCTTACCAAAATGGTGCACAATGTCCCTGGTTTCATGTAAATTTCCAGGCTTATTCTTTTCAATCAGGTGCATTATCCAAAATGCTGATGGTATTCAAGCCAGTTTTTGAAAGTCAAGGCACATGGACAAGCCAACTTCCTCAAAAGCTCCTTCTCCAGCTCCTAAAATGGTTAAGAATTCCCTTGCTAGTTCATTCATGACCCTACAATGCAGAGCACTGCATCACTGTTCTTGTTGCTAGACAGACTGCCATTGTGGCAGATCAAGTCAAGTCAAACCAAATCACTGTTGGCCATAACCTTGTGAGTGTCCCGCACAAAATATAAGACCAACCTTCACTAGGGTGTAGATAAGAACAGAATACTCTTGCTCAAACATTTCAAGATTGGGCAAATCATTGCACAAAAAATCTGCGTCCTGGACTCTGTCAGATGTTCAGAAGCATAGGGAAAGAATTAAGCATGATGTTGGCTACCATATTTCAGAACTACATCCAGACAAGAAACGCAAAAGCGAAATGGGAAGAATTGTCAATGTTTTTGATGTGAAATGATTCAAGTTGCCTAAATTGATTCATATATTTACAACATTTTTTTCAAATACATATAAATAGTTTGATTCAATTTGAAATGAAAAAAATGATTAGTCTAAACTATATAAATAACTTAATATGAGAGTTAAATCATGAAGTTTAACTTTTGTCAAGTAAGAAATGATTGATTGAGACAAAACATAAATTACTAAAGGCTTTCAATTAAAGACACAAAAATGATGAAACATTGCCAAATTTTATTTTATAAAAAACACCCTTTTTGAAAAGGAAAAGAAGAACAAGAGAGTGTTAACATCTAATGATGAAAACAAAAGCCACAAATGAGGGCCATAAAAAAGATCACAAATATTGAACAACAACAAATTGGTCCTCAACCCCTTATTTGTTGCATGTAATAGATCAATATAAGGAGATAGGGATGAAACATGAAGCTGCAGTCTGATCAACCCTTCAACCAAGAGAGCTTGACATCACACAGCTTCTTGTCAGTCAAAGATGCATCAATCCTTGTGAACTGATAATTATTCAAGCAAGGCATAAACTGCCATGGACAAGATACACATCTAACAAGAATGCAGCAAGCTCCCTTCTCCAAAAGGTTCTGCATAGACCTTGAGTGCAATTGTTGCTGTGAAGGCCACCAATTTTGATCTATGCATTTGACATCAAAGGCTAATTTATGGCAAACCCTACTGGATGCATATCACTCTCCAGCACAAGTGAAGCTATGCAAGTTTAAGACCTTGTGATGTTAATGATACCTCATCCAGACTTGGCAGTCCATGTATTACTACTCTGGCGTGCAGTGAACTTTGAAACATATTTTCCTTGGTACAGTCTCAAAACCACTCGTGGAATGGTCTAACAATTTTTGGGCAAAGTGTTGTGCACCTTGACATCTACCATTTCACATAGCTCCACTGTTTCCCAAGGACGCTAAGAAAATCAGATCACACACATGCCAAACGCCAGATCTCTCCAAAAGTTCCTTTACTTTCTTCCAATCACCAAAAAAAATCCATTCTCACCATCATCCATTCACAAAAATTATACAACCCAATTCTAATTAGAAGTCTACTAACCTTCCAGAAGACAGCCAAGAGAGCTCCTGCCCATGGCACTTCCATGCAGCCAAAATCTAATCTCAATGGTACACAGATAATATCATCCATTGTTACTGATCTGAAATCAGCCATTCCATGCATTTAAACAGACTCAAAATTTTGTTGATTATCAAACAAAAGGCTGGTCACCCACTAGATCATGCACAACCGAAAAATCTAGGAGCTATTTAAAAGTCACAGTGGTTCAGTTATAGACTTTGCTATATTTCATCCCTTTGCTCTCTGAGCAGATGGCCAGACGATGGATCACATGTCTTTCTCCCATATGATATATTCATGCTATATAAGTTTGGACTTGATTGGCCTCCAACAAAATTGCATGTTGTAACCTATCCACTAGAAAGATCCCTCCACTGTTCATTCTTCCTCATCCATTGTATTACTGAATATTCTATTTTGTGTTTTGCAAATCCAGGAGAAACCAGACCTGAAATCTGAGGAGAAGGCTGTGGATGATGGCAGCAGCTCTGGTGTGAATGATGGAGGAGACAGCCATGCAAACAATGGACCTGTGCAATACTAGAATTGGGTATCCACTATGTCCAAGCTCCTCAATAAAGATGCAATGTGCTTTATGGTGAAGGCATGTTCTCTGACCAAGCCACCAGTTTGCAGAAACTCTGAAGGACATGGTAGCACAGCTAGATATACACCTTCTGCCCTTATAGGCTATAGAGACATACAACGCAAAATTGTCAATCCCAACTTAGTGCAAGACTATTCATCAACCTTGTTATCAAGAGCAGTATGTCCCTTTTCCTAGCTGAGCAGTCAGCCCCATTGATTTGTCTGGTGAGTGATTAACAGAAGACCACCAAGCTAAACCCCCCACCCCATATTGTTTGCTCTGCTAATTACTCACCAGAAGAAAGTCCAAGAGCAGCCTCAGCTTCTCTTTCTATTTCTTATTTGCTCTACAGAAAACTCAGATCATCTTTAACCAGGATGCTCCAAGCAACAAGGTCTGAGGTCTGGCACAGAAATCTGTTCATATGTCAGACACAAGTCAATCAAAGGTAAGCAAACCTTACCAGGTGCAGGGTGCGTCATGATTGAAGAATATGCAACATTAAACATAGCACATTGCTTAGTATTTGTATGCATCTGGCTGACACTCTCAATCCCAGCTTCAGACCTTCTGCTCTGAATGTTTTGCAAGAACTGAAGTCCCTGTAAGACTAGGAAGGATCCTTTGACAAGAAGTTTCAACTTTGTAGCATTGCCCTGGTCCAATTCGCAAACTTAAGAAACATTCAACAAAGAAAACATCACATAATATACAAACAGCACCTAAGAGCATCAATACAACTTACTAGTAGATGCACTGGTCAATTCAAAGAGACGGAGGCCCAAGACTAATACATCCAACCTTTGTTGGTCCACACTTAAAATTGGCATCAATTTCAATAGTCTCAAAATTCACTCAGTTTCCAAAATAACTCCATCCATTCATAAGAACAAAGAGGCACCAGACCTAAGTGCTACAGATGGCAGAGGTGTGAAACCAAATATCCTGGGAGGCAAATCTATGGCCACTTTTTCAGTGGTATCACATCTGATAACAGTGTTGAACTTTGATAGTGTTAAAAGACCACTAGACATGCTACTGTAAAAAAAGAGAACTTGATTCAATGATTGACAAGCCAGACTACTGGCATCACCAATAGTCCATGCAAGAACAAACACCATCTTCAAAGTGATGAAAGCGATTGGCATCCCTCACCATGATGGCTCTCCTAATTATTTTTGAAATGAACTTTGCGGAAGTGTGGCAATCTTTGCAAACCCGCAGATTTTTTCTTATTCGAAGAGGAGTACCAGGAGCTGTGTTGATGAGCCCAAATGCAATAGCCAGTTTCTCGCTATGGTGACACAAATGAGATACCTTTTCTTCTTCTTCCACATCATCCAGAACTAATTCCGTACAAGGCACGTACCCTGCATTATGCATGAGCCCTGACAATCTTTGCAGTTCCGCATGAATTTCAATCATCTGGGGGTGGTCTTGATCCTGTACTACAAACGTATGCACCTCATTATTCACTTCAATCCAGGTGCGACCTGGCTGTTTCTTTGCACCTCTTTCCTTTCTCTACTGTTCAACATTCTCACAGAGATGCCTGTTCCCAGCAGCAGCATAGATGTTTGACAGCAGTACGTAAACAGCAGCATTTTCAGGCTCCATTTCAAGAATTTGTCTAGCAACACGTTCTGCCATCCCCACATTACCATGAATTCTGCAAGCACCAAGCAAAGCCATCCAAGCACCAGCATCCTGTGGTTTACAGGGCATTGCCATGATCATATTTTCTGCCTCCTGTAGATGGCCAGCACGGCCAAGAAGGTCAACCATGCAAGTGTAATGTTTCAATTTTGCAGGAATCATGTAGTCTCTGATCATTGAAGCATACAAGCACATGCCTTCATCCACCAGACCTGCATGGCTACAAGCTGACAGAACACAAACAAAAGTGATATCATTTGGCTGTACACCTTCATCACACATCTGTTCAAAATGCCTAAGAGCTTCCCTACCATGCCCGTGCATGGCACATCCTCCAAGCATGGCAGTCCAAGTGACCACATCTCGAGATGGCATCTTGTGGAACACTCTGCAAGCATCCTCAATGCTCCCACATTTTGCATACATGTCAACCAAGCTACTCCCCACAAAGACATCTGACTCCAGACCACTTTGAATGATCTGTTGATGAACACGCCTGCCCTCTTCAAGTGCAATCACACTGGCACATGCATTAAGCACCCCCACAAAAGTAACAGAGTCTGGCCGCAGACCTTCCTGTTGCATTTGTTGAAATAGTTCCAGTGCCTTCTGCTCATGGCCACATTTCACATGTCCCAATACCATGGCATTCCAAGTGACCACATCTCGAGATGGCATCTTGTTGAACACTATCCAAGCATCCTTGATGCTCCCACATTTCGCATACATGTCAACCAAGCTACTCCCCACAAAGACATCTGACTCCAGACCACTTTGAATGATCTGTTGATGAACACACCTGCCCTCTTCAAGTGCAATCACACTGGCACATGCATTTAGCACCCCCAGAAAAGTAACAGAGTTTGGCTGCACACCTTCCTGTTGCATTTGTCGAAAGAGTTCCAGTGCCTTCTGCCCTTGGCCACATTTCACATGTCCCAAAATCATGGCACTCCAAGTGACCACATCTCGGGATGGCATCTTATTGAACACTCTCCGAGCATCCTCGATGCTCCCACATTTCGCATACATGTCAACCAAGCTACTGCCCACAAAAACATCAGACTCACAACCACTTTGAATGAGTTGTTGATGAACAAGCCTGCCATCTTGAAGTGCTCCTAAACGGGCACATGCCTTAATTGCCTGAATAAAAGTGAATTTGTCAGGAGTTGTTCCTTCTCGTTGCATTTGTTGGAAAAGCTGCATCGCCTTCTCAAGTTGCCCATCCTTCACGTATTTTGAAAGCTTCTGATTCCATGCAAAAGGGTGCAATTGCACAATGCCTGGTGCCATTGCAGCCATCTCTGCTGCCACCCATGGCAGGTTTTGTTGGTCATCAAGCCAGAGTGCTTTCCCTGTCTTCTTATGTGTGAAATCCGGGTACCTTTCATTTGTCTACAACAAAGATCCATGTCAAGCTGATCAGCCATGCATTCTCCACATCCCAGGCAAAAATGTTATCATAAGAACAGAGAAAGCCGCACTGACCTTCTCCATCAACATATTGCATCTACTTACCTTCGCCTACTACTACTTCCCTCAAGTGCAAAGGATGTGAAAGAACTTCTGCAAATGTTTAGACCATGGCAGGATAGCAACCAAGATAGAGCAGTAAGATTGACATCAACAAGACAGGTGAATTCTGACAGGATTGATGCTCAGTTACCTTCTCTGGTCTGTGATCCCACCATTGCGATGGATCCAGAAAGAACTCCTGCCACCGTTTCTCTCTCTGACCTACAGGAACAGCAGATTTTTTTTCCTTCAAATCATATAGTTTGATCTCATAGAAGCCACCATGAGGTTCTGCGTCTTGCACAGAAGGTGTCCAATTTTTCGATTTGATTCCGACTTTTTTCAGGTCAAAATCTTTCGGCAAATAAGCCAGCCACACAAACTGTGAGAAGAAGACAGTAGACAGAGACACAGCAAGGAATAACACAAGAAAGCTTACAATTGCCTTTATCTCTGAGTGCCGCCTGTGTTTCTATCCCGTGTGCTCTGGGAAGAAGTGCGGTGTGCTGCAAAAGTTGTCGATGGGTAAAGTCGAATTGCGGGTGCACACAGACGCGTAGCCGCAAGCTCCTCCTGGTCGACCTCCGTCTTCTCCATGTGGTGGTGGAGCTGCTGCTACTGCGACTTTCGTGGTCAAGCAAAGAGCCAGACCTTGCATATGACAATTGCACTTGCTGCATTGTCGATAAAGACATTGCAGCTTCGCAGAAAACACTGGTAATTGCTCTCTCTAGCACCTCGCGAGCCAAGAGCATCACAAGTAGACCCGAATGCAGTTTCCTTTGGAGCGTCCGCAATTGACCCCAATGCAATCTCTCTCCCACCTGGGCACGGAGACCCTAAACCCCGGATTGGACGTCATCCGGAGGATTCAGCTGCTAACAGCGACCCTAAAACCCTCCAAAACCCTGGCACGCTAAAAAGCTGGAGCATCACCACGATGTTCCTACTGTTTGCTAGGGGGATTGTGTTGTGTTGTGGGGACACCCAATCATTCATACAAGATGTGAGTGCTATACAATTTACTTATAACATTCCATCACTTGCTTCCTGTGCATCTCTTTACATTTGTGATATTTCCCCGTGCTATTTCTGGTGCATTTGAAGTAGTGAATACTGTTGCCCCTCGGAATGTGTCGTGCTTTTGTTTGTCTGCAACACACGTTCCAGAAGACTTTCAAATTCTGCAAAAATTGGATCCAACAGCTGCCTCTATTGGTACGCTGATTTTCTGTACCATTTTAGGTCTCAGCAGATTTGCCAATTTGGTAATGAAAAGAGACACAGGCCAGGATGCAAAGTTTCAGAGGGCTGATGATGTTGCAGTTTACAAGAGCTATGGCAGAGACAAGAGAAGCTTGTAAGAATATAACTTTCTCTCTTCACTATCTTCTTGTTCATGCAAACGCAGTTCCAACTAGTTTTTGTTTTTTTATATCGTGTGATAAGATCTCAAGTGTTCTTTACATAGAAAGTTCAGTCACAGGATTCTATGCTGGAGGTTCCTTAGGGAATTATTCAATTCTGGAAGAATGTTTGATCATGGTATGGCACTGAAATGAGACAGCAGAGGTTTCATCTGTTGAATTTACCCAGCAATTGATTTCAATCAGCAAACCAAGCAGACTTTTGTCTTTCAAAGATCATGTACTCAAAGATGAGGGGAAGGGTTGTTGAAGTTTTTGCCCACTGGAATCAGGTCCTGTACAATAGAGAAGTCTAAAAGACAATGCAATTACATTGAAGCCCTAGACGTTATATATGTCTTGCAAATGGGCTCTATTGTCAGCTGCCTTGATGTTATTCAAGCAGAAATGCTCAGTGATTTTCAGGTACCCTGAATCTTTTGGTAATATCCAAATAAGTAATGTGCCATGCTTGGTCTCGCCCTTTTTCATGGGACAAACTCTTCTCTGATGTTCTCCATCACTGGCATTGAGTAAACAGGAATGCATCCTTTGTATAATGAAAGAAAGAGCTATGCAGCATCAGCTATCAAATGAACCATCTCTTGACTCCTCCCATTCAATACACAAGTCACACTAACAATCTCCATGTCACTCAAACTGTACTTGGAGGTCTGGAAGATAATCTAGTGTTTTATTTAAGGCACTGGAGGGATGAGTTCATCATCCACCTGCCACACAAAGTTTAGTTACTTTTTGGTCCAGTCTAGATCAATGTGCATTGTAAGAGTCAGAAAGCTGTGACATTAAGAGTACATATCCTGCCTGCAATTCCTAGTATACAAAAGTGATGTTACACACAATGTGTCCTGGAGATGTTTCCTTTCCCACCAGAAGGGCTTCCACTAAGCTGGCTTTGGTATCACATTTTCAGGAGGGGGCTGAGAGAGTGTGACTGATCGAAGAAGCTCTAGTGAGAAAACTAAACCAAGATAGTGAGACAAAATTGCATTTGCTGATGCCTGCCACACAACATGTCCACATGAGAAAAACTTTTCTTGACCACACAAACATTGGGACCTTTATCAAGAATACCAACATATGTAAGCATGCCAACCTCTGGTATTGGCACTGCCTTCATCCTGCCCTAGTCTGATATCTTGAAAGATCATCAATTACAGCTGAAACCAAGATGTGCTGGATTACACACTAGGTCCAGTTCTACTGTAGCTATGTTTGATTCGATTTGAGACTTATTACCTGCACAAGGAAGACATCAAGAGCTAGCACTGGGCTGAAACCAGCAGGTGCTCCTTGCAGGTACGGAGTACTTGAGGATGTGAGAGCTTTGGCAACTAAGATACCAACTGTTGCTTGTAGGCCCAGCAAAGTCAATCCCATTCCTAGCAAGTTGATCAAAATTCCATTCTTCAGGTTCTTCACAACTTGTGCACGAGGAGGTGCCTACAACATCACACAAAGGGGTTCTGTTACACCACATCACCTATCAGCTATATACTTCCAGCAAGAGCAATTGCATGGACACAATTTTGTCAACAACCACACAGGCTTCATTTGACTCCACATAACATATACCTTAATCGGGTCATCAATGGTTTCCCGCAGTCGGTGGGAGAGCCGAATGTATCCAAAGGACCAGAACACTGACAAAAAGGCAGCAGCAATTCCCCCTGCAGTGAGGTATGTGGACACAGGCGCCGTGGCTTGTCCAGTAACCACTATTGAGAATGCTAGGATCACTGCAGATACAACTGAACAAATTAGCTGACCCCAAAACCCTAAATTGCCCAGGCGTCTGAAGTAAGCAGCTGTTCGCTCCAGTCGCTTCGCCACCTGCATACCAGAAATTAGATACCAGGGAGGAGAGACTCACATGTCAGACTGAGTCTCTGTCACAACACAGACCATAATGGGAAGACCCAGCCATGATGCTGACTAGCTAACAAAACATAAAGAGGAGAAGATGACCAATCAAGGAAACCGAGAAGAAAGGAGAACAGAAAAAGAAGAAACACCCAAAAGATAATCATAACAAGCACAAGAGGAAGAGAAGAGAGAAAAGACATAGAAACCCTAAAAGACCGTCATCCTTTGAGGACAAAAGTGTGACAATCCCCGTTGCCAGGATTAGCCATTACCATACCTGAGCAAGCTTCTGCGCTTCCTCATCATCGACGAATGCTTCCCTGTTGTACGCTCCAATCCTCGCTGTGACTACCGTTCCTTTCCTATTCCTGTCGAGGCCTGTGCATTGCGGTAGGGACTTCACAACGTCCACTCCTCCCCGAAGAATGAAATGCGATGAGAGAGCGCCCCAAGAGAGTGTATTTGACGCTCCCTTACCATAACTGGCAGTGACGTGCGTCGTCCTTTGCACCCGATCTGGAGCACCTCGAGCTACAGGAGATGGGAACCGATGCTGATTCAACAGCAAACTAGAACGACTACATTGCAAGCTTCCTTGTATACAAGACTGCATGGCGAACCCTAAACCCTAAACCCCTGGAGCATACAAGAGATCTCTCTTGACCAAACGGACGAGACAAGGCTCCCTCGGTCTCAAAACAGAGAAACCAGAGAGACAATCCGACACCCAGAAAAAAGCACAAGAGACTGACTTCAGATATTTGAAAAATCCCAATACTGGGAATGCGTGTACGCACTACACAAACATAGATGGACGATCGGACTGCCGCTCGAATTGCGGGAAGAAATCCCCGCTCTTCTCCGCGGAAACAAGCTGTGCGAGAGGGAAAGAGAGAAAGCTCGCCTCTCACAACCTCCGCAGAGATTGGCCAAAACCCTAATTTTCCGATGGATAAAATTCGTAATTTCCACTGGGTCACCCAAGAAAAAGAACACGGGAACAAACTACACAACGGATAATATGAAGAAAAACACCAGTGTTGTGCGGGTATAGCATTTACCCGTCTATACCCGCTGCGTACGGGGTAGGGTATATTATTTATTTTAAGGTATTTTTTAATAAGTCAATATATTTGCATGGTAGCATCTTTATAACTAGTTTTCTTACTATTTAGATAGGTTTCCTATTTTAAAATTTGTCACCATTTAATGTTAAATCCCTCTTGGGGGGGTTTAGCCAAGGATACAAATAGTAGAAAATTGAAAAAAAATTAAATTAAATCACTAATGTAAACACACCCATAACTAAATGCCTCCCTATGACCAAATGCCCATACTATATATAGGAATAGCCCTTGAAAATATGCCCATGCTTTGCCCATTATTCTTGGTTAAACTTATGGTTTGTTGCACAATCTAACAATATAATGTTTAAAATAATGGAAAGACCCAACCATAAATATGGGTTTTGTGTTTGGTTATGGGTGTGGTTGGGGCAAATGAAAAAAAAAAGTTGTACTATCATTGTATGTGTGTTATGCTTAGTGATACCTATGTTGGACGGATATCATCCTTTTGTGATATTTATCGAATAAGGATATTTGGTCAAAATTATTTATCCACACCAGATATTTAAGAAAAATTCAATTTAATCATCCGAATCAAAATATCATATTTTCAAGTTTTTTTATTTGAAAAATATCAATCTACCAAATATATGTTGTTATTTATCAATTGAATGTTGGTTCCGAATATCAACAACTTGGATTTCACATATTTTGTAAGAAAATTACCATTATGACTAATATATATAAATACCAAAATGAACAACAAGGTATAAATGACTTGTTTACATGTCCAAATTCATGTAAAAATCAAATCAAAACCTCTTTCAATCTCCTTCAATTCCTCCTCTAATTATACATTAGCATCTATAAATTTGACCAAATTGGTGGGAAAGGGACCTACCTTAAGGTCGTTTGGCCAATTTTTGCTCACAAAGATGAATATGTCTAGGTTATCTATTTATAAATGGCATCTCTTAAGGTTTGTAAGGATACTAAGCAAAGAAAAGATCTTTTTTATCTCAATTTGAAATCCAATTATGCCCAAAATTTAGCAAGCTAGATTGTAAAAAATATTGACTCATGTAACCCACCAATCCAAAAGGCACTTGATATCATTTATATTAGGATATTTTCTTTCGTCAAATTTCTTAAGAAAAGAAAGAAAAACATCCAAGACATTACAAACCTTTCTTTTAATGTTGGCTAACAAATTCAACTCAACAACTACAACATTCTCTTCCATTAAATTATCTAAAAAAAGGTTTTTTTTGCTTTTCTTTTAACTTACAACTTATGGTTTTGGTTACAAACAATGCATCCATCAAAAGCCAATGACCACTAGATTGGTACATAACATAAGCACTAACCACTTCAGAAAGGACATCAACGGAGACTTTAGAAATATCCCAAATAAAGGGAGGAAGGATTCAGCTAGATATTCTAATTGTGATTTGCCCACTATAACACAAGGTTATAACTTCACAAAACTAAGTCTTTTGGAACAAAACAACTTTGCTAACAAACTTGCAATTTCAACAAATCAAACATTTAGATATATAATTAACTTAAAGATTACAAACAAAGCACAAAATTTTGAATATATCAAATAAATGAAAAAATAACCTAGTCTTCACTAGAATATCAAACTTTTATGTCAAATTATATATTTTATGCAAGATTTATTCCATTTATGATTTCCTTTCCTAGATATCTTAGGCCATTTGTGCATTTTTGCAAATCTACCTTGGAAATTTTCATGGACACGTGGTTAAGCCTTTGTAAACTTTTTCATCAATGGTCGCATATTAACATGTTTTTTAAACTATATCACTATGAGAAAAGATGTGTGGTTTACAACTAGGATTGTAATGTAGTTTTTGAATTGCAATGACCATTTGCAACTCACTGTCTTTTTACACCCATGAATGTTATCCAACAAGTTGCATGAGTTGCAAGAGATGTAATTCACCATATATATGATCACACTCTAATATAATTCATTACAAAGTTGTTGCCACTTTGTTGCACCAATTCTTTTCAACTGCTACGCAACTCCCCTATGACTTTAATTACAATGTCATGCTCACGTCATTTTTCATCCATTCATCAAATTTTAACACATGGCATTATGGGGTGGTGAATGTTTTTTGAAATATTGATATCCATCATCCATTATGATTATTCATTTTATATGGTTTTACATTATGACATGTGGCACAATTAAAGTCGCCACATGGCATATTAATTGAATCTTAGAGGATAATTACTTAATCTAATTTTTATATTCTATTAATCAAATAAATTAAGCCATAAATTAATATATAGTATAATCATTTTTAAATATTAAATTATATGTATATATACCACAAAATGCAACCTTTGTGGGTGCTAAAGAGCTATTCACAAAAAAATCAATTATCAATTTTACACTTGCTCATGTAGTTTAAAAAAACATTAGGTGTATAAACTTGAATACTTTGATGTACCTCCAATATAAATATTTTTAATATAATTTATGTAGCATTGGGATCCAATTTAAAGTGTACAAATTCACACTTTATATGGATAGTGAATGAATAATGTATTTATTAATGGCCAAATAGTGGCACCATAATGGCCATCTAATTGTAAAAACAATGTTAATATCGTGGCCCCGTAATGGCATATATGTAACAACTAATGGCCAAGTAGTGGCACAATCAATGGCACAATAGTGGGCAACTAATCACACAATCTGGGCCAATCAGTTGCATGAATAAACTTCATAATTGAAACTAGTTACAAAAGCTTATATCTCATGAATGGTGGAAATGTGAACACATGGTGTAATCGCACATATGAAAGTAGTATGTTAGTTGTAGAGAAGTTGTTCAATTATAGTTCATTTTTAATAATCTTTACTTAGTTCCATGTTACAACTACAATACAACTTTTTAAAAAATAAAATGTAGTTGACATGCAAATTCATTTATTAAATCATCATATTCATAAAATGTAGTTACATAGGAGTTGCACTTTAGAGGACATAGTTGCAACAGAATTATACTTTAGTGGTTTTTGAACTCTACTTACAAGGTAGTATGGTTTTCGAAAACACAATTTTTCATAGTGCATGTTCAAAACAAGTTCCATACTAACGTTCCTCAAGTCCTAATGCCTTACAGTCCATAATTGATTTCAAGGCAATAATCATACTATTGAGATTACATCCCTCATCCTTAACATAAGCTATAATTTGTTTTCTCAGACCATATGTATCAAGGAGTCAAATTATTTGCAAGAGCATGTTCAATTGTTTCATTCACTTTAATGAGTTCGATAATGACATGTTTGGGTTGTTGATCAACTCCTAAGAAATTAACAACCAAAGCAAAAATGTTATGTGGCCCTTTGGACATCTAGACATCAAACTTTCTTGTTATGGTTGTAAAGTCAAATAGTAAAGGTAAAACATATTTTTGTTCAATTTTCTTCACCAAACTCAACCAAACATCATTTGAAAAGTTTTTTTGGGATGGAAACTGCATTCATGACATAAATGCATAAAAAGCTTCTTTAGCGATACACTTTCAACAAACTATATTGGTAAGTTATTTTTGACAACCAACTCACCAAGATCTTCCATAAACTATTGTTGTTCAACATCACCTGGTTTATAAAGGCTTTTGACAATAAAAAAATTAGAGTTTGGTGACCCATATATGCTTGGACACTTATTAATTAATTATCCTTGCACACTTCCTTTCAAATAATTGTTGACCTTTTTTCAAGTTTTTTTTTTATAGAACATGATTTACATCCATATGATTTTTCAAAAAAGTTATTCCATTTGCATTGTTATAAGATATTTCTTTGATTTTGTTCTTTTATTACATGTTTCAATAGGTTCAAGATAACCTAAAAAGAAATTCATCAATTTGGCATTTTAAAAACATATATCATTCAAAAAATAAAAATACCAACATAATGCATTTTTGTGTCTTTTCCATTTTTCCTTTCATTCATGAACTTTTCCAATTGCAATTTGTTATTTATGTCTTGTCTTTTGGGACAACACTCTCTTGGGTTTCTAGGTTGGGATTTTCTTCTTCCATTAGGTTTGAAAAATAAATAAAAATTTTAACAAACCAAAAAAAAATTCTTAGTAATTTTTTCTTTTAAAAATTGTAATGAGGTTGTCTTCCATCTTCGAACTTCAACCTTGCATCTAAACAAAGAAAAATACATAAGTTAGAAAGAAACATTTTATTTTATTATTATATATATTGTTAAAACCAAAAATACTGTAAAAGAAGAAGAAGAAGAAAGACAAGAAAACACATAAAAATAGAAACCAAATGAAATAAAATAATGAAAACATGAAACAAAAAAAAGGAATATAGTAAAACACACACACACACACACACACAATATACAAAATAAATAAAATCAAAAAAAGAAAATAAGAAAATAAACAAAAGCATGTATATATACATATATAATAACATACCTAAAGAAGAAAGTGATTTGTCTTATTTCTTTAAATTTTAAACCTACATCTATACAAAAATAAATAGAAAAGGGTTTAGGTTTTAAAAAAATACAAATACAAGTGCGAATCTTGCAAGAACTTGTAAAAAGGCAAGGAGGGGTAAGTAGAATGTGATAGCAGAACAAGGAAAATAAAAAGAAATAAGAAAGAAAGAAGAAAGGCAACAAAACAAAAAAGGATTAGAAAGGCCAATTGGGGCCTTTTCATCCTCTCCCAACAAAAATGTTAAGTTGAGGCATTTGCAAACTATATCCTTTTTCTTTTTCTTAACCTAATCACTTATTAACCTAACAACCTAACCTCATTACTAACTTAGTTATTAACTTGATATCTTAATCCATGTTTTGATTTAATATCCAATTTGGATATCAAGATCCTTAAATCTAACATAACTTTCGAATATCAAATAGTAAGATATAACTTAAATGATATCTAGCAAATTGAATATCAACCCATATATCACCCAAAGTGATATTCTTGGATAAAGAGGTGATGCCCAAATATTCTGAAAATCCACCCAACACTAGTGTAAATTGTCAATTTTATTACACAAAAGTAAAAGTTGGAATGTGGGAATTCAAGGGGTTGAAGTTCCATATGTTAAGTTGTACAACATTTTCCACCCATTTGTGGAAAAATATTTAAGGTGAAAGTAAAACAATGTTTTGTCATAGGGAGTTTGGTGGCCATTTAAAAAAATATTTTTGATGAACACAATGGCAACATTTGATTAAAAGGTGTTTTAGGTGTAGTTTTGAAAACTTCTTGAACATTTGGCCGAGAGGGCATTTGTTTATAAAATGTTTATTATTTAATTTAAATGTATTTAGTTGACCAAAAGGAATAAAAATTGTTTTTTCATAGGGTTTTTATCATTTAAAAAAAAGATGGGGCCAAAGGCAAAAGAAGCATTCGATTATGGGGTTTGTTTGGACCAATTTTATAAAAAATGTCCTTACACACATAAAATTGCACATTTGGGCAAACATTTGGAAAAATATTGAAACAACACATACAATTAAAAGAAAGCATGCAACAATGAGTTAATATGTAGAAATTCGATATATTCCAATGCAAAAAAAATTGCTTAGAAGGTGTTAAACTTAAAAATAATTAACCCTAAACACAATATGATCTTTGGATCCCACAAATCATCAATGGAAGAGCACATTTTGATTATGCACCTTTGTGAACTTTGCATTTCCTTCCAAAACAATAAGAACCCATAACAGTCATAAACAAAGGTCTAGTTTTCATTTCCATATATCTAATTGTTTTATAACTTGTGCAGACATGTTTCTGGATCCAACAATAATAAAAAAATTCTATAAATTGTAACAATTCATTGCAATATTTTACATAGATGAAATTGATATAACCTAGTAAATGGATTCATCATATTTCCATGATTTTATCAATTCATTGCAAAACTAAAGTAGTATGTTCTTCATGTATATTCAATTTTTGATTTCTTACTTTTTGTACAAGATATAGAAAGACATACCTCTAATGGGCTTGGAATGCACACCCTTTACTTGTTGGAAATTTGGGTTAACAAGAGTTGGACCATCATGAATGTACATGTGCCATGTAGGTAATGAAGCAATGTGCTAAACTAAACAACATTAGAGAAGGAGAATCTACCTTCCCCCCCCCCCAACTTACACCAAAAATAAGGCATAGTCCATAGGTAGTCAACTGAACCCCATAAATAACCAAAATAGGTAAATGGACAAATCATACATTTGAGGAAGTTATGGAGGTTGTTGAGAAAAAGAAAAATTCAATGAAAAATGTAACTTAGTTTTGGAACATCATAATCATTTCCTTTTTTTACCATTTGACTAGAAAAACAATATCCGAAAAAATGGGGCTTGTTGGTGTGATAATGGATGAAGAAAATGGCAATAGTTGCATGGATTTAAACAATGCAATAATATGGGCTTTCAATAACATTACAATATTTAAATAGTTGAACTCACATAAACAAGACCAATACTAGTCAAACACAGAATATTAAGGAATTCATGGTGGTATTGGTTCAAACATAAACATTCAAATCACAAACTTCCCATCCCATAATTTGATAATGGAAATTGTGCAAAAGTTGTTTTTTCATGAGTTCAAATAGGCAAGTGGGTTGGAGCTAGGGTCTTGGCCAAAAGAGATTCACACATGGTTTACAAAACCAGTCATCCCCAAATCCAAGGAATGGTTAGTTGTAAATTGTGTGAAGAATGTTACAATGTCAATTTTGTTAGGCTTTTAAATTTTTAAAGGAGAAAGGTTGAAAGACAATTGCATCAAGTTTTACAAGTCAAGCACATGTATTGCAATGCAAAAGCCAAGGCATGGATGATGAGCTTCCTATTTTAAACGTTCCTATCGTTATTCAGTTTAGATATGTTCCAAGTGGCATTTCACAATGTAATTGTCATTTATTGATTTTGGATGGGCATGGTTCACTCATAACATTATAGGTCATGGAACAAGTGCAAGAATTTGGGTTAAACATGGTTATATTGTGTTCTCATACTTTCCACATACTTTAACCCTTGAATGTTCCAATTTGTTTCAAGCCATTTACAACTACATTTAGGAAATAAAGAGATGCAACCATGGTTAGAAGCAAATTCAACAAACATAACAAAATTATTTTGGTTGGATGGGTCGACAAAACTTTAGATCAATCATTGATCAAATAAAACATCAAGGTTGGATTGAAGGTTACAGGGAAAGGATCATTAGTAGCACCAAGAGGGAACTTTTTAAAATCATGACCTTCCACGACCATTGTAGTTGCCTTAAGAAAGAAAGGAAAATGTTTGAGATTTTTTTTTGAACAAGAGTAAGGGGAACAAGAAGATCAAAGCGGAATAGAACAATGCTTGCACCCACAAACTCCTAGTTGGCTCATGCACATGTGAAGGGTTAAAGTTTATGGAACCCTTAAACACCTTGCATAACCATCAATTTTATAGCATTAGTTTTTAAAACTTCTTGACCACACACATAAATCTTATATAGTAATTGTGTTGCTCTGTCTGTCTGTGACGTTTTTTTTTTTCGACGGGCTGCCCAGGATTAATACCATGGTCTTTTTTTTCTTTTTCTTTTTTTTTCGCCCTTCTCCGGCGGGCTGCTTAAGGTTAATACCAGGTTTTTTTTTGTTTTTTTTTCCGCCCTTTTCTAGCGGGCTGCTCAGGGTTAATATCAGGGGTTTTTTTTTTTCCACCCTTTTCCGACGGGTTCGCTGTGTAGGCAGGTATGTTCTTCCATACCCATATTTGATTCTGCTAATTATACTCGAAACTAATGGTTCTGAATTTTTTAAATACACAGAACTGACAAGTATGTAATACCCCCCCACCGCCCTTTTCCCAACATTGGTTAATACTAGGGGTTTTTTTTTTTTGGGGGCAAATTTTTCAAGTAGGTCTATTGGCGAGGATATGGAACATTATTTAGCATTAAATGATGATGGTCCTACTCGGGCATTTTAAAAAATAAAAAATATGGGGAATTTAGTAAAACAATGCAAGGGCGCCTCATAGTGATCAAAGGTTGCGGGTACCCACTAGTGAATGTTTAATCCATGAAGTTTGTTCATCTCTTGTTCAATTCATGTCAATAATGAGGTAGGTAGAGACTAGCCAATAAGGTTTCATTATTTGGTTATAACTTATGTGTTTTGAGAGTTTCTTTTTATTAATTTTTTAACCTTCCAACTTTGGGGGGGGGGGGGGGGGGGGGGGGATAATTCCCTAATATATGGACCATATTTTATAATATAAAATGCATAAGATGTGCTTAGACAAAAAAAAATCAATTTTTCTCTAGACACCATAATTAAATAAATCGTTTGGGCAAATTCGATGAGCTTTGAACACTATGTGTACATACACATGCATGCTTACCTTAGTTGAGATGTGTTGGTGCCAATTCTACCTATTTGCTTATGTTTTCACTTTTGCCAAATGGTTAGAACACAAAGTCAACAAACCATAGAACATGATATTAACCTTGAAGAGATGAGGGAACATTTGATCCACAAAAGCTTCATAAATCTTCTTAATTCTTGCATCTTATATGTGTGCATGTTTAGCATTAGGTGGATGAGCTCCACATTTCAATGAACAAATCAAAGTTTTAAAAATATGTTTTGCACATATATTTGTATTATAGATGAATAAAACACTTTGATTTTCACATTCTAAGATGAGATTTATGCAATATCCCATTGGGTTTGACCTTTGAATACTAGTTCATCACTTCCAAAATGTGGAAGTTTTTTTTTTAAAAATTAACTAAATGATAATGCATTTCTATTTCCTACCCCCAAATAAGGGTTTATCATTAGTGCTACCTGGGCTTTATCACGATAATTTTTTTTAATGTTAATATACCCTTATCCCATGACCAATCCAGTCAAAAAGAAATATCCTTACTCAAAGATATATCAATATATATATATACATATATATAGCCGGACAATACTGCAAAACACACCCCCCCCCTCCACGTGGCTCTGACCGTACAGTCACGCTGGCATCCACCTGGCAGATATCTAGCCTGAAGCAGTAGCCTCATCTGGACCGTCAGATACGTATTTCCGAACATACATAGATGCCGTGGATCATTTACCCTCCCAACGGTCACCACCGAATTTACCCCTGACAGAAGTCATCCAGACCGTTGGATACTTCTAGATCTAACGCAGGATACTGTCTTTCATCGGAATCCAGTTCTGACTGTTCGTGAAATATTAGGGTTAGGGTTTGGTGCTCCTTGCATTTATAGAAGGCTTCTTCTGTTACTGGTAGGATGGTCGGGGTGCTGGTCGATGTGAGGACGGCGCTGATGCGCGGAGCAGGGATTCTGAGGTTATTGTGTTGCGGCGATGCCTTTGAGTTCTCTATACTTGGTGGTATTTGTCGGTCTTCTTGCAGGTCTGCGGATTTCTAGCGGTAAGCTGTAGCTTTTTGTGAGTTGAATTTGGGTGCGAGTTAAGCCCAGAGTGTTCTATTTCACCAACGACATGTTTTCTGTCTTTTTGATTTTGGATAAGTAGGGGTTTGTTTTTCTGGTTTTCATGTGACTTAGACTAGAATGCGGCTTTAGGGTGAGCTGAGAGTATGAACGTTGTCTATGTACCAGCACCTTTGGTTTGCTTGCTACAGCTGTCCTCGGATGGATATTGTAGAGATGCCATTTCTGGGTGCTAAAATCGATTTCACCCATTTCGGTGAGTTGGCGGATTTTCACTTGCGTGCTCCGCTTCTGCTGGTGAAGCACGGTTGAATGTTCACTGAACATATGTCATGGAGTTTAATTCTGTGCCAACTTGATATTCACTTTATGATTGGCTAATAGTATGCAAATCTTGCGTTTTGTTCGTCTAGTTTTCCAGAAAACTGTTGGCCATTGATGCTTGAAACACCTGACAATGGCTGATTCGTTTGTGATGTTGCCAAACCTGGTTTCTTCTGAGGCCTTTGTCTGCTTTGTGAAATGCACATTGAGAGAGAGGTAGTAAGTGCCAATGACGAGATCGTTAGTTCGTCAGATGGTGAGAGCCATGTGCTGATCATCCAGTTTTGTCACTACCACTGAGGCATTTTTCATAATCTCTCTGAACAACATTTGATGATGTTAAGAGTTTCTCTTGTTTCTGGTTCTCTGCTTTTCTTTGAATCAGGTTGCTGTGTCTGAGATTCATGGTTCATAGGAGACAATATTAAGCAGTTTGGGGGGCCTGTGATGGTGTTAAATATACCTTGAGACTCTTCACTGAGAACAATCATACTGCTGAGGCTCCTCATTCTTCAAATATTGTTTGGAACTGTCTAGTAAGCTGAATTTCGGAACAATTAGACAGATCACGATTGTTGAACTCATTGGCACGGTTTTGACTGGCTCTTCAGTCACTCTTTGCATGACGATCAGCATGTGTGTGATTGTAGGTTTGTACATGTTAATGAATAGATTCAGATGGAAATATTCCCTTTCTACGTGAACAACCCCTACAACATAATGTGCTCAACACATGTGCAATAAGAATGTTGGCCCATACGAAAAGAACAAGCAAATGACCAAAAAATAACATATCGTGATGGTGGCAGTGGTAACCTACCAACCATGCTGAATAAAACCTGAGAATAGTGAGGAGAGTGAAGAGACAATGAAGACATAACAAACTTGAAATGTCCTAAGGAAAAATTCACATACCATGACAATGTTCTAAGGAAAAAATCATGTTTGCTTAGCACCATATTAATGCACAACTCCGTGATGTGAATCATGATTGTTAGAGGTAGGAACTTTTAACGTTTTAGGTGGTAAACCTTAAATTACATTGTTGTGTGGATGCCTTAGCAATAATCTAAGGTAATAATTACATAAACATCATGAGGTGTTTTGTTACTAGCTAGTTAAGTGTTAGGATCAATGTTGGCCGATTATAGGATTTTAAACCTATCCACAAAATATAAATAGGGTAAAATTAAAAATTCCACTCAGTATAGATATGTATCCAAATATTTTACCAAAAATTCTTTATGCTATAGGTTATGCATTCTTGAAATTTTTTCATTCATTTTTGGATACACATTTGTCAATTTTCAAAATCATAATAACATGTAAATATGTATAGCAAGTCTAATTAACAAGTTGAACATGTTAGTTCATTTGTAAAAAATCTATTAAAAAAAACATAAAGTAGCTTATGGGGGAATTGCGCCCCAACTTTTTATAGAATTTTACCCACTTCAGCGTAGGTTGCCTACAAAAAAATAAAACAACATTCACACAAACAACAAACCACCCCAACCCACAAAATAAAAGCTTAGGAAATCAAAAACCTTCGACAACTTGTTGAACACCAAAAACTAATCCATAAATCACCAAATATGCCATATCAAATAGAAGATTATAAATCACTTGGTTAATTGGATAGGAATAATAGAAGGATAATTTCTTTTTGGGTTTCAAATTTAGGTGAATTACTTAATTTTCATCAACTTGCATCTTTTTTAAGTATTCAACTTCTTCAATTAACTCATAAATTATCCTAGGTTATACTAATTTCAACCTTCACAAAGTTTTTCAAGTCCACATTAGGTGTATAATTCAAGTGCAGTTCATCATGCCACTTGCTGATCATAGAAATAATCTTATCCAAATTTTGGACTTGTAAACTAGCAATGTCTCAAAGTTATCAAAACACCAATTAGGCTAAACATTTTTTCAGTTTCAATTTGAAACCCTAGAATCCCAAAAACTTGTTTAGCAGGAAGCCAACATTTGAAAATTGACCTTCATAGGTCTTCCATTAAGTAAGTGGATCTACACACATAGGTGGAAGTATAGCCAACCTCTAAAATATAAACAATTCCCCAATAACCAATGCCCGTGAAGATTTTTTACAGATACCCCAACACCAAACATGTTGGTCTTATTTTCCTCAATAGGAAGTCCATCAATAGAAACAACTACATGTGTTTAAATAAAAAAGATTTAAACTTTCAAAAATTGTCATCAGAAGTGAGATGACTTCTTCCATATCATATTCACATGCAAGGCGAATTGTATTCCCCTGCCCCACATAATTTTCAACAATTCATAAAGATTTGTAGTGGGGATCCAACATTAATGCCAACATATTATGAACTTGGCAATAATCAAATATTTTTAAAAAGTGTAAAAAAGGTATGAACACCTTCACCATTTCCTGCCACATGTTTTTGCTCAACATATGGAACTCAACATCAAATTGGTCACATGTTTCACTCCCATCAATAGAAGGATTTGGTTGAAATTCCATGGCCAAAATCAAATTGATTGTAGTCACTAAGGCATCAAACAATAGTCAATGTCTTTTGGATCGATTTAACACACATGCAGAGACACCACTAAATTCAAACACGTAGTGATAGCTTCAACAATGGCCCACACTTTGGGCCTTTGAGACTCATTACTACAAACTCAAATTTTTTGCTTGCCATAACGCAACATAATTATTGCTTTGAATTCCAAAGTTTCTTCAAACATGATTACCTTGCTAGAAAACTTTGTTTTGACATGAGTTTTCAACTTCCAAGGCTCAACCCACTATCCATGCATGCCCTCTCCCACTCTTGCCTCCTTTTCCCTAATTTCTTTATCCATGTAATTATTTTTTACAATGTTGCTTGAAAATCTTTCACACTCACCAATCCCATAGAAACCTTACTATTATTTGTTGCATATTAACAAGCTTTAAACATGACATGCCTAAAACAAGTACCTTCATATACTTGCAATCACCAATAGATCAAAATGCTATAGCTATGGATCCCAATTTTTTGCCCTTGACTTTCACAAAGCAAAAAACATAATGGATTAATCCAAAATTTTCTAACAAACCTGAGAGTTGTAAAGCCACGACATTGCCACTAATTTCTTGAACTTCAAACAATCCTATAGTAACATGCTATGGAATCTCACTTTCATCCACATAGTTAATCACTTATGCAAAAATGTCTACCCTATCTTGGAACATCTAGATAATAAAGCTTGCAAAAATTGTGATTGTAGTTTCAAGACTAGGCATCACATGCAAATCCATGGTTCTTTGGATCATTTCATGTAGCATATGTTCCACAAAATTTGAACCAAAAAAAACACACACACACACAAAAACATTAGTGAAGAACAAACCTTCATTGCTAGATGTTTTTACATGTTGACAAAACCTTGTAGCCTTTGCAAATGTAAAGACCAAATCTTCCAAAAATTGTTATGATTGTAGACCCAAACAATGTAGCCTTTTTCTTCCTTAACTGTTGACTATGGTTTATATGCAAAATTGTTTACTATAACAATATTAAATAATTTAAAAAAAACATTGCAAGCAAACAAGCATGGGCAACATTAATATGAATTTTCATGTGAGTAATATTGTTCATTTTATTATATTTGATTAATCCTTACACAAAATATAACTTTAGTTAAGAATGTTACCAACTTCTTATGGAATCGGTCTATAGATGATGCACCACAACATCTGTGGGAACTTTTGAGATCAAGGATAATTGTCATTAACTACAAAAACTCCCCCAAAAATTGAATTTATGTTGTTTAGTTTCCATTCATAACTTAAATCACAATAGTTACAAAATGTAGTTCATTGTTCTTTACAAGGTTGTTGTCACATCGTAGGTGGACACTTTCAACATCTGACAAGCTGGTTATTAGATTCCGACTCAACTTGTGATTATTTTCATCAACATTTTCAAAAACTAGAACTTCGTCTTCTTTTTCCATAGAGTTTTCTCAACAACAGAAATAGAAACAACAACTAAAATTGACCAAATCAAAGAAAAAAAAACCAAATTTTTTTTTATAAAGGAAAGGAAGGACTGAGTTTGGAGATTTGCTTATCAATTAGACATCATGCATGTAGATGAGAACCCACTACTCACCAATTGCCTCTAATTGCAAAAATGAATTACAACATTGATTATTTGCAATAGTTAGATGAAGTTTGAAAGCTAGTTAAACGATCAAATAACAAAACTAAGAGTTAACAAGTTAACCTTTACATTCTTGAGAGACCTACAAACAACTAGAGATCAAATACAAGAAGAAACAAAATGAACATAGCAAGCTACAATTCACTAAACAATTGAATCACAAAACTAAGAAGTAATAAATAATAACTAATTACTTCAACGCTTTTGAAAAACCTACAAATGGCTAGAAAGCAAGCACAAGAAGAAAATAATGAGCGTTGGAAGTTTGGCACTCTTGAAAAACTTGCAAATGACCAAAAATCAAACATAGGAAAAAAGAAAACGAGCACTAGAGGTTCAATATTCTTGAAAAACCTTCAAACAATTAGAAAGCAAACACATGAAGAAAAAACAAACACATGAGGTTGTAATTCACTAAGTAATTGGAAAGGGAAAATAAGCTTGGTAACAAGTTAATTACTTTGGCGCTTTTAAAAACTTGCAAACGGCCAAAGAATAAACATAGGAAGAAAGAAAAACAGGCATTGGAGGTTTAGCACTCTTGAAAGAATTACAAACAACTAAAGGGCAAACACATGATGACATAAAAGAAGCATTATAAGCTCAATGTTTTTGAGAAACCTGCAAATGACCAAAACACAAACACAAGTAAAAGGAAAACCAACATAAGATTTAGCTACAGCTAATTAAATAATTGAAAAGCAAAACCAAGATCAACAAATTAACATTGGCACCAAACATAGGAAAGCTCATAGAAATCACATGAAATGTTAATGTTCAAAACTTTTCGTTGCTTGAAATTCTCAAAAGCTCGTGAAAGTAATGTTTTTTGTTGATGATGCAATGCAAATCTTTCAATTTGTCAAAACATGCAACAAATACACATTGCACACTAGATTGTTCAAGCTAGATGGCAAAATCAATAATGCTTTAAAAAATTTCATTGCTTGAAGTTTTTTAAAGCTCTAGAAAACGTTGCTCTTCATCGATGATTCAAAGTAAAAACTCATAGTATTTTTAAGCATACAAATACACACTAGATTGCTCAAGTTGGATTATAGAAACACGTAGATTAATGTTCGCTCTTTACACTTTGCACTCAACACTCTCATACCACTAATTTTTTTTTGACAATGACACCACTATTACCATGTGAATGGCAGATATTCAACAAGGCATGATGAAGATGGTTGATTAATTGGATAGGATTAAGACATTTCATTAGTTTGATTTTCAAATTACGTTTGGAGGGAAAGGAAGTAGGATGTAGTTTTGGAATTTGATGGAGGTTGAGAGATTGTTTGTTTTACACGCATAAAGATTTAAAGAATTGTTGAAGAATAGAACAAAAACATAGTATGTCTAGAATTCTATTGGGTTGGTTTTCTATTTTTCATTTTGCATTTTTACACTTTATACTACATATGTTTGATATGTTCAAAATATGTGTAAAGATAACAATACAATCTTGATGAAGAAACAATGAATCTATTTTGGAACTATTGTGTATTTAAAATGAATGATGAAACCCTTATCATAGATTGTGATTATTAAGGATAATACAAAATATAAAATATAAGGAAATTGTAATTGTAACAAGAAAAAAAAAGTGTGAATGCAATTTATATAGGAATTAAAATGAGTAAAACCACATATTATATGTGTTGTAAATACTCTTGAGAATACAATTTGTATTGTTTTATTAGTAGGAAGAGAACAATTTTGAGTAAAATCTACATCTACCAATCACTATTGTTGTCCTTGAAATCCTCAATGCTAAACCCTCATCCTTGAATATTGATTGTTGCATTGTTGTGTCATTGCATCATTCAACTTAAACCTTAAACCTAAAAGGACGGCATATATCGCAACCCTAAACCTAAAAGGATGATCTATATCCCAACTAGATATGAATATCATAATCATAATCATGACCATCCATAACCATAGCATCCATCACTAGATGTGCATATATCAATTTTGACATCCATAACCGTCACCATTGAATTATCACCATAACGATTATGATAAGAATATAATCTGTTAGGTCCCATCCAGATATGAATAAAATAAGGATATAAACCTAGTACACACTTGCTAATTGTGGATAAGGCCAATTATAAAAATTGACACAAAATCCACATATGCATATCCGACTATTATACATAGTGATAACTAGGAAAAATCCTATAACCAACCAACATTAGTTAGGACCTTTACCATTAAAGGTCCTAACACCAAATGTGAAAATAACATAATGTTGGTATATAAATATTAATATAATGTTCGCACCAATGTTTGGTTCATAATTTCCAAAAAATCCTTTAGTTTTATTATTGTTGTTTAATGGAACTTTCAATATTTTGATTGTGTGATCAATGGTCTGGAGTTTAAAAAATCTGATTTTGGTTAGTTTTGTAAAGAATTTAAAATTGATCCATTTAAAAATAAGGTTGGATTCCATCTTCATTAATTAAACATAAATAAAATTCAAAAATGTAGTATTAGTTTGTTCAATTAGTGCACACAATTCAAGATTTAAAGTTATGTAACACTATTTATGAACAACCAACAAATGTAATAAATTTTTAAAAATGTAGGACCCAATTTCAAAATTTTAAAATAAAATTTTCGTTATATATTTTTAAAAGTTGAATCTTTTGAAAACAAGATAGCAACTGTGATTCAAGTTTTAGTTCAATTTTGAAAATAAGTTGATTCCCTTATTAGGTTTCTATGATGTCAAGGAAACTTGGAACCTCTACTTGAAACACCTTAGAACAACTTATATTTTGATTACCACATTTTAGAATTGTTGTAATATCATTAAATCCCCATTATAGTTTGGTAGTCAACCACTTAATTAATATAGATACCAATTAAAAAATAATTTCTTAATCAATGGTTTATATTTTACAAATATAGGAAATGAAATATTCAAAATATCTAGACATGCACCTCTACAAAAGCTTTAAAAAAATCTAACATGCATTGTCAAAACAAGAAAACCCCTAAATGGATTAAACATCCCAATTGTGTAGTTGAAATGTTGGGAAAATGGTGCAAGATTTTTCAAATGGTTGATTGGTGGGAAATATTTACATTCAATCAATGATTTTCAAATTAACAATAGTTAAATATAGTAAATATTGTTTGTTAGTTTAGATCACGTGACTTTTATTAAGGCTCATCTTCACACTTATTTTTTCCCCTTTTTTGGTGCATTCTTATTTAGGAATTTTTTTAAAAGTATGGTAGATTATAAAATATTAGATTTGTTATATTTTTAGTTCAATTTTGCTCAATTTTTTTATTGAAAATATAGGGACAAATAATTTATTGGACTTGTGAATATTAACCATTCTCACCTTTGGATGCAATGTTCATATCTTTAAACTAAGTATTTTAGACCTATAATGGATATGTGTTTAAATGTGAAAGTTTAAATTTCTTGGGCATATTCACAATTAGGGTACCCTTTTTGGACATGGGACTCAAGGAATTTGTTTTTATTATCTTCCAAATATAGAATTTAAATAAAAAAAATTCAAGTGAAAGGTATTGGATACTTGAAATTATGATAATTTTCATAATGATGGTGATTTTTCACATGTGTGTGTAATTATGCATAAACATTTTGGTAAAGAAACAAAAAATGCAGAAGATGTATGCATAAGTTTTTATATACAACTTAACATGTTTTCTTGAATGAAAATTTCTTGCACATTTTGCTTGGGGCCATAAATTCGAAGCCTACTAAATACAAAAAATAAACCAAATGGAAAAAAAAAATCAGTTTCCTTGTTGCCATTTCAAAATGGATGTTATAACCTTCATAATTCTTATATCATATATTATTTAATCAAATGCATTATTTGAACATTGCCAAACATATATGTTTGCATTACTTATCCATGAAAGAAAATTGAAATCAATTGTATTGTTTAATACATTCTTTTTTATTCTTTCAAAATTAAAATTAAAATTAAGACAAAGATTCAAAAGGACATCTATATTATATCCAATATATTCTACTTATAGTCATATACCAATCCACTATAATCACAAAATAATAAATGTAATAAAAATTCAAAATAGTCATTTGAAATAATTTTTCCATTAGACCATCCTTTTTGGTACTATGATTGTGAATCTGTTATTTTGAAAAAAGTTTCTTTCGTGGAACTTCAAATTTTCAATTTGATTAAATTTGAAGGGTTCGCCCAATTTTGCAAATGAAATTTGAGGTTGAAATTTCAAGTTATGTCAATGATCCCTTGCTTTCCAAACTTGCACTAAATTGTTTCCAATTTTGTTTAACTAATTGTTTCCAAATTTGCATTTGTAGCCACAATGCACAAGTTCACCATCTAAATTTCTTAGTAATACATGGCATTTCTAAAAAGCTCTTTTATGGGATTTCATTGTGAAGAATTCAAGTCATTAGGGTCCTTTCAACAAGGGTTGGTAACAATTAATCTATAAACCTTTTGCAAACAATTGTTGAATAAACCCAATTTGCATTGATGATTCCATTGGACCAAAATCCGAACTGGACAATGTGTTAGCCCGCTTTTACTATAGGTGAAATTAATTAAAGACATAGATCCTACTAAGCAACTTGGATTTAATGGGTTTTGGAACAACAATGATACATTTAAGCATAAACCACATATGTTGTAAAGTGAGAGTGTGAAATGTTTCATGCACTAAATTTTATTTAGGCTTTGAAATGTAAATGTGTGATTATACCCAATGATGAATTGCCCACATTGTGCCTTGAGATTCATTTGAAGTTGTGAACCTAATTAAGTTTTGGGAAATAGTGATTGTAGAGTTTTATGACCCACATGAAGGACTTATTGACATGTTTTCAGTTTATTTCTTTGGTCCATGGGGGTCTTTTTGTGTGTGCATAAATTGTGGTTAGATATGTAAATGAAGATGGCATTTCATTTATAGTTTTAAAAATTCAAATTCAGGGTTGTTATGTAATGACAATCTAATGTTTGGCTAATGTCAAATCCAAGTTTGTGCATAAAATGGAAGTTTATTGTGGTGCATGTCAGGAGGATGTTGAACATGCAACTAGGTAGAAAAACAAGAATCACATTGTCACATGTGATAAAAAATAATTTACCTTACATTGTTCTAAAGGCTTTTGAAGGTCAAGGTGCATGCCACATGGATTTGTAGGATTGATCGGAAAGGGTTGCTTAATGCTCTAACCATTGATCCAAAGAGAAGATTAAGAAAACGACTTTGGTACCATGTGCATGTTTCAAGTAAACTTGCTACAATTTATTGGTTTGATAGCATTTTTCCTATTTCCATTTTTCCTTATAGGTGCCACATTTACTGTTCAAGGGCATTTGATTAGTCCATTGGAAATACTTATTAGCCCAATGTTAGTGCATTACAAATAGCACATGCACAAAGTTGATGTGTAGGATCAACTATGTGGACATTATACTTTGCAAAAATAAGATCACAAATGGTGACATCGAATAATGTTGCATACCATTGATACAACCATTGTGAACCCATACATTATGTACAAGGTGCATATGACCCAACCCAAAAAGTTGGTGGAAACAATGTCACACTTGAAGTTCAATATGGTTTTGGTTAGGACTCTCACAAAAAAACTTCCAAAAGCAAAACAACAATGGCAAGGGCTTCTATACCCGATCCTAGAGGGTTTCATTATTCTATGCAATGGATAAGAACATCAAGGAGAAGAAGGTTGTGTGTGGCATCTTATATATAATTACAACAGTGGTGTGCGTCCGTGCATGCGTCTTACTGGACAGTTCCGCGTTTTAATGGATCGACGGAACCGGCCCGGACGGTCGGATTCCGAAACCGGAAACCGGCCCGAACAGTCGGATTCCGAAACCTGTGGCAGCAGGGGGGGTGGGAGAGGGGGGGGGAGAGAGGGGGGGGGGTTGGGGACGGGCGGGGAAGGGGTGCGGGGGGGGCCAGGGAGGAGGTTTTTTTTTTAAAAATTATATTTATTGCCGCCCTAAACTGCCGTCGTCGACGGACAGTGTCCGACCTCTTTTTTTTTCGTCCGAAGGTCACGGGCACCCACTAGTGTATAAAAAAGGTGACTTGGTATTGTCTAACTTGTGATGATATTATGGTTTGTATCGGTGCCTATTTTGTGGAATCACATCGCACATCTTCATGCATTATATGTTAGTTTAGTTTGGGGTGGGACCAACACCATAATTGGTTGGCCTCTAAGGTTCAACTCTTGAAGCTAGCAATGTTTAGCTATATTTGTTTATAGCATTTTGCCCATGTTTTTAAGGGTTACATCAGTTTTTGGTTATTTTTCAGAAAATCCAATTGGAAAAGTTTTCAAATGTAGGTAGCTGCTAGGTGTTAAAAGTTCAAATCATTTTCACAAAATAAAAAAACCTCATGACCATGTTGTCATCTTCTCAAATTGGGGTATTCCAATGTGTTTGTGGCATTTTGGCCCATTTTTTTTAGAGTTGCATCAATTTCAAAATTAAATCTAGTTGAAGAGATTTTCAGATTTCAGTAGCTACTTGGGCCAAAATTTTAAAGAATACTTGAAAAGTCAGAAGAAATTATGGCCATGTGATTAAATTGGGGCATTTCAATTTGTTTGTGGCATTTTGACCCCTTTTTTCAAAGTTGCATCAATTTTGGGTTTTTTAATTTAAAAAAGTAAACATAGTTTGAGCGATTTAAAAATGTAAGTAGCTAATAAGGGCCAGAATTTCAAAGTGTTCTTGACAAAATTACATGGTCATGTGATTAAAGTAGGCTATTTTGATGTGTTTGCAACATTTTGACCCCATTTTTCAGAGTTGCATCAAATTTGGGCTTTCTTTCCTCAAAAAATCCAGTTGGAAGGATTTTCACATGTAGATAGTTATTAGGGGTCAAAATTTTGAAACATTCCCAAAATATTAGAAAACTTTATGGTCATATGATTAGGTTGGCATATTCCGATGTGTTTGTGCCATTTTGACCTCATTTAAAAAAAAAGTTGCATCAATTTTGGATTTTTAATATTTTTTAAAACTCTATTTGGAGGGGTAATTGATGTACGTAGGCAATAGAGGCCAACATTTCAAAGAATTCCTTATAAGAAATAGTGGCCATATGATTAGATTGAGGGTTTTGGCCATTTTGATCAAAATTGCATAATTTTTTTTTATTTTTAAAATTTTTGAGTTGGAGGAATCTACACATCAGATAGCTTCTACAGGCCAAAATTTCAAAATAATTTTAAAATTTTGAAAAAAAAAAACCATACTATCAACTAGGAGTTTTTCAATGTGTTTGTGGCATGTGTGGTCTGCCCCTTCATTGTGTCACCACCCTCCACGAACAAAAAAAACAACAAAGAAAATGACCTCTCCCTTCTATTGATGGCCCACCCCATAACAAGATAAATAAATAAATAAAGCCCATATACCCCCCCCCCCCCCACTGTCACCCCGCCCAACAAGAATATTGAAACCCCTGATACCTGCCGGGCATAATGGGAGAAATAGAACAATCAGAAGCCCTGCATTTTGGGTAATGAAACACCCGCCCAGTGGGAGGAACAAGCTTTTAACGTTTGTAAAGCACTTCTCCAATTTTTTACTGTAAAGGGAAGTACTCCTATTTTGATAATAAGAGCATCTCCCATGGTGCTCAGTATGGAACTCTGGATAGTGAAATGAAATGTCTATGTTTAGGTTTTTTTTGGGGCAACCCCACCAATAAAAACTGAAACTGCATGTACATGGGGGACTACCGATAGCAAACCACCTGGACCATTACGATCGACCAATTAGAAATACTGCGCCTCAGCAGGGCCAATTTATTACACTCGTTTTTCGAGTTGCATAACTCTCGTTTTTCGAGTTGCATAACTCTGTTGCGCGTTGTACCAGCCATAGCAAGGTGGACGAATTTGGTGTGGAAAAACCAATTTCCTGAACTAAACTGGCACATTTTGGCCCTTTGGCAATAAATTTTACTGTCTGGAGTCACATACTGAGCACCGTTGGAGATGCTCTAAGATCCTATTCCAGAGGGCAGGGTTCTTCTCTCCATACCGAGGGCATTATGTACAAGTGAGCCAGCACTGGGTACCAGTTATGGTTCCTAGTAAGCTGAAAGGCGAGCCCAGTAGGGCGAGCCATAACTGGCACCTAGTGCTGGCTGCCTGGCATAATGGACTAAATGTGCTGCTTATGTAGGTCTTCAAATAGCTAGTAGGTCTTAACATAGTCCAGGTACGTAGGAGAACGCGGAATCTGTAACTGTGGCCGTTTATGGAAAATAGACGTGCCTGAAACCATGCAGAATCGGCAGGTTCAGTCCATTATGTTTCCCATAATGCCCCCTGCACCGGCAGACAAACCTTCCGTACCATTCAGCAATTGTGGCCATCAGATCTTAAAGATCTTGGTCATCGAAAACCGATGACCATTATTTGACTGTGGAAAAACGCAGGCCATAGAGTCGTGCTTTGTGCTGGTGTCAAAAAAAGTCATGTACCCGACCCCCCCTATTCCCCTATCACAAGAAGCATGTTAGAAAATGGGACAAGAGGTACACTAGAAAGAACACTTGGCTTAGAAGAACCTTCACCACTAGTAAAGGCTCGCCTTGAAATACGGCTATTGCAATGTCATTGTAAAAAGCAGGCAAAACCAAAAGAGGACCTCCGCAGCCCTTTGTTATCCGAGCCATGTTAGCACAACGATGAACAAAATTGTCGGCTTGTTGATGTTTAATGGGTTGCAGAAAGTTATTTTTAGCACCAAGAAAACATCATGCCCAAGTAGGCAGAAACCTGTGGCATGTGGAGAGTAACTGAGGCATCTTTATTTGCATCAACCCTTTTTTTTACCAGTCAATGTTTTTTAAAAAGAAATTTTTAAAATTGATATTGAATATTTTTCCAGGGTTTCAATAGCCAGAAGTGAGAAAATCGCCTCATTTCTGAGTTTGGTTTTCATCTGTAGCCAAAACTATGGAAGGATAACTAAATATTTTGGTCTTCATATGCGGAACGTTTTGTCATTTTCTGCATTTTTTGAAGAAAATTCACCATTTTTAAAAAAAATGAAAGAATTCAGCAATTTTTGTGTGTTTATTGGAAGCACAACAGTAGACCCAGTTTTCTCTGCTGACATGTGCAGTTGCAGGCTGTGTGCATCCTCAAGCAATGACCTATTGCATCCATTTTGTAAAGGCTAAAAACTTTACTGATCATGACAAGGGGTGTGTCACACTCTGCCCTTGCCATTTACATTAAAAAGTATCTTAATGCAAAAGAAGAATCATGAAAACTCAAATATTTCACCATGCAAAAATTATAATCTTCAAAAATCCTCTAAAACAAAAAAATATCCTTCATGCTATTATTACTCTCTAATTAATCTCAAGTTTCAACACAAGCCAAAATATAATCTTTCAAAAATCTTCATATAAAAATAGACCTATTACCTAGGAGCCCAAAATCCCTTAAGCTGCTATACTTTCTAATGAATCTAAACACAATATCCTTGCCTTGGCAGGCAGGCAAGGCCAACAAAAATTTCAAGTCTAGGCCTGGCACCTACGCATGAGAAAGTCTGAGGTTTGCACGTGCCATGCCTTTATGGGAAACTCAAATTATGTACAATGTTTCCCAGTAGGTGTAACCAAGGGAGAAAAAGTTGGACAAATTGATAAAATTTATGTAAGAGGCAAGTTCAGACAAAGTACTCTGGGAAACTCTAACTGCCATCAAATTTTCTCTGCTGACACACACATGGTGGGCACCAGTCCATCAATGATGCACCACTTGCCTCCATTTTCTAAACGCCAAATATTTCAGTGCTCAGAGGAAGTTCAGTGTCCAGGTCGCACGCGTAACTTTATTAAAGACTTCCATTCTTGAACAGCGTGAAGACACAACAACCAGAAAAAAATTCAGCAAAGTACGGACTGGCAATAATACATTCCAGAGTAAAGTTCTGAGTAGGTACTACAGAAAACTTTAACCAGCCTCACTTGTCTTTGCTGCCACACGGCTTGCACCATCCTAGAAGGACCAGTTGCATCCTCTTTCTCAACCTCTCTTCATAACCACCTTCCAACTCTTTTCATAATACAACGAATAGGTTGTTGCCTTTGTGTAAGTTAAATTCCCTACAGTCCACAATGGATCCTACGAAGAGTTGTTTATATTGACCTTGGTAATTTTAAATAGCCCTAAATATAAATACGTCATGTAGGTTCCATCTACAACCTGAATCCACATGTATATTATTAGTACTATTCAAAACATCATAAACTTTCAACAAATTCAAGAGCACAATGGTACAAAACCATCCAAGTATAAAAATGCACTCCCATAACACAAATATTCATACATTCATTTATCATAAACTTCACACCTTGTAGTAAAATGAAAAGGACCCAATTTTCCATCAAATGTGTGAAGTTGCAAGCTATAAAAAGATGCAATCCACCAAATTTATACAACCAAAAAAATAATTCATCATCTTCATCATCTTACAAGTAATTCGCTACAATAATTTTGATATATTATAAGGCACTAAGGAAAATCTCATAAACCCTTGCACCACTTATGAATAACAGAATCATAACAAATTTTGAACCTATAACAAAATGAACGTAGATCAAGGTTGTGCCTTTGTCTTTCAATAACACATAATGTTCTTCATTTTTCTTCATTATTGGTAGTACAATCTATTTCATCCTTTTCTAGTTCAACAAAAAATTCAGAATCATCTAGGCCCTTGTCTTCTTGAACGATTTCCATGTATTTCACACATTTAAATGAAAAAGTTCACACATTTAAGATTGTTTAGTTTTGCAAGCACAAGAAAATCATCTTCACTAATAAAATTAGAAGTTAGAATATGGGCCAAATTGTTCCAAATTGTTGTGCCTACACTATTACCAATTGTGGGTGTACTTCATTGGTCCACGTTCAATGGTAGGCTTTTCTTGACTGTTTGAAGTTGTTCCAACTTAGGTTATTATATGTTTTTTTAATTATTATGGGTTGTTTTCAACTATTTTAATACAATTGACCTTAAATTATTTTAGGTTGCGTACCCAAATATCACAACGAATATCATAAGTTATTCCAACCTAGGTTATTATAACTTAATATAATATATATATTTTTAAAATTTTAAAATTATTTTACCTTACATTACATTTATATGGATGTGTCCCTAGTTCATTAGAAACTTCAATAATAATTTAAATGAAATCACCACTAATTCATCATATTGAAAATTTAATGAATTCATGACATCTTTTAATGATTGACAACGAGTTGGTACACATAAGCAAATTCACTAAGAATTAATCAAATTTAAAAATTATCACATGGCATTGTTTTTAATTTTTAATTTTAATTAATTAATAATAAATACAATTTCGAATGTTAAAATTTATATTATTATTTGATGTAAATTTATCATTTGATGTACATACAATGTTGATTTTACAATCAACAAAAACCGTTGATCACATGGGAAGTTTTATCAAGGTTTCAAACTTGAACTTTAAGGTAATAACCCATTACCATTGCCATCAATCCATTTGTTGAATATGAAACAAATGATGTGATGATTGGATTTATTATGTTGTTTATTCTAAATATTTTGTCAAAACCAATTTTAATCATTAATATATTTTTCATGTATTTTCCAAATGAAATCATTAAGTTCATATTAGAAGATTTTTGCAAGTTGTAGATATGCATGTTTAATTTGACTTAAAATACATCTGAAACTTACAACTTAAAACATTTCAACAATGTTGTTTTGGAAAAAAAAACTTTCTTTCACCATTATTATCTTTCTCATATTTTCTTTAAATGAAAAAAAAATCATTATATAATTTTTCCTTTCATACTTTCAAACATATAAATTTGTAAGAAAATAATCATCAATAATTTGATTGAAAATGCATTTGAATTTTTTTATATTATACAATTCCACAACATGTTTTGAGGTGAAATTTTTCCAAATAACATAATTTGTGAATAAAATAAATTTAATTGATTTTTTGGGATAAATATTTTATTGTTGATGATAATACAATATATTATATCTCTCTTCCTTTTAAACATATATTTAATAAACATTTTTATTGTAAAAATACTACATGAATTATAATAGTTCATCTTTTCTTATATATAAATATTTTTTTCAAGTTGTATGACTGAAGGTTTTGATAAACAAATAAATACAAAGTTTTACTAAATTCATAAATTCATATATTTTTATTAATGTATGTTTACAATAATTTGGATAAGACAAAAATGAATTTTATAATAAATTATTTTGATTTATGGTAAATTATATTGTCATGCAATTTTAACATTATATATGTAAACTTTTTACTTATTTATTTATACACATTTCACTTTTTTGGCATTATAACTTGTATTAAAATTTGATTTTGAATATTATTTTCATCTAATTTATTGGAAAGGTCTTTTCATTCATGAAAATAAATTCAATGCCAACTATAACAAGTTTTAAAAGTTTTATGAGTACCAAAATTTTTAATAAATTAATAAATACTTACATTCATTCATGTTTTTAAATTAATATCTATTTGTACTAATTTATAAATAATCTGAATAACAAAAAAATGAACCTTAATGAAATTAGGCATAAATGATTTCACCATGGGTGGAATTGAATTAGGCTAAAACATTGGCTAGTGAACCCATTTTTCTTTTAAAGCCTCATAATATAATAACTTTATGAACTAAATACATGTTTTTTAGTGGTGTTATATTTTTGATTTTTATACCCTAGGTTAATCTAGTTTATGATAGCAAATGGTGATGACATACCTAAAATAACCTAAGGTACAATAACTTAGAATAATTTGAAATAACCTAAAATAATCTTAAGTTGAAAATACTTGAAAATAACCTACAGTAAAAAAATAAATATAACCTAAGGTATAATTGCTTTAAATAACATAGGGTGGAACAACTTCAAATAGGTGATAATAACATAAAGTAAAATAACTTAGCATAGCCCGAGGTGAAATAATCTAAATGATTTTAAATAGCTTAGGGTGAAATAGTCTAAAATAATCAAAAACATTTTAAGATGGCATAAGTTGGAATAACCAAAAAAACCTATAATATAATAACTGAAAATGAGGTAGGGTGAAACACCTAAAATACCAATCATAACTTTGAATAACTTAAATTGAAATAACATAAAATAATGGGAAAAAGTTTAATCTAGAATAATCTAAAATAGAGAATACAATTTTAGGGTACATAACAAGTTCATTGGGTGGACAAAGGAAATGGGTGCACTATAAACACATATATTGCATTTCGTAAGATGTTATGTTTTGTGAGTAGACAAAAAAAATCATTTGTCATTTGACTTGGAGTTGAAATGAAGTTCGATGCTTTATAAGTTCTGAACTAAATCGACTTTTGTCGTGTTTAAATAATGAAACAAATCTTTGATGACGACTTTGTTTTACTTTGTACAAATGGACATTACAATATATCTATTCACATTTTTCTTGTGTATTGTTTGGCTTTAGGTGAAGTGCAAGAAAATCCATTTGATTTAAATTTTTTAGTTTTGAAAGGTAGTAAATCCAACCCTTAATAAATCCTAAAAGCAAGTTGGTTTCTAGGGTCTATAACTCCCAACATATTTCAAAATGGACACTTGGTTATTATCCATGGAGATGGACAATTTAAATGACATGAACAAATATTTCAAGCAAACTTATTTCATTTAACTTTGCTATTAAATTTTCTTGGTCAAATACTTTAATGAATGTGCATTGCAAAATTAGTGACTACAATACAAATTGCATCCATATAATGTTTGGAAAGGTTTCAACTTTTATGATCTTGCATCCATGTTCAAAATATTGCCACTTGACAAAGTATTCATCCACATCCATCAAATATTCTATTTACATGGCAAGGTATATTATAATTTATTATTCTATATATGTGGTAGTATATGTATATATAAAGATTCCTTTACGCTCATGGTTCACTTAGACTCACAAGTTAGCATTGTTGTTAAAATTGTAATCATTTTTTATTAACCATTTACTTGACATTTCGCAACATTCATATGTTGCCACATGTTAATGTTTTTGTTATGTGGTCAAAAGGTAGGTAGGTAGGTAGGTACAATATAAAATCATGTGTGGAGGTTCAATATAATATGAAACACCAGTATTATTTGTTATAAGATTTATCTTTTTGTTTACTATCAAGGGGTCCAACATGTTAACCATAACCCTAAAGTGGCAAACCTATGACCATAGGTTTTCCATGTACATGTACATTATAGATCACCAAGTATACCAAATTCATATACATGATTTGCACAAATTTGAACCCAAGATATCATGGAAGCATCCTAATGATTTTGCCACCAAGTTATGCAACCTTTTGATAATAATACATGTGTAACATTTTGTTTTATGTTATTGACTATGAAACCATCATGAAATTTCAAAATTGACAAAAAATAATAGGCACGACTTTACATCATCAAATCTAGCCAACTAACTTTCGAAATCATTTTTTGATCCTTCATATGATATTATTTCATCTATTGAAAATTGCAAAAGTGTTTCTCTTGAATTCTCGTTCCTCCTTACAATATACACTGTATAATGTACATGTCTTTATCTCTTGAAAGTCAATGAAACAATGAATTGTATAAACTTAATGCATAAGTATATCACATACCATAATCAATTATATCCAATGAAATACTTCTATTTTGTTGGCCTACCAAAAAAAAAATCTTTCAAACAAACCCTTTGAAATGAACATCTAGCAAGTGAAACCTTTTTAGTATTTTCAATCCTCATTTTCCATCACTTGAACCTACCAACCTTATCACACATTTAATTGTTATATCATTACATATAACTTTAACAAAAAACCCGACTGCCAAACCTTTGGAACAAATAACAAATACCACATATGACTATTTTAAATGCCCCAAAAATATTTGGTTATCATAATTATAAATTATATAGTTTATGTACATTATATGTATCTACTCCTCTTCATTTAACTATAGGATCAAGAGTAGTTTTGCCTCAAAATGAACTTTGCATTCTAAAATGTTATGTAAATTTTAAAGTTTTTTTCTTGTGTTTAGGATAATCGAAGGATGTCATCAAAATTTTAACTTACTATGTATCATGATATTCATTATACATAAGATTTGCTAATGAAAAGTGGCTCCCCTTTAGTGTGCTTTCACCTTAAAGGCCTCTTATTCATGGCTTGGGTTGCTTTAAATGGAGTGAATCCATTTGTGAATTGATAAAACACTTGGTCTACATGGCTAGTGTTCATCCTAAATTATAATATGTTTCCATGTCTAACCAACAAAAAGAAATTTAAATTGCTTTCTTTGTTGATTCCTAACAAATAGTAAATGAAAAATAATAACATAGATGTGTGTACATGGCTCCTTTTATGGAGTTACAAAAAGTTGTGGAAGGAGGTACACACTTGGGATGCGTCAAGATCACTTGAAGATGTTTCACATAGGTTTTCATTGTGGGCTATCCTAATGTGGTTTATACACTAGATTGTAGTCCCATTGAACTCACAAATCATTTAGAAACATTTGCAATTATGAAAAAAATACTCACTTTTCTCCCTTCTTTTCATCATCCAAAAGGTGAAAGATGCAAAAGAATGTGAACTAATACATTTTGTGAATAAATGTATGTTTGAATAGATGTGTTCGTTGGCCTTGCACACAACAAACGTAAAAACAATTCAAAACAAAATTTTACAAACACCTTGAAACTTGAAATTAAACATCTTGAAATTGAATGGAACTATAAAAAATAGTAAAATAATAAAAACTAAAGATAAAAGTTCAAAAAGCCTTTAGCTCTCCCATACCTACACAAAGCAAAAGTTGGAGGAGTCTACACATATAGATAGCTTCTAGAGGTTTCAAAATAATTTTAAATTTAAAACAACCATAATATCAAATAGGGGTTTTTCAATGTGTTTGTGGCAGGTGTGGTCTGCCCTTTCATTGTGTCACCACCCTACACAAACAAAACAACAACAAAGAAAATGGCCTCTCCCTTCTGTTGTTGGCCCACCCCATAATAAGAAAAATAAATAAATAAAGCCCATACTCCCCCACCCCCCAAAAGAAAAATCAACAACAAAGAAAGAAAAAAGCAGCCCCCTTTCCCGGCCCCCTCTCCTGCAACTCACGTACACCTCGCCCAACAAGAATATTGAAACCCCTGATACCTGCCTACCATAATCGGAAAAAAAGGAACAATCAGAAGCCCTGCATTTTGGGTAATGAAACACCCGCCCAGTGGGAGGAACAAGCTGATCATTTTTGTACCGCAATTCTCCAGTTTTTTAGTGTCAAGGGAGGTACCCCTATTTTTGATAATAAGAGCATCTCTGAAGGTGCTAACTGTGGAACTCTGAATAGTACAATGAAATGTCTAAATTTAGCTGTTTTTTTGGGGGGCAACCCCACTAATAAAACTGAAACTGGAACTAATAGCAAACCACCTGGACCAATTATTATGATCGACCAATGAAAAATACTGAGCCTCAGTCACGTCCAATTTATTACACTCGTTTTTGGAGTTGCAGAACTCTGTTGCGCGTTGAACGAGCCACAACAAGGTGGACGAATTTGATGAGGAAACACCAATTTTCTGAGCTAGACAGGCACATTTTGACCCTTTGACAATAATTTTATTGTCTGGAGCCACATATTGAGCACCGCTGGAGATGCTCTAAGATCCCATTCCAGAGGGCAGAGTTCTTCCCTCCATACCGATGGCATTATGTACTAGTGAGCCAGCGCTGGTTGCCAGTTATGGCTCCTAGTGAGCTGAAAGGCGAGCCAAGTAGGGCGAGCCATAACGGGCACCTAGTGCTGGCTACCGGGCATAATGGAATAAATGTGCTGCTTATGTAGATCTTAAAGTAGCTAGTAGGTCTTAACATAGTCCAAGTACGTAGGAGAACGCAGAATCTGCAACTGTGGCCGTTTATGCAAAAATAGAAATGCCTGAACCCATTCGCCGAATCGGCAGGTTCAGTCCATTATGTTTCTCATAATACCCTCTGAACAGGCAGACAAACCGTCCATACAATTCAGCAATTGTGGCCATCAGATCTTAAAGATCTTGGCCATCGAAAACTGATGACCATTATTTGACTGTTGAAAAACCCAGGGCATAGAGTCCTGAATTATGCTGGTGTCAACAAAGTCATGTACTGGAGCCCCCTATCCCCCTATCACAAGAGGCATGTTAGAAAATGGGACGGGAGGTACACTAGAAAGAACACTTAGACTAGAAGAACCTTCACCATTCGTAAAGCCTGGCCTTGAAATAGATGACACATCCTTGCGCCCATTGTAATGTCATTGTAAAAAGCATGCAAAACCAAAAGAGGACCTCCAGAGCCCTTTGTTATCCAAGCCATGTTAGCTGAACAATGAACAAAATTGTGGGCTTGTTGATGTTTAAATGGGTCACCGTTGAGATTTGGAGAAGCTTATTTTTAGCACCAAGAAATCTTCATGCCCAAGTAGGCAGAAACCTGTGGTATGTGGAGAGTAACCGAGGCATCTTTATTTGCATCAACCCTTTTTCTTACCAGTCGATTTTTTTCAAAAACAAATTTTTAAAATTGATATTGAATATTTTTCCAGGGTTTCAATAGCCAGAAGTGAGAAAATCGCCCCATTTCTGAGTTTCGTTTTCCATCTGTAGCCAAAACTATGGAAGGATAACTAAATATTTTGGTCCTCATATGTGGAACGGTTTGTCATTTTTTGCATTTTTTGGAGAAATTCACTGCTTTTGAAAACAATGAAAGAATTCACCAATTTTTGTGTGTTTATACGACAGGTAACCCAGTTTTCTCTGCTGACATGTGCAGTTGCAGGCTGTGTGCATCCTCAAGCAATGACCTATTGCATCCATTTTGTAAAGGCTAAAAACTTTACTGATCATAACAAGGGGTGTGTCACACTGTGCCCTTGCCATTTACATTAAAAAGTATCTTAATGCAAAAGAAGAATTATGAACTCAAGCATTTCACCATGCAAAAATTATAATCTTCAAAAATCCTCCAAAAGAAACAAAAATCCTTCAAAATATCATTACTCTATAAGTAATCTCAAGTTTGAACACAAGCCGAAATATCATCTCTCAAAAATCTTAATATAAAATAGACCTATTACCTAGGAGGCCAAAATCCCTGAAGCTGCTATACTCTCTAATGAAGCTAAACACAATATCCTTGCCTTGGCAGGAAAGGCCAACAAAAATTTCAAGTCTAGGCCTGGCACCTACGCATGTGAAAGTCTGAGGTTTGCATGTGCCATGCCTTTATGGGAAACTCAAATTATGTACAATGTTTCCCAGTAGGTGTAAACAAGGGAGAAAAAGTTGGACAAATTGATAAAATTTATGTAAGAGGCAAGTTCAGACAAAGTACTCTGGGAAACTCTAACTGCCATCAATTTTCTCTGCTGACACACACATGGTGGGCACCAGTCCATCAATGATGCACCACTTGCCTCCATTTTCTAAACGCCAAATATTTCAGTGATTGGAGGAAGTTCAGTGTCCAGCTCGCACGCATAACTTTATTAAAGACTTCCAATCTTCAACAGCGTGAAAGACACAACAACCAGACAAAAATTCAGCAAAGTATGTACTGGCAATAATACATTCCAGAGTAAAGTTCTGAGTAGGTACTACAGAAAACTTTAACCAGCCTCACTTGTCTTTGCTGCCACACGGCGTGCACCATCCTAGAAGGACCAGTTGCATCCTCTTTCTCAACCTCTCTTCATAACCACCTTCCAAGTTGTTCATGGGTCTATCCTAAATGCAGGGAATCTCGTTGACCAGTTCACCCCTGGCTCAGATTTGCATCTAGATGAAACCTTGCATCCTTTCTTCAAAAATCAGAAGTTCTTCACCGGTCTAGCATAAGTGAAAGGAATCCAACAAACTACTTCTCCCTCCGCTTAGATTTGCATCAAGGTGCTTGCTCCAAATTTGTATCAAGGTTGGTTCATTTGTTCCGCTATTGCCAGCATCACATGCGTTTATAAGGCTCGATGGCTCAATGCAACAAGAAGAGTATTCATTATCCAATTGCCAAATGTAAGTGCCTCTCACATACCATCATGTTTTTATGGTAAACCCTAGTATGTCTAAAACTTTGGTTCCATGTTTTTTAAAACAATAACAATACCATGCATATTGGACCTAGATGCATAATGGCTCAAATTTGCATAAAGGTTCATCTATCATGATTCTCTATTCGGGTGGGTTAACTTGATCCTCTTCTTTGCAACAGTCCTCGCATGCATTTCATTGGGCTAGCAACTAATGTGAAAGGACAACAAGACTTATCAAGGTGCCACTTCTTTTGCAATTTCCCAAAACTTGTAAGTCAATATGTCTTGTAATGTCAAAACTAAGTTTGTGTTTGTATTGAATGGTATGAAAGTTGTAATGAGTGCAATTTGTTTCAAAGTTCAAGTAGTGAATAATTAAAACATGAACGCAACATTCCTAGGTTTCAAATGGGGTTATATGAAAAGGTTTAATCCAACTATTCCAAATAGTTTTGCAACAATGAAAAGTCATGAATTTCATTCAAAAGCATATTACATGACCATCAAAAAGCTTTGTAGGACATTGACAATGTTGATGTTTTTGAATCCAACAATGCAATCACTTTGCAAAGTTGTGAAATGTCAAAAAGGTGTTAAATGATTATTAAGGAACTTTGCAAGACCTTAACAAGGTTTATGTACTTGAATCAAACACTACAATCATTTTGCAAAGGTGTGAAAATGTCAAAATGATTGTTCAGCGACTATCAAAAAGCCTTGCAAGACCTTCAAAAGGCTAATTTTCTTGAACCAAATAATGCAAATGTAAAAATTATGTTGGAGGACCTTGACAAGGCTAATTTTTTTGAACAAGACTATACATTCACTTTGCGAAACCATGCAAATGTCAAACCTAAGTTGAAGGATTATCAAGGAGCCTTGGAGGACCTTAACAAGGCTAATGATCTTGAACCAAACAATGCATTCACTTAGCAAAGTTGTGCAACTATCAAAACAATGTTGAAGGACTATCAAGGAGCTTCATAGGACCTTGATAGGGCTCATGTTCTTGAACCAAACAATGCATTCACTTTATGATTATGTGCAGATGTCAAATGGATGTTAAAGGACTATGGAAGAGCTTTGGAAGACCTTGACAAGGCCGATGTTCTTGAACCCAACGATGCATTCACTTTGCAAATGCGTGTAGATGTCAAAAGGATGCTGAAGGACTATCAAGGAGCTTTATAGGACCTTAATAGGTCTCATGTTCTTGAAACAAACAATGCAATCACTTTAGGATTCCGCACAGATGTCAAATGGATGTTAAAAGACTATCGAGGACCTTTGGAAGACAAGGCCAATGTTCTTAAACCCAACAATGCATTCACTTTGCGAACCCGTGGAAATGTCAAAAGGATCTTGAAGGACTTTCAAGGAGCTTTGGAGGACCTTGACAAGGCCGATGTTCTTAAACCCAACGATGCATTAACTTTGAGAAACTGTAGAGATGTCAAAAGGATCTTGAAGGACTTTCAAGGAATTTTGGAGGACCTTGACAAGGCCAATGTTCTTAAACCCAACGATGCATTCACTTTGCGAACCCGTGGAAATGTCAAAAGGATCTTGAAGGACTTTCAAGGAGCTTTAAAGGACCTTAACAAGGCCGATGTTCTTGAACCCAACGATGCATTCACTTTGAAAAACCGTGGAGTTGTCAAAAGGATGTTGAAAGATTATCAAGGAGCTTTGGAGGACCTTGACAAGGTCGATGTTCTTGAACCCAACTATGCATTCACTTTGACAAGTTGTGGATAATGTCAAAAGGATCTTGAAGGACTATCAAGCAACTTTGGAGGACCTTGACAAGGCTGATGTTCTTGAACCCAACGATGCATTCACTTTGGGAACCCGTGGAAATGTCAAAAGGATCTTTCAGGACTATCAAAGAGCTTTAAAGGACCTTAACAAGGCCGATGTTCTTGAATCCAACGATGCATTCACATTGAAATTCCGTGGAGATGTCAAAAGGATTTTGAAGGACTATCAAGGAGCTTTGGAGGACCTTAACAAGGTTGATGTTCTTGAACTCAACGATGCATTCACTTTGGGAACCCGTGGAAATGTCAAAAGGATCTTGAAGGACTATCAAAGAGCTTTAAAGGACCTTAACAAGGCCGACGCTCTTGAATCCAACGATGCATTCACTTTGAGAAACCGTGGAGTTGTCAAAAGGATCTTGAACGATTATCAAGGAGCTTTGGAGGACCTTGACAAGGCTGATGTTCTTGAACCCAACCATGCATTCACTTTGCGAAAGCATGGAAATGTCAAAAGGATCTTGAAGGACTATCAAATAGCTTTGGAGGACCTTGACAAGTCCGATGTTTTTGAATCCAATTATGGATTCACTTTGGGAAACCGTGGAGGTGTCAAAAGGATGTTGAAGGACTATCAAGGAGCTTTGGAGGACCTTGACAAGGCTGATGTTCTTGAACCCAACCATGCATTCACTTTGGGAACCCATGGAGATGTCAAAAGGATGTTGAAAGACCATCAAGGAGCTTTGGAGGACCTTGACAAGGCCGATGTTCATGAACCCAATGATGCATTCACTTTAGGAAGCCGTGAAAATGTCAAAAGGATGTTGAATGACTATCAAGGAGATTTGGAGGACCTTGACAAGGCCGATGTTCTTGAACCCAACAATGTATGCACATTGGGAACCCGTGGAAATGTCAAAATCATGTTGAAGGACTCTCAAGGAGCTTTGGAGGACCTTGACAAGGCCGATGTTCATGAACCCAACAATGCATTCACTTTGAGAAACCGTGGATCTACCACAAGGATGTTGAAAGACCATCAAGGAGCTTTGGATGACTTTGACAAGGCCGATGTTCTTGAACCCAACAATGCATTCACTTTGGGAACTCGTGGAGATGTCAAAAGGATGTTGAAAGACTATCAAGGAGCTTTGGAGGACCTTGACAAGGCCGATGTTCTTGAACCCAATGATGCATTCACTTTGGGAACCCGTGGAAATGTCAAAAGGATGTTGAAGGACTATCAAGGAGCTTTGGAGGACCTTGACAAGGCCGATGTTCTTGATCCCAACAATGCATTCACTTTGAGAATTCGTGGAACTGTCAAAAGGAAGTTGAATGATTATCAAGGAGCTTTGGAGGACCTTGACAAGGTGGATGTTCTTGAACCCAACGATGCATTCACTTTGAGAAACCGTGGAGATGTCAAAAGGATGTTGAATGACAATCAAGGAACTTTGGAGGACCTTGACAAGGCCAATGTTCTTGAACCCAACGATGCATTCACTTTGAGAAACCGTGGATATGTCAAAACAATCTTGAAGGACTATCAAGGAGCTTTGGAGGACCTTGACAAGGTCGATGTTCTTGAACCCAACCATGCATTCACTTTGGGAACTCATGGAGCTGTCAAAAGCATGTTGAATGACTATCAAGGAGCTTTGGAGGACCTTGACAAGGCCGATGTTCTTGAACCCAACGATGCATTCACTTTGAGAAACCGTGGAGATGTCAAAAGGATGTTGAATGACAATCAAGGAGATTTGGAGGACCTTGACAAGGCCAATGTTCTTGAACCCAACCATGCATTCACTTTGGGAACTCGTGGAGCTGTCAAAAGGATGTTGAATGACTATCAAGGAGCTTTGGAGGACCTTGACAAGGCCGATGTTCTTGAACCCAACAATGCATTCCTTTTGGGAACTCGTGGAGATGTCAAGAGGATGTTGAAGGATTATCAAAGAGCTTTGGAGGACCTTGACAAGGCCGATGTTCTTGATCCCAACGATGCATTCACTTTGAAAATCCGTGGAACTGTCAAAAATATCTTGAAGGACTATCAAGGAGCTTTGGAGGACCTTGACAAGGTGGATGTTCTTGAACCCAACGATGCATTCACTTTGAGAAACTGTGGAGATGTCAAAACGATGTTGAAGGACAATCAAGGAGCTTTGGAGGACCTTGACAAGGCCGATGTTCTTGAACCCAACAATGCATTCACTTTGAAAAACCGTGGAGATGTCAAATGGATGTTGAATGACAATCAAGAAGCTTTGGAGGACCTTGACAAAGCCGATGTTCATGAACCCAACGATGAATTCACTTTGCGAATTCGTGGAACTGTCAAAACGATGTTGAATGATTATCAAGGAGCTTTGGAGGACCTTGATAAGGCCGATGTTCATGAACCCAACGATGCATTCACTTTGAGAAACCGTGGATATGTCAAAACGATGTTGAAAGACCATCAAGGAGCTTTGGAGGACCTTGACAAGGATGATGTTCATGAACCCAACGATGCATTCACTTTGAGAAACCGTGGATCTACTAAAAGGATGTTGAAAGACTATCAAGGAGCTTTGGAGGACCTTGACAAGGCCGATGTTCTTGAACCCAACAATGCATTCATTTTGGGAACTCGTGGAGATGTCAAAAGGATGTTGAAGGACTATCAAGGAGCTTTGGAGGACCTTGACAAGGCCGATGTTCTTGATCCCAACGATGCATTCACATTGAAATTCCGTGGAGATGTCAAAAGGATCTTGAAGGACTATCAAGGAGCTTTGGAGGACCTTGACAAGGCCGATGTTCTTGAACCCAACTATGCATTCACTTTGAAAACCCGTGGATATGTCAAAATCATGTTGAAGGACTATCAAGGAGCTTTGGAGGACCTTGACAAGGCCGATGTTCTTGATCCCAACGATGCATTCACATTGAAATTCCGTGGAGATGTCAAAAGGATGTTGAATGACTATCAAGGAGCTTTGGAAGACCTTGATAAGGCGGATGTTCTTGAACCCAACGATGCATTAACTTTGGGAACCCGTGGAAATGTCAAAAGGATCTTTCAGGACTATCAAAGAGCTTTACAGGACCTTAACAAGGCCGATGTTCTTGAACCCAACAATGCAGTCACTTTGGGAAACCGTGGAGATGTCAAAAGGATGTTGAATGACTATCAAGGAGCTTTGGAGGACCTTGACAAGGCCGATGTTCTTGAACCCAACAATGCATTCACTTTGGGAAACCGTGGAGATGTCAAAAGGATGTTGAATGACTATCAAGGAGCTTTGGAGGACCTTTATAAGGCCCTTGTTCTTGAACCCAACTATGCATTCAATTTGGGAAACCGTGGAAATGTCAAAAGGATGTTGAATGACTATCGAGGAGCTTTGGAAGACCTTGACAAGGCCGATGTTCTTGAACCCAACAATGCATTCACCTTAATATCCCATGCTTACACAAATTGGAGTTTGAATAACTATCAATTCGCATTGGAGACTATTGAAAAGGTCCCCATTCTTGAACCAAATGAACATTTGATATTACAAACTCAAAATTGGTTGAAATGGATGCTAACTGAATACCAACCTATGATGGAATCCTTGCAATGCAATTCAAGTATTCCAGTTTTTGCATATGGTGAATTGAATTTTTGCAAATCTTTGGGAAAAGGATCATTTGGAAAAGTGTACAAATGTCATTGGGAAGGCGTAAAGATTGCAGTTAAATTTTTAAAATGGAGTGGCTCTCACAATGAAGGTGCAAAAAAATCGTTCACATCAGAAGTGCGCACTTTGGGATTAACTCAACACATCAATTTGGTTCGACTTTTGGGCTATTGTATTCAAGGCTTACACCACATGTTGGTGTATGAATACATGTCAAATAAATCTCTTGATCAATGGCTCTCCGATGACAAGCATTTGAATTGGAACAAACGAACATCCATAATTATAGGAGTTGCTCAAGGATTGGCATACTGACATCACCAATGTAATCCAGCCATTGTTCATCTTGACATCAAACCAGGAAACATCCTTTTGGATAAAAATTACACCCCAAAATTAGCTGATTTTGGGTTGGCTAAAATTTTAAATGTCACCAATGAAAATGTGGTATGTGCCTTGTCATTTTAAAACCCTTTGAGTACCTATTTGCATACACATTATATCTACACAAATATTAATTCAAGGTTTGAATTTTTTGCGATTGAAAATAAATTCAAGAATAAATTAAGGTTTTATATTGGTATTGTAGTACCTTTCTTGTGGATTTTATGAATGTCAACATATATATTCAATGATGCAAAACCCATTGAAATGATCGAATTATATGTTGTTTGGCAAATTAAAATTCAGAATATTCCACTAGCTTCAACCTCCACACCAGGATCATTCGGATATATGGCACCGGAGATTCGAGAACAATCAAAACAAAGACATGTGTCGCCAAAGTGTGATGTGTATAGCTTTGGAGTATTATTGATTGAACTTCTGAAGGGATCACGATTCACATTGGACAAAGGTAAACTTCGCAAATTTATCCAACGGTCACAAAAGATTCATGTGGAAGAAGATGGATTTCAACAAATTTTCAATGTTATAAACAAAAATTCAATTGTGGGGTTTGACAACAATGAAGCCAAATTAATTTTGCAAATTTCCCTTAAATGCATCCAGGTAATCTTCATGCCAAATCTTTTATGTTTATCATTCAATCTAAGTTAAAGTGAATTTCAAAAACCTAAAATCATGGGTTAATGGAATACTTAAAACAATTTTAAATGAATAAAATTGGATTATTCATATAAACATGTAAAACTTCCTAAAAAGGTTTATATATGTAATAGGAGCATTCAAAAAACCATATTTCACTTAGAATTCTTTTAAATCATTTTCCTGTTTGATATATATAATCAACAAATATCCTATTTTCAATGTCAATAAATTGATGTTGTTGAATAAAGACATAGGTTGCTTCAACATTTGTTTTTGGAATATATGTTCAAATCTTGTCATTGAATATTGAAACATAAACATATGGTCCCATTTATTGCAACGTGTATTGTCATAGTTTGATTGCAATGTATAACAATTAATTAATAACCATCTGACTTTCATGACATTTGTTTCTTATAGGAAGACCCAAAGAAAAGACCACAAATGCAAGAAATTTTGCAAATGTTGGAAGAATTGAATGGAAAGAAAGGCATACAATTTACCAAATCAATTCAAGACTATTTCTAGATCTTATCACAAAGGTTTGGATCCAATTTCAGGAGGACATGATTCGTATATTTATTATATGATTAAATTCAACACGTGTCCATTTCTTTATTGTAACCTTTTGTAAATGTGAAAAGGTGTTCAAATAAACGGGGTACTCACAATTGGGGTACCAAAATGAAATGATTTATTTTTAAAGGACTATAGTGGACAACTTTGGATTTTTGTTTATCTCATGTTATTGTTGTTGTAGTGGATTGTTGTATGTTAATAGGTAAAATGATGTCTTGTTAAATTAATAAAAACATTTAAAATATTTTGGATGTTATGCAAATGTCATTTTGAGTCCTTTGAACTAACTATATCAAATGTCTAAATTTCATTTTAAAAAAGTAATAAAAGAGATTATATAGAATCATACAATTGGTTTCAAACTTTTTCTACAATAAAAACATGTCCCTTTTTATGATAACACATGTTTATTGGGTCATTAGAAGGAAACTGTCATTTTGTAATTGTTGTATGCAAATGATTTTTAGTAGCATGTAAAGCATGTAACTATTGGACCCCATAGTTACTTAAAACAAGTTGCACACAATTAACAATTGCATATGACAAATGTGAACAATAAACATGGTATGATTTTTTATTTTATACACGTATTATTCTACAAGGGGTTGCCCATGGTGACACATGACATTTGAACATGATTTCAATATTCACGATTATTAATAAATAAAAAATATCTTAGCCACCCAATAAGACGTGAATAAATTTGTGGCATGTGCCAAAATTTTGAAGGCATTATATGGTGACATGTGGTAATTAAAAAACCCAATGACTATTATTTTTTATTAATTAGGTAGGTAAGCCATAGGTAGGTAGGGAGGCATGTTGGTAAGTCATAGGTAAGTCATAAATAGGTACAATCATAGGGTTAAGATAATTAGGTAGGTTTAAAATAATGCAATTTGGTGTTTCGGTTTAGCATTTAACCTTTAGAATTGAACCTCTTTCATTGACCCATCCCAAATGATATTTGGCATTTGCTTTGTGAACAAAACAAATGAATTTAGTTTGTGCACATTTGGAATCCAAGGCAAAAATATGGGATAAAAAAGGCTATTGCAAGTGTAACCAATGTTATTGCAACCTACATGCAAAAACTACATGTTAGTTATGCCATACCAATCCAGTTTACCTACTAGCTTACTAGCCATAAATATATTATTATAACTAATAATGTAATGAAAATGAAAATGAAAATTATTGAATAAAAATATTAACAACTAATGATGATAACAAATAATAAATAATAATAATATTTGGTACTAATGTTAATTTAAATCACTATTAATAATTAATAATAAACAATTATAAGTTAACTAATGTAATCTCCTACCCATAGGTATATTATTGTAATATTATTTAATAATAATAATAATAATAATGAAAATAATAATTTTGGATATTCACTATTAGCGTTAATTAATAATAATAATAAATAATAATATAATTAAAATAAAATAAAGTATATTGAAGAATAAACATGACTTTACTATTAAAAATGAGAAGAATAATAATATTAAAATATTAATTATTCAATAATAATAATTTTCATGAGTAATTAATAATATTAAAAATTATAAAATTGATTATAGATAATGTTTAAGAACTATATATGAACATGTACGATGATTAATAATATAATTGTTTTGGATAAATTAACCATGTTTAAATTAATTTTGATTAAAGTAGTTGAAGTTAATTTAGGCATGGTTAGTTTAGCCAAAGTTAATTTAATCATAATTAGTTTATCCATCGTTAGTTTAGTCAAGGCATAACTTAGGTTTAACTTTGATTGATGTGAATTTAATTTAACCAATGTTTTGCTTTGGATAACATTAGTTAGCATGGTTTACTTTAATATTAAAGTTATGAAATTATTATACATAGCTTAAGTAAATATATTGAATATATTAACGTAGGTATATAATAAATTTAAACGATGGTTTTTATAACATGTGTCCAATTTGTACATTATTAGTTGCATTTTAATTGCACATACAATTCTACAACCCAAAAAATATACAATGTCAATTTTATAATTGTAAACACAACCAATCTAATTGCAAACAACATCTAGTTACACACAATCATATGATGACAAATTGCAAACAACAAAAATTCTATTAATGGATGAACTTGATAAAAAATCAAATCATACAAAAATTTCAAAACAATAATTAAGAAAAAAAGTTGTAAAACAAAAGACTCATTTAAAAAGCCAGTTGACAAAAAAATTATGTTCAATGAATTCAAAATGTTTTACTTTAGATGTGCAAAATTTGATTCCACTCCAACATTCGTTCAAATTAAAAAATTCCATTACTATATATCTAAAACTTCACATCGAAATACATATTGTTATGAAACATGTCCCATCTCATCTAGATAGATGCCTTTCTATAGATGGTAGTGTTCATGCATTGTATGCACACATAATACTCAAGATGTCACCCACGCATTCAGTCAAGTTGGAGCAAACATTATATGCCCAAGTCATCTAAAGCCTAAATAGAACCAAATAGAGCACATTAAAGGTCGCCCCAAAACCTCTACTTCGATATGCGTCCGGGGTTATGACATTCAATTTAGCCATCCGGGTCACAAGTATATTTTACCCGCCCCCGGGTATCACATTCGAACTGCAAATGCTTCCCTCCCTTTGTGAGATACGAGTCTCGCGCAGCGTTTTTGGGTTGATGGGTTTTTCGAATTCAGCTTCTCGCAGGGTTTTGGATTTATGGGTCTTTGGATTTCATAGTCTTGCAACGGTTTCAAGGAATTTCTCTTCGTTGGGGTCGATTTCTCCCTTAAGAAATTGCGACATTCTTTCTCTCTGTCTCTGTAGATGATTGATGTGAAACCTTTTTTTATGTTTCCAATGGGTGCTCCTGTGTTTCTCGTTTCGATGGTAGTGTCTTCTTTTCTCGTTGGAGGAGGAGTTTTGAAGCGCTTGACGGCTGGGACGACGACGCCGCGAGCCGCGTTTTGGTGCTGCTGGTTTGCGAGAACTACGCAGACCTATTATTGATTCTGGTGATGGCCTCAGAATACGAGGACGATGGTGTAAGCCTGTTCGCTACTTATGTTTCCTATGTTGGTTGTTTTGTGGTCTTTTTAGGCAGAAGATTGTATACCAGCTATATCTTAGGTCAAGGAGACTCCAATTGTACATGAGGGTTTAGGGTTTATGAGCGATAAGTAAATTCGGGATGCGAGATTGTTGAATGGAGATCTATTCAGGTTGTGTCTGCTAAGGAGCATGGAATAGTCTATGGAAGACATATAGCTGGACTGATCAGCTACCTCTATGTGATGAGCTACCCTAAACCCTATAACCTCTGAGCTGAAGAAGTCGAAAATCCCTTCTCGGTACTTCCTCTCTGAAGCCCGGTAGGGTTGCAAACATGTGTGCAACCTTGTGATATTGGCAACTGTGCCATTGCACCTTGCAAAAAGTCTGAATTCTACGGGTTTAGGGTTGCATGATTTTGAGCTCATAAAAATCATTGAAGCAGGCTTTGGCTGCCTCAGCATTGCTAATGTCAAGATTGCTAATGTCAAGATGCTTGACTCAACATAATATTGATTGTAGGACAATTACCTTTGGAATAATCACTCCTGAATTGGTGTGAAGGTACCAACCATCTACGTGAATAAGATTACCAGTATTGAATCCCATTGATAGCCCTTGAGAAGACAAGCATGTTTTTTCAATAAACATTTAAAAAGCTTTATATAGTTGTTTTAAGGAACAACTCTTTTGGTCATTTGAAATTCGAATATACATTTGATAGAAAAAAATAAAATAAAATTTGGTAATATAATAGTTTGTCTATCAAATTTGATTGTTTTATATTGTTTTGTTTTTCTTTTGTTATTGATATTGCTCTATTCTTAAGAAATTATTTTATCTCTATGTGGAGATTTGTGGTAGAACAAGCACCAGACCTTTAGTCAATCTAAAGTTGTGAATGTTTTCATTAACTACCAAACTAAATCGATAAAAGCCAATTGAGCTATGATCTCAGAATTTATGTTTGAAATTTTGTATCTTATAGGTTGTAAATAGGTTTACATTTCTTTTAAGAATCCTTCAAATTCATCTTCCTACAGACTCCATTATGTCATTCTTCTCAATGGTTTTATAAGTCACGTTTTTCACACAATTCCTATTCCTATGAACTTTCCTAAACATGTGCATGAGTGGGCAAGGCATCACCAATATTTTACATTGTCACCAACATCACAATGGATGAATTTAATCCATAACATTTTTTTTTATCCACAATAATTAAATTTCATTTAATTGATGAAGTTCATTCATCACCATCGATTTTTCATTCATAACTTATCATACAATTATAAATTATTTACCTATATTAATTGATTTGAACTATTATTTATAATCTTAAAATGTTTTCTAAAGTGTTCATTGGATGATAAGGCATATGGAAGTTTCTTTGAACTACATCTTAAAGGGGTATAAATAGAAGTTGAAATTTTTATTACCTTTAGTTATGGTAGAATCTTTTGCATACTTTATGTTTTGTTTTGATTCTCATGTTTTATGTTTGGAATTCAAACATGATTTTGCCATGGTTTGTTTTAATTTTGTTTGTACCTTGGAAATCCCTTTGCCTTTGTGATTGTTGTGTTCATGGCAACTTCAATAATATATTTAAAGCATCATTATATAAGTAAACTGATAATTTTAAACATTAGTTCAATTTACCACTTCAAAACATGTGAAAATAAGCATTAATTACACACGTTGTTGGTCATTATTGTGAACTTACTTCAAAATGTCTATGTAAACCAAATCCCTGATTTATTAATTAATAAGAAATATTTATGAAATAATGAATTGCCTTTCAAACACAACAATTTTGAAACCATGAGGTGTAATGATCCTACTGAAATTTACAATTCACGATAATTTTATTTAAAAAATTCAAATGCACAAAATGTCGAAAAAAATACTATAATAAAAAAAGGGAAATATTGTCAATGTTTTTTATGTGAGATGGTCCAAGATGCCTAAATTGATTCATATTTACAACATTGTGTTCAAATGAATCTAAATAGTTTTATTCAATTTGAAATGTAAAAAATAATTAGTTTAAACTATATATAAAACTTAATATGAGAGTTAAATCATAATTGAGCGGACAAAACATAATTTTTTAAGGCTTTCAATTGAAACCACAAACAATGTTCAATTAAAATATTCCAAGCATATTTAGAAACATTCTTACTTTTTTCATAATTTTTTTCTTTTGGACATTAGTTTTCAAAGACTTTGGCATTTAAAAAGATAATATAATGCGTGTTTGTCATGATATTATAGTAATATTGCTACCATTTGCAAAATATGACAACTCAATGTAGGAAGTGGCTAAGTTCTCAATAATTCATGCAAGGATCACAATATTACAAACATGCATTTCATGTTAAATTTAGGTGAGTTCCTTTTTATGAAAATTTTCACATTGGAAAACAATAATTTATTATACCATTAGAGTAGTAGTTAGCTTCACAAAACTATAGCCAAAGTTTCTCTTTTTTTTAGTACTAATGAACCAACAATTACATGATGTCTACTAAACAAGTATTTTTTTGTCATGCAATGTTTCATTGTTGCAAAGAATATTTTTGGAAGGGAAAGAATTTTTTGTCAGAATTTTTTTCACCTTCCAAAAAACAATTCACCAAAAATGTAATAAAATTGGGTTTATGTAACAAATGTCTGAGAACTTACCTTCCAAGTTGGCAGCAAAGATTTTGGCATTGAGTAACAATTGTTTTTTTTTGGGTTTTGTAACAATCTAATTGAACCGTGTGGTAGAATCACATGGTTTGCACAAGGTTGCTATGCCCAAGAAAGGCACCCAATATAGTTTGATTGGTGTGTTTAACGTATTGTCATTTTTTTGTTGATTGCTATAGATAATCAATTTTATAGCAGTTAAAAAAAAAAATTAACAACCTTTACAAGAAGTCATTATTTATTGTTAAATCCCTCTTTGATGCTCACATTTGATGCTACTTCATAAAATTGAAATTAAAAACATTGTTATCCAATTAAAAATTATATATTTTGAAATTTGAAATTCGAAATTAAAACACTCCACTAATTTTCTACCTAGAAAAAAACATTGTACTTGTGTTCAAAGTTTTTTTTTTTTTTTTTTTTTGGTTTGTTTGGTGCAAAATTATTTCATGAAAGTCATAAGAAGGCCAGTTAGTGATTTCTTTTGGGTGGAATTAGGCAAAATGGCAACCAAAAAAATGGGCATGTGACTTCAACAAAAGATTTATTGGAAAATTTTCCCAAAATTCACCTAGATTTAAATAGTGCATTATTGGAATTCTCTATAACTAGGCATGATTCTAAAAATAACTTAATGTCCATCAAAGACAATTGCAATTTTGTGTGAACTAATCTCTAGGATCCTAGCTAGTGTAGTGACCAAAGGATTTTGGAAAAAAAACCTTGGTTGCCACCTTCTCAACTTATGGATTTTTTTCTAGGAATGTTTTGAGAAACATTGTTAGAAAAATAGGGAATAAAACATAACTTTGCCATATGTAGACTCTCTGGTCCTATGAGTGGAAAGAAAGTGCCAAGTTTATGAAAGAAAATAAACTTTGGACTTTTAAAACATTTTGCTACCCAATAATAAATTTCTTTTACATATTTCATTTTGAAAGTAAAATATTCCAAATATAAATTTAAACATCTCCAATTTTTGTATAAATCTTTCTCTCTCATAACACTAAATCTTTAAAAAATTGTGCTTTTAAAAAATATATATAATTTGTGCTTGCCAAGATAGTATGTTATAACTAACACACTAGCGAAAATGTAAAAATTCAAGGGCACATTTCAAATATGTTGAGTTTCCTTTGGAAATTGGAAATTGATTTAATGCTACATCAAATAATTAATATAGGTTTGAAATTTTGTTGACATGTTGCCACATTGTGGTTGTAGTTGAAAGAAACTATTGGTAGACTATGAACAAGTGGAGATGAGAACTAGCAACCACAACAAACTGAATGGACAACAAATAACTTATAGCTTCCCAAAAGACAATGATATTAGTGAATAAGGAATTTTTTTGTTATTATATTAATATTATAGTACTATTATTAGTTATTAAAATTGGAGCTTTTTTTTATGAGTAGAAAATGTGATAATGCCCACACATTAAAGATGTAGTCAAGTATAATGACATTACAAAAATGTAAACTAATAACCATTGAAGTTATTAGTTTCCTATTTATAATGTTTTGTACCTAACATTGGACATATGTTTTATTTATTAATAAATCAAATGCCTATGTTTTTCACATATAGGGTTGTATTTTATAACGAAAAAACATCTTTTCAATACATCAAAGAAGATGTAGTTAAATATAATAACATTATAAAAATCTAAAGTATTAGCTATTCAGGTTATGAGTTCATATTTATAATGTAGTGTATTTAACATTGGAAAAATAGTTTATATTTATTGAGGGATTGAATGCTTATGCTTATTAACATATGGGGTTGTAGTTTTTTAAAATAAAACATTTTCCAATACATCAAAAGAAAAAACAATAATATTGAATTTACTTTAATTCAATTCAATTTTTGAACATTTGTTAAGTGTATGGACATAATTAATTTTAAAAAATTTGTGCTAATAGATGGTTTGTCTATTGTGCATGTAAGGCCATAGGTGGTTATGTTCACATGCTTATTATGTTCACTTAGTTGTAAAGGTCATGTGCAACTAGTTGATCATAATCAATCGTAAAAAGATAAAACCACATTATGTTGAAGAGGACTAACATAAACACATGATGTGATGACATATGTCAACAATTATGATTCTCCAATTAGTTATAAAGGTAATTCTTTATTAGATTGTTCCCAAAATAACGGTCTATTAAAAAGAAAAAAATTAAAATACGTTGAAAAAAATCATTTAATTATTTGAAAGTGTATACCGATGTTGATCCAAACTATTCTTGAATTGAACTGCTACATATTCAAGATGTTATGAAAATCATACAAGAGCAAAGGGAGCTTGGTTTTGATATACCATTCTATATCAAAGTAATTATAAAGGTAAAAAAAATGTTGGATTATAAACATGAAAAAGGTTTAACCAAGATGAAAAACTTGATAAAAATGTAGAGCTTTTTGGTTGTATGCTTCTAATGGATGGTGATGGTGTTGTGGCAATCATTTATTATAAGGTTATTCTTAAAAAGGAAGCAACAAAATATGATGATAAAGCTTAATGGCTTTTTTGAAATGGTGGTTATGTTGAAAGATCCAAATTGAAAAAAATCTTCTTTAATAACAATGTTTGGATGGAGACGGGCACAAAACTTTTGCAAGTAAAATAGTCGAACATGTATATCCATTGGAAATTATAATCACTTGTGATGATTTTTTGTATACTTTTGTTGCAACCTTTCCAACAATAAATGAAACAAGTACATGCACAATAATTGAGGAAATCAAGTTGACGGTGATGTTGAACCAACTCTAGTTGAACTGAGATTATTGCTTCCAATTTAACAAATACATTTAAAATTTATCGTTAATTTTTTCCCAAAATGTGTTGATGAAGTGGAAAACCTTCACAAATCTAATAAAGCTTAGGAAAAACTAGGATCGCCCCTTTCACAACTATGGGGATCATTGAGAATTATTCAAAACTTCCACACATTGATGTAAGTGATTCAAAATTCTTTTTTCCAATAAGTATTTAATTTTTTTGATCTAAGTTTAAATTACATTTCATCTAAAATAAAAATGTAATTAATTGTATGAATTATATATCATGTGTAGGGAAATCATTTAAAGGACATGGCATACAAGCCAAGGGGGAAGTTTTTGCTTCCAAAATACAAGGTGTCTTTTTACTCACAACATTGTATTATACTTGGCATATATTCTAATAAAATCTATCATGGAACTTGTAGAAATATTGGGTACACACAAGTTGGTGTAGCTTTGACCACAAGACTAAAGATTGCAAATGCAAGTGCAAAAAGAGAAAGGGATTAAAAAATTTGAGTAGATTAAATTCTTCAATAGGTCATAGTTTTTATGATTTTTTTTCTTGCATATAAGGAACAAAAGTTGTCCTTTATTATTTTACTTTTAAAACAATTATGAGTATTTTTTCCCTCCATCTTCTTCTTCTTTTTTGAAAATTTAAAAAAAAATTCTCAAATTTTTTTTCTTATAGGGAGGAAGAGTTGCCCCTATTATTTAAAGAAAATTGTTTTAAATATATAAACCTCATGATTTTAGTAGTAGTTTAATAATATATAAGGGCTTTTGATGTGGCTCGTCTAGAGGTGTGTGTAAGCAAATGTTGTGGCAACTGAAATTGTTGAAGTTGTCGATTGGTGATGTTTTTTTCATAGTTTTGGTTAGCTCCTTGTCACAATGTTGATCCAAGAACAAGCTGAAGGCATTGCATTAGCTAGCCAAAGCCTATGAGAAGAAACTTTAGGGTTTTAAAGACATTTTCAACTTGTTCTTGTTGGTTCAATTCTTGTTTTCTTTACTATTCTTGGGTCACAAGTTACTCATACACTAAATACATTAAATTGCTAACTTTAACTTAATGTTAATATAATTTTTCTCTCTTTGTACATATAATTGCCGAGCTCCTTCATTAACAAGTTTCTATCTAAATTAGCCATAGGTAATAACTATCCTCCGTTGGTGATGGGAGTTCTCAAGTTTCATATTTTTTGTTGGGTGCCAAATTTTGTGTCGTTGCCAATACATTTTATAAATAAAACATTCTATCACAAGAAACTAGTTGCCATCTTAAGAATATCTAATTTTTATGCAACTTGCTACCATAAATAACTATGTTTTAATTTTAATTTTTTTTCTTGACACATTCTATTTAGAGGTTGCCATTTGCTCCTAAATCACCCTTGGAATGTTTGCTGCTAACATCCTTATTATTGGAAAAACAAAAAAAAATCTCAAATCTTGTAATTTTTTGTGCAAAATTTTGCATGTATAAATGTGCAAATGAATTGCCACCTTCCCAAAGGGTTTTTTAGGGATTGTTTTTGAGATTTTTGATATGATTATCAAGTAATGTGTTTTTTTTTCAATTTTTGCATGTTGTAATCCCCCCCCAATCAGCAAAAATAGGTCGTTATTGCACTAGAAAAACCAAAAATTCTAAGTTTTTCCAAATTTCTAGGTCGCAAAAATGAAATTTCACCCAAAACATTTGACTAGTGTCAAGAGGGTTTATCAATTTTGATAAATGGAGATTATTCTACTAAATTTGGATATTGAAAGTTTGCCAAATTGCATTAAATTTTATTTTATTTGCTAGAAGGGTGTCATTGGCTTCATGCCTATTGGTTACACATTTATGAATTATAGAGAAAAGAGTTTAAAGTATGTTTGTTGTTTTTTTTTTCCTATTTGGAATTGAAAATATTATAGTACCTACCATTGCCAATTTGACACACATTGTTAATATAACTACTTTTAAAAAAAAAATTCATTTGAAAAGTTAAATGTTTTTGAAGATTTTAGACTTTCCTTCACGAAACTTTGTCTTTGAATAATTTAAAATGTCTAAAATTTGAACATTTCTAAGAAATATAATGAGCGTCAAAATGGCCAATGTACTACTATGAAAAACATGCAAGAAGACACCAATGCCCATATCAAGAGAAGACATTGGTTGATTCAGCACTTGTGTGCTCAATAATCAATTTAATTCTCTAAAAAATTTCACTTTTTAATTCTGAAAATTCCCATAATAAATAGTGAAGTTCAATATAGACCTAATAGTTTTTAGATGAGATCTCTTATGGGGTAAACATGCTCATCACCAAACACTGGCCAGTAACTGAACATTTAAAGATATTTTTTTCATCTCTTATCCAATTGAGCGATTGAAAACGCTATCTGAGCACCACCATAAGCTCTACAACAAAAGTTTGTGTCGTAAAAGCAAAGGAGTAATTAAAAAACAAGAAGAATTAGAAGACGTTTGGAACTTTTCCAAGTTATAAAATGAGCTTTCTTCTTTTAGACCCCTCTTCTTTCAAAAGCTCATAACTTCTTCATCTCTTGTTCGACTTGAGTGATCTAAAGTGATACGAGAGCACAATCTTAAACTCTAAAATTCATCTTTGAACTCCAAAGGCAATGGAACAACCTACACAAAATGTTTGATTGTTTGGTTAGAGGTTTTGAAATTTTCTGAAATTTTTCTTTTTGCCTTTTTGAACCCCCTGCTTTTGTAGGATCATAACTTTCTCGTTAAAAAACCTTTTTTGATGATATTTGGTGCGTTAGATGCAACAAGAGGAGAGCTGCGACTTCTCTTCAGACACCAAAAACAAAGGAGTCTTCCATTGAGATTTGACTTCTTTTGAGAGGTTGAGTGTACTATGACCGGCCTGCTTACCCTAAATGAAGATTCTTTTTTTAATTGTAGTAATGACTTTCCGAAAGCTCATTTTAACATATTATGTGAGGGTGATTTGGATGGATCTTGGATGGGCCAGAAAACATTTCTGGAAATAAAAACTATGCAACACAATTCTACATGTTTTTTAATTCTGCAAAAGAACTTAGCAATGTTTTTTAATTAAGAATTTTTTTATGTTTAAGCAGCACAACTCAGATGATTTGAAATCTGAATCTTCGAGGTATAGAACATATTATGTACCGTTGGCATAAATTTCAAATGTTAAAGAATTGATTGTTTTCAAAAAAAAAGAAAAAGTTGTATAGTCAAAAAGTGAAACCCTACAACATTGTCTACAAGGGCCAACACACACAAGGGATCACTGTTTGGAGTGAATTAATAGTTTGCCCACTTTTTGGAGAGAGCAGTGTCATACATTATTCCTTGAAAACACATCTTAGCCATCATACTTAAACACTTGGACTTGCTTGAACAACCACCAGTTTCCAGTTGGTCATAAGTTGTTTGCTTCTTTTATAGTATTTTGGGTTTTGGTTTCATGCCAATGCTCAAATCATGAACAACCCACAATGTTTCTGGAATGCCATTGAACGTGTTTTTCTCATATTTCTATAATGTTGCTTTATGTTTTAGTCTACCACTTATAGCAACAACCTCATTGTCCCAAGCGGAAACAACCCAGTTATCTATTGGTGAAAGAACCTACAATTGACTTCCCCTTTGTAATAAATATGCATATGTACAAAATTCTCATGTGCACTTCACTCTACGCTTGCACGAATAATTTTGTCCTAGGCTAGATTTCTTACAAAATGGCCACTGGACTGTACCCCATTCGCCAGCAATGCCCAGAACTTAATTGTGTCTAATCAGGGGAAGGGCTTTTATTTGCTGGATGGTGTATCAGGGAAGCTAGCCAGACTATACTAGTGAATTCAGTTAGTGGGCCATGTCTGCATAGGCTAGTCCACAAGTGGGACTTGACATTGGGATGCTTGTTTGATTGATAGTTGGGTCGCGCACATGAGGGAAGAAGTGTGGCCGACTGCCGCTCGAGAAGCACATCGGCCCGCGATCGGCCACAAAACCTGGCAGGCAGAACATCCCGACGATCCACTCGGCCGCCCCGGCCGACGTCGGCCTGCCCACGAACTGCGGCGCTCCCTTTAGCACTCTGCCCGAGTCTACGAGTTTCATCGTTCAACTTCGTGCTCCTCCAGCGTGCCCACCTGCCTGCATTCCATAGCCATTTTCTCACTGCACACAATACAGGCACTGTGTTTCTCAAAAAAAAATCTTTAAATCACATTTTCTTCTGTCTTTTTCACTGCACAAAACACAGGCACTGTGTTTCTCAATTTTTTCTTTCTATCCCATTTTCTTCTGTCTTTTCTCACCATGGAACCGTCTCAAGTTCCAGGTTTGCTGTCCCAGATGATGATGGGTTCAAGTTCATTGTGCCTCACACACCACTTACAGCTCCATCCAAATCCAAGAAAGATTGGAAAGATGATTATACAGCGTTGTTGATGAATTTGGTTGGGGAAAAGTTTCTTGCCAATAGCATGAAAAGCTTCATTGACACAGCAGCAGTGGCAAGAAATTTCATTGAGGATAGAGGAGGCATTTCCATTGACCCCTCAGCGCACTTGGGCTCAAGTTCAGTCCAAAGTACATAAAATGCGGAAGAAATTTAATCAGTTGACATGAGCATGGAGAATCCAGCGCATGTCAATGCAAATGGCCATGGTCTGAGCGATGTTTAATGATTTGGGGTAAGACTGCCAAGGCTTGTGGCACTGCTGGAAGCATGGACAATGGCGTTCCAATTGATTCGGTGGGTGGATCTGCGCAGGAGCCTGTCAACTTGGAGGATACTGAAAAACATGATGCTCCTCCTTCTCCAAACAAACAGTTTCATCCATTTGCAGGCAACTCTTCTCAAGGCAGTAAGACTCCACCCACGCCGAGGTCAGCACGTTGCAAGCCAGGGGTGGGCGGTAAGCCTCCACAAAAAATTGCTTATAAGAAATTGCGTAGAGGGCAGGGAGAGAAAATTAGAGGGAGCAGCTAAAAAGGTGGGCAGACTATGTGTGCATGTGCGCATTTTGTCTGCCTGTCTCCCTTTCTGCCAGAGAATTTCAAGGAGCAGGCAGGCAGAAGCCAAGGTTTTCATAATCATGTGCGCGACCCAAGTGGTGGAGATGCAATAGTTAAGATGCGTAGTGTGAATCATATATGTGATGTAACAAGCTGCAAGTGTGGCATCAGAAGGTATTGTGCCCTACTAGCTTGGGTGTAGGAAAAATACAGCATGCGTGAGTGATGCATCCTAATGTCATGTGGATGTTTAGATTTGTGGATTTTGTAAAACCTCACATGAATGGTATGTGGATGTACAAGTTCCCAGATCTGTCCATGGCCAGAAACTCACTAGACCATGTGCAAATGTTAGTGCCTCCATATGTATATATTTTTCTATGATAATCTCATGCGCTGCCATAGCTCCACTATGCCTTAAGAAGAAGCAGTATTTGTTGTGGTCAATTTGATGTGCAATGGTTGCTGTCATGGGCCTCTCACAAAATTTTCACAAAAAATGAAGCATGAAATCTTGGTCTATGTTTGTGAGCACTTGTTATTTTGTAGGCTGCCTGAAATTATAAACTTGAAAGTTTCAATGGTGGTAATTTTTCATTTCTAGTCCAAATGTTTCCCCCCGCCCCCCCCCCACCAAGCATTCAGCTTGAGGTCCTCCACAACTTCACCAAGTCAAAATTTCCAAAACCTGACGTTTTACATGACTCCTAGGCATGTTTGTGAGGGCTGGTCCATTTTTTGGAGTGGGACAAATTTTTGCTCAAATATCAATTAAGGGTTGAGGAATGAGGAAAATATTGGAAAGTGCTGGGTGATAGGTACATGTTCAGTGATGGGCAGTTCTACCCTACTTGCATTTTGTTCCCTGAAAAGGAGTTTGAATATAGATGGTCCCCCTTTGTCTAGCTTTGTTCCCGGCCATAAGGGTTCCCTTTAAAGGCAGATTGCTTCCTTTTTCTCATGCTTTAAATTATGAGTAGTTGCAAACAAGCATCAAGCCATTCTCCTTGTGGTCAGGGTTTATGTGTAGGGTAACATGGGAAGAGCAGGGTGTTCCCAAAAGAATTGCCCACACGAGGCCAAGCCAAGGCCCGCTTCTTTTGGGAATGCCCCCAATCCAAGGGTGTTGCCAGGGAAACCACTGGCAGAATTTTTTTGTTTTCACTTTTCCCCTGATACCCACTGGGCATTATGGAAGAAAAAGAACAATCAGAGACCCTGCATTACAGATAATGAAACACCCGCCCAATAGGAGGAACGAGCCTTTCATTTTTGTAAAGCACTCCTTGATTATTTTAGTGTGAAGGGAGGTACTCCTATTTTTGGTAATAAGATCCCATCCCAGAAAGAGGGGTTCTTCCCTCCCTACAGAGGGCATTATGCACAGGAGAAGGGCCTAAGTACAAGCCCTTCCCCATTTGAGATATGTGCCCCAGGCCGGTGGGCCGAGGGCACCCGTTGAAAATCACGGAAGGGCTTGTACTCAGGTCCTTTTCGTACGTAAAGCGGAGCTGGGATTTGTTCACTTTTTAGAAATTAGTGACAGGCCGGCTGGTACCTTCCACCATAGAATATCCAGCTTGCTGAAAACAGGCTCCTTCAGGCAGGTAAGGGAGCTGAAAATACAAAGGAAAAGCCCAGGCAATCAAGTTATCCCTAAACTTAGGAAAAGACGGCACCGGAACCCCCTGTTTGGTCACGTGGGGGATGAGATTTCAGAAAAAAGGGGAAAAAAAGTGCACTGGGCCTCAACGAGGCATGAAACTCAGTTTAGCAGCAAATTGGGTGCTAAACTGAGTTTGCCCTGTCCTTTCTTTTCCTGAACGCCTTCAACCAATCACTGCTCCTGATCTGTGCACTGTAGCTACAAATGTTCTCGCGCTTCGTGCATTGAATCCTGAGTCTCAGTATTTCATACCCTTATTTAATAAAAATTTCTTGACTTTGTGGACAACAGCCAGGAGGGGATGAAGCGTTTAAATGAGGGGTTCAACTCAGGCCCAACAGGGCACAACTTTACGGATAACTCTAATGCTTTAGGTACTAATGAGCCAGCACTGGGATGCTCCTAGCAAGCTAAAGGCCTGCATGTTTGTTGTGTCATATGAGTCTGTCATTTCGTCTAAGTGTTTCCTTCAACCCGTTCCAGAAATCTAGTGCCCAATAAAGATGTTCGATGAGACATAACAGCTAGAACTAGTTGTAGGTGGACTGTTGGGGTGGCGCACTTATAAATCCAAGTTGCAGATATACATAAACTCTTCAATGAAATTAATTTGCCAAAACAAAGAGCTTGCTGTTTTGTATGAGTGCAATATAATAATTACTATTCTGGACAATGGCATATATCATCAGCAATTATTTGAATCATTGCTGAGACCCGCAGACATCTCCATGCAAGAATGATTAAAGAGATTGATCAAGCTTGAAGTCTAGATCCGTTGTCAACTCCCGCACTTGACCCAATGTTGTAATAACTTGTAACATGTTTCATAGTACATGTACACTAAAATTTTCATTCGTTTGTGAGTGAAGATGCCAATTTCATGAATTACAAGCTTGCTATGAATTGTATATAGAGTCTCGAGCAATCTCAAATTGCTACATGCTTATTCTCAAAATGATACTTTGGATGCAAAAGTTGTTGTGTCGCCAACATTTTTTGATTCACATAACAGCTTTATACATATAATTTATGTGTATACATATATATGTTTACATGTATTAGGATTCTTTTAATAATGTTTTTAGATGTGGTTTGGTCTCCAAGACTTGTTTACTAATATCCCTTAGAATTTCTTCTAAAGTATTATTTGTGGAAACATGTTATGAAATTACAGGTTGTTGATTTGTTTCACCGGTTTGATTACTTTCAACTAGTTGAGTTGTACTAGGATTATCAAGTAATCTAACCCAATTATTTTGCAATGAACTCTCATTGATGGTGGCAAGTTGTTTTTTAGCTCCATCATGTTGTAATTACTTGATAGTTTCAATGAATCAAGCATGTAAATGTTCTTATTCTTGCCAACCTTCAATTCCTTTAGTTTTAATCAGTTTTTTTTTTATAAACACATGTTGTTCTAGCTACTAATTGCAAGTGGTAACAACAACTATTACATTAATTGGCACATCGTCAATTTTAGGTGGTTTAAGTGTTGTTGTGACATTGGAACAAATAGGTTTAGTTTTGAACATGTTATGTACCTCAATATTCTTGGGGCATTCTCTAGATCTATGTTTTACACTATAACATATTATATAAGGATAATGGACATGTATTTTTCCTAATTTAATAGGCTGGGTTTTAGTTCCTGCTACAAGTTCTATAGATTTCACTGTAGCGGTTGATATTATTGTTACCTTTCTTTTCATGTTATGATAGGTCTCTATTAAATGACTGATTTTATTACAATTGGTACATGTTAATGTTGATTTAGTTGTAACAACAGGTATTGTAGGTTTAACCATTGTATTAACCTCTACTATGATTAGTAGAACATTATAACTCAAACTTAACATGTCCATTTTCCTCACATATTACAATAGCTTCCTTGTGTTTAATTAAGGTATTTTTCTTCATACTTGTAATTGTTAACCTTAAGTAAGGTAACAAACCTACCCTAAAAATAGTGGTGAAAAAACATGTGTTGCTCTAACAAGTAGACAATTAACTAGTTTCAACATGCATTCATAGTAAACTTCAACATGTTTGGTAGTTTATTGTTGTATGTTCCACAATTACATATAGACCTCCTCATCATTCTTCCAGTTTTGAATCGCTTGCAAAATGTTTGTTGCACTTCTTCAAGGGTGTAATTTGGATGGTCTTAAACATATTTTTCTCCCCATTCAAAGATATTATCCTTTAGGTAAAGACAAACAAGTTGATGACGTTAGTTTCCATTGTTTCACCATTAACCTTAATGGCTTTTTTGAACACTCTAATATGAGCATCAAGATCAGTGTCTTTGACATAGGTTGGATATTGTAGTTTCCTATATGGCAGCTTGGTTGTTGGTTTTGATATAGGTTGCACAACAAGTGGTTGATACCATGGTGGTATAAACATGCGCAGGTTGAGTGTTGGCCATCCATAAGATCCAACAAGTGGATTGAAAGGTGGCTTTCCAAGTATATTTCCTTTGGGTGAATATCTTCCAAGTGAATCTCTAAATTGTCTTCCATTTGGTGGTTGGTGGGTAGAACCTCTAGGTACATAAGTTGTTAAATTGGTAGTAACCTATACAATGGTTGGAATTGGTGCAATAATAGGTTGTTGAACAGGTTGTTTGTCCTTGTTGGTCATTGGTTGAACCATTATAAGAAATTGATTTCCAACAAAGTATGGTATACATGTTGGTGGTGCAATAGGTTGTTCAAGTATTGGGTACACATTCTCATACATGTATAATTCTTATGGATTAAAAAATCAAATCCTTTTGTTTTAATTGGATATGTTGGATACAAACTAGGATCTAAAGGCACAAAAAGGGGTATGACATTATACCACATTAGGTATGTTGAAGTAGGTAACACACTCATTTTGTCTTGTACAATTGGTTTAATAGGTTGTGAATAGGTTGTTTTCTAATTAATAGACCTATTGTCATATTATCATATTAGGATTCATGGTTTGATTTCTTAATATAAACCCATTGGATATTGTTATTATAATGGTTGGAAGGACAGGTTGATGAGCATTCATCACCTCCTCTCGTAATAATTATTTTAATCTATCATTGATTAATGGAAAACAATTGAACAAATGTCCCATTTGATGTCAATATGAATAGGTTATAGTTCTAACACCTTGGTTTCCTCTTGAAACCGGTTCATGATGTAAGACTTGCGATCTTTCTCCTTGACCATGTACTAATCTAACATGCCAAATGCCTTGTGAATAAGTGATTCCTTGTCGAACAACTATGGGTGTTGCTCTGGGTTCCCCAAATTTTTAATGTGATATAGAAACTGATTAATTAAATGATCTTCAATCAATGTGACAAAGTTGTTCCAACTTGTTCAGTAGGTGAAGTCGTTCCATCTCCAAATTAGTGGGTACCAAATTGATGTTGTGTGATGTGGTTAATGTTGAGAACCAATAGATGTTGTAATTGGTGTAAATGCACCAATTCTAAATAAATTGTAACCTGGGGTTACAGATTGACATGGTTGTCGTGCAACGACAACTTCATCAAATGGTTGAATAGGTTTCATGATTGTCATCATGATAAACATTCACTACCCATGGTTGGGTTGTTCTTTGTGATGTTTCTTAATGAATGGTTGAGAACGTTATTGGGTGTTTCTATGCAATTGGTTCTGCTACATTTTGATGTTGTTCATTGAACGTTCCCCTTTGTGCTACATCCATGTTTGGTGCATTCACATGTTCATTTCCCATAAATTCCATTTGATGTTCATCTTGTTCTTGTGCATGTTCTTGAATAGGTTGATGTCTAACATGTTTTAACTATTTTTTAAAACTTATAATCATAGTTATGACATTCTTGGTGCGGGAATGTTATGGAAGCCCGAAGAAGCAAGAATTTTAAAGAATTTTATAAATCAACGGGTGAACATTCGGTAAACATTCGCGGGCATGTTAGGCTTACATTATTAGGCTTATATCCTGGATGGACAAATCTCCTGTCTTCACTTTACCACCAAGCATATTCGGCATCATACCACCCAAAAAGATTCAAGAAACAAATGCATGCAGTCAAGCCCTGCATCAGAACTAGTTGAGCTGCATACCACATCTGATTGGACTGCACAAACTATAAAAAGTTTTGACCTGACTGCAAAATCTAATAGCTTTTAAACTTTCTTAAGCTCCAGCACACCAGATTCATAAAAAAAAGGACACAATCCAATATTTTGCCAAGCTCATCCATGCTTCACTCTTCCTCCAATTCCTCCTCTTCGCTGTCCCGTGCCACCATCTGCTCCTCATACTCGATGTTGTTCACTTTGCTGATCAAACGCAGGTTAGAAAACACCTCCACCAGATCGTTTGCCCTATCTGGTCGCTAGTAAACTCTAATCATCTCACAAATGACCATAAGGATGGATATGAGCAAGATTCAAATTAGAATCCCTTTGGAAAGGGTGCAAACATAGATTTGAAGCAACTCTGAAATAAACAGATGGAACACATACCCGCATCCACACTCACAGGCTTGTTTGAACTCAAGGAAGATATTTCCTGCTAATCCATAACAGTCACACGAATAGTTACAGAGCCTTCATGTGTGAATTTCAACGCATTGCCCACTGCAGCCCACATCCATCAACCCAGAGGAACAAATCTCTTCATAAGTACTATCAATTTCTCCATACTTATGATTAGGGTCAACGTGAAAATAATTGAGGGATGAATTATAAGGTTATGGATATCTCAATCCGATTACATAACAGCAAACAATCAACCAGTACAAAAAAAAACATAATCAAACACTAGAGGAAAGTGAAAACAAGACCAAATGAAAAATTGAGTTGTGGTTTGAATAACAACAATAGTCACACACATTCAAAGACCTTCAAAAGCCACATCCCTCAACCTAGATGAACATTCAAATCAGTGGACTGTGGACCAACCTGGACCATTCACAGTGAAACAAATGTAAACCATGAAGGAACAGCCTGTCACTTAGAGGGAATAGTATACATGCAAGAGACAGACTATGCTAATAACACCGTGCTGGCCTAATGTGGACTCATGGCCATTCCATGGGCAGACCTAAATGAGATGCACAGGGCTGGGTATGTTTCGGTCTGTGGCTACTGCATTTTGTATGGGATTCACACCAATGGCAGGACTCACTCACCTTGATAGAAACAATTTGTTTTCAGTTGTCAAATTTTTCTCTAGAAAAATCTCCACAGACATGAGATCCTTCTCCATAATATTCCCAGACATCACAACCAAACAAAACTGGGACTGTACGATCAGTGTGAGTGGGGTGACATAACCTTGCACAGAAGGAATGTGGTCATAGCCTTATGAGTGTCACTTACAAAGTATCAGACCATCACTATTATGAACAGCAGTGACTAGTTGCTATGCCCCCACTGACTTCATCAACTCCCAACCTTCATATAATGATTTTCATTAACTTTCCAGATTTCCTCTATAAACTCTCCAAACAAGCAATGAAATTTGCCCAGAAAGTATGCCCAGCAAAGCTAAGGCTTGAGATTAAGTCCTGACAAATCCAAAAGAAGCAAATCAAGGAGCAGGAACCATTTTCCCAACAAACTTGCATGCACGTATACACCACATCTTGTGAGTTCACCAGTCACATGATCAGACCCACGACAACGCAAAAGAAGTTGCCAGCAGCGGAAGGAAAACAGCAGCTCGATAGCCGCTTAATGAGAAATCCGTCGTCGTCATCTCTATCGTTTGCTTCTGAACATCTCCAGCTGTCCGACTCGAAGGCTGCTGGTTTACATATTGACGTTTTGTTTGGTCTGCCACAAGATCCTTGGGTTTAATACCTGACCTGAAGCAGATGATCACCAGGTTACTGCTAATGTAGTTGTTCTCAGGGAAGAACGAGAATCGTTTCCAATGTCTCTCTTTGACACATGACTGTAGAGAAATCAGAACAGAGTTGTAAAGATCAACATCACGTCCAGCTGATAAATGAAAACATGCAGACTTGCAGCACATACACAGGCCTGCAGCTAGCTAGAAAATTAATATTCTCTAAGATAGCAACTCAGTCTATGATCCAAAACATCAAATAAGATCGATGTAATTTTAGATTAGAGGTTTGGAGCAGACTGTACAGCTGGTTGTCAGTTTTCAAATGCTTGAAAGCTACCAGATCTCACGTTCCACATTTCACACATGATGTGTCAATAACAACATCCATCCCAGACCAGCCTCCTCCTCCTCCTCCTCCAGCTCTTAGACCATCCCGACAGGAGTCACAGACCGCTCAGAGATGACCGCTCGAACCAGACACAGACAGTCGTCGTCGTCGTCGTCATTGTCGTCCTCCTCAGAGCTGCAACGCTCAGAGTCTCTGCCCGCTGGTCCACTTCATCTCTCTCTCTCTCAGACCTTTTCTGGCTCCCTGCGCATGCTCCGTGTCTACTCTACTACAGTTCTCCTCAGAGCTGCACTATTAGAGCTGCAACGCTCAGAGTCCGCCACTTCCTTCCAAAACCCTTAAAGGAACTCCATCGCTGCTCGCCGTCAGTGTGTGACCACTTCATGAGAGACTCGACCAGAGTACCGTTACCGTTAACCGTTACCGTTCAGCACAGGCTGTTGCCGTGCGCGAATGTTTCACGAATGTATGCCAAATGTTTTGACAAGGTGCTTTACCACGTAAATTCGCGAATTTTAAAATGCAAAATGACGAATGTCATAACTAGGCTTATAATAACTATTCTTGACATTTTCTAAAATCAAAGGGTTCTAAGAAAGCCCTTGCATTATTTGTTAACATAAAAATTTCAAAATGACCCCTCGTAGTAATCAAAAGTTTACATAAATCTTCTTTTACAAATTGTCGCAACCCTAATCTTGAGAGAGTGTCAGGATGAAGCCTCACATTTCCGAAATGGGAGCTTGGGAGTGCACCAATACTCCCGAAACTTCAGAGAGCGATTGCAAGGGTCAAAAAACCTTGCATTGGGGAAATATTTATATCATTGGAAAGCTATTGAAGTGTAGATGTCTAAAATGGGCTTGCATAACCCATTTGGACATCTGAGCACAAGTTATGGCAAAAAGAAAGGTTAGGAGTCAAACTGCCATAAAAAGTCGGGAATCGACCCGACCCCTGTGTGTGCAAGTGAAGTGCAACACACCGTTGGAAAGCTCTCAACAAGAGCTACAACTTTATTTCAGACCTCATTTCGATCGGAAGTCAGAGCAAATAGTTTAGTCCTGCAAAGTTGCAGGAGTCTAAACCTTGGCAATTTTGAAACTCTTCCTTGGGAGTCTCGGGACAAAAAGCCATTCGGATGTAGGCGCCATGGAGAGGTGCAGAGAATACTATATGGGGCAAGGTGGTGGCTTCCCCCAACTCCGGGCCGTGGTGAGTCTTGTGAGTCTTGTGAGTTTAAAGTCGCATGTGGCTTGTATTAACACCAAAGGTGCTCCATAAACAAGTTGGTTTGATGTAGATTTGAAGGAGTAACTAAAATGCTTATCACTATTCCTAGTCTCATCCTAGAGCTTTAGTAGGCCCCTCTACCCCTTTAAAGTGTTGAGAGCTGGGAGCGTGCCTTGAGCTCCTAACATTTCCACTGTTTACTATCTTAGACTCATCTTGAGTCTATTAAGGAGCTTGGGGCCGCATCATGTTCTTTGTGACGTTTCTTAATGCATGGTTGAGAATGTTATTAAGTGTTTCTACACAATTGGTTCTATTACATTTTGATGTTGTAAATTGACGTCTCCCCTTTGTGCTACATCCATGTTTGGTGCATTCACATATTCATTTCCCATAAATTGCATTTGATGTTCATCTTGCTCTTGTGCATGTTCTTGAATAGGTTAATGTTTAACATGTTTTAACTATTTCTTAAAACTTATAATAACTACTCTTGACATTTTCTAAAATCAATAAGTTCTAAGAAATCCCTTGCATTTTTTTTAACATAAAATTTTCAAAATGACCCCTCGTGGTAATCAAAAGTTTACATAAATCTTCTTTTACAAGTTGGGCACCTATCTTATTTCAAAAACTCTACATTAATTTCATCCTATTCCTAATGTTTTTAAACCAAATCAAAAATAAAAACTTTAATCTTAAAATTTACACAAAATAAACAAAAATGTAACAAATTAAAATTTAAGCATGATTGTTTTTGAATTTTGAGCCATTGTGTGGTCGCCAAATGTTAATAAATTTTTATATTCCCATCAAGGTTATTTTATTTTTGAATTTTTTAGGAACAAGTTCCTAAAACAAAAATAGGTACATGCAAAACATTAACAAAAGTTAAACAATCTACAAATCTTAAATTAACATGTACACAAATTACTCAAAATTTAAAGGAAGTTGGTTGAAAGAAAAATGATTCTTGTTCCATAAACAAAAATTGAAACACACAATCAAAAAATGAAATCCAAAAGCTCTTCAATAGGTTTATCCTCCTAGTCTTATACTAGTTATTTCAAAATACAATAGTCATAATTGTGTATAATAAACAGTCATTAACCAATACTTAGACTAAAAGTCCAAAATTTCAAAAAACTACACCCTATTTAACTACATGTTCAACTATTGGTTGTGCTAAGTATAAGTTCCACAAATCACATGTTGACTAACATGTCAACCTATCTTCTTAACCTAGTATAATACTACCTACCAAATTTAATAATTGGTTATGTCAATACTAGAGGTTAGTCTAATAATAGGTTAAAACACTTGTTAAGTTTAACAACTTGCTTACATTATTAACCTATTAGGTCACCCGTTACTAAATATAGGTGACAATTCATGTCTTAAACAAATTCTATAGTGTATTCCAAAGATGGACATGACAAGTTTTATGGTATGTAAAATAATGGATGTTGTTGGAAAAAGTTGCAATGGCCATCTCTATGAATTCAACAAGCTATTACCCAAGGTTCTGGTTGGATTTGACGATATGGAAGAATAGGTTGGTTAAAAATGGAACCCCCACAATTACATTCACTTCCGCAATGGGTATTGTTGGGTACTCAAACCCTAATATGTTGGGTTACACTTTATAGTAATTAAGTAAATTAAACCATGAATTGATAGTTATTAAATTATTTTAAAATTATATATATATATATATATATATATATATATCACAAGATGCAACTTCTATGGGTGCTAAGGAAATATTCACAAAAGAATCAATTATCAATTCTACACTTGCTCGTGTAGCCTAAAAAAACTTTAAGTGTATAAGTTGAACTGCAGCACAAGACGCAAATCTCACACAAAGAACTGTTTTTTAAGGAAATGTAAGCCTAAGTAATTAAGTAACACAAAAACGAAAAATAAAGCCAAAACGGCCAAAAGAAAGACACAACATAAAAGAAAATTAAACAACTAAAATTCCTTGGTTGATTGAGTAACTTACAAAAGAGGAAAAGAACAAGCAAATGATTAAGAAATAACATGTCATGATGGTGGCAATGGTAAGCTACCAACCATGATGAATAAAACTTGAGTAGTGAGGAGAATAAAAAGACAATGAAGACATAACAAACTTGAAAGGGAAGATGATGATTTCACATATCATGACAATGTCCCAGGGAAAAAAAACATGGTTGCTTAGCACCATGTTAACACACAACTCCGTTATGTGAATCATGATTATTAGATTTAGGAACTTTTAGCTTTTTAGGTGGTAAACCTTAAATTACATTGCTGTGTGAATGCCTTAACATTATCTAAGGTAATAATTACCTAAACATCATGAGGTATTTTGTTATTAACTAGTTTGGTGTTAGGACCAATGTTGGCCGGTTATAGGATTTTAGACCTATACACAAGACACAAATAAGATAAAATTAAAAACTCCTCTTGGTATAAGTTTATGTATCCAAATATTCCACCAAATTTTGTTTATATTATAGGTTATGCATTCTTGAAAAAAATTCCTTCGTTGCTAGATATGCATTTGTTGGTTTTCAAAATCATAATAACATGTAAATATGTATACCAAGTCTAATTAACAAGTTGAACATGTTAGTTCATTTGTAAACAATTTTTTTTAAAAACATAAAGTAGGTTATGGGGGGAATTGCAACTTAATTATTTATAGAACTCTACCACTATAGCATAGGTTGCTTTTATAAAAGCAACATTCAAACAAACAACAAACCACCCCAACCCCACAAAATAAAAGCCTAAGGAACCAAAAACCTTCAACAACTTGTTGAGCACCAAAAATCAATCCATAAATCACCAAACATGCCACATCAAATAAAAAAATAAAAGTCACTTGGTTAATTGGACAAGAATAGTAAAGAGATTTATTTTTTTTGGGGTTTCAAATTCATGTGAATTACCTAATCTTCATCAACTTGCATTTCCTTGAAGTATTCAGCTTTTTCAATTAATTCATAATTATCCTAGTGTAAACCAATTTTAGCCTTCACATAGTCTTTCAAGTTCACATAAGGTGTACAATTCAAGTGCATGGCATTAAGCCACATTGATGATAGAAATAATCTTATCCAAATTTTGGACTTTTAAACAGCAATGCTTCAAAGCTATCAAAACACTAGTTAGGTTGAACATTTTTTCAATTCAATTTGAAACCTTAAAATCCCCAAAATTTGTTTGGTAAAGAAGCCAACATTTGAAAATTACCTTCATGGGTTTTCCATTAAGTGAGTGGATCACACATAGGTGGAGGTATAACCAACCTCTAAAATATAAACAATTCCCTAGTAACCAATGCCCATGAAGATTTTTTCACGAATACCCCAACACCAAACATGTTAATGTTATCTTCCCCAATAGGAAGTCCATCAATTGAAACAACCACATGTGTTTAAGTATAAGGGTTTAACCTTTCAAAACTTGTCATATAAATGAGATGACTTCATTCATATCGTACTCATGTGAAAAGCAAATTACATTCCAACACCCCACATAATTCTCAACTCATAAGGATTTGTACTAGTATCCAACATTAATGCCAACATATGGAACTCAACATCAAATTGGTCACATGTTTCACTCCCATCAACAGAAGGATTATTCCATGGCCGAAATCAAATTGATTGTAATCACCAAGGAATCCAACAACAACCAATGTCCTTTGGATTGATTTAACATACGTGCATAGACACCACTAGATTTAAACACATAGTGATAGCTTCAACAATGGCCCACACTTGGGCCTTCGAGACTCATTGTTGAAAACTCAATGTTTTTTGTTGCCATAACATAACATGATTATTGCTTTAAATTCCATTTTTTTTAAAAACATGATTACCTTGCTAACAAGCTTTGCTTTGATGGGAGTTTTCAACTTCCAAGGCTGCGACTGACTATCCATGCATGCCCTCTCCCACTCTTGCCTCCTTTTCCTTTATTTATTTGTCCATGTAATTATTTCTTACAATATAGCTTGAGAATCTTTCACACTCACCAAAGTCTATCCCATAGAAACCTTATCATTATTTGTTGCATTTTAACAAGTTTTAGACATGACATGCCTAAAACAAGTACCTTCATACACCTACAAAATCTTCAGAAACTTGCAATGAACAATAGATTGCAATATTGTAGCCGTGGATCCCAAATTTTTGCCCATAGTTTTCACAAAGCAAAGAGCAAAATGGATTAGTCTAATTTTTTCTAACAAACCATAAAGTTGTAAAGCCATGGCATTGTTGCTAGTTTTTTGACCTTCAAACAATCTTACGATAACATGTTGTGGAATCCAACTTTCATCCAAATACATAGTCACTTATGCAACAATGTCTACCCCACCTTTGAACATCTAGATAATAAAACTTGTATAAATTGTGGTTGAAATTTGAAGATTAGGTAGCACATGCAAATCCATGGTTTTTTGGATCATTTGAGGTAGCAGATGCTCCATAAGATTTTGAACGAAAAGAAAAATTAACACAAAAACATTGGTCAAGAACTAACCTCCACATCGAGATATTTTTGCATGTTAACAAAACCTTGTACCTTTGTAGATGTAAATACCAAATCTTCCAAAAAATGTTGTGTTTGATCACCATGTTTGTGAACATGTGTTGAGCCAAAAAATGTTATGATTATAGATTCAAACAATGTAGCCTTTTTCTTCCTTAATTATCGATTACAAGTTATATGCAAAATGGTTTACTGTAATAATATTAAATAGTTTTAAATATTTTTTGCAAGCAAATAAGCATGGGCAACATCAATATGAATTTTCATGGAAATATTGTTGTTCATTTTATTGTATTGGATTACTCCCTTACACAAAATAGAACTTTAGTTAGGAGTGTCACCAAATTGTTATGGAATCGGTTTATAGATGATGCACCACAACATTTGTGGGAACTTTTGATATTAATGCAAAATGTCATTAATTGCAAAAACTCCCCAATAAATTGAATTTATGTTGTCTAGTTTCCAATTATGAACTAAAATTGCAATACCTACAAGTTGTAGCTCATCATTCTTTACAACATTGTTGTCACATTGTAGGTGGACAATCTCAACATTCAACAAGCTAGTTATTGAATTTCAGCTCAACTTGTGACTATTCTCACCAACACTAGAACCTCATCTTCTTTTTCCATAGATTTTTTTCAACAATAGAAAAAGAAATGACAACTAAGATTGACCAAATCAAAAATAAATAAACTAAAAGTTTTTTTTAAAAAGGAAAGGGAGAATTATGTTTGGAAATATACATATCAATTAGATACCATGCATGTAGATGACAACCCACTCTTCATTAATCACCATTAATTGCAAAAAAAATTGCAACATTGATTATTTGTAGTAATTAGATGAAGTTCGAAAGCTAACTAAATGATCAAATAATAAACTAGGAACTAATAAGTCAACCTTGACATTCTTGAAAGACTTGCAAAGAACTAGAAATCAAATATAAGAAGAAATAAAACGAACACAAGAGGCTACATTTCATTAAACAATCAAATCGCAAAACCAAAAGGTAACAAATAATAAGTTAATTACCTTGGTGGTTTTCAAAAACCTACAAATGATTAGAGAGCAAACACAAGAAAAAAAGGAACGAATGTTGGAAGTTTGGCACTTTTTTAAAACTAGCAAATGACCAAAAAGAAAACACAAGAAGAAAGAGAACGAACACTTGAGGCTCAACACATTTGAAAAACCTTCAAACAACTAAAGAACAAACATAGGAAGAGAAAACAAACACATGATGTTGTAGTTCACTAAACAATCGAAAAGCAAAATTAAGGTTAGTAATAAGTTAATTATTTTGATGTTTTTAAAAACTTGCAAACAACCAAAGAGTAAACATAAAAACAAAGAAAAATAAGCATTGGACGTTTGGCACTCTTGAAAGACTTACAAATGACTAAAATGCAAACATAGGAAAAAATAAAACAAGCTTTAGAGGCTAGTGCTTTTGAGAAATCTTGCAAATAATTAGAGTGCAAACACAAGAAAAAAGAAAATTGACATAAGATTTAGCTACAACTAATTAAGTGATCGAAAAACAAAACAAGGATCAACAAATTAACATTAGTGCCAAACACAGGGAAGTTCATAGAAATCACTTGAAATGCTAATGTTCAAAATTTTTTGTCACTTGAAATTCTCAAAAGCTAATGAAAGTAATGTTCTTCGTTGATGAAGCAAATCAAAACTTTTAGTTTTTCAAAACATGCAACAAGTCACATTGCATAGTAGATTGCTCAAGCTGGATTACAAAATCAATAATGTTAAAAACTTTTCATTGCTTCAAGTTTTTAGAAGCTTTAAAAAGCGTTGCTCTTCATCAATGATTCAAAGTAAAAACTCATAATCTCTTAAAGCATACGAATACACATTGGATTGTTCAAGTTGGATTATAGAAACACACACATTAATGTTCACTCTTTACATTTTGCATTCACAACTCTCATGCCACTAAAGAAATTTTGACAATGACATCATTGTTACCATGTGAATCGTAGAGATTTAACAAGGGAGGATGAAGATGGTTGATTAGTTGGATATTAAAACATTTCATTAGTTTAATTTTCAAATTACTTTTGGAAGGAGAGGATGTAGGATGTAGTTTTGGAATTTGATGGAGGTTGAAAGATTTTTTTATTTTACACACATAAAAATGTTTAAAATTGTTGGGTTGTGAACCATAGAGTTTTCTGTTTTTCATTTTGGATTTTTACACTTTATATTACATACGTTTGATATGTTCAATTTTGTGTAAAGATAATAATAGAATATTGATGAAGAAACAATGAGTCTATTTTGGAATTATTGTGTGAATATACTAATATAGGAATTAAAATGAATAAAACCACAAATTGTATGTGTTGTAAGTAATATTGATAGTACAAATTGTATTGTTTATTTGTAGGAAAAGATTAATTTTGAGTAAAATCTACATCTACCAATCATTATTATTGTCCTTAAAGTGCTCAATGTTAAACCATGGTCCTTAAATATTGACTATTGCATTATTGCGTCATTGCATCGTTCAACCTAAACCTTGAACTTAAAAAGACAGTCTATATCCTAACCCTAAACCTAAAAGGACAATATGTATCCCAACTAGATATGAATATTATAATCATAATTGTGACCATCCATAACCATAACATCCATCATTGGATGTGCATATATCAATTTTAACATCCATAATCGTCACCATTAAGTTATCACCATAACAATTATGATAAGGATATAATGTGTTAATGTCCCATTTGGATATGAATAGGATAAAGATATAAACCTTATACACACTTGTTGGTTGTGGATAAGGCCAATTATAAAAATTGACACAAAATCCACATTTGCATTCATGCATATCTGACTATTATACATATTGAAAACTAGGAAACTTCTTATAACTCGCTAACATTAGTTAAGACCTTTACCGTAAAAGGTCTTAACACCAAGTGTGAAAATAACATAACGTTGGTATATACATATTTATATAATGTTCACACCAATGTTTGGTTCATAATTTCAAAAGAAACTTTAATCTTGTTTTTTAATTGTCGGTTGGAACTTTCAATTTGATTATAAAACCATTTTTTTGGATTTTTTAAACATTTGATTTTGGTTAGATTTGTAAAGAATTTAGAATTCATCCATTTAAAAATAAGATTTGATTCCATCTTCATTAATTAGACATAATTAAAGTTTTTAAATGTAATATTAATTTGTTCAATTAATACACACAGTTCAAGATTTAGAATGATATAATATCAATTATATACAACCAAAAAAATGTAGAAACTTATTTTAAATGTAGGATCCAATTTCAAAATTTTGAAATAAAATTGTAATTATATATTTAAAGAAGTTGAACCTTTTGAAAATAAGTTGATTCCTTTATTAGGTTTTAATGATGTCAAGGAAACTTGGAGCCTCCACTTCAAAGATCTTGGAACTTGACTTATATTTTAATTACCACATTTTAAAATTCTTATAATATCATTAATTCCCATTATGTTTTGGTAGTCGACCATTTAATAATATAAATACCAATTAAAAAAGAATTTCTTAATCAATAATTTATACTTTACAAATATAACAAATGAAATATTCGAAATATCTAGACATACACCTTTACAAAAGCTATAAAAAAGTCTAACATGCATTGTCAAAACAAGAAAAAATCCCAATTGGATCAAACAACCCAATTGTGAAGCTGAAAATGTTTGAAAAATTGTGCAAAATTTTCCAGATGGTTGATTGGTGGGAGAAATCTACATTGAATCAATGATTTTCAAATTAAAAGTAACTAAATTTAGTAAATTTTGTATGTTAGTTTAGATCACATGATTTTTTATTAAGCCTCATCTTCATATTTCTTGTTTTTTCTTCTTTTGGTGCATTCTTATTTGAGGGGGAAAAAAACTATGGTAGATTAGACAATATTACATTTGTTCAAATTTTAATTAAATTTTGGTCAAATTGTTTATTGAAAATATAAGGACAAATAGTTTATTGGACTTTTGAATATTAACTACTTTGACTTTTGGATGCAATGTTCATCTTTTTAAACTACATATTTTAGACCTATAGTGGATATGTGTTTAAATGTGAAACGTTAAATTTCTTGGGCATATTCACAATACATAGATGTATGCATTACTTATCCATGAAAGAAAATTGAAGTCAATTGCATTGTTTAATACATACGTTTTGATTCATTTAAGATGAAAATTACAATTAAAACAAGGACTCAAAAGGACATCTATATTATATCCAATATATTCTAGTTATAGTCATATACCAATCCACTATCATCATGAAATAGTAAATGTAATAAAAATCCAAAATAGTCATTTGAAGTAATTTTCCATTAGACCATCCTTTTTGGTATTGTGATTGTGAATATGTTTTTTTGAAAAAATAAAATTCTATGGAATTACATATTTTCAATTTGAATAAATTTGAAGGGTTCACCCAATTTTGCAAGTGGAATTTAAGGTTGAAATTTCAAGCTATGTCAATGACCCCTTTCTTTCCAAACTTGCACTAAATTGTTTCCAATTTTGTTTAGCTAATTGTTTCCAAATTTGCATTTGTAGCCACAATGCACAAGTTTACCATCCAAATTTCTTGGTGATATGTGGCATTTCTAAAAAGCTCTCTTATGGGATTTCATTGTGAAGAATTCAAGTTATTATGGTCTCTTCCCAATAAGGGTTGGTAGCAATTAATCTATAAACCTTTTGCAAATAATTGTTGAATAAACCCAATTTGCATTGCTGATTCCATTGCACCAAAATCCGAACTAGACAATGTGTTAGTTGTTTTTATTGTAGGTGAAATTAATTAAAAACATAGGCCTTATTAAGCAACTTGGATTTAATGGATTCTAAAACAACAATGATGCATTTCAACATAGAACACATATGTTGTAAGGTGAGAGTGTGAAATGTTTCATGCACTAGGTTTTATCTAGGCTTGAGAGGTAAATGTGTGATTATACCCAATGATGAATTGCCCACATTGCGCCTTGAAGATTCATTTGAAGTTGCAAACGTGATTAAGTTTTGGGAAATAGTGATTGTAGAGTTTTATGACCCACATGAAGGACATATTGACATGGTTTTAGTTTATTTGTTTGGTCCATGGGGCTTTTTTTGTGTGTGCATAAAGTATGGTTAGATATGTAAATGAAGATGTCATTTCATTTATAGTTTAAAAGTTCAAATTTAGAGTTGTTACAAAGTTCACAAGTGGTTTTTGGTTAATGTCAAATCCAAGCTTGTGCATAAAATGGAAGTTTATTATGGTGCATGTCATGAGAATGTTGAACATGCAACTAGGTATAAAAACAAGAATCACATTGTCACGTGTGATAATTTATTGTTTTACCTTACATTGTTCTAAGAGATTTTGAAGGTCAAGGTGCATGTCACATGGATTTGTAGGATTGATTGGAAAGGGTTGCTTAATGCTCTAATCATTGATCCAAAAAGAAGATCAAGAGAATGACTTTGGTACCACATGCATGTTATAAGTAAGCTTGCTACAATTTCTTTGTTTGATAACAAACCCGTTTCCATTTTTTCCCTATAGGTGCCACATTTGCCATTCAAGGGCATCTAATTGGTCCATTGGAGATCCTTATTAGTCCAATGTTAGTGCATTACCAATAGCACATGCACGAAGTTGATGTGTAGGATCAACTTTGTGGACATTATACTTTGCAAAAAGAAGAACACAAATGGTGACATTGAATATTGTTTCATACCTTTGATACCACCATTGTGAACTTGTACATCATCTACAAGGTGCATATGACCCAGCCCAACAATGTCACACTTGAATTCAATGTGGTTTTGGCTAGGACTTTCATAAATAAAAACACATGTTGTACTCCAAAAGCAAAACAACAATGGCAGAGGCTTCTATACCCAATCCCGGAAGGCTTCATTATTCTATGCAATGGATAAGAACATCAAGGAGAAGAAGGTTGTGTGTGTGGATTAGTATTGTCTAACTTGTGATGATTTTATGGTTTGTTTTGGTGCCTACGTTGTGGAATCACATAGCAAATGTACATGCATTATGTATTAGCTTAGTTTGGGGTGGGACCAACACCATGATCGGTTGGCCTCTAAGGTTCAACTCTTGAGGCTAGCGATGTTTAGTTATATTTGGTTATAGCATTTTGCCCATGTTTTAAAAAGTTACATAGTTTTTGGTTTTTTTTCAGAAAATTCAATTGGAAAAGTTTTCAAATGTAGGTAGCTACTAGGGGTCAAAATTTCAAATCATTTTCAGAAAATCAAAATGCTAATGACCATGTCATCAAATTGGGGTATTCCAATGTGTTTGCAGCATTTTGGCCCATTTTATTAAGAGTTGCATCAGTTCTGGGTTTTTTTCCCAAAAAATCCAATCAGAGACGTTTTCAAATGGAGGTAGCTACTAGGTGCAAAATTTCAAAGAACTCTTGAAAAAATAGAAGAAATTATGGCCATGTGATTTGTTTGGGGTATTTTGATGTGTTTGCAACATTTTGGCCCCTCTTCCAGAGTTGCATCGGTTTTGGGTTTTTCTTTTTCAAAATTAAATCTAGTTGGAGAGATTTTCAAATTTCGGTAGCTACTTGGGCCAAAATTTTAAAGAATTCTTGAAAAGTCAGAAACAATTATGGCCATGTGATTGAATTGGGGCATTTCAATTTGTTTGTGGCATTTTGACCCCATTTTTCAGAGTGGCATCAATTTTGGGTTTTTAATTTTTTTTCAAAAAATAGTGTTTGAGGGATTTTCAAATGTAGGTAGCTAATAAGGGCCAGAATTTCTAAGCGTTCTCAAAAAAATTACATGGTCATGTGATTGGAGTAGGGTATTTCGATGTGTTTGGGACATTTTGAGCCCATTTTTTAGAGTTGCATCAAATTTTGGTTTTTCTTTCCTCAAAAAATCCAGTAGGAAGGATTTCCAAATGTAGATAGTTACTAGGGGCCAAAATTTTGAAACATTCTCAAAATATTAGAAAACTTTACGGCCATATGATCAGATTGGGGTATTCTGATGTGTTTGTGATATTTTGACACCATTTTTAAAAAGTTGCATCAATTTTGGATTTTTTTAAAAAAAAATTAAAAATCTACTTGGAGGGGAATCAATGTAAGTAGGCAATAGATGCCAACATTTCAAATAATTCTTTATAATAAATAGTAGCCATATGATTAGATTGAGGTTTTCTACTGTGTTAATGACATTTTGGCCATTTTGATCAAAGTTGCATCAATCTTTTTTAATTTTAAAGTTGGAGGAGTCTACACATGTAGATAGCTTCTAGAGGCCAAAATTTCAAAATAATTTTAAATTAAAAAAACCATAATATCAAATAGGGGTTTTTCAATGTGTTTGTGGCACATGTGGTCTGCCCCTTCATTGTGTCACCACACTACACAAACAAACAAAAAAAACAAAGAAAATGGCCTCTCCCTTCTATTGTTGGCCCCCCCTTAACAAGAAAAGCCCCAAAACCCCCACACACCCCCCCCCCCCAACTCACTCTCACCGCGCCCAACAAGAATATGAAACCCCTGATCGCTGCCGGGCATAATGTGAGAAAAAGAACAATCAGAGGCCCTGGATTTTGGATAATGAAACACCCGCCTACCCTATATGCAGGGAATAGCATGGACCAGTTCACCCTTGGCTCAGATTTGCATGTAGATGAAACCTTGCATCCTTTCTTCAAAAATCAGAAGTTCTTCACCAGTCTAGCATAAATGGAAGGAATCCAACAAATTACTTCTCCCTCGGCTTAGATTTGCATCAAGGTGCTTGCTCCATATTTGTATCAAGGTTGGTTCATTTGTTCCGCTATTGCCAGCATCACATGCGTTTAGAGGGCTCGATGGCTCAAATGCAACAAGAAGAGTATTCATTATCCAATTGCCAAATGTAAGTGCCTCTCACATACCATCATGTTTTTATGGTCAACCCTAGTATGTCTAAAACTTTGGTTCCATGTCTTTTAAAACAATAACAATACCATGCATATTGGACCTAGATGCATAATTGTTCAAATTTGCATAAAGGTTCATCTATCGTGATTCTCTATTCGGGTGGGTTAACTTGATCCTCTTCTTTGCAAGAGTCCTCACATGCATTTCATTGGGCTAGCAACTAATGTGAAAGGACAACAAGACTTAGCAGGGTCATTCAAGTGCCACCTTTTTTGCAATTTCCCAAAACTTGTAAGTTAATATGTCTTGTAATGTCAAAACTAAGTTTGTGTTTGTATTGAATGGTATGAAGGTTGTAATGAGTGCAATTTGTTTCAAAGTTCAAGTGGTGAATAATTAAAACATGAACACAACATTCCCGGGTTTCAAATGGGGTTATATGAAAAGGTTTAATCCAACTATTCCAAATAGTTTTGCAACAATGAAAAGTCATGAATTTCATTCAAAAGCATATTACATGACCATCAAAAAGCTTTGTAGGACATTGACAATGTTGATGTTTTTGAATCCAACAATGCAATCACTTTGCAAAGTTGTGAAATGTCAAAAAGGTGTTAGATGACTATTAAGGAACCTTTCAAGACCTTAACAACATTTATGTACTTGAATCAAGCACTGTAATCATTTTGCAAAGGCGTGAAAATGTCAGAAGGATTGTTGAGCGACTATTAAAGAGCCTTGAAGGACCTTAAGAAGGCTAATTTTCTTGAACCAAATAATGCAAATGTAAAAATGATGTTGGAGGACCTTGACAAGGCTAATTTTTTGGAACTAAACTATGCATTCATTTTGCGAAATCATGGAAATGTCAAACCTAAGTTGAAGGATTATCAAGGAGCCTTGGAGGACCTTAACAAGGCTAATGATCTTGAGCCAAACGATGCATTCACTTTGCAAAGTTGTGCAGCTATCAAAACGATGTTGAAGGACTATTAAGGAGCTTTGTAGGACCTTGACAGGGCTCATGTTCTTGAACCAAACAATGCGTTCACTTTAGGATTCTATGCAGATGTCAAATGGATGTTAAAGGACTATCGAAGAGCTTTGGAGAACCTTCACAAGGTCGATGTTTTTAAACCCAACAATGGATTCACTTTGTGAATGCGTGTAGATGTCAAAAGGATGTTGAAGGACTATCAAGGAGCTTTGGAGGACCTTGACAAGGCTGATGTTCTTGAACCCAACTATGCATTTACTTTGAAAAAACCGTGGGGATGTCAAAAGGATGTTGAATGACTATCAAGGAGCTTTGGAGGACCTTGACAAGGCCGATGTTCTTGAACCCAACGATGCATTCACTTTGCGAACTCGTGGACTTGTCAAAAGCATGTTGAACGACTATCATGGAGCTTTGGAGGACCTTGACAAGGCCCATTTTCTTGAACCCGACGATGCATTCACTTTGAGAAACCGTGGAAATGTCAAAAGGATGTTGAAGGACTATCAAGGAGTTTTAGAGGACCTTGACAAGGCCGATGTTCTTGAACCCAACCATGCATTCACTTTGGGAACTCGTGGAGTTATCAAAACGATGTTGAAGGACTATCAAGGAGCTTTGGAGGACCTTGACAAGGCCCATGTTCTTAAACCCAACGATGCATTCACTTTGCGAACTCGTGGAGTTGTCAAAAACATGTTGAATGACTATCAAGGAGCTTTGGAGGTCCTTGACAAAGCCGATGTTCTTGAACCCAACAATGCATTCACTTTGGGAAACTGTGGAGCTGTCAAAACGATGTTGAATGACTATCAAGGAGCTTTGGAGGACCTTGACAAGGCCCATGTTCTTAAACCCAACGATGCATTCACTTTGAGAAACCGTGGAGCTGTCAAACGATGTTGAATGACTATCAAGGAGCTTTGGAGGACCTTGACAAAGCCCATGTTCTTGAACCCAACTATGCATTTCCTTTGAGAAACCGTGGAGATGTCAAAAGCATGTTGAATGACTATCAAGGAGCTTTGGAGGACCTTGACAAGGCCCATATTCTTGAACCCGACGATGCATTCACTTTGAGAAATCGTGGATATGTCAAAAGGTTGTTGAAGGACTATCAAGGAGTTTTAGAAGACCTTGACAAGGCCGATGTTCTTGAACCCAACAATGCATTCACTTTGGGAACTCGTGGAGTTGTCAAAACGATGTTGAATGACTATCAAGGAGCTTTAGAGGACCTTGACAAGGCCCATGTTCTTGAACCCAACAATGCATTCACTTTAAAATTTCGTGGAGATGTCAAAAAGATGTTCAATGACTATCAAGGAGCTTTGGAGGACCTTGACAAGGCCCATGTTCTTGAACCCAACGATGCATTCACTTTGCGAACTCGTGGAGTTGTCAAAAACATGTTAAATGACTATCATGGAGCTTTGGAGGACCTTGACAAGGCCCATGATCTTGAACCCAACAATGCATTCACTTTGGGAAATCGTGGAGTTATCAAAACAATGTTGAATGACTATCAAGGAGCTTTGGAGGACCTTGACAAGGCCCATGTTCTTGAACCAAACGATGCATTCATTTTGCGAACTCGTGGAGCTGTCAAAAACATGTTGAATGACTATCATGGAGCTTTGGAGGACCTTGACAAGGCCCATGTTCTTGAACCCAACGATGCAATCACTTTGCAATGTCGTGGGGATGTCAAAAAGATGTTAAAGCACTATCAAGGAGCTTTGGAGGACTTTGACAAGGCCGATGTTCTTGAACCCAACAATGTATTCACTTTGCAAAACCGTGGGGATGTCAAAAGGATGTTGAATGACTATCAAGGAGCTTTGGAGGACCTTGACAAGGCCCATGTTCTTGAACCCAACGATGAATTCACTTTGCGAATTCGTGGAGCTGTCAAAATGATGTTGAAGGACTATCAAGGAGCTTTGGAGGACCTTGACAAGGCCCATGATCTTGAACCCAATGATGCATTCATTTTGCGAACTCGTGGACCTGTCAAAAGCATGTTGAAAGACTATCAAAAAGCTTTGGAGGACCTTGACAAAGCCGATGTTCTTGAACCCAATAATGCATTCACTTTGAGAAACCGTGGAGATGTCAAAAGGATGCTAAAGGACTACCAAGGAGCTTTGGAGGACCTTGACAAGGCCGATGTTCTTGAACCCAACGATGCATTCATTTTGGGAAACCGTGGAGATGTCAAAAGGATGTTGAAGGACTATCAAGGAGCTTTGGAGGACTTTGACAAGGCCGATGTTCTTGAACCCAATGATGCATTCACTTTGAAAAACCGTGGAGATGTCAAAAGGATGTTGAAGGACTATCAAAGAGCTTTGGAGGACCTTAACAAGGCCGATGTTCTTGAACCCAACGATGCAATCACTTTGTAACGTTGTGGGGATGTTAAAAGGATGTTAAAACAGTATCAAGGAGCTTTGGAGGACTTTGACAAGGTCGATGTTCTTGAACCCAATAATGCATTCATTTTGCAAAACCGTGGGGATGTCAAAAGGATGTTGAATGATTATCAAGGAGCTTTGGAGGACCTTGACAAGGCCAATGTTCTTGAACCCAACGATGAATTCACTTTGCGAATTCATGGAACTGTCAAAACGATGTTGAATGATTATCAAGGAGCTTTGGAGGACCTTGATAAGGCCGATGTTCTTAAACCCAACCATGCATTCACTTTGGAAAATCGTGGGGATGTCAAAAGGATGTTGAAGGACTATCAAGGAGCTTTGGAGGACCTTGACAAGGCCGATGTTCTTGAACCCAATGATGCATTCACTTTGAAAACCCGTGGAGATGTCAAAAGGATGTTGAAGGACTATCAAGGAGCTTTGGAGGACCTTGACAAGGCCGATGTTCTTGAACCCAACGATGAATTCACTTTGCGAATTCGTGGAGCTGTCAAAACGATGTCGAATGATTATCAAGGAGCTTTGGAGGACCTTGACAAGGCCGATGTTCTTGAACCCAACCATGCATTCACTTTGGGAAACCGTGGGGATGTCAAAAGGATGTTGAATGACTATCAAGGAGCTTTGGAGGACCTTGACAAGGCCAATGTTCTTGAACCCGACAATGTATTCATTTTAATACCCCATGCCTACACTAATTGGAGTTTGAATAACTATCAAATAGCATTGGAGACTATGGAAAAGGTTCATGTTCTTCAACCAAATGATCATTTGATCTTACAAACTAAAAATTGGTTGAAATGGATGTTGACCGAATACCAACCTATGATCGAATCCTTGCAATGCAATTTGAGTATTCCAGTTTTCGCATATGATGAATTAAATTTTCGCAAATCTTTGGGGAAAGGATCATTTGGAGAAATGTACAAATGTCGTTGGGAAGGCATAAAGATTGCAGTTAAAGTTTTAAAATGGAATGGCTCTCACAATGAAGGTGCAAAAAAATCATTCATATCAGAAGTGCGCACTTTGGGATTAACGCGACACATCAATTTGGTTCGACTTTTGGGCTATTGTATTCAAGGCTTAGACCACATGTTGGTGTATGAATACATGTCAAATAAATCTCTTGATCAATGGCTCTCCCATGACAAGCATTTGAATTGGAACAAACGAACATCCATAATTATAGGAGTTGCTCAAGGATTGGCATACTTACATCACCAATGTAATCCATCCATTGTTCATCTTGACATCAAACCAGGAAACATACTTTTGGATAAGGATTACACCCCAAAATTAGCTGATTTTGGGTTGGCTAAAATTTTAAATGTCACCAATGAAAATGTGGTATGTGCCTTGTCATTTTTTCTCTTTGATTAACTATGTGCATACACATTATATCTACACAAATATTAATTAAAGGTTTGAATTTTTTGTGATTGAAAATCAATTCAAAAATAAATTAAGGTTTTTTATTGGTATTGTAGTACCTTTGTTGTGGATTTTATGAATGTCAACATGTATATTCAATGATGCAAAACCCATTGAAATGATCGAATTATATGTTGTTTGGCAAATTAAAATTCAGAATATTGCACTAGCTTCAACCTCCACACCAGGATCATTCGGATATACGGCACCGGAGATTCGACCACAATCAAAACAAAGACATGTGTCCCCAAAGTGCGATGTGTATAGCTTTGGAGTATTATTGATTGAACTTGTGAATGGATCACGATTGAGTTTGAATAAGGTTGAAATTCGCAATTTTATCCAATGGGCACAAAATATTCATGTGGAAAAATATGGATTTCAACAAATTTTCGATGTTATCATCGAAAATTCAATTGTGGGGTTTGACAACAATGAAGCCAAATTAATTTTGCAAATTTCCCTTAAATGCATTCAGGTAATCTTCATGCCAAATCTTTTATGTTTATCATTCAATCTAGGTTAAAGTGAATTTCAAAAACCTAAAATTATGGGTTAATGGAACACTTAAAACAATTTGAAATGAATAAAATTGGATTATTCAATAAACATGTAAAACTTCCTAAAAAGGTTTATACATGTAAATGGTGCATTCAAAAAACCATATTTCACTTGGAATTTTTTTAATCATTTTCTTGTTTGATATATACAATCAACAAATATCCTATTTTCAATGTCAATAAAATGATGTTGTTGAATAAAGACATAGGTTGCTTCAACATTTGTTTTTGGAAGATATGTTCAAATCTTGTCATTGAATATTGAAACATGAACATATGGTCCCATTTATTGCAACGTGTATTGTCATAGTTTGATTCCAATGTATAACAATTAATTAATAACCATCTAACTTTCATGACATTTGTTTCTTATAGGAAGACCCAAAGAAAAGACCACAAATGCAAGAAATTTTGCAAATGTTGGAAGAATTGAATGGAAAGAAAGACATACAGTTTACCAAATCAATTCAAGAATATTTCCACATCTTATCACAAAGGTTTGGATCCAATTTCAAGAGGACATGATTCGTATATTTATTATATGATTAAATTCAACACGTGTCCATTTCTTTATTGTAACCTTTTGTAAATGTGAAAAGGTGTTCAAATAAAGGGTGTACTCACAATTGGGGTACCAAAATGAAATGACTTATTTTTAAAGGATTATAATGGACAACTTTGGTTTTTTGTTTATCTCATGTTATTGTTATTATTGTGGATTGTTGTATGTTAATAGGTAAAATGATGTCTTGTTAAAGTAATAAAAATATTTAAAAATAATTTGGATGTTATGTAAATGTCATTTTGAGTCCTTTGAACTAACTATATCAAATGTCGAAATTTCATTTTTAAAAAGTCATAAAAGAGATTATATAAAATCATACAATTGATTTCAAACTTTTTCTACAATAAAAACATGTCCCTTTTTATGATAGCACATGTTTATTGGGTCATTAGAAGGAAACTGTCATTTTGTAATCGTTGTATGCAAATGATTTTTAGTAGCATGCAAAGCATGTAACTATTGGACCCCACAGTTATTTAAAATAAGTTGCACACAACTAACAATTGTATATGACAAATATGAACAATAAACATGGTATGAATTTATAATTTATACACATGCATTATTCTACAAGGGGTTGCCCATGGTGACACATGACATTTGAACCTTATTTCAATATTCATCATTATTAATAAATAAATAATATTTTAGCCATCCAATAAAATGTGAACATATTTGACATGTGTTCATTTGGGGAAGCCAATTATATGATGACATGTGACATTTAAACATGATTTCAATATTCATGATTATTAATAAATAAATAATATCTTAGCCACCCAATAAAACGTGAATAAATTTGTGGCATGTGCCAAATTTTCGAAGGCATTATATGGTGACATGTGGTAATTAAAAAACCCAATGATGATTATTTATTATTAATTAGGTAGGTAGGCCATATTTAGGTAGAGAGGCATGTTGGTAAGTGATAGGTAACTCATAAGTAGGTACAATCATAGAGTTAAAGTAACTAGGTATGTTTAAAATAATGCAATTTTGTGTCTGGGTTTATCATTTAGCCTTTAGAATTGAACTTCTTTCATTGACCCATCCTAAATGACATTTGGCATTTGCTTTGTGAACAAAACAAATAGATTTAGTTATATAGTGTGCACATTTGGAATCCAAGGCAAAAAATATGGGATAAAAAAATCTATTGCAAATGTAACCAATGTTATTGCAACCTACATGCAAATACTACATGTTAGTTATGCCATACCAATCTAGTTTACCTACTAGCTTACTAGCCATAAATATACTATTATAACTAATAATGTATTGAAAATGAAAATTATTGAAGAAAAAAATATTAACAACTAATGATGATAATAAATAATTAAAAATTTTAATATTTAGTACTAACGTTAATTTAAATCACTATTAATAATTAATAATAATAAATTATAAGTCAACTAATGTAATTTCCTACCCATAGGTATATTATTGTAATATTATTTATTAACGAATAATAATAATAACAAAAAATAATGACAATAATAACAATAATAATTTTGGATATTCACTATTAGTGTTTATTATTATTATCATCATCATTATTATTATAATTAAAATAAGCTTGCTATGAATTGTAAAGAGAGTCTCCAACAATCTCAAATTGTTACATTTTTATTCTCAAAATGATACTTTGGATGCAAAAGTTGTTGCGTTGCCAACATTTGTTGATTCACATAACAACTCTACACATATAATTTATGTGTATATATATGTTTACATGTATTAGGATTTTTTAAATAATATTTTTAGATGTGGTTTGGTTTTCAAGACTTGTTTACTAATATTTCTTAGAATTTCTTCTAAAATATTATTTGTGGAAACATGTTATGAAATTACATGTTGATTTGTTTCACCGGTTCGATTACTTTCACCTAGTTGAGTTGTAGTAGGATTATAAAGTAATTCAACCCAATTATTTTGTAATGAACTCTCATTGATGGTGGCAAGTTGTTTTTTAGCTCCATCATGTTGTAGTTGTTTAATACTTTCAATGGATGAATCATGTAAATGTTCTTATTCTTGCCAATCTTCAATTCCTTTAGTTTTTATCAGTTCTTTTTCTATAAACACATGTTGTACTACTAACTACAAGTGGTAACAACAACTATTACATTAATTGGCACATTGTCAAGTTTAGGTGGTTTAATGGTTGTTGTGACATTGGAACTAATAGGTTTAGTTTTGAACATGTTATGTACTTCAATCTTCTTGGGCATTCTCTAGATCTATGTTGTATCCTATAACATATTATATAAGGATGATGGACATGTATTTTTCCTAATTTAACAGGTTGGGTTTTAGTTCTTGCTACAAGTTCTATAGATTTCATTGTAGTGGTGGTACTATTGTTACCTTTCTTTTCATGTTATGACAGGTCTCTACTAAATGACCAATTTTATCACAATTGGTACATGTTAATGCTAATTTAGTTATAACAACAGGTATTGTAGGTTTAACCATTGTATTAACCTCTAATGTGATTAGTAAAACATTATAACTCAAACTAACATGTCCATTTTCTTCACATATTACAGTAGCTTCCTTGTGTTTAATTAAGGTATTTTTCTTCATACTTGTAATTGTTAATCTTAGGTAAGATAACAAACCTACCCTGAAAATAAACCTAGTACACACTTGTTGGTTGTGTATAAGGCCAATTATAAAAATTGACACAAATCCACATCTGCATTTATGCATATCTGGCTATTATACATATTGATAACTAGGAAAAATCTTATAACTCGCCAACATTAGTTAAGACCTTTATTATTAAAGGCCTTAACACCAAATGTGAAAATAATAGAACATTGGTATATAAATATCAATATAATGTTCACACCAATGTTTGGTTCATAATTTTGAAAAAAAAAAAAAATCTTTTTTTTAAATTATTTGTTGGAACTTTCAACTTGATTATAAGACCAATTTTTTGGATTTTTAAAACATTTGATTTTGGTTAAATTTGAAAAGAATTTGGAATTCATCCATTTAAACATAAGGTTTGATTCCATAATTTGACATAATTAAAGTTTTAAAATTTAATGTTAATTTGTTCAATTAATGCACACAATTCAAGATTTTAAATTATATAATATCAATTATGTAAAACCAAAGAATGTAATAATTTACTTTAAATGTAGGACCCAATTTCAAATTTTTGAAATAAAATTGTCATTATATATTAAAGAAAGTTGAACCTTTTGAAAATAAGTTGATTCCCTTATTAGGTTTTATTGATGTCAAAGAAACTAGAGCCTCCACTTCAAAGACCTTGGAACTTGACTTATATTTTAATTACCACATTTTGGAATTGTTATAATATCATTAAACCCCCATTATGTTTTGGTAGTCGACCATTTAATTAGAATAAATACCAATTAAAAATAAATTTTAATCAATAATTTTTAATTAAAAATATAACAAATGAAATATTCAAAATATCTAGACATGAGCCTCTACAAAAGCTTTAAAAAAATCTAACATGCATTGTTGAAACAAGAAAAAATCCCCAAATGGATCAAATAGCCCAATTGTGTAGTTGAGAATCTTTGAAAAATGGTGCAAGATTTTGCAAATGGTTGATTGGTGGGAAAAATCTACATTGAATCAATGATTTTCAAATTAAAAATAACTAAATTTAGTAAAGTTTGTTTGTTAATTTAGATCACATGACTTTTTATTAAGCCTCATCTTCATACTTCTTGTTTTTCCTTTTTTTGGTGCATTCTTATTTAAGGGGGAAAGAAAACTATGGCAGATTAAACAATATTACATTTGTTCAAATTTTGATAAAATTTTGGTCAATTTGTTTATTGAAAATATAAGGACAAATAGTTTATTGGACTTTTCAATATTAACCACTTTCACTTTTGGATGCAATGTTCATCTTTTTAAACTAAGTATTTTAGACCTATAGTGGATATGTGTTTAATTGTGAAACTTTAAATTTCTTGGGCATATCCACAATACATAAATGTATGCATTACTTATCCATGAAAAAAAATTGAAGTCAATTGTATTGTTTAATACATTTTGATTCATTTAAGATGAAAATTATAAAAAGGTCAAGGATTCAAAAAGACATTTATATTATATCCAATATATCCTAGTTATAGTCATATACCAATCCACTATAATCATGAAATAGTAAATGTAATAAAAATCCATAATAGTCATTTGAAGTCTTTTTCCATTAGACTATCCTTGATGGTATTGTGATTGTGAATATGTTATTTTGAAAAAATATATTCTATGGAACTTCGAATTTGCGATTTGATTAAATATGAAGGGTTCACCCAATTTTGCAAGTGGAATATAAGGTTGAAATTTCAAGCTATGTCAATGACCCCTTTCTTTCCAAACTTGCACTAAATTGTTTCCAATTTTGTTTAGCTAATTGTTTCCAAATTTGCATTTGTAGCCACAATGCACAAGTTCACCAAACAAATTTCTTGGTGATATGTGGCATTTCTAAAAAACTCTCTTATGGGATTTCATTGTGAAGAATTCAAGTTATTATGATCCCTTCCCAACAAGGGTTGGTAGCAATTAATCTATAAACCTTTTGCAAATAATTGTTGAATAAACCCAATTTGCATTGATGATTCCATTGCACCAAATCCAGACTAGACAATGTGTTAGCCGTTTTTATTGAAGGTGAAATTAATTAAAAACATAGACCTTATTAAGCAACTTGGATTTAATGGATTCTAAAACAATAATGATGCATTTCAACATAGAACACATATGTTGTAAGGCGAGAGTGTGAAATGTTTCATGCACTAGGTTTTATCTAGGCTTGAGAGGTAAATGTGTGATTATACCCAATGATGAATTGCCCACATTGTGCCTTGAGGATTCAATTGAAGTTGCAAACGTAATTAAGTTTTGGGAAATAGTGATTGTAGAGTTTTATGACCCACATGAAGGACATATTGGATGGTTTTAGTTTATTTGTTTGGTCCATGGGACTTTTCTTGTGTGTACATAAATTATGGTTAGATATGTAAACGAAGATGTCATTTCATTTATAGTTTAAACGTTCAAATTTAGAGTTGTTACATAGTCCACAAGTGGTTTTTGGCTAATGTCAAATCCAAGTTTGTGCATAAAATGGAAATTTATTGTGGTGCATGTCATGAGAATGTTGAACATGCAACTAGGTATAAAAACAAGAATCACATTGTCACATGTGATAATTTATTGTTTTACCTTACATTGTTCTAAGAGATTTTGAAGGTCACGGTGCATGCCACATATATTTGGAGGATTGATTGGAAAGGGTTGATTAATGCTCTATTCATTGATCCAAAGAGAAGATCAAAAGAATATACTTTGGTACCACATGCATGTTATAAGTAAGCTTGCTACAATTTCTTAGTTTGATAACAAACATGTTTCCATTTTTTCCCTATAGGTGCCACATTTGCCATTCAAGGGCATCTAATTGGAGATTCTTATTAGTCCAATGTTAGTGCATTACCAATAGCACATGCACGAAGTTGATGTGTAGGATCAACTTTGTGGACTTATACTTTGCAAAAAGAAGAACACAAATGGTGACATTGAATAATGTTTCATACCATTGATACCACCATTGTGAATTGGTACATCATGTACAAGGTGCATATGACCCAACCCAACAATTGATGGAAACAATGTCACACTTGAGTTCAATGTGGTTTTGGCTAGGACTCTCATAAAAAAAGACGCATGTTATACTCTAAAAGCAAAACAACAATGGTAGGGGCTTCTATACCCAATCCTAGAGGGTTTCATTATTCTATGCAATGGATAAGAACATCAAGGAGAAGAAGGTTGTGTGTGGTATGTATAAAAAAGGTGACTTGGTATTGTCTAACTTGTGATGATATTATGGTTTGTATTGGTGCCTATTTTGTGGAATGACATGGCAAATCTACATGCATTATATGTTAGTTTAGTTTGGGGTGGGACCAACACCATGATTGGTTGGCCTCTAAGGTTCAACTTTTGAAGCTAGCAATGTTTAGCTATATTTGTTTATAGCATTTTGCCCATGTTTTTAAGGGTTACATCAGTTTTTGCTTTTTTTTTCAGAAAATCCAATTGGAAAAGTTTTCAAATGTAGGTAGCTGCTAGGTGTTAAAAATTCAAATCATTTTCACAAAATAAAAAAACCTCATGACCATGTTGTCATCTTCTCAAATTCGGGTATTCCAATGTGTTTGTGGCATTTTGGCCCATTTTTTTTAGAGTTGAATCAATTTTGGATTTTTTTTCCCAAAAAATCCAATCAGAGATGTTTTCAAATGTAGGTAGCTACTAGGGGCCAAATTTTCAAAAAAATCTTGAAAAATTAGAAGAAATTATGGCCATGTGATTAGATTGGGGTATTTTGACGTGTGCCCAATGTTTTGGCCCCTATTCCAAAGTTGCATCGGTTTCAAAATTAAATATAGTTGGAGAGATTTTCAGATTTCAGTAGCTACTTGAGCCAAAATTTTAAAGAATTCTTGAAAAGTCAGAGAAATTTATGGCCATGTGATTAAATTGGGGCATTTCAATTTGTTTGTGGCATTTTGACCCTTTTTCAAAGTTGCATCAATTTTGGGTTTTTTAATTTAAAAAATTAAATATAGTTTGAGCGATTTAAAAATGTAACTAGCTAATAAGGGCCAGAATTTCAAAGTGTTCTTGACAAAATTACATGGTCATGTGATTAAAGTAGGGTATTTTGATGTGTTTGCGACATTTTGACCCCATTTTTTAGAGTTGCATCAAATTTGGTTTTTCTTTCCTCAAAAAATCCAGTTGGAAGGATTTTCACATGTAGATAGTTATTAGGGGTCAAAATTTCGAAACATTCCCAAAATATTAGAAAACTTTATGGCCATATGATTAGGTTGGCATATTTCGATGTGTTTGTGACATTTTGACCTCATTTTAAAAAAAGTTGCATCAATTTTGGGTTTTTTATTTTTAAAAAAACTCTAGTTGGAGGGGTAATCGATGTACGTAGGCAATAGAGGCCAACATTTCAAAGAATTCCTTCTAAGAAATAGTGGCCATATGATTAGATTGAGGGTTTTGGCCATTTTGATCAAAGTTGCATAGTTTTTTTTAATTTTTAATTTTTTGAGTTGGAGGAATATACACATCAGATAGCTTCTAGAGGCCAAAATTTCAAAATAATTTTAAAACTTTGAAAAAAAAAAACCATACTATCAACTAGGGGTTTTTCAATTGTTTGTGGCACGTGTGGTCTGCGCCTTCATTTTGTCACCACCCTCCACGAACAAAAAAAAACAACAAAGAAAATGACCTCTCCCTTCTATTGATGGCCCACCCCATAACAAGATAAATAAATAAATATAGCCCATATACCCCCCCCCCCCCCCCCCCCTCCCACGGTCGCCCCGCCCAACAAGAATACTGAAACCCCTGATACCTGCCGGGCATAATGGGAGAAATAGAACAATCAGAAGCCCTGCATTTTGGGTAATGAAACATCCGCCCAGTGGGAGGAACAAGCTTTTAACGTTTGTAAAGCACTTCTCCAATTTTTTACTGTAAAGGGAGGTACTCCTATCTTATCTATCTATCTCTTATATAATTACAACAGTGTGTCGGTGCGTGCGTCCGACGACGGTTCCGCGTTTTAATGGACCGGCGGAACCGTCCCGGACAGTCGCATTCCGAAAACGGGAACCGGCCCGGACAGTCGGATTCCGAAAACGGGAACCCAGGTTCTGATGACTGATGGGGTGGGGGGGGGCAGGGAGGTTTTTTTTTTTTTTTTTCATTTAGAGCCAGCAGGGGTGGGGTGGGGTGGGGAGAGGGGGGGGGGGGCAGGGAGGATTTTATTTATTTATTTTTTCGCCCTAAACTGCCCAGGACTTATTATGGTTTTCAGGACATGGTTTTCGGGACTTGGGATCTCAACTTTGGGGCCTGGGAAATTTTAGGATATGGTTTTCAGGACATGGTTTTCAAGACTTGGGACCTGGATTTCACACAGGGGCTTCAGAGTGGCCTTCGGCCACGGGCACCCACTAGTACTACTTATAAAGAGACGTAGTCTGTGCGTCCGTCTGTTCGAGGTCCTGAAACCCAGGTCCTGAGATCCAGGTCCTGAAATCGATGTTTCGGGACCTCGACGGACAGGACCTCTCTTTTTTTTTTTCCGCCCTAAACTGCCGTCGTCGACGTCTGTGCGTCCGTCTGACGCGACAGTTTCGCGTTTTAATTCGCCGGCGGAACCGGCCGGGACAGTCGGACAGTTCCGCGTTTTAATCCGCCGGCAGAACCGGCCCGGGCAGTCGGACGGACGGACAGATTTCAGAGGAGGGGCACGGGTTTTATTTTTTCATTTTTCTAAAACAAATTGACGGACAGATGAACCGGGGGTTTACATTTTTTGTTTTTTTTTTTCCTAACCTTTGAAGGGGGGAGGGGAACGTGGGTCTATTCATTTTTTTTTCAGAGGAGGGGCACGGGTTTTATTTTTTTATTTTTCAAAAACAAACTGAGGAAGGAAAATGGAGTGTGAGGTTGTTTTTTATAAAAAAATTCATTTTTTGTTTATTTATTTTCATTTGTAAGTTTTTTGTTTTTTTTTTTTACTCTTGAAAGGGAAGGGGGACGTGGGTTTTCTTTTTCTTTTTCTAAACTCTTGAAAGGGAAGGGGGGCATGGATATATTTACATTTTTAGTTTTTTTCTTTCTAACATTTGAAGGGGGGAGGGGAACGTGGGTTTTTTTTTTTTTTTTAATTCATTTTCTTTTCAGAGGATGGGCACGAAGGACCGGGTGGGGAATCAACGGGGTGCATGAAATTCCTATTCCCAAAAGAGTTCATCACCCTTTAGAACCGGAGTGGGAAATGCGAAGGACCGGGTGGGGGGATCAACGGGGTGCATTATGCACCGGGTACCCACTAGTATGTAATTACAAACTGTGTGTCTGTGCGTCCGTCCGACGACGTTCTGGGAGCGTTTTCTGTGGCGGAACCGGCCACAGAGATTTTCTATGGCGGAACCGGCCACAGAGACCATGACCACCGGCTACCAGCGACCCAGGTCCTGAGAGCCAAATGCAGCAGCCCCCGCCCCCAAAATGGCCAGAATTACTAATTCAGTCATAACTCATAGGTCCTCAGGGTTAACCAATGGAGGCCAACTTAATTAATAACAGGCTATACTTGGAAACTTAGGTCAAGCCAAACTAACTCAAATTATCTTTGGATTTTAGCATAATACAGTAGAACCTGTCTAAGTTAATACTCCCGGGACCAGGGGTTCTGTATTAATTTAGATAGGATATTAATGAAGAGAGGGTCATTAAATAATTTTTCGCTCGTGCTTTGTAACATTTGTACAATAGAACCTGTCTAAATTAATATCGCCTAAATTAATAATCAGTGATAATTAATATGTGCTTGTGGAGTTCAATATAAAAAATTTCGGGACCGCCTGTGGAGTATTAATTATTAACTTTTGGAGGTTTATTAGTAAATGTATGGGGCCCGACTTGGGACTGGATCGCACATATTAATTATAAGATGTTATTAATTTATACAGTATTAATATACACAGGTTCTACTGTACCAGCCAATGGGTGAAGAAGAAAGACTCCAACATTGGAAGATTGCTTGAATTTATGCAAGTTGCTTACTTGGAGGGTGACAGACTAGAGCAGATTAGTGAAGTGAAGGCAAAAGAAATTAATAAATAAATAAAAGAAGGAAAGAAAATTCTCCCGGGGGACTTCACAGTGTCCGAAGGGCACGGGCACCCACTAGTTTGAGCATCTCCCATGGTGCTCAGTATGGAACTCGGGATAGTAAAATTAAATGTCTATGTTTAGCTGATTTCTTCCGGCAACCCACCACTAAAACGGAAACTGGAACTGCATGTACATGGGGGACTACTCATAGCAAACCACCTGGACCATTATGATCGACCAATTAGAAATACTGAGCCTCAGCAAGGCCAATTTATTACACTCGTCTTTGGAGTTACACAACTCTGTTGCGCGTTGTACAGCCATAGCAAGGTGGACGAATTTGGTGTGGAAAAACCAATTTCCTGAGCTAAACTGGCACATTTTGCCCCTTTGGCAATAAATTTTACTGTCTGGAATCAGAAACTGAGCACCGTTGGAGATGCTCTAAGATCCTATCCCAGAGGGCAGGGTTCTTCCCTCCATACCGAGGGCATTATGTACAAGTAAGCCAGCACTGGGTACCAGTTATGGCTCCTAGTGAGCTGAAAGGCGAGCCCAGTAGGGCGAGCCATAACTGGCACCTAGTGCTGGCTGCCTGGCATAATGCACTAAATGTGCTGCTTATGTAGATCTTAGCTAGTAGGTCTTAACATAGTCCAGGTACGTAGGAGAACGCGGAATCTGCAACTGTGGCTGGTTATGGAAAATAGAAGTGCCTGAAACCATGCAGAATCGGCAGGTTCAGTCCATTATGTTTCCCATAATGCCCTCTGCACAGGCAGACAAACCTTCCGTACCATTCAGCGATTGTGGCCATCAGATCTTAAAGATCTTGGCCATCGAAAACCGATGACCATTATTTGACCGTGGAAAAACGCAGGCCATAGAGTCGTGCTTTATGCTGGTGTCAAAAAAAGTCATGTACCGGACCCCCCTAGAAGCATGTTAGAAAATGGGACAAGAGGTACACTAGAAAGAACACTTGGCTTAGAAGAACCTTCACCACTAGTAAAGGCTCGCCTTGAAATAGATGCCTCATGCATACGCCTATTGTAATGTCATTGTAAAAAGTTTGCAAAACCAAAAGAGGACCTCCGCAGCCCTTTGTTATCCAAGCCATGTTAGCACAACCCTGAACAAAATTGTCGGCTTGTTGATGTTTAATGGGTTGCAGAAAGTTATTTTTAGCACTAAGAAAACTTCATGCCCAAGTAGGCAGAAACCTGTGGCATGTGGAGAGTAACCGAGGCATCTTTATTTGCATCAACCTTTTTTTTTACCAGTCAATGTTTTTCAAAAAGAAATTTTAAAAATTGATATTGAATATTTTTCCAGGGTTTCAATAGCCAGAAGTGAGAAAATCGCCCCATTTCTGAGTTTGGTTTTCCATCTGTAGCCAAAACTATGGAAGGATAACTAAATATTTTGGTCTTCATATGTGGAACAATTTGTCAGTTTTTGCATTTTTTGGAGAAAATTCACCGCTTTTGAAAACAATGAAAGAATTCACCAATTTTTGTGTGTTTATTTGAAGCACAACAGTAGACTCACTTTTCTCTGCTGACATGTGCAGTTGCAGGCTGTGTGCATCATCAAACAATGACCTAGTGCATCCATTTTGTAAAGGCTAAAAACTTTACTGATCATAACAAGGGGTGTGTCACACTGTGCCCTTGCCATTTACATTAAAAAGTATCTTAATGCAAAAGAAGAATCATGAAAACTCAAATATTTCACCATGCAAAAATTATAATCTTCAAAAATCCTTCAAGATATTAATACTCTCTAACTAATCTCAAGTTTCAACACAAGCCAAAATATCATCTTTCAAAAATCTTCATATAAAAATAGACCTATTACCTAGGAGCCCAAAATCCCTTAAGCTGCTATCTTATATATAATTACAACAGTGGTGTGCGTCCGTGCGTCCGTCCGACGGGACAGTTCCGCGTTTTAATGGACCGGTGGAACCGGCCCGGACGGTCGGATTCCGAAAACGGGAACCGGCCCGGACAGTCGGATTCCGAAAAGGGTAATGGGTATAACTCAGCAGGGGTGGGGGGGGGGGAGCAGGGATGGGAGGGGGCCAGGGAGGTGTTTTTTTTTTTTTTTTTCGTTTGGAGCCAGCAGGGGTGGGGGGGGGGGGAGAGGGGGGCGGGCGGGGAAGGGGTGGGGCGGGCCAGGGAGGGTTTTTTTTTTTTTTCCGCCCTAAACTGCCCAGGACTTATTATGGTTTTCAGGACATGGTTTTCGGGACTTGGGATCTCAACTTTGGGGCCTGGGAAATTTTAGGATATGGTTTTCAAGACATGGTTTTCAAGACTTCGGATCTCAATTTTGGGACCTGGATTTCACACAGGGGCTTCACAGTGGCCTTTGGCCACGGGCACCCACTAGTACTCTCTAATGAATCTACACACAATATCCTTGCCTTGGCAGGCAAGGCCAACAAAAATTTCAAGTCTAGGCCTGGCACCTACGCATGTGAAAGTTTGAGGTTTGCATGTGCCATGCCTTTATGGGAAACTCAAATTATATACAATGTTTTCCAGTAGGTGTAAACAAGGGAGAAAAAGTTGGACAAACTGATAAAATTTATGTAAGAGGCAAGTTCAGACAAAGTACTCTGAGAAACTCTAACTGCCCTCAATTTTCTCTGCTGATACACACATGGTGGGTTGTTGTTGTAATTCGTTCAACAATATAGTGCCTTAAGCATGTTTTGAACTTTTTGTTTGAATTCCCCACCATTAAAACATAGAATTTGTGTGCTTACTTGCTCTTGCTTCGAATTGTCATTGTTCACGTTGGATTTTGATAACCCATGGTTATTTCTCAATGCCCATTTCAAAAGCTTGAAAGCTTGTTACATTTGTTTGTGCATTATTGAGTTTGTTTGTTTTGGGATTTGTTGAAAGTTGCTAGATACTTACAATGAATGTAATATAGTTTGTAGCACATTATTTAAGGCCTTGTGAATGATAATGATAATGTTAAAAAACCTAATAACAAGGATGTGTTGATTGAAGAAATTAAAGGGTTTTTTATATCAAAGATAATAAACAATATGCTAAAATATAGCATATATTACTTCATATTTTATTGCGTCTCTAATAATGTAGGTCACATATCACTACATAGATATGTAGTGAAATCAAACTTGTAGCTTATGCCACTAGTAATAATTATGGTCATAATAATTTGTGCCATTAATTGTGTGAATTTTATTACTACAATTGGAAAATATAATTAAATATTCGGTATTTATTGATTTATGACGTGGAAACATGTATTTAAACATAATAAAACCATGTTGACAATCTAACTAAATATTTATTAATATGATTTATCAACCTTGCCTATTTTAAAACTTTAAACAACTTAGGCTAGTTTATAAAACTCAGCTAGCTAAAACAAATAGTTTAAACCTAGGTAGCTTAAAAGTTTAGATAGGTAGGTATGCATATATAAGTAAATATGCCTATGTAAGTAGGTAAGTATGATCATTTTTTATTGGCTCCTCACAAGTAATACTTGCATCTTGAATATAATTAGTGCATGTATTATGTGTAGACTGATATTCTTTCATCTACTTACATAGTTTACAAAATTGAACTTATTAACAAAGGATATAGAATAAATTTAATGAAAGGGAAACATTACAACATTATCCCACATTATCATTTGTCCCATACCAAGGTAGCCAAAATTAACCATTTTTTTTCGTACTTTGTCCAAATTATTAAATAATAATAATAACAATTCCAAGATGTACACAAATTTTTAAAAACAAATTATCAATTTAGTTGATTAAAAATGCATCTGAATCTTTACTATTTCATACATTTGAAAGGCAATGACATCTTGAAAAAATATATAAAATCATAAAATCATCTGTAAATAAACATATTTAAAATCAAGATGGATTTTTCTTACAATTTAAAAAGAATGTAAAATAAAATTTTCGATTTCCTTGCCTTTTAAACATATAATGAATCAATAAATGGTGTATACATGTTTTTATATTTAATTAAATATTTAAATTTAAATTTAAAATAAATTATGTAGTCTTTTTTTTTAAATAATTGTACACCATCTTTAATTTTTATATAAAGTATTGAAATTATGTAAATTTCATAACTTTTAATTTACACACATTTTTAATTCCATTTTTTTAACTAAAAATTATTATGAATAATAAAATTCCATCTTATTTTTGAAAGGTCTTTTCAATCCACTAAATGTCATTTGATATAAACTATAACATTTTCCCAAGTTGTATGACCAAATATTTTGGTAAAGTAATAAGTATAAACGTTTTTATTAATTAATGATGTTTGATCAAACCTATATTCTTGGCTACCCACTATATGGAAACTTGCAAAACAATGCCATTTTGGGACATGTGGATTTTTTTGAAATCATGTGGATATGATTAATAGGACTATATATCAGTATTTAATGTCAAAAAGTTCAAGGAAATTATTAATCGAAATAAACAATTGAGCAAAAGTCCCAACTTGAGTGGTTTTTGGTGAATATCCACAATGTGGTTCAAATAAATTTGGAACAAGTTCAGCATTTTCATTTCTATGCGTAAATTCGGGATAAAAATTTCTCAACATATGGGAAAAGTTTCCAAATTTTCAAAACCACAATATTGAAAACAAAACTTTAAACAAGAGCATAATAGCAAGCTTCATGAAAATTCGGTGTTGGAGAAGTTTATGTAATATTTTTAAATATATATTATTGTGTACCATTCAATCCAACCTAGGTTCAATTGTGTGAACTTAATCTTACACTACAATTTACATATTAATTATATAATACAACAAATAGGTTGTTGCCCTTGTGTAACTCGAATTACCTACACTTCAAAATGGATCCTACGAAATGTCTCATTTAAAAAACAAAAAAAAACTAAATAGTTGTTTATATTGGCCTTGGTAATTTAAAATGGCCTTGAAGATAAATATATCATGTAGGTTCCATCTACAACCCAAACCCACACGTATATTATTTAGTTACTATCCAAAACGTCACAAACTTTCAGCAAATTCAACACCATAATGGTACAAAACCATCCAAGTATAAAAATGCATTCCCATAACACAAACTCATATCTTCATTTATCAAAAAACTTCACACCTTGTAGTAGAATGAAAAAGGCCCAATTTTCCATCAAATATGTGAAGTTGCAACCTATAGAAGGATGCAATCCACCAAATTTACACAACCAAATAAATTATTCATCATCTTCATCATCTTACAAATAATTTGCTACAATAATTTTGATATATTATAAGGCACTAAGGAGAAGCTCATAAACCCTTGCACCACCTTTCTACCTATGAATAAGCAGGATCATAACAAATTTTGAACCTATAACAAAATGAACATAGATAAAGGTTGTGCCTTTGTCTTTCAATAACACAAATAACAATAACATTTCCCATCTTTCATCCATTTCCAAGTTTCATCCATGTTCAAAATATTGTCACATGGCAAAATATTCATGCACATCATCAAATATTTCATTTACATGGCAAGGTATATTATAATTTATTATTTTATATACATGGAAATATATATATATATATATAAAGATTCCTTTAGGCTCACGGTTCACCTAGATTCACAAGTTAGCATTGTTGTTAATATGGTAATCACTTTTGATTAACCATTTACTTGACATGTGGCGACATTCATATGTTGCCATGTGTTCATGTTTTGTTATGTGATCAAAAGGTAGGTAAGTAGAATATAAAACCATGTGTGGAGGTTCAATATAATATAAAACGCCAATGTTATTTGGTATAAGATTTATATTTTTGTTTACAATTGAGGAGTGTGACATGTTAACCATAACCCTAAAGTCGCAAACCTATGACCATAGGTTCATAATGTACATGTACATTATAGATCACCAAGTATACCAAATTCATATACACAATTTGCCCAAATTTGAACCCAAGGTATCATGGAGGAATCCCAATTCCTTTGCCACTAAGCTATGCAACCTTTTGATAATAATACATGTGTAAAATTTTGTTTTATGTTGTTGACTATGAAACTATTATGAAATTTCAAAAATTGACCAAAAATAATTATTTCAAATTTTGCTCAAATGAGGTAAATAAAAACATGATCTTGTAATTGATTCAAATATCTATTCAATAAAACAAAAATATTTTATAAATGTTCAAATGATTTTAAATTTCATTTTTTGAAAACATAAATTGTTGACAAATTCAAACATGTTAAATTATGATTTAAAAAATTCAAACTTGATTCATTACGTGAAATTTGCAATGTTAAATGTGAATAACAATGACATTGATTATCCCCTCACACCCTATAAACTATAGACACAACTTTACACCATCAAATCTAGCCACCCAACTTTGGAAATCATTTTTTGGTCCTTCATATAATATTATTGATCTATTGAAAATTGCAAAAGTGTTTTTCTTGAATTCCCATTCCTCCTTGCAATCTACATTGTATAATATACATGTCTTTATCTCTTGAAAGAAAATGAAACAATGAATTGTATAAACATAATGCATAAGTATACCATATACCATAATGAATTATATACCATGAAATCCTTTTGTTTTGTTGGCCTACCAAAAACAAATAGTTTTCCGCACAACCCCTTTGCAATGAACATCTAGCAATTGCAACCTTTTTAGTTTTTTTGGTTTGCATTTTCCATCACTTGAACCTACCAACCTTATCACACATTTAAATGTTATATCATTACATATAATTTTAACACAAAATCCCCACCACCAAACCTTTGGAACAAATAACAAATACCACATATGACTATTTTAAATGCCCCAAAAATATTTGGTTATTATAATAATGTTCATGTTGAATTATAATCCTAGATTATGGGTTTAATTTCAATATAGTATGGAATTGTCCCAATATTCAATGACATGCATATTAAATAATGCATTAATGTCCAATACATGAATCTTTATTATGGAGTCCCACCAACTAAATCCTTTCAAAATTATGGGGAAAAAAATGAAGTCTTTTTCATTCTTTTGAGATTTTATTGACAACAATTTATTTTGCAAATGTGTTGAAGTGAGCCACTTTCCACCCTTGGTGGCATCTCGTTGTTGAACTTCATGCAAGATCCTTGTTCTTTCATCAACATTCATGTTTTCTTTTCATCACCAACATCAGGTTATAAGGCCTTTGTGGATATGGTAGTGTCATTTTATGTGCATCATTCTTGTTCCTAAAAGACCATCCTACATATGGTGACATGTTTTGCTTGTTCACCTTGCTACATGATGTTAGGTCTTGCACCAACACGCTTATATTTTTATTGTATACAAGAACACATGTTTCATGTGCATCAATTATTGGGTCCAAATTATTTTCCAACCACTTTTTTCGGATTGTGTCATTGAATGCTTCTCTTTTCTCATTATGCAATAGAAACAAATAGTCACATTGTTTTCGAAACCAAATTATGTATTTTTGGTTAGTTGACTATGTTGACCACGAATTATCTTTAAGAGGTTGTCACAAGTTGTTCAAAAAGCATGGAATAAAAATCTATATCATTGTCCCATAAATCTTATAGTCTTGCAACCCATTTCTTGTTGCCTGATATCCCACTTGTACTTTCAAGTCTACATCTACCCTCAACAAATTTCTTTACTGCACAAGCGAATATAAATCCAAGTCTACAAAAGTTTGACAAGATTGTGATGCATTCCTTCTAGACATTTTTGGAAATGAACAAAATGACTTGCAATAAGATACTTGGCTTATTCCATTGGAGGCTTGCAATAATCAAATTATAATGGTGACAAATATTACAAGTTGTGATGGTTAATTATAAACTTCCACCTTTCACAATTGCTAAAATTAGTATAATGTCATTCTTCATAATAACTCCAATAATTAATAGTTTGATTTAAACTCAACTCCAATAATTTCATATTGTTCAAAAAGTATCAAACTCGTTACCACCTCATTTATTCCAGAACATCAAAACCCTGTTGAATGTTGAAACCAAACGTGCTAAAATAATTTTCTTTTTCTTTTTTCGCCACAACATTATGGTATATTGATTGAGTGTCAAAACCTAATGGTTGTTGTGGACAACCAATGTTTGGATAATTTCACTTCTAGGAAGTTCATGTAACAATTTTATTTGTCGATGAAATTTCATCTAGTGAAAGATGCATTTTTTTCAATGGTATTATAGGGTCCCTCAAACCCCATAAACTACAAAATATTATTTTTAATCTAAATAATATCCTAACAATATAATATGTGTAAAAAAAAATGTTATTGGGAGGTGTGACGAATTTTATCATAATAACTTTTGACCATTAATTTTTTTGATTTTATTCATGTCACATTCTATTCAAAACAATATCCTACATGTGATTACATGTGTCAAGCTTTAAAAATGAATTTATATGTCATTTAGATTTTTTTTTAGTTAGTTATTAAATTATGTCTTCACAACAATTTTGTTGATGTGTAATTGTTTTATTTTTTTGAAAGGTTTGTGTTGTAAGGATGATTTTTATTTATTTTTCTATTGTTTCATCCTCATTCAAACATACTTCAAGATAAATAAAAAAATTCTTCAATAATGCAAGCAGTTTGAAGCCTCTACATGTACATTACAACATGGCTTATATTTAAAATATTTGCAACTGTTAAGGAATATTTGAATATCTCATTGATACGGTGATATCTTGGGACATGTCAAAGAATATTCCCTTGAACATTAAATATGGAAAGTTCCTCCTAGTTCAAGCTCATGTTCACCAGATAACATTCTTGTCATTTTGATTGGTTGTATTAGTAGTTAAATGGGGAACTTGATATATTGTCTAGTCAAAAGTGCCACCCTAGGCTTAGTAAAAAAGACCATTTAATTGCATTGGACAATGTTAAAACAATTTGTCCAAAAAGACTAGATGATCTTTTTGATGGTTGTCATTTTTGCGTGTTTTTTTACCATTTTTTCCAATCAATTAAATGTTGATTTGTTGTAATGATTATTGTAGGATGCATCATTTGAAAGTTCAAATGAAAAGTGGTGAAATGGCTTAGAATATCTTGCAACAAGCCTATGGATGCACCACGTCTTAATCTTAATAGGGGTGTGCCCATTAATGATCAAGTGGACTTGGGGATTCAAATGATAAGTGTTCTTAATGATGCACGGCAAACATGTGGGGTAGCCATGGACAAATCTTAACAAAAAGGCATAAATGTCAATTGGTAAGATTTATTTAGTTTTTTTTATGAGATAGAACATGGGGCTCAAGGGGCTTGCATTGTGACACAAATGAGGATGTATCAAACCCGATAAACAATCCACATTTTAAAAAAGTCCTTCATAGGTTTATTTATATGAAGGTTGGAACTTACTGGGTTGATAGATATGTTGATGTTATTAGACACTTGTAGAACACATTGATGCACAAATGGGTTTATGGATGAATAATTTCCTATGTCACACAATTTAATTTTTCAAAACTTAACAACTTGCTTGAGTCATATTATGAAGGAAATACCTTGTTACATCACCTAGTTGAACATTGATATGAACAAATCCATGCATGTGAGAATGGGTGTGTGTGATATTGTCACTGGAACATTATTTAACAAAATAATGTTTGGTTTGTGGCATGTCATGATATGTTTTGGGACATATCAATGTGTCGAAGTAAGTGTTCAAGCATTTCTCAATAATTTGTAGGTTGAAACAAATGTTAACATGTCCCAACATTTCAACATTAATGTGGTGGTGCCATGAATTTTTTTTTGGGATGAATTTGTTTATCATGGAGTTCATTCAAAAGCGGGCTCCTATTGATTCAAAATGGCCTAATTTTTTGGATGAAATTTCATTCAAAAAATGTGTTTTTTTTTGCATTTTTGAGCAATGCATAATACTATTTTATTTTGAGAAAAAAAACCACTACCATGTGAAAGAGGAAAATATTTTATAGATGGGCATTGCATTATTCTTTCAGTTTTCTTTTGTAATGTTTAGTAATGTTTCGTTAACCACAAACATATAGCCCTACTTCCATAAACAAATTATAAATTATATAGTTTATGTACATTATATGTATCTACTCCTCTTCATTTAACTATAGGATCAAGATTAGTTTTGCCTCAAAATGAACATTGCATTCTAAAATGTTGTCATGTAAATTTTAAAGTTTTTTTCTTGTGTTTAGGATAACCAAAGGATGTCATCGAAATTTTAACTTACTATGTACCATGATATTCATTATACATAAGATTGCTAATGAAAAGTGGCTCCCCTTTAGTGTGTTTTCACCTTAAAGGCCTATAATTCATGGCTTGAGTTGCTTTAAATGGAGTGAATCCATTTGTGAATTAATAAAACACTTGGTCTACATGGCTAGTGTTCATCCTAAATTATAATATGTTTCCATGTCTAACCAACAAAAAGAAATTTATATTGCTTTCTTTGTTGATTCCTAACAAATAGTAAATGAAAAATAATAACATAGATGTGTGTACATGGCTCCTTTGATGGAGTTACAAAAGTTGTGGAAGGGGGTACACACTTGGGATGCATCAAGATCACTTGAAGATGTTTCACATAGGTTTTCATTGTGGGCTATCCTAATGTGGTTTATACATTAGATTGTAGTCCCATTGAACTCACAAACACACGAAATTCAAATGTAGGTAGATGTATTGTAGTCCAAACCACTTTTGGTGAAGTGACCAAAGGCTACAAGGAATGTCATGGTTATGGACCCAACACTTATAATCATCATCCCAAAATTCTTGGGAAAATTGTATATGTCAATCATAGTATGTGGTTTTGACCCAATCACGTGGTTTTGAGATTGCCAATTTAGAACTTTAGAATTTACCATGGATTTCAAAAACATATGCTTAGAATTCAATTGGTAGGAAAGAATATGCATCAAAGGCCTACAACTTAACATTACCCACTATTAACATCTAGGTTTTTCAAACTATGAACTCTAATTAAAAATTTGTTGAGTAACACATATGTTTTGATTGGAGGTCAAAATACTAAATGACATGGGTATGTTTTGATTAATCAATTTGATTATGATGACTAATTTAACCATATATCAAATAACCATGTAGTCAAATTTGACCCCAAAAGAATTATCTCAAGCAAATAGATTATGTTTTAATCAATAAGGCCAATTACAAAGGGTCAAATAAATAAAAAGAATCAAAATAACTATTAGTTTAGTATAAAAACCCAACTTAACTACCTTTCAACACATATTTTTTCACCCACCCAACTACTTGCATGGTAACCTACTTACATTTCAAATCACTTTCTTGTAACCCATTTAGCCATAAAGTTTATTTGCTAGGTTTAACCAAATTTAACCAATTGTTTAAGCCAAATTTAACCATTATATTTTATATTAAATTTGACTATTAGATTTAATTAGTTAGATTTAACCATTAAATATATATTTTAAAGTTTAACCATTATACTTAATCATTATATGAATTTTAACCACTTAATTTATATTAACTAGCAGATTATTTAATCATTATATATGTTCAACCATTAGAATTAATCATCAATTAATTAAAAATTGGTCTTATATTTAACCATTGAACTAATCATTAAATAATTGTAGCCATAAATTGTAATCATTGAATTTAGTCATTAAATAGGTTTAATCACTAAATTTAACCATTGAATTTAATCATTAACTAGATTTAAATATTAAGTTTTACCATTAAAGTTAATCATTAAATATATTTTGTCACTAAATTTAATTATTACAATTTATAAAGGTTTAGCTTTTAAGTTCAGTCACTATATTTAGCCATTAAGTCTAACCATTAGATTTAGTCATTAAATAGGTTTAGCCATTAATTCTAGGCATTGGATTTAATCAATAAATTGGTTTAGCCATAAGTTTAGCCATTAGATTTAATTGTTAAATAGGTTTTATCATTAAGTTTAGCCATTGGATTTAGTTGTTAAATAAATTTAACCATTAAGTAGCCATTGGATATAATCATTAGATATGTTTAACCATTAAGTTTAGCCATTAGATTTAGTCATTAAATAGGTTTAACCATTAAGTTTAGTTATTGGATTTAATCAATAAAACTTTTTAGCCATTAAATTTAACCATTGGATTTAATTGCGAAATAGGTTTAGCCATTAAATTTAGCCATTGAATTTAATCCTTAAATATTTTTTTCTAATTAGTGTAACCATTGTATTTAATCATTAAATATGTTTAACTATTAAGTTTAGCCACTGGATTTAATTGTTAAATAAGTTTAACCATTGAGTTTAGCCACTGGATTTAATTGTTAAATAAGTTTAACCATTAAGTTTAGCCATTGCATTTAGTCATTAAATATGTTTAGCCTTTACATTTAGCCATTGAATTTAATCCTTAAATATGTTTAGCCATGACATTTAGTCATTGAATTTAGTCCTTAAATAGGTTTAGCTATTACATTTAGTCATATAATTTAATCCTTAAATAATTTTAACCATTACATTTAGTCATTGAATTTAATCCTTAAATAGGTTTAGCCATTAAATTTAATCATTGTATATAGTTGTTAAATAAATTTAGCCATTGGATTCAGTCAATAAATAAGTTTTAAAATGAAGTTTAGCCATTGTATTTAGTTGTTCAATAGGTTTAGTCATTAAGTTTAACCATTAGGTTAGGTTTTTAATTTAGTCATTAAATAGGTTTGATCATTGAATTTAGCCATTGAATTTAATCATTAAACAAGTTTAACCATTAAGTTTAATCATTGAATTTTGCCATTAGATTTAACCAACTACTTTCTTGCCCTTTTGTAGCATGTGAAATAAAAAACTTAACAAAATGTGACATCTTTTGATGATGGAGTCCATTGGTAAGGACTTGGTTTGATATGGTGAAAGTGAAAGGTTTAAAGTTTAAAAAATTGGGCTATAAAAACTCCAACATGTTGGAGTCCTCAACCCAACTTGCAACATTCGCCATCGTCGCAAACTTATCTAAAGAACAATAGATTTCCCATGCTACTTTGCTTCGCACGCAAGTGGTCAGGGTTAATGTGGTTGCGCAACAATTTTGAGTCTAAGAGAAGACTTATTTGTTGCACAAATAAGGTTTTCCTTTCAGCTGTTCACATGTAGTTTGAGGTGGTTGATTGTTCCAAGTTGTGTGCTTGACAGCAAGAGATGTATTGATATCTATTTACAACCCTAGATGGGTCATAAACCTTAAATGAAAAAAAAATTCCCATCTAAATCAAAGTGAATAAAAATGGGGTAGTGGTTATGTGTTTATGCCCACTTTCCATCTTGAACATGGTCTTAGAAGCATTTGCACAAGGTCGAATGGGTGTCCATGTATTATGCGATTTTGTTCTAAAACAAGTATCCAACAGTTCTGTGTATGCAATGTTTCGTCTTGGCCGCTAGATCCAGCTGCAATTGTAGAACTTGTCAACCTCTCTTACATTGGGCTAATCTTTTCCTATATGTGTGACAGGCCTTGAACCTTTTTCTCCCACACATTGTGCAGGTGAAGGTGTTCAACCTAACCTAATCGAGAGCTAGACAAGCAACCTAGTCAGAACAGAATGGCGCCTCCAACTATCCCAACATTTAGAAATAGTGGGAATATTGGTGCAAAATAGCTTGCGAACATGGGTAATGAACATTCTCTTGCAGTGTTGTCTGGATCCCAAAGTAAGGCTGACACATCTAGCACTGAGGAGGACTCTGATCCACCATGGAGGAGCTGGAGGTAAGTTGTCGTCGTGCCAAGGGGGATACAATTACATCGTTTATAGTAAAAGAGCGATACAGGCCACATGCCAAGCGGTTGAATAACACAACTCCAACTATGAGTATTCTTCCCAGAGTTCACAACCTGTTTGGAATGTGAGATGTCTAGGGGTTGTGGTTGTTGAAATCCCCCAGTAAAGGGTAACACGAAACTTCGTTGCCAAGACCACTTGACTTGTTGTGGGAGGTCGCTAGGGACATATCCATGTAGATCTTACTGACATGTGAGTTATCTATTTCAATATACCCCATGTTTTTGTGTAGCTGGGTCGACCAAGGTTGAAAGGTTCATTAGGTATAATAGGTAAGTGCAGCAGCTTGCATTAAACCCCGTACCTTTATAACCTTTGGTAGTCATTGTGAGGGCACCCTAATTGTGCATCAAGAAACAAAGCATTCGTTGAGCACATGTTAATGACTGCCACAATGCATGTTAATAAATCACCTAATTCTTGTATGGTATGGGCTAGTAGACCCAGGCTCAAAGGCAATGGTGAGTGTGCGGGTTGATTAGATTGCTCATGATTTCTACCCCTCCCCACCCATGGATGTTAGATGTTTGGTATGATTATTCAACTTGACTATATTTGTAGCCCCCAGTAAATATGAAATCAGCGCAGGGTTTGTGACCCAAGGTGGGTCCTTAGGATATTTTGGCTTGTGTTGAAACTTGAGATTAGTTACAGAGTTATAATATCTTGAAGGATTTGTGTTTCTTTTAGAGGATTTTTTCAAGATTATATTTTTGCATGGTGAAATATCTGAGTTTCCATGATTCTTCTTTTGCATTAAGATACTTTTTAATGTAAATGGCAAGGCCACAGTGTGACACACCCCTTGTTAACCCCTTAATTGACGTTTGATCAAAACAGTCCCAACTGGGAGGACCCTGGTCATGCAATGACATAACTGCCCCCAAAGTCATGTAAAATGTTGGAATTTTGAAATTTTGACTTGTTAGGAGTTGTCAGGAATTTCTTGAAGTTGAATATTTGAAGTTTAGAAGAAAAGAAATTTGGATGAGGAATGGAAAGTGCCGACCAATCAAAGTGCAATTCTACTAATTACCTGCAACTTCAAAATGTTCATGCTTTTTGAAAATTTGATCAAGCTATCATCCTTCATTGATGATAAAAATTCTAAGGTTGGTTAGATAAAAGGCATTCATACTGAAAAAAGCCATTGGCAAACTGGGAGCCATAACTAGCACCCAGTGCTGGCTCCCAGGCATAATGGACTAAATGTGCTCCTTAGGTAGGTCTTACCGTAGTCCAGGTAGGTAAGAGAACGCAGAATCTGTCACTGTGGCCGTTTTTGGAAAAACATCAATGCCTGAAAACGTGCAGAATCTGTCACTGTGGCCGTTTTTGGAAAAACATCAATGCCTGAAAACGTGCAGAATCTTCAGGTTCAGTCCACTATGCTTGTCATAATGTCCTCTGGATGCCCTGGTGTCAGGGCAGTACACCCAGACCTCGGGCTCCGCCCTCAATTCCAGGGCGTACTGCCCTGATACCAGGGCCTTCCCCGAAGCTGAAACTGCCCGTCTTTCAGGAGAGGAAATATTCTGTCTAGTGAGCTGCCCTGCAAGTACAGCTAAAAACTAAGTACCGCTGCTTTCCGACTACTTGTTTGTGACCATGGATTTTTTCTAGTTTCAGTAGGATATATCCCTTGGGGAACTGTGTTGATTGAGTCAATTGATCAGACCGTGTCAAACTTTACTTAGACAAATCACCCACAAGAGGAGGAAAACAAGGAACAAAAGGACAGGACCCATGTCCAGGCCAGAAAACAAAAATGGTCAACAAGGTGGGCACGTAAGAGGGATGGGGAAAAGTCACATAGTTGACCTCACTATCATAAGAAGCATGTTAAAAAACGAGAGGGGAGGTATACTAGACAAACACCTGGCCTAGAAGAACCCTCGCCAGTAATAATGGCTTGTCACATTAAAATAGTTGCAGCATGCATCTGCTGTTACGTCACTAACACCCTCTGTCTATAAAAAGCATGCAAAATCCAAACTGGAAGACCTCTGGAACCCTTCGCTACCCAAGCCAAGTTCGCACAATGATGGACGGCTTGTTGATGGACGGCTTGTTGATGTTTGAATAGGTCACCCTTGAGATTTGAGAAAGTTATTTTTAGCACCAAGAAATCGTCATGCCCAATTAGGCAGAAACCTGTGGCATGTGGAGAGTCACTGAGGCATCTTTATTTGCATCAACCCTTTTTTCTACTGACCATTTTTTTCCAAAAATAAAGTTTTAAAATTGAAATTGAATTTCTTTCAGGGTTTCAAACACCAGAAGGGAGAAAATCACCCTATTTCTGAGTTTGGTTTTTCCTATGTAGCCAAAACTATGGAAGGATAACTAAATATTTTGGTTTTCAGATATGGAACATTTTGTCACTATTTGCGTTTTTTGCAGAAAACTCTCCATTTTTGAAAAACATGAAAGAATTCACCAATTTTTGTGTGTTTATTGGAAGCACAACAGTAGACCCACTTTTCTCTGCTGACATGTGCAGTTGCAGGCAGTGTGCATCATCAAGCAATGACCTAGTGCATCCATTTTGTAAAGGCTAAAAACTTTACTGATCATATAACAAGGGGTCTGTCACACTGTGCCCTTGCCATTTACATTAAAAAGTATCTTAATGCAAAAGAAGAATTATGAAAACTCAAATATTTCACCACTCAAAAATTATAATCTTCAAAGTTCCTTTAAAAGAAACCAAAATCCTTGAAGATATTATAACTCTATAACTTCTCTCAAGTTTGAACGCAAGCCAAATATATCATCTTTCAAAAAACTTCATATAAAAATAAACCTATTACCTAGGAGGCCAAAATCCCTTAAGCTGCTACATTCTATAATGAATCTAAACACAATATCCTTGCCTTGGTAGGTAAGGCCAACAAAAATTTCAAGTCTAGGCCTGGCACCTACGCATGTGAAAGTTTGAGGTTTCATGCCTTTATGGGAAACTCAAATTTATTTACAATGCTTCCCAGTAGGTACCAAGGGAGAAAAAGTTGGACAAATTGATATAATTTATGTAAGAGGAAAGTTCAGACGAAGTACTCTGGGAAACTCTAACTGGCCTCAATTTTCTCTGCTGACACACACATGGTGGGCACCAGTCCACCGATGATGAACCACTTGCCTCCGTTTTCTAAACGCCAAATATTTCAGTGATCAGAGGATGTTCCGTGTCCAGGACACACGCATAACTTTATTAAAGATTTCCAATGTTGAACAGTGTGAAAGCACACAACAACCACAGAAAAAGTCAGCAAAGTATGGACTTGCAATAATATATTCCAGAGTAAAGTTCTACGGAGTGGGTACTACGGAAAACTTTAACCGGCCTCAATTGTCTTTGCTGCCACAGGGCGTGCACCATCCTAGAAGGACCACTTACAAACAATTTCTCAACCTCTCTTCATAACCACCTTCCAAGTTTTTTCATAATACAACAAATAGGTTGTTGCCTTTGTGGAACTCAACTTCCCTACACTCCACAATGGATCCTACGAAATGTCTCATTTAGAAAACAAAAGGGGACTAAATAGTTGTTTATATTGGCCTTGGTAATTTTAAATGGCCCTCAATATAAATACCTCATGTACAACCCAAACCCAAACCCACATGTATATGATTTAAGTACTATTCGAAACATCACGAACTTTCAACAAATTCAACAACACAATGGTACAAAGCCATCTAGGTATAAAAATGCACTCCCATGACATAAATACTCATATATTCATTTATCAAAAACTTCACACCTTGTAGTAAAATGAAAAGGACCCAATTTTCCATCAAATGTGTGACGTTGCAACCTATAAAAAGATGCAATCCACCAAATTTACATGACCAAAAAAATTATTCATCATCTTCATCATCTTACAAGTAATTTGCTACAATAATTTTGATATATTATAAGGCAGTAAGGAAAATCTCATAAACCTTGCACCACTTATGAATAAGCAGAAGCATAACAAATTTTGAACCTATAACAAAATGAACGTAGATAAAGGTTGTGCCTTTGTCTTTCAATAACACGTAATAATGTTCATTTTTCTTCATTATTGGTAGTACAATCCTCCTTCTATTTCATCCCTATCTAGTTCAACAAAAAATCCGTAATCATCTAGGCCCTTGTCTTCTTGAACAATTTTCCATGTATTTCACACATTTAAATAAAAAAGTCCACAAATTTAAAATTGTTTAGCTTTGCAAACATAAGAAAATTATCTCCAATAACAAAATTAGAAGCTAGAAGATGGGCCAAATTGTTCCAAATCGTTGTGCCTACACTATTACCAATTGTGGGTGTACTTCATTGGTCCACGTTCAATGGACCCACGAACCCATTGGATCTTCACTAGCCTCATTTAATGGGACCAATGAAATCACTTGATGAACATGGACGCATTTTTTTGTAATGCTAGGTTTGCAAGTCATAATTAATATCGAAAACTTAACAAGGTTCCAATGTCACTAGTTTAAATTTACAAACACCATGTTAATTATCAATGCAACTGTGGCAAAAAATAATAAATGTCTTTTATTTCTAATACGACATTCATTAACACAAAAATGGGGTGCAATTCATTAACTTAAAAAAATTATAACACCTTAAAAATGAAATAAATCCACCCCACTTTAATCATTTCACCTTTTTAAAGTTATATCATTACAACTCACTATGTAATGATAATCATATTTCATATTAGTACTTGGCATAATACATTACCAATTGAAATAAGTCATTATAGTAAATAAGTTTTCTTTGTTGTTGTTATTTTAAATACCTTAAGTTAATACATATTATTTTTCCCTAGGTTATCTTAAATTATTTTTATCTTACCTTATTCTCGATTTTTTTTGTTATTTCACATCAAACTATTATACCCTACAAGGTATTATTGGTTATTTGAAGTTGTTCCAACTTAGGTTATTATATGTTATTTTTAATTATTATGGGTTATTTTCAACTATTTTAATACAATTGATGTTAAATTATTTTAGGTTGTGTACCCAAATATCACATCAAATATCATAAGTTATTCCAACCTAGGTTATTATAAATTAATATAATACATATATTTTAAAATTTCAAATTATTTTACCTTACATTACGTTTATATGGATGTGTCCCTAGTTCGTTAGAAACTTCAATAATGATTTAAATGAAATCACCACTAATTCATCATATTGAAAATTTAGTGAATTAGTGACATCTTTTAATGATTGACAAGGAGATGGTACACGTAAGTAAATTCACTAAGAATTAATCAAATTAGAAAATTATCACATGGCATTGTTTTTTTTAATATTTTAATTAATTAATAATTAATATAATTTCGAATGTTAAAATTTATATTATTATTTGATGTAAATTTATCATTTTATGTACATACAATGTTGATTTTACAATCAACAAAAACCGTTGATCAGATGGGAAGTTTTATCAAGGTTTCAACCTTGAACTTTAAGGTAATAACCCATTACCATTGCCATCAAACCATTTGTTGAATATGAAACAAATGATGTGATGATTGGATTTATTATGTTGTTTATTCTAAATGTTTTGTCAAAACCAATTTTAATCATTATTATATTTTTTCATATATTTTCCAAATGAAAATAATTAAGTTCATATTAGGAGATTTTTGCAAGTTATAGACATGCATGTTTAATTTGACTGAAAATACATTTGAAACTTACAACTTAAAACATTTCAACAATGTTGTTTTGAAAAAAACATCTTTCTTTCACCATTATTATCTTTCTCATATTTTGTTTAAATGAAAAAAAAATCATTATATATTTTTTCCTTTCATACTTTCAAACATATAAATTTGTAATAAAATAATAATCAATAATTTGATTGAAAATGCATTAGAATTTTGTTATATTATACAATTCCACAATATGTTTTGAGGGGGAATTTTTTTCAAATAACATAATTTGTGAATAAACTTTTTTTAATTGATTTGGAGAAATATTTTATTGTTGATGATAATACAATATATTTTATCTCTCTTCCTTTTAAACATATATTTATCAAATATTTTTATTGTAACAATATTACATGAATTATAATAGTTCATCTTTTCTTATATATAAAACATTTTTTCAAGTTGTATGACTGAAGGTTTTGATAAACAAATAAATAAATTTTTTTAATAAATTCATATATTTTTATTAATGTATGTTTACAATAATTTTGATAACACAAAAATGAATTTTATAATGAATTATTTTGATTTAGGGTAAATTATATTATCATGCAATTTTAACATTATATATGTAAACTTTTTAATTATTGATTTATACACATATCATATTTTTGGCATTATAACTTGTATTAAAAATTGATTTTGAATATTATTTTCATCTAATTTATTGGAAAGGTCTTTTCATTCATGAATATAAATTTAATGCCAACTATAACATGTTTTTAAAGTTTTATGAGTACCAAATATTTTAATAAATTAATAAATACTTACATTCAATCACGTTTTTTAATTAATATTTATTTGTACTAATTTATAAATAATCTAAACAACAAAAAAATGAACCTTAATGAAATTAGGCATAAATCATTTGACCATGGGTGAAATTGAATTAGGCTAAAACATTGGCTAATGAACCCATTTTTCTTTTAAAGGCTCATAATATAATAACTTTATGAACTAAATACATGTTTTTTAGTGGTGTTATATTTTCGATTTTTATACCCCAGGTTAATCTAGTTTATGATAGCATATGGTGATGACATACCTAAAATAACCTAAGGTACAATAACTTACAATAATTTGAAATAACCTAAAATAATCTTAAGTTGAAATATTTTTAAATACTTGAAAATAGCCTATAGTAAAAAAATTAATATAACCTAATGTATAATTGCTTTAAATAACATAGGGTGGAACAACTTCAAATAGTTGATAATAACATAAAGTAAAATAACTTAGCATAGCCCGAGGTGAAATAATCTAAAATGATTTTAAATAGCTTAGGGTGAAATAATCTAAAATAATCAAAAACATTTTAAGATGGCATAAGTTGGAATAACCAAAAAAACATATAATATAATAACTGAAAATGATGTAAGGTGAAACACCTAAAATACCAATGATAACTTAGAATAAATATAACTTAGAATAACTTAAATTGAAATAACATAAAATAATGGGAAATAGTTTAATCTAGAATAATCTAAAATAGAGAATAAAATTTTAGGGTATATGACAAGTTCATTGGGTGGACAAAGGAAATGGGTGCACTATAAACACATATATTGCATTTCGCAACATGTTATGTTTTGTGAGTAGACAAAAAAATCATTCGTCATTTGACTTGGAGTTGAAATGAAGTTCAATGCTTTATAAGTTCTGAAAACTAAATCGACTTTTGTCGTGTTTAAAGAATGAAACAAATCCTTGATGACGACTTTGTTTTACTTTGTACAAATGGACATTACAATATATCTATTCACATTTTTCTTGATTCATTATGTGAAATTTGCAATGTTAAATGTGAATAACAATGACATTGATTATCACCTCACACCTTGTAACTATAGGCATGACTTTACATCATCAAATCTAGCCAACTAACTTTCGAAATCGTTTTTTGATCCTTCATATGATATTACTTCATCTATTGAAAATTGCAAAAATGTTTCTCTTGAATTTTTCTTCCTCCTTACAATCTACATTGTATAATGTACATGTCTTTATCTCTTGAAAGTCAATGAAACAATGAATTGTAGAAACATAATGCATAAATATACCATATACCATAATCAATTATATACAATGAAATCCTTCTATTTTGTTGGCCTACCAAAAAAAAAAAATCTTTCACACAAACCCTTTGAAATGAACATCTAGCAAGTGAAACCTTTTTAGTATTTTCAATCCTCATTTTCCATCACTTGAACCTACCAACCTTATCACACATTTAATTGTTATATCATTACATATAACTTTAACAAAAAACCCGACCGCGAAACCTTTGGAACAAATAACAAATACCACATATGACTATTTTAAATGCCCCAAAAATATTTGGTTATCATAATTATAAATTATATAGTTTATGTACATTATATGTATCTACTCCTCTTCATTTAACTATAGGATCAAGATTAATTTTGCTTCAAAATTTGCATTCTAAAATGTTGTCATGTAAATTTTAAAGTTTTTTTCTTGTGTTTAGGATAATCGAAGGATGTCATTGAAATTTTAATTTACTATGTACCATGATATTCATTATACATAAGATTTGCTAATGAAAAGTGGCTCCCCTTTATTGTGCTTTCACCTTAAAGGCCTATAATTCATGGCTTGGGTTGCTTTAAATGGAGTGAATCCATTTGTGAATTAATCAAACACTTGGTCTACATGGCTACTGTTCATCCTAAATTATAATATGTTTCCATGTCTAACCAACAAAAAGAAATTTATATTGCTTTCTTTGTTGATTCCTAACAAATAGTAAATGAAAAATAATAACATAGATGTGTGTACATGGCTCCTTTGATGGAGTTACAAAAGTTGTGGAAGGGGGTACACACTTGGGATGCGTCAAGATCACTTGAAGATGTCTCACATAGGTTTTCATTGTGGGCTATCCTAATGTGGTTTATACACTAGGTTGTAGTCCCATTGAACTCACAAATCATTTAGAAACATTTGCAATTATGAAAAAAATACTCACTTTTCTCCCTTCTTCTCATCAGCCAAAAAGGTGTAAGATGCAAAAGAATATGAACTAATACATTTTGTGAATAAATGTATGTTTGAATAGATGTGTTTGTTGGCCTTGCACACAACAAGCCTAAAAACAATTCAAAACAAAATTTTACAAACACCTTGAAACTTGAAATTGAATGGAACTATAAAAAATAATAAAATACTAAAATAATAAAAACTAAAAATAAAAGTACAAAAAGCCTTTAGCTCTCCCATAGCTACACAAAGCAAAAGTTGGAGGAGTCTACACATATAGATAGCTTCTAGAGGTTTCAAAATAATTTTAAATTAAAAAAAACCATAATATCAGTTAGGGGTTTTTCAATGTGTTTGTGGCAGGTGTGGTCTGCCCCTTCATTGTGTCACCACCCTACACAAACAAAGCAACAACAAAGAAAATGGCCTCTCCCTTCTGTTGTTGGCCCACCCCATAATAGAAAAATAAATAAATAAAGCCCATACTCCCCCACCCCCCAAAAGAAAAAGCAGCCCCCTTTCCCGGCCCCCTCTCCCGCAACTCACGTTCACCTTGCCCAACAAGAATATTGAAACCCCTGATACCTGCCGGCCATAATCGGAAAAAAAGGAACAATCAGAAGCCCTGCATTTTGGGTAACGAAACACCCGCCCAGTGGGAGGAACAAGCTTATCATTTTTGTAACGCAATTCTCCAGTTTTTTAGTGTAAAGGGAGGTACCCATATTTTTGATGATAAGAGCATCTCCGAATGTGGAACTCTGAACAGTAAAATGAAATGTCTAAGTTTAGCTGTTTTTTTGGGGGGCAACCCCACTCATAAAACTGAAACTCAAACTGCATGTACGTGGGGGAGTACTAATAGCAAACCACTTGGACCAATCATTATGATCGACTAATTAGAAATACAGAGCCTCTCAGCAGGGCCAATTTATTACACTCGTCTTTGGACTTGCACAACTCTGTTGCGCGTTGTACCAACCATAGCAAGGCGGACGAATTTGGTGTGGAAAAACCAATTTCCTGAACTAAACTGGCACATTTTGGCCCTTTGGCAATAAATTTTACTGTCTGGAGTCACATACTGAGCACCGTTGGAGATGCTCTAAGATCCCATCCCAGAGGGCAGGGTTCTTCCCTCCATACCGATGGCATTATGTACTAGTGAGCCAGCACTGGGTGCCAGTTATGGCTCCTAGCGAGCTGAAAGGCGAACAAAGTAGGGCGAGCCATAACGGGCACCTAGTGCTGGCTGCCGGGCATAATGGAATAAATATGCTGCTTATTTAGGTCTTAAAGTAGCTAGTAGGTCTTAACATAGTCCAGGTACGTAGGAGAACGCAGAATCTGCAATGTGGCCGTTTATGGAAAAATAGAAATGCCTGAACCCGTTCGCAGAATCCGCAGGTTCAGTCCATTATGTTTCTCATAATGCCCTCTGCACAGGCAGACAAACCGTCCGTACAATTCAGCAATTGTGGCCATCAGATCTTAAAGATCTTGGCCATGCAAAACCGATGACCATTATTTGACTGTTGAAAAACGCAGGGCATAGAGTCGTGCATTATGCTGGTGTCAACAAAGTCATGTACTGGAGCCCCCTATCCCCCTATCACAAGAGGCATGTTAGAAAATGAGAGGGGAGGTACACTAGAAAGAACACTTAGATTAGAAGAACCTTCACCATTAGTAAAGCCTCGCCTTGAAGTAGATGTCACATCCTTGCGCCCATTGCAATGTCATTGTAAAAAGCAGGCAAAACCAAAAGAGGACCTCCAGAGCCCTTTGTTATCCAAGCCATGTTAGCACAACGATGAACAACATTGTTGGCTTGTTGATGTTTAAATGGGTCACCATTGAGATTTGGATAAACTTATTTTTAGCACCAAGAAATCTTCATGCCCAAGTAGGCAGAAACCTGTGGCATGTGGAGAGTAACGGAGGCATCTTTATTTGCATCAACCCTTTTTCTTACCAGTCAATTTTTTTCAAAAAGAAATTTAAAAAATAATCTTCTTTTTCCAGGGTTTCAATAGCCAGAAGTGAGAAAATCGCCCCATTTCTGAGTTTGGTTTTCCATCTGTAGCCAAAACTATGGAAGGATAACTAAATATTTTGGTCTTCATATGTGGAATGTTTTGTCATTTTTTGCATTTTTTGGAGAAAATTCACCATTTTTGAAAAAAATGAAAGAATGCACCAATTTTTGTGTGTTTATTGGAAGCACAACAGAAGACCCACTTTTCTCTGCTGACATGTGCAGTTGCAGGCTGTGTGCATCCTCAAGCAATGACCTATTGCATCCATTTTGTAAAGGCTAAAAACTTTACTGATCATATAACAAGGGGTGTGTCACACTGTGCCCTTGCCATTTACATTAAAAAGTATCTTAATGCAAAAGAAGAATTATGAACTCAAGCATTTCACCATGCAAAAATTATAATCTTCAAAAATCCTCCAAAAGAAACCAAAATCCTTCAAGATATCATTACTCTACAAGTAATCTCAAGTTTCAACACAAGCCAAAATATCATCTCTCAAAAATCTTCATATAAAAATAGACCTATTACCTAGGAGGCCAAAATCCCTCAAGCTGCTATACTCTCTAATGAAGCAAAACACAACCTTGGCAGGCAAGGCCAACAAAAATTTCAAGTCTAGGCCTGGCACCTACGCATGTGAAAGTCTGAGGTTTGCATGTGCCATGACTTTATGGGAAAGTCAAATTATTTACAATGTTTACCAGTAGGTGTAAACAAGGGAGAAAAAGTTGGACAAATTGATAAAATTTATGTAAGAGGCAAGTTCAGACAAAGTACTCTCGGAAACTCTACCTGGCCTCAATTTTCTCTGCTGACCCACACATGGTGGGCCACAGTCCATCAATGATGCACCACTTGCCTCCATTTTCTAAACGCCAAATATTTTAGTGATTAGAGGATGTTCCGTGTGCAGGTCGCACGCATAACTTTATTAAAAACTTCCATTCTTGAACCGCGTGAAAGACACATCAACCATAGAAAAATTCAGCAAAGTATGGACTTGCAATAATACATTCCAGAGTCAAGTTCTGAGTAGGTACTACATAAAACTTTAACCAGCCTCACTTGTCTTTGCTGCCACACGGTGTGCACCATCCTAGAAGGACCAGTTGCATCCTTTTTCTCAACCTCTCTTCATAACCATCTTCCAAGTTGTTCATGCATCTACCCTATATGCAGGGAATCGCATGGACCATTTCACCCTTGGCTCAGATTTGCATGTAGATGAAACCTTGCATCCTTTCTTCAAAATCAGAAGTTCTTCATGAGTCTAGCATAAATGGAAGGAATCCAACAAATTACTTCTCCCTCGGCTTAGATTTGCATCAAGGTGCTTGCTTCAAATTTGTATCAAGGTTGGTTCATTTGTTCTGCTATTGCCAGCATCACATGCGTTTAGCGGGCTCGATGGCTCAAATGCAACAAGAGTATTCATGATCCAATTGCCAAATGTAAGTGCCTTTCACATACCATCATGTTTTTATGGTCAACCCTAGTATGTCTAAAACTTTGGTTCCATGTCTTTTAAAACAATAACAATACCATGCATATTGGACCTAGATGCATAATTGCTCAAATTTGCATAAAGGTTCATCTATCATGATTTTCTCTTCCGGTGGGTTAACTTGATCCTCTTCTTTGCAAGAGTCCTCACATGCATTTGATTGGGCTAACAACTAATGTGAAAGGACAACAAGACTTATCAAGCTCATTCAAGTGCCACCTTTTTTGCAATTTCCCAAAACTTGTAAGTCAATATGTCTTGTAATGTCAAAACTAAGTTTGTGTTTGTATTGCATGGTATGAAGGTTGTAACGAGTGCAATTTGTTTCAAAGTTCAAGTAGTGAATAATTGAAACATGAACGCAACATTCCTAGGTTTCAAATGGGGTTATATGAAAAGGTTTAATCCAACTATTTCAAATAGTTTTGCAACAATGAAAAGTCATGAATTTCATTCAAAAGCATATTACATGACCATCAAAAAGCTTTGTAAGACATTGACAATGCTGATGTTTTTGAATCCAACAATGCAATCACTTTGCAAAGTTGTGAAATGTCAAAAAGGTGTTAGATGATTATTAAGGAACCTTGCAAGACCTTAACAACATTTATGTACTTGAATCAAGCACTGCAATCATTTTGCAAAGGCGTGAAAATGTCAAAAGGATTGTTGAGCGACTATCAAAGAGCTTTGAAGGACCTTGACAAGGCTAATTTTTTTGAACCAAACTATGCATTCACTTTGCGAAATCATGGAAATGTCAAACCTAAGTTGAAGGATTATCAAGGAGCCTTAGAGGAGCTTAACAAGGTTAAAGATCTTGAACTAAACGATGCATTCACTTTGCAAAGTTATGCAGCTATCAAAACGATGTTGAAGGAATGTCAAGGAATTTTGCAGGACCTTAACAAGGTTGATATTCTTGACCCAAGTAGGGCATTCACTTTAGGATTCCGTGTACATGTCAAATGGATGTTAAAGGACTATCGAGGAGCTTTGCAAGACCTTGACAAGCCCGATGTTCTTCAACCTAACAATGCACTCACTATCCGAATTTGCGAGGATGTTCAAAGGATGTTGAATGACTATCAAGGAGCTTTAGAGGACCTTGACAAGGCCAATGTTCTTGAACCCAACAATGCATTCATTTTGCGAAACCGTGCATATGTCAAAAGGTTCTTGAAGGACTATCAAGGAGCTTTGGAGGACCTTAACAAGGCCGATGTTCTTGAACCCTACAATGCATTCACTTTGGAAATTCGTGGAGATGTCAAAAGGATTTTGGAGGACTATCAAGGAGCTTTGGAGGACCTTGACATGGCCGATGTTTTTCAACCCAACAATGCATTCACTTTGGGAAATCGTGGAGATGTCAAAAGGTTCTTAGAGGACTATCAAGGAGCTTTAGAGGACCTTGACAAGGCCGATGTTCTTGAACCCAACAATGCATTCACTTTGGGAAACCGTGGAGCTGTCAAAAAGATGTTGAAGGATTATCAAGGAGCTTTGGAGGACTTTGACAAGGCCGATGTTCTTGAACCCAACAATGCATTCACTCTGGGAAACCGTGGAAATGTCAAAAGGATCTTGGAGGACTATCAAGGAGCTTTGGAGGACCTTGAAATGGCCGATGTTCTTGAACCCAACAATGCATTCATTTTGGGAAATCGTGGAAATGTCAAAAGGATCTTACAGGACTATCAAGGAGCTTTGGAGGACCTTGACAAGGCCGATGTTCTTCAACCCAACAATGCATTCACTTTAAGATTTCGTGGAGATGTTAAAAGGTTCTTGAAGGACTATCAAGGAGCTTTGGAGGACCTTGACAAGGCCGATGTTCTTGAACCCAATAATGCATTCACTTTGAGAAACCGTGGAGGTGTCAAAAGGATGTTGAATGACTATCAAGGAGCTTTGGAGGACCTTGACAAGGCTGATCTTTTTGAACCCAACAATGCATTCACTTTGGGAAACCGTGGAGATGTCAAAAGGTTTTTGAAGGACTATCAAGGAGCTTTGGAGGACCTTGACAAGGCTGATGTTCTTGAACCCAACAATGCATTCATTTTGGGAATCCGTGGAGATTTCAAAAGGATGTTAAAGGACTATCAAGGAGCTTTGGAGGACTTTGACAAGGCCGATGTTCTTGAACCCAACAATGCATTCACTTTGCGAATCCGTGGAGATGTCAAAAGGATGTTAAAGGACTATCAAGGAGCTTTGGAGGACCTTGACAAGGCCAATGTTCTTGAACCCAACCATGCATTCACTTTGGGAAACCATGGAGATGTCAAAAGGATCTTAAAGGACTATCAAGGAGCTTTGGAGGACCTTGACAAGGCCGATTTTTTTGAACCCAACAATGTATTCACTTTGGGAAATCGTGGAGATGTCAAAAGGATCTTAAAGGACTATCAAGGAGCTTTGGAGGACCTTGACAAGGCCGATGTTCTTGAACCCAACAATGCATTCACTTTGCGAATCCGTGGAGATGTCAAAAGGTTTTTGAAGGACTATCAAGGAGCTTTGGAGGACCTTAACAAGGCCGATGTTCTTGAACCCAACCATGCATTCACTTTGCAAAGCCGTGGAGATGTCAAAAGGATGTTGAATGACTATCAAGGAGCTTTGGAGGACCTTGACAAGGCCGATGTTCTTGAACCCAACGATGTATTCACTTTAATATCCCATGCCTACACAAATTGGAGTTTGAATAACTATCAAATTGCATTGGAGGTTATGGAAAAGGTTCTTGTTCTTCAACCAAATGATCATTTGATCTTACAAACTCAAAATTGGTTGAAATGGATGTTAACTGAATACCAACCTATGATCGAGTCCTTGCAATGCAATTCGAGTATTCTAGTTTTCACATATGATGAATTGAATTTTTGCAAATCTTTGGGGAAAGGATCATTTGGAGAAGTGTACGAATGTTGTTGGGAAGGCATAAAGATTGCAATTAAAGTTTTAAAATGGAGTGGCTCTCACAATGAAGGTGCAAAAAAATCGTTCACATCAGAAGTGCGCACTTTGGGATTAACTCAACACATCAATTTGGTTCGACTTTTGGGCTATTGTATTCAAGGCTTAGACCATATGTTGGTGTATGAATACATGTCAAATAAATCTCTTGATCAATGGCTCTCCGATGACAAGCATTTGAATTGGAACAAACGAACGTCCATAATTATAGGAGTTGCTCAAGGATTGGCATACTTACATCACCAATGTAATCCAGCCATTGTTCATCTTGACATCAAACCAGGAAACATCCTTTTGGATAAGGATTACACCCCAAAATTAGCTGATTTTGGGTTGGCTAAAATTTTAAATGTCACCAATGAAAATATGGTATGTGCCTTGTCATTTTCCCTCTTTGATTAACTATGTGCATACACATTATATCTACACAAATATTAATTTAAGGTTTGAATTTTTTGTGATTGAAAATAAATTCCAAAATAAATTAAGGTTTTCTATTGGTATTGTAATGCCTTTGCTGTGGATTTTATGAATGTCAACACATATATTCAATGATGCAAAACCCATTGAAATGATCGAATTATATGTTGTTTGGCAAATTAAAATTCAGAATATTGCACTAGCTTCAACCTCCACACCAGGATCATTCGGATATATGGCACCGGAAATTCGAGAACAATCAAAACAAAGACATGTGTCGCCAAAGTGTGATGTGTATAGCTTTGGAGTATTATTGATTGAACTTGTGAATGGATCACAATTGAGTTTGAATAGGGTTGAAATTCGCAATTTTATCCAATGGGCACAAAAGATTCATGTGGAAGAAGATGGATTTCAACAAATTTTTGATGTTATCATCGAAAATTCAATTGTGGGGTTTGACAATAATGAAGCCAAATTAATTTTGGAAATTTCCCTTAAATGCATTCAGGTAATCTTCATGCCAAATTTTTTACGTCTATCATTCAATCTAGGTTAAAGTGAATTTCAAAAACCTAAAATCATGGGTTAATGGAACACTTAAAACAATTTGAAATGAATAAAATTAGATTATTCAATAAACATGTAAAACTTCCTAAAAAGGTTTATATATGTAAATGGTGCATTCAAAAAACCATATTTCACTTGGAATTCTTTTAAATCATTTTCCTGTTTGATATATATAATCAACAAATATCCTATTTTCAATGTCAATAAAATGATGTTGTTGAATAAAGACATAGGTTGCTTCAACATTGTTTTTGGAAGATATGTTCAAATCTTGTCATTGAATATTGAAACATGAACATATGGTCCCATTTATTGCAACGTGTATTGTCATAGTTTGATTGCAATGTATAACAATTAATTAATAAACATCTAACTTTCATGACATTTGTTTCTTATAGGAAGACCCAAAGAAAAGACCACAAATGCAAGAAATTTTGCAAATGTTGGAAGAATTGAATGGAAAGAAAGGCATACAATTTACCAAATCAATTCAAGAATATTTCCACTTCTTATCACAAAGGTTTGGATCCAATTTCAGGAGGGCATGATTCGTATATTTATTACATGATTAAATTCAACACATGTCCATATCTTTATTATAACCTTTTGTAAATGTGAAAAGGTGTTCAAATAAACGGTGTACTCACAATTGGGGTACCAAAATGAAATGACTTATTTTTAAAAGGACTATAATGGACAACTTTGGATTTTTGTTTATCTCATGTTATTGTTATTGTAGTGGATTGTTGTATGTTAATAGGTAAAATGATGTCTTGTTAAATTAATAAATTTATAAAAAAATAAGTTGGATGTTATGCAAATGTCATTTTGAGTCCTTTCAACTAACTATATCAAATGTCTAAATTTCATTTTAGAAAAGTAATAAAAGAGATTATATAGAATCATACAATTGATTTCAAACTTTTTCTACAATAAAAACATGTCCCTTTTTATGATAACACATGTTTATTGGGTCATTAGAAGGATACTGTCATTTTCTAATTGTTGTATGCAAATGATTTTTAGTAGCATGCAAAACATGTAACTATTGGACCCCATAGTTATTTAAAACAAGTTGCACACAATTCACAATTGCATATGACAAATGTGAACAAGAAACATGGTATGAATTTATATTTTATACACATGTATGATTCTACAAGGGGTTGCCCATGGTGACACATTACATTTGAACCTTATTTCAATATTCATCACTATTAATAAATAAATAATGTTTTAGCCATCCAATAAAATGTGAACATATTTGACATGTGTTCATTTGGGGAAGGCAATTATATGATGACATGTGACATTGAAACATGATTTCAATATTCATCATTATTAATAAATAAATAATATCTTAGCCACCCAATAAGATGTGAATAAATTTGTGGCATGTGCTAAAATTTTGAAGGCATTATATGGTGACATGTGGTAATTAAAAACCCAATGATTATTATTATTTATTAATTAGGTAGGTAGGCCATAGGTAGGTAGAGAGGCATGTTGGTAAGTGATAGGTAAGTCATAAATAGGTATGATCATAGGGTTAAAATAACTAGGTAGGTTTAAAATAATGCAATTTTGTGTTTGGGTTTAACATTTAGCCTTTAGAATTGAACCTCTTTCATTGACCCATCCCGAAGGACATTTGGCATTTGCTTTGTGAACAAAACGAATGAATTTAGTTATATAGTGTGCACATTTGGAATCCAAGGCAAAAAATATGGGATAAAAAAACCTATTGCAAGTGTAACCAATGTTATTGCAACCTACATGCAAATACTACATGTTAGTTATGCCATACCAATCTAGTTTACCTACTAGCTTACTAGCCATAAATATATTAATATAATTAATAATGTATTGAAAATGAAAATGAATATTATCGAAGAAAAGAATATTAACAACTAATGATGATAATAAATAATAATAAAATTTAATATTTAGTACTAACGTTAATTTAAATCACTATTAATAATTAATAATAAAAAATTATAAGTTAACTAATGTAATTTCCTACCCATAGGTATATTATTGTAATATTATTTATTAACGAATAATAATAATAACATAAAATAATGACAATAATAACAGTAATAATTTTGGATATTCACTATTAGTGTTAATTATTATTAATAAAATAAAATAAAAAAAATTTATTGAAGAATAAACATGATATTATTATTAAAATGAGAATAATAATAATTTTGAAATAATAAGTATTCAATAATCATAATCTTCACGAGTAATTAATAATATTAACAATTATAAGTTTAATTATAGATAATGTTTAAGAACTATATATGAATAGGTACGATGATTAATAATATAAATTTTTTGGACAAATTAACCATGTTGAAATTAATTTTGATTAAAGTAGTTAAAGTTAATTTAGGCATGGTTAGTTTAGCCAAAGTTAATTTAATCATAATTAGTTTAGCCAAAATAAGTTTAGCTTCATAATTAGTTTATCCATAGTTAGTTTAGTCAAGGCATAATTTAGGTTTAACTTTGATTGATGTGAATTTAATTTAAGTTTGTTTAATTTAATTTAACCAATGTTTTGCTTTGGATAACATTAGTTAGCATGGTTTAACTTTAAAAATAAAAGTATAAAAATATTATACATACCTTAAGTAAATATATTGAATATATTAACATAGGTATATAATAAATTTAAACAATGGTTTCTATAACATATGTCCAATTTGTACATTATTAGTTGCATTTTAATTGCACATACAATTCTACAACCCAAAAAATATATAATATCAATTTTATAATTTTTATCACAACCAATCTAATTGCAAACAACAAAAATTCTATTAATGGATGAACTTGATAAAAAATCAAATCATACAAAAATTTCAGAACAATAATTTTTTTTAAAAAAGTTGTAAAACAAAAGACTCATTTTAGAAGCCAGTTGACAAAAAAAATATGTTCAATGAATTAAAAAATGTTTTACTTTAGATGTGCAAAATTTGATTCCACTCCAACACTCGTTCAAATTTCAAATAAAAAAATTCCATTACTATATCTAAAACTTCACATCGAAATACATTTTGTTATGAAACATGTCCCATCTCATCTAGATAGATGCCTTTCTATAGATGGTAGTGTTCATGCATTGTATCCACACATAATACTCAAGATGTCACCCATGCATTCAGTCAAGTTGGAGCAAACATTATATGCCCAAATCATCTAAAGCCCAAATAGAACTAAATAGAGCACATTAAAGGTCGCCCCAAAACCTCTACTTCGATATACGTCCGGGGTTATGACATTCAATTTAGCCATCCGGGTCAGGAGTGTATTTTACCCGCCCCCGGGTATCACATTCGAACTGCAAATGCTTCCCTCCCTTTGTGAGATCCGAGTCTCACGCAGCATTTTTGGGTTGATGGGTTTTTCGAATTCAGCTTCTCGCAGGGTTTTGGATTTATGGGTCTTTGGATTTCATATTCTTGTAACGGTTTCAAGGAATTTCTCTTCGTTGGGGTCGATTTCTTCCTTAAGGAATTGCGACATTCTTTCTCTCTGTCTCTGTAGATGATTGATGTGAAACCTTTTTTTTTGTTTCCAATGGGTGCTCCTGTGTTTCTCGTTTCGATGGTAGTGTCTTCTTTTCTCGTTGGAGGAGGAGTTTTGAAGCGCTTGACGGCTGGGACGACGACCCCGCGAGCCGCGTTTTGGTGCTGCTGGTTTGCGAGAACTACGCAGACCTATTACTGAGTCTGGTGATGGCATCAGAATACGAGGACGATGGAGTAATCCTGTTCGCTACCTATGTTTCCTATGTTTGTTGTTTTGTGGTTTTTTTAGGCAGAAGATTATATACCAGCTGTATCTTAGGTCAAGGAGACTCCAATTGTACATGAGGGTTTAGGGTTTATGAGCCATAAGCAAATTCGGGATGCGAGATTGTTGAATGGAGATCTATTCAGGTTGTGTCTGCGAAGGAGGATGGAATAGTCTATGGAAGACACATAGCTGGACTGATCAGCTACCTCTATGTGACGAGCTACCCTAAACCCTATAACTTCTGAGCTGAAGTCGAAAATCCCTTCAGTTCTGTCTCTCTGAAGCCCGGTAGGGTTGCAAGCATGTGTGCAACCTTGTGATATTGGCAACTGTGCCATCGCAACCTTTCAAAGAGGCTGAATTCTAAGGGTTTAGGGTTCCATGATTTTGAGCTCATAAAAATCATTGAAGCAGGCTTTGGCTGCCTCGGCATTGCTAATGTGAGATCAGTCAAGATTGCTCAACTTTTTCTCTTCTGTATGCAGTTTTATTCCTGCCAGTTGATGGTGTGGAATCGGATGGTCATTATCCTTGTCTAACCAGCAGTGCACATCCATTTTACTCCTAAATTCACCCTTGTGGCTAACATGGAATGAGCCTGTAGCTTCAGTGTCTGCTTGATCACAATCTGTGGGACCAAATAGGTTTGATCAACCCAGGAGAGGGAGGTGCTTGCAAACACTAATGGAAGAAATTGTGCAGGATTTTGACTGGGAAGCAGCTGTTGCAGAGATTGACAAGGCCTGTGACAAAAGCCAACAAAGCAAAGCAACTAACAAGTATTGTCAAAAGACTCTTGATGCTTTTCTGAAGTTGAGTCAACCAAGACCACTTGTGCAAGAGAGTATCCATATTGATGGTGGAGAAGGTGGGAAAAGAAAAGAAAATGTTGCTGATTGGGACCCTAGTGCTTTCACAACATGGGTTTATCCAGGTTAGTGCAATGTAAAAGTCAACAGAGGTTTCCTCATTCTCATGGAAACTTCTTCAGTCGAGCAGTCTGTGATTGCATCTCAGTCTAGCAGTCAGAGGTTTCCTCACAGTCTAGCTGCTGTGATTGCATCTCAGAGTTGGCTATACAACTGTTCTCTTGAATATCAGACTACCATTCATGTTGATTGTCTCCAGGAGGCGATTGTTACTTATCTGAGAGGGTTGTCTGGGTGGTGTTCCTTTTCTCCCCTCTCTTGAGGCTCTGAGTGCTTAATCCATTTTATACACTTTCTCTGATCTGATTGTTGTCCCCTGCCTCTGCACTGTGATCATGTCCTTTGTATTTGATGTCTGTGTTTCTGTTTTGAGCAGCCAATATTCCTTGTCACCAGTACCAATTCTCCATTACCAAGACAGCACTATTTACCAACACCATTGTGGCTCTGCCAACTGGTCTTGGCAAAACCCTCATTGCTGCTGTTGTCATGTACAACTACTTCAGATGGTTTCCAACGGGTATACATCTTGATGACTTTCACTCAAGGCTCAATGCTATGTTTGATCTTTGAAAAATGCAATGTAGAGTAGTGGTGGCAAGGGTTTTTACTTCTTGCTTGGAGTTATGCATATTGATTGATCAAGTTTTCTCTCATGGGCCATACTTGCTATGTTTTTTTCACTTGCAGGAAGGATTGTCTTCACAGCACATTCAAGGCCTTTGGTGGTGCAACAGATTGAAGCTTGCCATAATGTCATGGGAATCCCTCAGGTAACTGTCTTCTACCTCTTGTGTCTTTCTCTCATTTGTTGCACTTCCCCTTGCCATCAAGTTCTCAATTGTTCATTGGCTATTGAAAGATAACCCATATGTTTTTCCATCTGGCTGCAGGAATTTACAATTGACATGACAGGTCAGATGAGCCCCCCACAAAGGGCAGAGCACTGGCAAAGTCTAAGAATATTTTTTGTCACTCCACAAGTCTCGGAGAAGGACATCCAGTCTGGTATGTTCAGCAACTCACTATTTCTTTTATACATCTACTGCTGGAGGTTGACCAGGAATGTGATAGCAACTGTCAAAGAACACAATTGTGTTTGACTGAAAGGAAAATGGCAGGAATTTGTCCAATGAAGGAGATTGTGTGCTTGGTGGTTGATGAAGCCCATTGAGCAACTGGCAATTACTCATACTGTGTGGTCATTCGTGAGGTGCATTCCTCACAACCTCCACTTTTTTTTTTCCACTGTGTAAATGAGAATGTCAGCTGCTAGATAGTTGTTTCAGCCTAGTTCACAAAGTGGAAGATTCTGTTTTTCCCTTTCACACAGAGATCACTTCTCACACGTACAATTGTGCTCAGGCAGTGTCTCAGCAGTTACTAGTTGAACCCAAAGTATTCCTGAGATGGATGTCAGAATGCAGTGGGAAAGAGGAGACCTGAGTGATTGATTTTATAATGCTCTTACTCTGCAGCTTTTGGCAGCTAATGTACAGCTACGGATACTGGCATTAACAGCTACTCCTGGCTGTAAGTTCCTTCAACAGTTCTCAGTCAAAATGATCAAATCAACAAGTTGGTACAAACTCAGCTGAAGGTTACTGTGTCCTTGGTTCTCATTCAGCATAGCAGTGAGAATTTATGACCTACTTTGTGCAGCAAAACAAGCTACCATTCAAGCAATTCTCGACACTCTCCAAATTTCATGTTTGGAGTATCGAGATGAGAATGATCTTGATGTGCGCCAGTACACACATCATCAGGAACTGGAGCTCATCCAGGTGAGAGAAGTTGTCTTTGCTGACCTGTGATGTAATTGGGCTTTCCATGACTCTCATAACTATTCCCTTTAGTCTCAGGGCTTGGAGATTCATTTGCTCTTGGTTTCATCTTTTGTTCTACAGGCTCTATTCTCTACCCCCAATAGGCAACCCCATCAATCAGTGCATTCCAGCATTTGCAGTCATCACCAAGAATAGGTTGCATACAGTTCTGTATTTAGCAGGAGTCATCTATTTGGCACTGGAAACTGGCTACAACTTGCTTGTTCAGGGTTTTCTTCCACCATCCATCATGACTTCATCAGCTTAAATTGCTCCTTGTGTTCAGAGGTCTTATGGCACATGTGCTGTCTATTGAGTGTAATACAGATTCATCAGATGCCCAAGTTGGGGGCTTATATTCCTAGTGTGGTGTGACAAGGTCCCCATGAATGCTGAATCAAATAAAATCAAGGATACGTCTGTGGAGATTCTTATACCATTGATTGGCAAGCTCTGTGATCTGGGTGTTTTCTACACCAGAGATCTTGCAAGGGTAATGCGGCTTGCACTCTTTTTCACCTCCCAGCAACCCAGATGGATAATGTTATCATGGCCTTTTCTGTGTGTTCAGTGGTAGACATTTTACTCACACTGATGCCTGGTGCTATTTAGTTGGAAATGCTTACCCATTCTGGGTTGATATCAAACTATGCAGATTTCTCCATATGAGTGAATCATGGCAAGAGATAAGTTTCGGCAGGCCCCTCCAGATTCACTACATCAAGCCCAGTACCCAGAAGTGGAGTGTGGGTTTGGTGGAGCAATTACTCTTTGTCATATTCTTAAGCTACTTCATAGTCATGGTATCAGACCTGCCCTTGAAATGGTGCTGACCAAATTGCATCAAGGGTATGTATATTACCCATTTTTGTCTAACTGATTTGGGGCCCCATTCGATACCTTACTGTAAATAGCTTTCCTTTTGTAGAAGCCAAATGATTCTGAGTGATGCTAACATAACATAGGTTTATCAGGGCACCCTACTGTGATTTATGGATAAGTTATTTCTTCACAAATGTGTGACTATTTTCAGCTCCTGGAATTATGTAGATGAAGCTTTGCCATGATGGCCAGTACGGGAGGTAGATTGCAAAGTCTCATACAAGCACCTTGTTATTCAGATCACTGAGACAACTGGGCAAGAACAACAGACTGCAAAAGGTCAAGGATATGATGCAGGAAAGTGTAGGTCAGGGAGCTCCAAGCCCCAAGCTAGTGAAGATGGAGGAGATCATTCTCTCACGTTTCAGTTAGTTATACTTCTTTCTGGCCCTGATATGGTTATAATTGTGCCTTAGACCTACTTTCCAGGGCTATGGATTCCAATGGTCGAGAGATCTGCAGGCGGCATCCTGTCAAGATTCATGATGACTCCCTTTGCAACTATGAACATATCCATTTCTTGGGCCCAAAGGTTTTGACTGGAGCATACCACTGTTTTAAAGCAAAGAGTTGCCAGATAAAGGCCTTCAGAAAAAAAGTAGGAAGCTTTGAGCATTTGTGGTTACATTGGATTATGGGACTAATTTTGGCTTTTGGCTTTTGCTTGAAAACAGGTCAACACAATCCTTTGGAAACAGGGGTTATCATTTTCACCAACTTCAGGGAAAGTGTGAAGTAATATTTTGCAACCTTGCCTATTTGAGATTGTTTTTCTGTATGGTTAAACGTGGTTATGCTGGACTGCCACATTGTGTAACATGGAGGGTGGTTACTGCACTGAAACATCATTCTTCTACAGGGACATCTTGGAAACCCTCAACAAAATTCAGCATGTATTGGGCAGACCTCTGGTGAGTACAGGGCCCATCCTCTTAAGAGTAGATACATGTTTTGAAGGAATCGAAAGAAAAAACTAGTTAAGACTGATGAGCAAAATGCTTTATTTTGGTGTGCCTTCTGCTGGCGTGTAGATGGGAAATTTTGGAAGGAAGGGATTTACTTGGGAATAGGGCTATACTCCTTAGCTGCTGAAGACTGCATGAAGGAAAATTTGCAGGTCAAATCTGTACCGTTTGTGATCATGAGATCTCTGAAGATGAGCTTATCTCAATTGACCTAGTTCTCAAACACACATGGAAGTTCAGCTAGAATGCTTTCATTTCAAGTCTTAAGTCAATGGGTGTGTTGATGGAGGGCTGATTTAGTGTTTTCTGATAACCATACTTGAATTGCTGCAGGAAAATCCTCAAAAGGCTAAAACCCAGAAAATGCATCAAGCTGTCCTTCAGGTTTAGTGGCTCGAGACGATTCATCTTGTCTTGGGAATGTGCTTGTCATGCAGATATTCCAGTCAACATGCAAATCCATTTTCAATAGTTCTATCATTAGGTATTGGAAACAAGGGGTGGGAATGAAGATTGAGAGAAGATACAAAGAAATGGCAAATGTGACAATCAACTGATCTAAATGTGGGGTCTGTGTTGGACAGAAATTTTGTGCTGGTGGCTACAACACAATAGTGGCCACATCCATAGCTGAGGAAGGTTTGGATATCATGGAAGTGGACTTGGTCATATGCTTTGATGCAAATGTCTCCCCTATTCATATGATTCAGCGCATGGGATGCACTGGACGGAAGCGGGATGGACAAGTCGATATCCTACTTTTTGATGTAACTGTAGGTTCATGCTTTTCTGTGTTCTGGTAAGGTGTGTTGCTCTCAGTATACACATAAGTGTGTGACCTTGACAGATTTCTGGCACTTGTCTTGGCTACTGAGGGGGTGCAGACACAAGGGTATCAGAAGAAGCAGGCAAAGAACAAAACCCTGATTAAGTACATGCAACACGGGGGTGTAAATACCTTCACATTTCATCCAAGCCCCCGGATGGTACTTTCTTCTGTACTGATTTGCTGCTAACCACTTTGATGGTTCTCCAGTAATGGTCTAAAACCTTTCTATAACTCCTTCCTTTGGCAGTTGTATGAATTTTGAATGGCCTGTTTGAGGCTGCAGGTACCACATGCATACAAACCAGAAGTTCAGATGTTGGAGATGTCAATCAAAAGTTTTGTACCTTGGGGCCGAAAGTTGAGAACAGGAACTGCTTCTTGTTTGGGGCTGATGAGCCAACGGAGGAAGAGCATGCATTGCTGCAAAAATATGCACAGCCTCCTGGTGAAACACCATGGAAACCTTCTCTCATTGCTTTTCCCAGCTTCCAGCTGCTTCCTACACCAATCTATGCTGTCAGGCATTCTATTCGTACAGTGTCCATGCTCATTGATGTTCTTCAAGGTCTCCAGGAACCTGCTTTCCACTGTACCTCAATGTTATACCCTTCAGCAACTCTGAGCTTTATCTTCTGTTGCTTGCAAATTGGTATCTGAGCTTCAAGGCTTCTCTTGCGATTGGAGGTATACTACTCTTTTGATTGATGTGTTGTGGTTGTTTTACTTCACAAAATTTTGGCATGTACACTCAAATCTTATAAACAGTAAAATCAATGTTCACAATTGCCTATGCTTCTGACTTTAAACTTGAAAATGAATATATCATCATACATGCTATCTTCATGAACATAAACCAAGTATTAAATCGCAAAATAAAAAAATATTTTCTTGAATTCTTTTGAGGAATACAATCAAAGGTTTCAAGGGTTGCAATGCCCAACATGAGTATTTCTTTATGAAGTTCCAATTAATGCGAGTTTTTGAAAATGGGGTTTGCTCCTAAAAGGCACACTAGGGCCACCATTTGAAATGCAGAAACTTTTTTGTGTTAAGACTTAAAACGTTGAACATGAATTATATTACAAATTGATGGTAATTGGTGAGATTTTAAAACAAACTTAACATTATGAATCATATTATACCAATATGGTATGGCTTAGGACACAATGAAAGATGTTAGATATTTAAGATACAAATCCATGGCATAAAAAGAACATGAGACACCATGCACCATGCTCCATGATTAAACTTAAGGTGGCTAGCATAGGTTGTAATGAAAGTGGGGAGATGAACTGAAAGGTGTTGGCATTAGGTTCCTAGGAGATTGATTCAAGATAATAGATGAAGGTGATTATGTTAAATAGGGCTTGGTAAAAACATTTCAAGTTTGTGGTAGTAGATGTTGAAAGGGTCAATTGTCCATTGTATTATTGATATTTGGGTAGGATACTTTTGAAAATGAGTATAGTTTAGCAAATGAGAATAAGATTAATTAATGTTGTTTATGTGACATTAAGTGTGTAGATTAAAATAGGTACTTGAAATAGTAATATCATTGGAAATTTCCATCCAGTTTATCATTAATAAAAACATCATTATCTTGGGTTTTGAAAAAGTAGAACACAATGAGTGTTTCATTACTATTAGAAAATGAAATTGTTTTTTTCAATCTAGTGTAAGGTTATCCCTTGTTTTTGACCAAATATTTCTAAAATCCATAACTAAATACTGATTTACTAAACTTCAAATTCAAAATAGCCAATAAATAAAGATATAAGACAGATATACAAGATTTTTAAAATTCATAGGTTTATAATTCAGGCATTTAAATTCAGTGCTTCAAAGGTGATTTTTGCTTGATCGCCTTATACCTTTCAAATTTGGGATTATTGTGAATCCAAGGAATTATAAATGAAGCCCTGACAAGTACAGCTAAAGTGAGTGTGAAGATTTAAGGTTTTGTTTGCCAATCAAGTCTTTATCTAGATACATGGAGTGTAAGAAATTAGCACACCATTGACATGTTTTTTTACAATGAGTAATGAGGAAAGAAATGTTGCATAGTACTACCGCTCATCACATGCCAACCAATCACCCTTTTGGCTCACCGTCCTTTCCCAATTTTTTTTTTCCAACTCCTTTTCAATGTCCCCAATCCCAAAGCATATATCATAGTGGCTTTTGCACAAATTATATTTTTTTAGAATGTTAAAATTTTCAAAAAATATTTTTCTTGAAAACAAATTTGTGTGAAGAAAAGTGAAAAATATTTTGAAATATTTTTTAATATAATTTTTAAAATTAAATGATTAATTAATTTGTGTTGAAGTTACTCGTACCTTACGGTATATAAATGATTTCACCATAGAAGAAGACACATCCACATTTCTTGGCTTTGGTGTTTCTTCTTATTCTTGAAACTTCAAATTTTCATCTTGTTTTCCTGACCACTAAACAATATTTGAAATGAACTAATGCCTTTTGTGTACCATCCTACATCCTAATAAATAATCATTGTACATACATTTCCACATGCAAACTTGCATCCCTTCACCCCTTTTAGGACTTCTAAACATTTTATTTTCACACCATCATCATGACAAGCACATTCATTGTTTCCAACATATACAACTAAAAATACATTAGATCCATTTTCTTCAAATTAAATTTCATGTATGAATACAAGGGAATGACATTGTCCATAATCTACCAAAATCAAAGGTCAGTTGCTAAACCAAAATCTTATCCATCTCTATGACCCCTCTCCTATCCACATGTTGCTAATTGTTACCAATGAAACATGATCAACATTTAAATCGCTTCAATAAAAATGCATTGCACATTTTTCCGTGCCAAACCCATAGTCTTTTAAAATTGTTCCCTTATCACCCAATTAAATAGTGGTCCTTAATTAATGACTTGGTTAACATTAATTTTTCAACCAAACCCATAGCCTCCTTTAATTGTTCCCATGTGAATACATCATATTTAACATGCACTTGCTCAATTTGATTACATTCATACATATTCTTACAAGTCTTCCCATGCAACAACCTTTTTTTCTACTTTATCCTCTCCAACACCTTTTGTCTTTTGCAAAACAAATGTTTAACACTAACAACTTTTTTTTCTTGCAATTTTGTCACAAGCAAAAAATTTCAAAAGCTCTAACAAAATTCTTTCTCCACTGAAACCTCATTGTTATGCACACATAAATTGTAAAAGAAGGTCCCTTTCTCTCCATCAAAACTTAATTACCACACACACAAGCACAAATTGAACCATGTCCTTTTAATCTCTCCTTTGAAACCTCACTATTGTACACACAAATCACTAAAAATCCCTCCCAACCAATTCCACTCACAAGCTCATATTAAAGGCCAAACCAAACTTCAAATTTTTTCAAATTTGTGCTTTCAATAGTCTACCAAATTGATAATTTTTGAGAAGCTTGACTCCACATAATATTAATTGTAGGACAATGACCTGTGGACTAATCACTCATGAATTGGTGTGAAGGTACCAACCATCTTCGCAAACAAGACTACTAGTATTGAATCCCGTTGATAGCCCTTGAGAAGACAAGCATGTTTTTTCAATAAATATTTAAAAAGGTTTATATAGTTGTTTTAAGGAACAACACTTTTGGTCATTTGAAATTTGAATATACATTTGATAGGAAAAAACATTAATTTTTTTTGGTAATATAATAGTTTGTCTATCGAATTTGATTGTTTTACATTGTTTTGTTTTTCTTTTGTTATTGATATTGCTCTATTCTTAAGAAATTATTTTATCTATATGTGGAGATTTCTGGTAGAACAAGCACCAAACCTTTAGTCAATCTAAAGTTGTGAATGTTTTCACTAACTACCAAACTAAATCGATAAAAGCCAATTGAGTTGTGATCTTAGAATTTATGTTTGAAATTTTATATCTTATAGGTTGTCAACCTTTCTTGTATTTTTTCTCTTTCTATAGAATTTCTACCTACATTTCTTTTTAGAATCTTTCAAATTCATCTTCCTACAAACTCCATTATGTCATCCTTCTCAATGGTTTTATATTTCACATTTTTCACACTATTCCTATTCTTATGAACTTTCCAAAACATCTCCATGAGTGGGCAAGGAACACTTCAAGGGAAAACATGTGATGAAACTTTGGAGAAATTTGATTTTTGTGCAAATGTGAATTGAACACATTATGTTATTTTCCTTCATTAGTGGTTTGCCCCACGTTCCTCAACCATACCAATATGGCACTTTTACATACCAACTTTGAAACATTTTATGAATAACTTTATTATCATGATAGATTAATTCAATTAGTTATATCTCAAAAAACCAATAAATACAACCCAATCATTAATACCATTCAATTGTCTCAATGAAAAGTTCATTCTCCTAATCTTCAACATAGATGTCATGTCAAGGAAAATGACATGTCCATCTCCATGCCTTTAATTCAACCTTTTGCATTATACACTTACAAAAATTCAAATCCATTTAATTATGTTATAATATGTCTCATTTATTATTTGTATAAAACATAAACTTGGATCCTAAGCCCCTTTAAACATCCTTATTAACCACACTACATCCCCCCTTCCTTTACATTAGTTGTTAACCAAACATGTCAAGCAAAGAAAAGGTAAGTTTGCAATAAAATGACCAACACCTAGCCACTTGATTGTTTAAAAATGTTTGGTTAAAAATAAGTGGGTTGGCCAATCAAGTTGACATGGCTAAACTAATTGGTTATTGCAAATGAAAATTGTAAAACCATTGTTATGAAGATTAGATGCAAGTTGTTTGAATTGTTATGACCAAAAAAATGTCATGTTATATTATTGTATAGAATTATATATTAATAATTTTCAAGAACATTTTCAATAAAATATCATTTTCAAACAAGGATACATAATGAAACATTGATTAAAAAAATTTAATAGTGTTTTTTTCATTTTAAAATTAAATTCTTAAAACTTATTTGTCATGGACACTAATATTGATTAGCATCACCATCATTAAAATCATCACCAATATCAAAATGGATGAAGTTCATCCATCACCATTCATTTTTCATTCATAACTTATAATTCAATTATAATTTATTTATAAATTACCTATATTAATTGACTTGAACTATTTTTTATAATCTAAAAATGTTTACAAAAGTGCTCATTGGAAGATGGGCATATGGAAGTTTCTTTGAAATACATCTTAAAAGAAATATAAATAGAAGTAGAAATTTCTCATTACCTTTAGTTAAAATAGAATCTTGTGCATACTTTATGTTTTGTTTTGATTTTTTTGTACCTTGCAAAAAAATCCCTTTGCCTTTGTAATTTTGGTGTTCGTGGCAATTTCAATAATATACTTAAAGCATCATTATATAAGTAAACCAATAATTTTTAACATTAGTTCAATTTACTACTTCAAAACATGTAAAATTAAACATTGGTTACACATGTTGTTGGTCATTATTGTGAACTTACTTGAAAATGACTATGTTAATCAAACCATTGCTTTGTTAATTAATAAAAAATATTTATGAAGTAATGGATTGCCTTTCAAACATAACAATTTTGAAATCATGAGGTGTAACCATCCTACCAAAATTTATAATTCACAATATATATTTATAATTTTTCAAATGCACAAAATGTAGAAAAAAACACTATAACAAGAAAGGGGAAGAATTGTCAATGTTTTTGATGTAAGATGATTCAAGATGCCTAAAATTGATTCATATTTACAACATTTTGGTCAAACACATATAAATAGTTTTATCCAATTTGAAATGTAAAAAAATAATTAGTTTAAACTATATAAATAACTTAATATGAGGCTTGAACTCCAAAGGCAATGGAACAACCTACACGAAATGTTTGATTGTTTGGCTAGAGGTGTTGAAATTTTCTGAAATTTTTCTTTTTGCCGTTTTGAACCCGCTGCTTTTGTAGGATCATAACTTTCTCATTAAAAAACCATTTTTGATGATTTTTTGTGCCTTAGATGCAACAAGAGGAGAGCTGCAACTTCTCTTCAGACATAAAAAAACAAAAGAGTCTTCCATCGAGATTTGACTCCTTTTGAGAGGTTGAGTGTACTTAGTACTATGACCGGCCTGCTTACCCTAATGAAGATTCTTTTTTTAATTGTAGTAATGACTTTCCCAAAGCTCATTTTAACATATTATGTGAGGGTGATTTGGATGGATCTTGGATGGGCCAGAAAACATTTCTCGAAATAAAAACCATGCAACACAATTCTACATGTTTTTGAATTCTGCAAAAGAACTTAGCAATGTTTTTTTAAATAAGAGGTATAGAACATATTATAGACCGTTGGCATAAATTTCAAATGTTAAAGAATTGATTGTTTTCAAAAAAATTAAATAAGTTGTATAGTCAAAAAGTGAAACCCTACAACATTGTCTACAAGGGCCAAGACACACAAGGGATCACTATTTGGAGTGAATTAATAGTTTGCCCACTTTTTGGAGAGAGCGGTGTCATACATTATTCCTTGAAAACACATCTTAGCCATCATACTTAAACACTTGGACTTGGTTGAACAACCACCAGTTTCCAGTCGGTCATAAGTTGTTTGCTTCTTTTATAGTACTAGTGGGTACCCTGTGCGTAATGCACAGGTGTGTTAAAAAACACCAGAATGTCAGAATCAGAGATCCACTGGTTCCCCATTTTTCATATGTCGGGATCAGAGATCCACCGGTTCCCAATAATGTTGTTAGAAAAAAACATTAGTCAAAATCAGAGAACCGTCTGTTCGTGGTTCCAATAACCACTCAGTGGTTGGACGTGCGACCATCAAGAACCGTCCAATCCAGCATTTCTTTCATATTTTCAAATCAGAGAACCGTCGGTTCTTTTTTGTTTTGGTGTTTCCAATTCAAACTCGGAACCAGAGAATGCCCGGTTTCCGGTTATTTTATGGAATTCCTGTCATGACCCCAAGGAACCGATGTTATAACCTCCTCGGGTCTATTACCCTTCGTTGATAACCGCCCCCACACTGGGGTGTGGAGACTGCCAAAGTTCAAACCCCAATACTTTTCATATCGGGACCTTGATAGAATTTGGAGACCTCGATCATCCCGGGCCTGGTCGGCCTGAACGCAGGGCGTGAAAATCATCTCGGGCCGAGCTCATCCCGGGCCCAGTCGACCTGAACGTCGGGCGTCAGGCGTGAAATCAATGTATAAAGATCCCATCCCGGGCCGAGCTCATCCCGGGCCCGATCGGCCTGAACACCGGGCCCCGTCACAGAGCCCAGTCGGCCAAAATCGCCGAGCTCCGTCACAGACTTAGTGAATTATAATGTATAAAGATTTTGGGTTTTGGTTTCATGCCTATGGCTCAAATCATGAACAACCCACAATGTTGCTGGAATGCCATTGAACGTGTTTTTCTCATATTTCTATAATGTTGCTTTATGTTTTAGTCTGCCCCTTAGTGCAACAATCTCATTGTCCCAAGCTGAAAGAACCCAGTTGTCTATTGGTGAAAGAACCTACAATTGACTTCCCCTTTGTAATAAATATGCATATGTACAAAATTCTCGTGTGCACTTCACTCTACGCTTGCATGAATAATTTTTTCCTAGGCTAGATTTCTTACAAAATGGCCACTGGACTGTACCCCATTCGCCAGCAATGCCCAGAACTTAATTGTGTTTAATCAGGGGAAGGGCTTTTATTTGCTGGATGGTGTATCAGGGAAGCTAGCCAGACTATAGTAGTGAATTCAGTTAGTGGGCCATGTCTGCATAGGCTACTCCACAAGTGGGACTTGACATTGGGATGCTTGTTTGATTGATAGTTGGGTCGCGCACATGAGGGAAGAAGTGTGGCCGACTGCCGCTCGAGAAGCAGATTGGCCCGCGATCGGCCACAAAACCTGGCAGGCAGAACATCCCGACGATCGACTCGGCCGCCCCGGCCGACGTCGGCCTGCCACTGTAGCTCCCCTTCCGGCCTGCCCACGAACTGCGGCGCTCCGTTTAGCACTCTGCCCGAGTCTACAAGTTTCATCGTTCAACTTCGTGCTCCTCCAGCGTGCTCACCTGCCTGCATTCCATAGCCATTTTCTCACTGCACACAATACAAGCACTGTGTTTCTCAAAAAAAAATCTTTAAATCACATTTTCTTCTGTCTTTTTCACTGCACAAAACACAGGCACTGTGTTTCTCAAATTTTTTCTTCTATCCCATTTTCTTCTGTCTTTCTCACCATGGAACCGTCTCAAGATCCAGGTTTTCTGTCCCAGATGATGATGGGTTCAAGTTCATTGTGCCTCACACACCACTTACAGCTCCATCCAAATCCAAGAAAGATTGGAAAGATGATTCTACAGCATTGTTGATGGATTTGGTTGAGGAGAAGTTTCTTGCCAATAGCATGAAAAGCTTCATTGACACAACAGCAGTGGCAAGAAATTTCATTGAGGATAGAGGAGGCATTTCCATTGACCCCTCAGCGCACTTGGGCTCAAGTTCAGTCCAAAGTACATAAAATGCGGAAGAAATTTAATCAGTTGAAACATGAGCATGGAGAATCCAGCGCATGTCAATGCAAATGGCCATGGTCTGAGCGATGTTTAATGATTTGGGGCAAGACTGCCAAGGCTTGTGGCACTGCTGGAAGCATGGACAATGGCGTTCCAATTGAGTCGGTGGGTGGATCTGCGCAGGAGCCTGTCAACTTGGAGGATACTGAAAAACATGATGCTCCTCCTCCTCCAAACAAACAGTTTCATCCATTTGCAGGCAACTCTTCTCAAGGCAGTAAGACTCCACCCACACCGAGGTCAGCAGCTTGCAAGAAGCCAGGGGTGGGCGGTAAGCCTCCACAAAAAATTGCTTTTAAGAAATTGCGTAGAGGGCAGGGAGAGAAAATTAGAGGGAGCAGCTAAAAAGGTGGGCAGACTATGTGCATGTGCGCATTTTGTCTGCCTGTCTCGCTTTCTGCCAGCGAATTTCAAGGAGCAGGCAGGCAGAAGCCAAGGTTTTCATAATCATGTGCGCGACCCAAGTGGTGGAGATGCAATAGTTAAGATGCGTAGTGTGAATCATATATGTGATGTAACAAGCTGCAAGTGTGGCATCAGAAGGTATTGTGCCCTAGCTTGGGTGTAGGAAAAATACAGCATGCGTGAGTGATGCATCCTAATGTCATGTGGATGTTTAGATTTGTGGATTTTGTAAAACCTCACATGAATGGTATGTGGATGTACAAGTTCCCAGATCTGTCCATGGCCAGAAACTCACTAGACCATGTGAAAATGTTAGTGCCTCCATATGCATATATTTTTCTATGATAATCTCATGCTCTGCCATAGCTCCACTATGCCTTAAGAAGAAGCAGTATTTGTTGTGGTCAATTTGATGTGCAATGGTTGCTGTCATGGGCCTCTCACAAAATTTTCACAAAAAATGAAGCATGAAATCTTGGTCTATGTTTGCAAGCACTTGTTATTTTGTAGGCTGCCTGAAATTATAAACTTGAAAGTTTCAGTGGTGGTAATTTTTCATTTCTCGTCCAAATGTTCCCCCCCCCCCCCCCCCACCAAGCATTCAGCTTGAGGTCCTCCACAACTTCACCAAGTCAAAATTTCCAAAACCTGACGTTTTACATGACTCCTAGGCATGTTTGTGAGGGCTGGTCCATTTTTTGGAGTGGGACAAATTTTTGCTCAAATATCAATTAAGGGTTGAGGAATGAGGAAAATATTGGAAAGTGCTGGGTGATAGGTACATGTTCAGTGATGGGCAGTTCTACCCTACTTGCATTTTGTTCCCTGAAAACGAGTTTGTATATAGATGGTCCCCCTTTGTCTAGCTTTGTTCCCGGTCATAAGGGTTCCCTTTAAAGGCAGATGGCTTCCTTTTTCTCATGCTTTGAATTATGAGTAGTTGCAAACAAGCATCAAGCCATTCTCCTTGTGGTCAGGGTTTATGTGTAGGGTAACATGGGAAGAGCAGGGTGTTCCCAAAAGAATTGCCCACACGAGGCCAAGCCAAGGCCCGCTTCTTTTGGGAATGCCCCCAATCCAAGGGTGTTGCCAGGGAAACCACTGGCAGAATTTTTTTGTTTTCACTTTTCCCCTGATACCCACTGGGCATTATGGAAGAAAAAGAACAATCAGAGACCCTGCATTACAGATAATGAAACACCCGCCCAATAGGAGGAACGAGCCTTTCATTTTTGTAAAGCACTCCTTCATTATTTTAGTGTGAAGGGAGGTACTCCTATTTTTGGTAATAAGATCCCATCCCAGAAAGAGGGGTTCTTCCCTCCCTACAGAGGGCATTATGCACAGGAGAAGGGCCTAAGTACAAGCCCTTCCCCATTTGAGATATGTGCCCCAGGCCGGTGGGCCGAGGGCACCCGTTGAAAATCACGGAAGGGCTTGTACTCAGGTCCTTTTCGTACGTAAAGCGGAGCTGGGATTTGTTCACTTTTTAGAAATTAGTGACAGGCCGGCTGGTACCTTCCACCATAGAATATCCAGCTTGCTGAAAACAGGCTCCTTCAGGCAGGTAAGGGAGCTGAAAATACAAAGGAAAAGCCCAGGCAATCAAGTTATCCCTAAACTTAGGAAAAGACGGCACCGGAACCCCCTGTTTGGTCACGTGGGGGATGAGATTTCAGAAAAAAGGGGAAAAAAAGTGCACTGGGCCTCAACGAGGCATGAAACTCAGTTTAGCAGCAAATTGGGTGCTAAACTGAGTTTGCCCTGTCCTTTCTTTTCCTGAACGCCTTCAACCAATCACTGCTCCTGATCTGTGCACTGTAGCTACAAATGTTCTCGCGCTTCGTGCATTGAATCCTGAGTCTCAGTATTTCATACCCTTATTTAATAAAAATTTCTTGACTTTGTGGACAACAGCCAGGAGGGGATGAAGCGTTTAAATGAGGGGTTCAACTCAGGCCCAACAGGGCACGACTTTACGGATAACTCTAATGCTTTAGGTACTAATGAGCCAGCACTGGGATGCTCCTAGCAAGCTAAAGGCCTGCATGTTTGTTGTGTCATATGAGTCTGTCATTTCGTCTAAGTGTTTCCTTCAACCCGTTCCAGAAATTTAGTGCCCAATAAAGATGTTCGATGAGATATAACAGCTAGAACTAGTTGTAGGTGGACTGTTGGGGTGGCGCACTTATAAATCCAAGTTGCAGATATACATAAACTCTTCAATGAAATTAATTTGCCAAAACAAAGAGCTTGCTGTTTTGTATGAGTGCAATATAATAATTACTATTCTGGACAATGGCATATATCATCAGCAATTATTTGAATCATTGCTGAGACCCGCAGACATCTCCATGCAAGAAAGATTAAAGAGATTGATCAAGCTTGAAGTCTAGATCCGTTGTCAACTCCCGCACTTGACCCAATGTTGTAATAACTTGTAACATGTTTCATAGTACATGTACACTAAAATTTTCATTCGTTTGTGAGTGAAGATGCCAATTTCATGAATTACAAGCTTGCTATGAATTGTATATAGAGTCTCGAGCAATCTCAAATTGCTACATGCTTATTCTCAAAATGATACTTTGGATGCAAAAGTTGTTGTGTCACCAACATTTGTTGATTCACATAACAACTTTATACATATAATTTATGTGTATACATATATATGTTTACATGTATTAGGATTTTTTTAATAATGTTTTTAGATGTGGTTTGGTCTCCAAGACTTGTTTACTAATATCCCTTAGAATTTCTTCTAAAGTATTATTTGTGGAAACATGTTATGAAATTACAGGTTGTTGATTCATTTCACCGGTTCGATTACTTTCAACTAGTTGAGTTGTACTAGGATTATCAAGTAATCCAACCCAATTATTTTGCAATGAACTTTCATTGATGGTGGCAAGTTGTTTTTTAGCTCCATCATGTTGTAATTACTTGATAGTTTCAATGAATCAAGCATGTAAATGTTCTTATTCTTGCCAACCTTCAATTCCTTTAGTTTTAATCAGTTTTTTTTTTATAAACACATGTTGTTCTAGCTACTAATTGCAAGTGGTAACAACAACTATTACATTAATTGGCACATCGTCAATTTTAGGTGGTTTAAGTGTTGTTGTGACATTGGAACAAATAGGTTTAGTTTTGAACATGTTATGTACCTCAATATTCCTGGGGCATTCTCTAGATCTATGTTTTACACTATAACATATTATATAAGGATAATGGACATGTATTTTTCCTAATTTAATAGGCTGGGTTTTAGTTCTTGCTACGAGTTCTATAGATTTCACTGTAGCAGTTGATACTATTGCTACCTTTCTTTTCATGTTATGATAGGTCTTTATTAAATGACTGATTTTATTACAATTGGTACATGTTAATGTTGATTTAGTTGTAACAACAGGTATTGTAGGTTTAACCATTGTATTAACCTCTACTGTGATTAGTAGAACATTATAACTCAAACTTAACATGTCCATTTTCCTCACATATTACAATAGCTTCCTTGTGTTTAATTAAGGTATTTTTCTTCATACTTGTAATTGTTAACCTTAAGTAAGGTAACAAACCTACCCTAAAAATAGTGGTGAAAAAAACATGTGTTGCTTTAACAAGTAGACAATTAACTAGTTTCAACATGCATTCATAGTAAACTTCAACATGTTTGGTAGTTTATTGTTGTATGTTCCACAATTACATATAGACCTCCTCATCATTCTTCCAGTTTTGAATCGCTTGCAAAATGTTTGCTCCACTTCTTCAAGGGTGTAATTTGGATGGTCTTAAACATATTTTTCTCCCCATTCAAAGATATTATCCTTTAGGTAAAGACAAACAAGTTGATGATGTTAGTTTCCATTGTTTCACCACTAACCTTAATGGCTTTTTTGAACACTCTAATATGAGCATCAAGATTAGTGTCTTTGACATAGGTTGGATATTGTAGTTTCCTATATGGCAGCTTGGTTGTTGGTTTTGATATAGGTTGCACAACAAGTGGTTGATACCATGGTGGTATAAACATGCGCAAGTTGAGTGTTGGCCATCCATAAGATCCAACAAGTGGATTGAAAGGTGGCTCTCCAAGTATATTTCCTTTGGGTGAATATCTTCCAAGTGAATCTCTAAATTGTTTTCCATTTGGTGGTTGGTGGGTAGAACCTCTAGGTACATAAGTTGTTAAATTGGTAGTAACCTATACAATGGTTGGAATTGGTGCAACAGGTTGCTGAACAGGTTGTTTGTCCTTGTTGGTCATTGGTTGAACCATTATAATAAATTGATTTCCAACAAAATATGGTATACATGTTGGTGGTGCAATAGGTTGTTCAAGTATTGGGTACACATTCTCATACATGTATAATTCTTATGGATTAAAAAATCAAATCCTTTTGTTTTAATTGGATATGTTGGATACAAACTAGGATCTAAAGGCACAAAAGGGGGTATGACATTATACCACATTAGGTATGTTGAAGTAGGTAACACACTCATTTTGTCTTGTACAATTGGTTTAATAGGTTGTGAATAGGTTGTTTTCTAATTAATAGACCTATTATCATATTATCATATTAGGATTCATGGTTTGATTTCTTAATATAAACCCATTGGATATTGTTATTATAATGGTTGGAAGGACAGGTTGATGAGCATTCATCACCTCCTCTCGTAATAACTACTTTAATCTATCATTGATTAATGGAAAACAATTGAACAAATGTCCCATTTGATGACAATATGAATAGGTTATAGTTCTAACACCTTGGTTTCCTCTTGAAACCGATTCATGAGGTAAGACTTGCAATCTTTCTCCTTGACCATGTACTAATCTAACATGCCAAATGCCTTGTGAATAAGTGATTCCTTGTCGAACAACTATGGGTGTTGCTATGGGTTCCCCAAATTTTTAATGTGATATAGAAACTGATTAATTAAATGATCTTCAATCAATGTGACAAAGTTGTTCCAACTTGTTCAGTAGGTGAAGTCGTTCCATCTCCAAATTAGTGGGTACCAAATTGATGTTGTGTGATGTGGTTAATGTTGAGAACCAATAGATGTTGTAATTGGTGTAAATTCACCAATTCTAAATAAATTATAACCTGGGGTTACAAATTGACATGGTTGTCGTGCAACAACAACTTCATCAAATGGTTGAATAGGTTTCATGATTGTCATCATGATAAACATTCACTACCCATGGTTGGGTTGTTCTTTGTGATGTTTCTTAATGAATGGTTGAGAACGTTATTGGGTGTTTCTATACAATTGGTTCTGCTACATTTTGATGTTGTTCATTGAACGTTCCCCTTTGTGCTACATCCATGTTTGGTGCATTCACATGTTCATTTCCCATAAATTCCATTTGATGTTCATCTTGTTATTGTGCATGTTCTTGAATAGGTTGATGTCTAACATGTTTTAACTATTTTTAAAAACTTATAATAACTATTCTTGACATTTTCTAAAATCAATAGGTTCTAAGAAAGCCCTTACATTATTTGTTAACATAAAAATTTCAAAATGACCCCTCGTAGTAATCAAAAGTTTACATAAATTTTCTTTTACAAATTGTCGCAACCCCAATCTTGAGAGAGTGTGAGGATGAAGCTTCACACTTCCGAAATGGGAGCTTGGGAGTGCACCAATACTCCCGAAACTTCAGAGAGCGATCGCAAGGGTCAAAAAACCTTGCATTGGGGAAATCTTTATATCACTGGAAAGCTATTGAAGTGTAGATGTCTGAAATGGGCTTGCATAACCCATTTGGACATCTGAGCACAAGTTATGGCAAAAAGGAAGGTTAGGAGTCAAATTGCCATAAAAAGTCGGGAATTGACTCGACCCATGTGTGTGCAAGTGAAGTGCAACACACCGTTGGAAAGCTCTCAACAAGAGCTACAACTTTACTTCAGACCTCATTTCGATCGGAAGTCAGAGCAAAGAGTTTAGTCCTGCAAAGTTGTGGGAGTCTAAACCTTGGCAATTTTGAAACTCTTCCTTGGGAGTCTCGGGACAAAAAGCCATTCGGATGTAGGCGTCGTGGAGAGGTGCAGAGAATACTATATGGGGGAAGGTGGTGGCTTCCCCCGACTCCTGGCCGTGGTGAGTCTTGTGAGTCTTGTGAGTCTAAAGTCGCATGTGGCTTGTCTTAACACCAAAGGTGCTCCAGAAATTTGCATCAAACCAACTTGTTGGTTGGTTTGATGTAGATTTGAGGGAGTAACTAGAATGCTTATCACTATTCCTAGTTTCATCCTAGAGCTTCAGTAGGCCCTTCTACCCCTTTAAAGTGTTGAGAGCTGGGAACGTGCCTTGAGCTCCTAACATTTCCACTGTTTACTATCTTAAACTCATCTTGAGTTTATTAAGGAGCTTGGGGTCGCATCATGTTCTTTGTGACGTTTCTTAATGCATGGTTGAGAATGTTATTAGGTGTTTCTACACAATTGGTTCTATTACATTTTGATGTTGTAAATTGACGTCTCCCCTTTGTGCTACATCCATGTTTGGTGCATTCACATATTCATTTCCCATAAATTGCATTTGATGTTCATCTTGCTCTTGTGCATGTTCTTGAATAGGTTGATGTTTAACATGTTTTAACTATTTCTTAAAATTTATAATAACTACTCTTGACATTTTCTAAAATCAATAAGTTCTAAGAAATCCCTTGCATTTTTTTTAACATAAAATTTTCAAAATGACCCCTCGTGGTAATCAAAAGTTTACATAAATCTTCTTTTACAAGTTGGGCACCTATCTTATTTCAAAAACTCTACATTAATTTCATCCTATTCCTAATGTTTTCAAACCAAATCAAAAATAAAAACTTTAATCTTAAAATTTACACAAAATAAACAAAAATGTAACAAATTAAAAATTTAAGCATGATTGTTTTTGAATTTTGAGCCATTGTGTGGTCGCCAAATGTTAATAAGTTTTTATATTCCCATCAAGGTTATTTTATTTTTGAATTTTTTAGGAACAAGTTCCTAAAAAAAAAATAGGTACATGCAAAACATTAACAAAAGTTAAACAATCTACAAATCTTAAATTAACATGTACACAAATTACTCAAATTTTAAAGGAAGTTGGTTGAAAGAAAAATGATTCTTGTTCCATAAACAAAAATTGAAACACACAATCAAAAAATGAAATCCAAAAGCTCTTCAATAGGTTTATCCTCCTAGTCTTATACTAGTTGTTTCAAAATACAATAGTCATAATTGTGTATAATAAACAATCATTAACCAATACTTAGACTAAAAGTCCAAAATTTCAAAAAACTACACCCTATTTAACTACATGTTCAACTATTGATTGTGCTAAGTATAAGTTCCACGAATCACATGTTGACTAACATGTCAACCTATCTTCTTAACCTAGTATAATACTACCTACCAAATTTAATAATTGGTTATGTCAATACTATAGGTTAGTCTAATAATAGGTTAAGCAACTTGTTAAGTTTAACAACTTGCTTACATTATTAACCTATTAGGTCACCCGTTACTAAATATAGGTGACAATTCATGTCTTAAACAAATTCTATAGTGTATTCCAAAGATGGACATGACAAGTTTTATGGTACGTAAAATAATGGATGTTGTTGGAAAAAGTTGCAATGGCCATCTCTATGAATTCAACAAGCTATTACCCAAGGTTCTGGTGGGATTTGACGATATGGAAAAATAGGTTGGTTAAAAATGGAACCCCCACAATTACATTCACTTCCACAATGGGTATTGTTGGGTATTCAAACCCTAATATGTTGGGTTACACTTTATAGTAATTAAGTAAATTAAACCATGAATTGATAGTTATTAAATTATTTTAAAATTATATATATATATATATATATATATCACAAGATGCAACTTCTATGGGTGCTAAGGAAATATTCACAAAAGAATCAATTATCAATTCTACACTTGCTCGTGTAGCTTAAAAAAACTTTAAGTGTATAAGTTGAACTGCAGCACAAGACGCAAATCTCACACAAAGAACTGTTTTTTCAAGAAATGTAAGCCTAAGTAATTAAGTAACACAAAAACGAAAAATAAAGCCAAAACGGCCAAAAGAAAGACACGACATAAAAGAAAATTAAACAACTAAAATTCCTTAGTTGATTGAGTAACTTGCAAAAGAGGAAAAGAACAAGCAAATGATTAAGAAATAACATGTCATGATGGTGGCAATGGTAAGCTACCAACCATGATGAATAAAACCTGAGTAGTGAGGAGAATAAAAAGACAATGAAGACATAACAAACTTGAAAGGGAAGATGATGATTTCACATATCATGACAATGTCCTAGGGAAAAAAAACATGGTTGCTTAGCACCATGTTAACACACAACTCCATTATGTGAATCATGATTATTAGATTTAGGAACTTTTAGCTTTTTAGGTGGTAAACCTTAAATTACATTGTTGTGTGAATGCCTTAACATTATCTAAGGTAATAATTACATAAACATCATGAGGTATTTTGTTATTAACTAGTTTGGTGTTAGGACCAATGTTGGCCGGTTATAGGATTTTAGACCTATACACAAGACACAAATAAGATAAAATTAAAAACTCCTCTTGGTATAAGTTTATGTATCCAAATATTCCACCAAATTTTGTTTATATTATAGGTTATGCATTCTTGAAAAAAATTCCTTCGTTGCTAGATATGCATTTGTTGGTTTTCAAAATCATAGTAACATGTAAATATGTATACCAAGTCTAATTAACAAGCTGAACATGTTAGTTCATTTGTAAACAATTTAAAAAAAAAACATAAAGTAGGTTATGGGGGGAATTGTACCTTAATTATTTATAGAACTCTGCCCACTATAACATAGGTTTCTTTTATAAAAGCAACATTCAAACAAACAACAGACCACCCCAACCCCACAAAATAAAAGCCTAAGGAACCAAAAACCTTCAACAACTTGTTGAGCACCAAAAATCAATCCATAAATCACCAAACATGCCACATCAAATAAAAAAATAAAAGTCACTTGGTTAATTGGACAAGAATAGTAGAGAGATTTTATTTTTTTTGGGTTTCAAATTCATGTGAATTACCTAATCTTCATCAACTTGCATTTCCTTGAAGTATTCAGCTTTTTCAATTAATTCATAATTATCCTAGTGTAAACCAATTTTAGCCTTCACATAGTCTTTCAAGTTCACATAAGGTGTACAATTCAAGTGCATGGCATTAGGCCACATTGATGATAGAAATAATCTTATCCAAATTTTGGACTTTTAAACAACAATGCGTCAAAGCTATCAAAACACTAGTTAGGTTGAACATTTTTTCAATTCAATTTGAAACCTTAAAATCCCCAAAATTTGTTTGGTAAAGAGGCCAACATTTGAAAATTACCTTCATGGGTTTTCCATTAAGTGAGTGGATCACACATAGGTGGAGGTATAACCAACCTCTAAAATATAAACAATTCCCTAGTAACCAATGCCCATGAAGATTTTTTCACGAATACCCCAACACCAAACATGTTAATGTTATCTTCCCCAATAGGAAGTCCATCAATTGAAACAACGACATGTGTTTAAGTATAAGGGTTTAACCTTTCAAAAATTGTCATATAAATGAGATGACTTCATTCATATCATACTCATGTGCAAAGCAAATTACATTCCAACACCCCACATAATTCTCAACTCATAAGGATTTGTACTAGGTATCCAACATTAATGCCAACATATGGAACTCAACATCAAATTGGTCACATGTTTCACTCCCATCAACAGAAGGATTATTCCATGGCCGAAATCAAATTGATTGTAATCACCAAGGAATCCAACAACAACCAATGTCCTTTGGATTGATTTAACATACATGCATAGACACCACTAGATTTAAACACATAGTGATAGCTTCAACAATGGCCCACACTTGGGCCTTCGAGACTCATTGTTGAAAACTCAATGTTTTTTGTTGCCATAACATAACATGATTATTGCTTTAAATTCCATTTTTTTTAAAAACATGATTACCTTGCTAACAAGCTTTGCTTTGATGGGAGTTTTCAACTTCCAAGGCTGCGACTAACTATCCATGCATGCCCTCTCCCACTCTTGCCTCCTTTTCCCTTATTTCTTTGTCCATGTAATTATTTCTTACAATATAGCTTGAGAATCTTTCACACTCACCAAAGTCCATCCCATAGAAACCTTATCATTATTTGTTGCATTTTAACAAGCTTTAGACATGACATGCCTAAAACAAATACCTTCATACACCTACAAAATCTTCAGAAACTTGCAATGAACAATAGATTGCAATGTTGTAGCCATGGATCCCAAATTTTTGCCCATAGTTTTCACAAAGCAAAGAGCAAAATGGATTAGTCTAATTTTTTCTAACAAACCATAAAGTTGTAAAGCCATGGCATCGTTGCTAGTTTTTTGACCTTCAAACAATCTTACGATAACATGTTGTGGAATCCAACTTTTATCCAAATAGATAGTCACTTATGCAACAATGTCTACCCCACCTTTGAACATCTAGATAATAAAACTTGTATAAATTGTGGTTGAAATTTGAAAATTAGGTAGCACACGCAAATCCATGGTTTTTTGGATCATTTGAGGTAGCAGATGCTCCATAAGATTTGAACGAAAAGAAAAATTAACACAAAAACATTGGTCAAGAACTAACCTCCACATCGAAATATTTTTGCATGTTGACAAAACCTTGTACCTTTGTAGATGTAAATACCAAATCTTCCAAAAAATGTTGTGTTTGATCACCATGTTTGTGAACATGTGTTGAGCCAAAAAATGTTATGATTATAGATTCAAACAGTGTAGCCTTTTTCTTCCTTAATTATCGATTACAAGTTATATGCAAAATGGTTTACTATAATAATATTAAATAGTTTTAAATATTTTTTACAAGCAAATAAGCATGGGCAACATCAATATGAATTTTCATGGAAATATTGTTGTTCATTTTATTGTATTGGATTACTCCCTTACACAAAATAGAACTTTAGTTAGGAGTGTCACCAAATTGTTATGGAATCGGTTTATAGATGATGCACCACAACATTTGTGGGAACTTTTGATATTAATGCGAAATGTCATTAATTGCAAAAACTCCCCAATAAATTGAATTTATGTTGTCTAGTTTCCAGTTATGAACTAAAATTGCAATACCTACAAGTTGTAGCTCATCATTCTTTACAACATTGTTATCACATTGTAGGTGGACAATCTCAACATTCAACAAGCTAGTTATTGAATTTCAGCTCAACTTGTGACTATTCTCACCAACACTAGAACCTCATCTTCTTTTGCCATAGATTTTTTTCAACAATAGAAAAAGAAACGACAACTAAGATTGACCAAATCAAAAATAAATAAACTAAAAGTTTTTTTTTTAAAGGAAAGGGAGAACTATGTTTGGAAATATACATATCAATTAGACACCATGCATGTAGATGACAACCCACTATTCACTAATCACCATTAATTGCAAAAAAAATTGCAACATTGATTATTTGTAGTAATTAGATGAAGTTTGAAAGCTAACTAAATGATCAAATAACAAAACTTGGAGCTAATAAGTCAACCTTGACAATCTTGAGAGACATACATACAAATACACATTGGATTGTTCAAGTTGGATTATAGAAACACACACATTAATGTTCACTCTTTACATTTTGCATTCACAACTCTCATGCCACTAAAGAAATTTTGACAATGACATCATTGTTACCATGTGAATCGTAGAGATTTAACAAGGGAGGATGAAGATGGTTGATTAGTTGGATAGAATTAAAACATTTCATTAGTTTGATTTTCAAATTACTTTTGGAAGGAGAGGATGTAGGATGTAGTTTTGGAATTTGATGGAGGTTGAAAGATTTTTTTTATTTTACACACATAAAGATGTTTAAAATTGTTGGGTTGTGAACCATAGAGTTTTTTGTTTTTCATTTTGGATTTTTACACTTTATATTACATACGTTTGATATGTTCAATTTTGTGTAAAGATAATAATAGAATATTGATGAAGAAACAATGAGTCTATTTTGGAATTATTGTGTGAATATACTATATATAGGAATTAAAATGAATAAAACCACAAATTGTATGTGTTGTAAGTAATATTGATAGTACAAATTGTATTGTTTATTTGTAGGAAAAGATTAATTTTGAGTAAAATCTACATCTACCAATCATTATTATTGTCCTTAAAGTCCTCAATGTTAAACCATGGTCCTTAAATATTGACTATTGCATTATTGCGTCATTGCATCGTTCAACCTAAACCTTGAACTTAAAAAGACAGTCTATATCCTAACCCTAAACCTAAAAGGACGATATGTATCCCAACTAGATATGAATATTATAATCATAATTGTGACCATCCATAACCATAACATCCATCATTGGATGTGCATATATCAATTTTAACATCCATAATCGTTACCATTAAGTTATCACCATAACAATTATGATAAGGATATAATGTGTTAATGTCCCATTCGGATATGAATAGGATAAAGATATAAACCTAGTACACACTTGTTGGTTGTGGATAAGGCCAATTATAAAAATTGACACAAAATCCACATCTGCATTTATGCATATCCGACTATTATACATATTGAAAACTAGGAAACTTCTTATAACTCGCTAACGGTAGTTAAGACCTTTACCGTAAAAGGTCTTAACACCAAGTGTGAAAATAACATAACGTTGGTATATACATATTTATATAATGTTCACACCAATGTTTGGTTCATAATTTCAAAAGAAACTTTAATCTTGTTTTTTAATTGTCGGTTGGAACTTTCAATTTGCTTATAAGACCATTTTTTTGGATTTTGTAAACATTTGATTTTGGTTAGATTTGTAAAGAATTTAGAATTCATCCATTTAAAAATAAGATTTGATTCCATCTTCATTAATTAGACATAATTAAAGTTTTTAAATGTAATATTAATTTGTTCAATTAATACACACAGTTCAAGATTTAGAATGATATAATATCAATTATATACAACCAAAAAAATGTAGAAACTTATTTTAAATGTAGGATCCAATTTCAAAATTTTGAAATAAAATTGTAATTATATATTTAAAGAAGTTGAACCTTTTGAAAATAAGTTGATTCCTTTATTAGGTTTTAATGATGTCAAGGAAACTTGGAGCCTCCACTTCAAAGATCTTGGAACTTGACTTATATTTTAATTACCAGATTTTAAAATTCTTATAATATCATTAATTCCCATTATGTTTTGGTAGTCGACCATTTAATAATATAAATACCAATTAAAAAAGAAATTCTTAATCAATAGTTTATATTTTACAAATATAACAAATGAAATATTCGAAATATCTAGACATACACCTTTACAAAAGCTTTAAAAAAGTCTAACATGCATTGTCAAAACAAGAAAAAATCCCAAATGGATCAAACAACCCAATTGTGAAGCTGAAAATGTTTGAAAAATTGTGCAAGATTTTCCAGATGGTTGATTGGTGGGAGAAATCTACATTGAATCAATGATTTTCAAATTAAAAGTAACTAAATTTAGTAAATTTTGTATATTAGTTTAGATCACATGATTTTTTATTAAGCCTCATCTTCATATTTCTTGTTTTTTCTTTTTTTTGTGCATTCTTATTTGAGGGGGAAAAAAACTATGGTAGATTAGACAATATTACATTTGTTCAAATTTTAATTAAATTTTGGTCAATTTGCTTATTGAAAATACAAGGACAAATAGTTTATTGAACTTTTGAATATTAACTACTTTCACTTTTGGATGCAATGTTCATCTTTTTAAACTACATATTTTAGACCTATAGTGGATATGTGTTTAAATGTGAAACGTTAAATTTCTTGGGCATATTCACAATACATAGATGTATGCATTACTTATCCATAAAAGAAAATTGAAGTCAATTGCATTGTTTAATACATACGTTTTGATTCATTTAAGATGAAAATTACAATTAAAACAAGGACTCAAAAGGACATCTATATTATATCCAATATATTCTAGTTATAGTCATATACCAATCCACTATCGTCATGAAATAGTAAATGTAATAAAAATCCAAAATAGTCATTTGAAGTAATTTTCCATTTTCCATAAACCATCCTTTTTGGTATTGTGATTGTGAATATGTTTTTTTGAAAAAATAAAATTCTATGGAATTACATATTTGCAATTTGAATAAATTTGAAGGATTCACCCAATTTTGCAAGTGGAATTTAAGGTTGAAATTTCAAGCTATGTCAATGACCCCTTTCTTTCCAAACTTGCACTAAATTGTTTCCAATTTTGTTTAGCTAATTGTTTCCAAATTTGCATTTGTAGCCACAATGCACAAGTTTACCATCCAAATTTCTTGGTGATATGTGGCATTTCTAAAAAACTCTCTTATGGGATTTCATTGTGAAGAATTCAAGTTATTATGGTCTCTTCCCAATAAGGGTTGGTAGCAATTAATCTATAAACCTTTTGCAAATAATTGTTGAATAAACCCAATTTGCATTGCTGATTCCATTGCACCAAAATCCGAACTGGACAATGTGTTAGCTGTTTTTATTGTAGGTGAAAATAATTAAAAACATAGGCCTTATTAAGCAACTTGGATTTAATGGATTCTAAAACAACAATGATGCATTTCAACATAGAACATATATGTTGTAAGGTGAGAGTGTGAAATGTTTCATGCACCATGTTTTATCTAGGCTTGAGAGGTAAATGTGTGATTATACCCAATGATGAATTGCCCACATTGCGCCTTGAAGATTCATTTGAAGTTGCAAACGTGATTAAGTTTTGGGAAATAGTGATTGTAGAGTTTTATGACCCACATGAAGGACATATTGACATGGTTTTAGTTTGTTTGTTTGGTCCATGGGGCTTTTTTTGTGTGTGCATAAATTATGGTTAGATATGTAAATGAAGATGTCATTTCATTTATAGTTTAAAAGTTCAAATTTAGAGTTGTTACAAAGTTCACAAGTGGTTTTTGGCTAATGTCAAATCCAAGTTTGTGCATAAAATGGAAGTTTATTATGGTGCATGTCATGAGAATGTTGAACATGCAACTAGGTATAAAAACAAGAATCACATTGTCACATGTGATAATTTATTCTTTTACCTTACATTGTTCTAAGAGATTTTGAAGGTCAAGGTGCATGTCACATGGATTTGTAGGATTGATTGGAAAGGGTTGCTTGATGCTCTAACCATTGATCCAAAAAGAAGATCAAGAGAATGACTTTGGTACCACATGCATGTTATAAGTAAGCTTGCTACAATTTCTTTGTTTGATAACAAACCCGTTTCCATTTTTTCCCTATAGGTGCCACATTTGCCATTCAAGGGCATCTAATTGGTCCATTGGAGATCCTTATTAGTCCAATGTTAGTGCATTACCAATAGCACATGCACGAAGTTGATGTGTAGGATCAACTTTGTGGACATTATACTTTGCAAAAAGAAGAACACAAATGGTGACATTGAATATTGTTTCATACCTTTGATACCACCATTGTGAACTTGTACATCATCTACAAGGTGCATATGACCCAGCCCAACAATGTCACACTTGAATTCAATGTGGTTTTGGCTAGGACTTTCATAAATAAAAACACATGTTGTACTCCAAAAGCAAAACAACAATGGCAGAGGCTTCTATACCCAATCCCAGAAGGCTTCATTATTCTATGCAATGGATAAGAACATAAAGGAGAAGAAGGTTGTGTGTGTGAATTTTGGCTAACTTGTGATGATTTTATGGTTTGTTTTGGTGCCTACGTTGTGGAATCACATAGCAAATGTACATGCATTATGTATTAGCTTAGTTTGGGGTGGGACCAACACCATGATCGGTTGGCCTCTAAGGTTCAACTCTTGAGGCTAGCGATGTTTAGTTATATTTGGTTATAGCATTTGCCCATGTTTTAAAAAGTTACATAGTTTTTGGTTTTTTTTCAGAAAATTCAATTGGAAAAGTTTTCAAATGTAGGTAGCTACTAGGGGTCAAAATTTCAAATCATTTTCAGAAAATCAAAATGCTAATGACCATGTCATCAAATTGGGGTATTCCAATGTGTTTGCAGCATTTTGGCTCATTTTATTAAGAGTTGCATCAGTTCTGGGTTTTTTTTCCAAAAAATCCAATCAGAGACGTTTTCAAATGTAGGTAGCTACTAGGGGCAAAATTTCAAAGAACTCTTGAAAGAATAGAAGAAATTATGGCCATGTGATTTGTTTGGGGTATTTTGATGTGTTTCCAACATTTTGGCCCCTGTTCCAGAGTTGCATCGGTTTTGGGTTTTTCTTTTTGAAAATTAAATCTAGTTGGAGAGATTTTCAAATTTCGGTAGCTACTTGGGCCAAAATTTTAAAGAATTCTTGAAAAGTCAGAAACAATTATGGCCATGTGATTGAATTGGGGCATTTCAATTTGTTTGTGGCATTTTGACCCCATTTTTCAGAGTGGCATCAATTTTGGGTTTTTTATTTTTTTCAAAAAATAGTGTTTGAGGGATTTTCAAATGTAGGTAGCTAATAAGGGCCAGAATTTCTAAGCGTTCTCAAAAAAATTACATGGTCATGTGATTGGAGTAGGGTATTTCAATGTGTTTGGGACATTTGGAGCCCATTTTTTAGAGTTGCATCAAATTTTGGTTTTTCTTTCCTCAAAAAATCCAGTAGGAAGGATTTGCAAATGTAGATAGTTACTAGGGGCCAAAATTTTGAAACATTCTCAAAATATTAGAAAACTTTACGGCCATATGATCAGATTGGGGTATTCTGATGTGTTTGTGATATTTTGACACCATTTTTTAAAAGTTGCATCAATTTTGGGTTTTTTAAAAAAAAATTAAAAATCTACTTGGAGGGGAATCAATGTAAGTAGGCAATAGATGCCAACATTTCAAATAATTCTTTATAATAAATAGTAGCCATATGATTAGATTGAGGTTTTCTACTGTGTTAATGACATTTTGGCCATTTTGATCAAAGTTGCATCAATCTTTTTTAATTTTAAAGTTGGAGGAGTCTACACATGTAGATAGCTTCTAGAGGCCAAAATTTCAAAATAATTTTAAATTAAAAAAACCATAATATCAAATAGGGGTTTTTCAATGTGTTTGTGGCACATGTGGTCTGCCCCTTCATTGTGTCACCACACTACACAAACAAACAAAAAAAACAAAGAAAATGGCCTCTCCCTTCTATTGTTGGCCCCCCCTTAACAAGAAAACCCCCAAAACCCCCACACACCCCCCCCCCCCCCAACTCACTCTCACCGCGCCCAACAAGAATATGAAACCCCTGATCGCTGCCGGGCATAATGTGAGAAAAAGAACAATCAGAGGCCCTGGATTTTGGATAATGAAACACCCGCCCAGTGGGAGGAACAAGCTTTAAACTTTCGTAAAGCACTTCTCCATTTTTTTAGTGTAAAGGGAGGTACCCCTATTTTTGATAATAAAAGCATCTTCAATGCTGCTCAGTATGGAACTCTGGATAGTGAAATTTAATGTCTATGTTTAGCTGTTTTTTTCCAGCAACCCACCAATAAAACGGAAACTGGAACTGCATGTACATGGAGGACTACTAATAGCAAACCACCTGGACCAATCATTATGATCGACCAATTAGAAATACTGAACCTCAGTCAGGTCCAATTTGTTACACTCGTTTTAGTAGTTGCACAACTCTGTTGCGTTGTACCAGCCACGGCAAAGTGGACGAATTTGATGCGGCAAAACCAATTTCCTAAGCTACACTGGCACATTTTGACCCTTTCGAAATAAATTTTACTGTCTGGAGTCACATACTGAGCACCGTTGGAGATGCTCTAAGATCCCATCCCAGAGGGGAGGGTTCTTCCATGCATACCGAGGGCAATATGTACTAGTGAGCCAGCACTGGGTGCCAGTTATGGCTCCTAGTGAGGTGAAAGGCGAGCCCAGTAGGGCGAGCCATAACTGGCACCTAGTGCTGGCTGCCTGGCATAATGGACTAAATGTGCTGCTTATGTACATCTTAAAGTAGCTAGTAGGTCTTAACATAGTCCAGGTACGTAGGAGAAGGGCGAATCTGCAACTGTGGCCGTTTATGGAAAAATAGAAATGCCTGAAACCATGCAGAATCGGCAGGTTCAGTCGATTATGTATCTCTTAATGCCCTCTGCACAGGCAGACGAACCTTCTGTAGCATTCAGCAATTGTGGCCATCAGATCTTAAAAGGTCTTGGCCATCGACACAAAAAAGTCGTGTACTCAACCCCTCTATCCCCCAATCACAAGAAGCGTGTTAGAAAATGGCAGGGGAGGTACATTAGAAAGAACACCTACCTTAGAAGAACCTTCACCATTAGTAAAGGCTCGCCTTGAAAGAGATGACTCATGCATGTGCCCATTGCAATGTCATCATAAAAAGCAGGCAAAACCGAAAGAGGACCTCCGGAGCCCATTGTTATCAAAGCCGCGTTAGCACAAAGATGAACCCCTTTGTAATCCAAACCGCGTTAGCACAATGGTGAACCCTTTGTTATCCAAGCCGTGTTAGCCCAACGATGAACGCTTTGTTATCCAAGCCGTGTTAGCACAATGATGAAAAGGATTGTTGACTCGTTGATTTTTGAATGAGTCGCCCTTGAGATTTGGAGAAAGTTATTTTTAGCACCAAGAAATCTTCATGCCCAAGTAGGCAAACCTGTGGCATGTGGCGAGTAACTGAGGCATCTTTATTTGCATCAACCCTTTTTTTTACTGGTCAAATTTTTTCAAAAAGAAATTTTAGAAATTGAAATTGAATTTTTTTCAGGTTTTCAATCACCAGAAGTGAGAAAATTGCCCGATTTCTGAGTTTGGTTTTCCATATGTAGCCAAAAATATGGAAGGATAACTCAATATTTTGCTTTTTCATATTTGGAATATTTTGTGAATTATTGCAAAATTTGGAGAAAATTCACCATTTTTGAAAGAATTGAAAGAATTTGCCAATTTCTTTTTGTTTATTGGAAGCACAACAGCAGACTCACTTCTCTCTGCTAACATGAGCAGTTGCAGGCCGTGTGCATCATCATGCAATGACATAGTGCATCCATTTTGTAAAGGCTAAAAACTTTGCTGATCATAACAAGGGGTCTGTCACACTGTGCCCTTGCCATGTACATTAAAAAGTATCTTAACGCAAAAGAAGAATTATGAAAACTCAAATATTTCACCATGCAAAAATTATAACTTCAAAAATCCTCTAAAAGAAACCAAAATCCTTCAAGATATTATTACTCTATAAGTAATCTCAAGTTTTGAACACAAGCCAAAATATCATCTTTAAATAATCTTCATATAAAAATAGACCTATTATCTAGGAGGCCAAAATCGCTTAAGCTGCTACACTCTAAAATGAATCTAAACACAATATCCTTGCCTTGGTAGGCAACACCAACAAAAATTTCAAGTCTAGGCCTAGCACCTACGCATGTGAAAGTTTGAGGTTTGCATGTGCCATGACTTTATGGGAAACTCCAATTATTTACAATGTTTCCCAGTAGGTGTAATCAAGGGAGAAAAAGTTGGACAAATTGATAAAATTTATGTAAGAGGAAAGTTCAGACGAAGTACTCTGGGAAACTCTAACTGGCCTCAATTTTCTCTGCTGACACACACATGGTGGGCACCAGTCCACCATTGATGAACCACTTGCCTCCGTTTTCTAAACGCCAAATATTTCAGTGATCAGAGGATGTTCCGTGTCCAGGACACACGCATAACTTTATTAAAGATTTCCAATGTTGAACAGTGTGAAAGCACACAACAACCACAGAAAAAGTCAGCAAAGTATGGACTTGCAATAATATATTCCAGAGTAAAGTTCTACGGAGTGGGTACTACGGAAAACTTTAACCAGACTCAATTGTCTTTGCTGCCACAGGGCGTGCACCATCCTAGAAGGGACACTTACAAACAATTTCTCAACCTCTCTTCATAACCACCTTCCAAGTTTTTTCATAATACAACAAATAGGTTGTTGCCTTTGTGGAACTCAACTTCCCTACACTCCACAATGGATCCTACGAAATGTCTCATTTAGAAAACAAAAGGGGACTAAATAGTTGTTTATATTGGCCTTGGTAATTTTAAATGGCCCTCAATATAAATACCTCATGTACAACCCAAACCCAAACCCACATGTATATGATTTAAGTACTATTCGAAACATCACGAACTTTCAACAAATTCAACAACACAATGGTACAAAGCCATCTAGGTATAAAAATGCACTCCCATGACATAAATACTCATATATTCATTTATCAAAAACTTCACACCTTGTAGTAAAATGAAAAGGACCCAATTTTCCATCAAATGTGTGACGTTGCAACCTATAAAAAGATGCAATCCACCAAATTTACACCACCAAAAAAATTATTCATCATCTTCATCATCTTACAAGTAATTTGCTACAATAATTTTGATATATTATAAGGCACTAAGGAAAATCTCATAAACCTTGCACCACTTATGAATAAGCAGAATCATAACAAATTTTGAACCTATAACAAAATGAACGTAGATAAAGGTTGCCTTTGTCTTTCAATAACACATAATAATGTTCATTTTTCTTCATTACTAGTAGTACAATCCTCCTTCTATTTCATCCCTATGTAGTTCAACAAAAAATCTGTAATCATCTAGGCCCTTGTCTTCTTGAACAATTTTCCATGTATTTCACACATTTAAATAAAAAAGTCCACACATTTAAGATTGTTTAGTTTTGCAAGCACAAGAAAATTATCTCCAATAACAAAATTAGAAGCTAGAAGATGGGCCAAATTGTTTCGAATCGTTGTGCCTACACTATTACCAATTGTGGGTGTACTTCATTGGTCCACGTTCAATGGACCCACAAACCCATTGGATCTTCACCGGCCTCATTTAATGGGACCAATGAAATCATTTGATGAACATGGAGGCATTTTTTTGTAATGTTAGGTTTGCAAGTCATAATTAATATCGAAAACTTAACAAGGTTCCAATGTCACTAAATTTACAAACACCATGTTAATTATCAATGCAATTGTGGCAAAAGCAATAAATGTATTTTATTTCTAATATGACATTCATTAACTTTAAAACATTATAACACCTTAAAAATGAAATAAATCCACCCTGCTTGAATCATTTCACTTTGTTAAAGTTATATCATTACAACTCACTATGTACTGATCATCATATTTCATATTAGTACTTGACATAATACATTACCAATTGAAATAAGTCATTATAGTAAATAAGTTTTATTTGTTGTTGTTATTTTAAATACCTTAAGTTAATACATGTTATTTTTCCCTAGGTTATTTTAAATTATTTTATCTTACTTTATTCTCGATTTTTTTTATATATTTCACATCAAACTATTATACCTTACAAGGTATTATTGGTTATTTTAAGCTATCTACCTTAAACTTTTCTTGGCTATTTGAAGTTGTTCCAACTTAGGTTATTATATGTTATTTTTAATTATTATGGGTTATTTTCAACTATTTTAATACAATTGACCTTGAATTATTTTAGGTTGTGTACCCAAATATCACATCAAATATCATAAGTTATTCCAACCTAGGTTATTATAAATAAATTATATATATATAACCTTACATTACGTTTAAATGGATGTGTCCTTAGTTCATTAGAAACTTCAATAATGATTTAAATGAAATTGCCACTAATTCATCATATTGAAAATTTAGTGAATTCATGACATCTTTTAATGATTGACAAGGAGTTGGTACACATAAGCAAATTCACTAAGAATTAATCAAATTAGAAAATTATCACATGGCATTGTTTTTTATTTTTAATTTTAATTAATTATTAATTAATACAATTTCGAATGTTAAAATTTATATTATTATTTGATGTAAATTTATCATTTTATGTACATACAATGTTGATTTTACAATCAACAAAAACCGTTGATCACATGGGAAGTTTTATCAAGGTTTCAACCTTGAACTTTAAGGTAATAACCCATTACCATTGCCATCAAACCATTTGTGGAATATGAAACAAATGATGTGATGATTGGATTTATTATGTTGTTTATTCTAAATGTTTTGTGGAAAAAAAAATTCATTCTTATATTTTTCATATAGTTTCCAAATGAAAATAATTAAGTTCATATTAGAAGATTTTTGCAAGTTATAGATATGCATGTTTCATTTGACTGAAAATACATTTGAAACTTACAACTTAAAACATTTTAACAATGTTGTTTTGAAAATTTAAAAAAAAATCACCATTATTATCTTTCTCATATTTTTTTAAATGAAAAAAAAATCATTATATATTTTTTCCTTTCATATTTTCAAACATATAAAATTGTAATAAAATAATAATCAATAATTTGACTGAAAATGCATTTGAATTTTGTTATATTATACAATTCCACAATATGTTTTGAGGGGGAATTTTTTTCAAATAACATAATTTGTGAATAAAATAATTTTAATTGATTTTTTGGGAGAAATATTTTATTGTCGATGATAATACGATATATTATATCTCTCTTCCTTTTAAACATATATTTATTAAATATTTTTATTGTAAAAATATTACATGAATTATAATAGTTCATCTTTTCTTATATATAAAACATTTTTTCAAGTTGTATGACTAAAGGTTTTGATAAACAAATAAATACAAAGTTTTAATAAATTCATAAATTCATATATTAATGTATGTTTACAATAATTTGGATAACATAAAAATGAATTTTATAATGAATTCTTTTGATTTAGGGTAAATTATATTATCATGCAATTTTAACATTATATATGTAAACTTTTTACTTATTGATTTATACACATATCATATTGTTGGCATTATAACTTGTATTAAAAATTAATTTTGAATATCATTTTCATCTAATTTATTGGAAAGGTCTTTTCATTCATGAAAATAAATTTAATGCCAACTATAACATGTTTTAAAAGTTTTATGAGTACCAAATATTTTAATAAATTAATAAATACTTACATTCAATCATGGTTTTTAATTAATATCTATTTGTACTAATTTATAAATAATTTAAATAACAAAAAAATGAACCTTAATGAAATTAGGCATAAGTGATTTCACCATGGGTGAAATTGAATTAGGCTAAAACATTGGCTAATGAACCCATTTTTCTTTTAAAGGTTCATAATATAATGACTTTATGAACAAAATCGACTTTTGTCGTGTTTAAAGAATGAAACAAATCCTTGATGACGACTTTGTTTTACTTTGTACAAATGGACATTACAATATATCTATTCACATTTTTTTTGTGTATTGTTTGGCTTTGGGTGAAGTGCAAGAAAATCCATTTGATTTAAATTATTTAGTTTTGAAAGGTAGTAAATCCAACCCTTAATAAATCCTAAAAACAACTTGGTATCTAGGGTCTATAACTCCCAACATGTTTCAAAATGGACACTTGGTTATTGTCCATGGAGATGGACAATTTATATTACATGAACAAATATCTCAAGCATTAAACTTATTTCATTTAACTTTGCTACTAAATTTTCTTGGTCAAATACTTTGATGAATGTGCATTGCAAAATTAGTGACTACAATACAAATTTCATCCATCTAATGTTTGGAAAGGTTTCAACTTTTCTGATCTTGCATCCATGTTCAAAATATTGCCACATGACAAAATATTCATCCACATCCATCAAATATTCTATTTACATGGCAAGGTATATTATAATTTATTATTCTATATATGTGGTAGTATATATATATAGATTCCTTTAGGCTCACGGTTCATTTAGACTCACAAGTTAGCATTGTTGTTAAAATTGTAATCATTTTTTATTAACCATTTACTTGACATTTCGCAACATTCATATGTTGCCACATGTTAATGTTTTGTTATGTGGTCAAAAGGTAGGTAGGTAGGTAGGTAGGTACAATATAAAATCATATGTGGAGGTTCAATATAATATAAAACACCAATATTATTTGTTATAAAAGTTATCTTTTTGTTTATTATCAAGGGGTCCAACATGTTAACCATAACCCTAAAGTGGCAAACCTATGACCATAGGTTTTCAATGTACATGTACATTATAGATCACCAAATATACCAAATTCATATACATGATTTGCCCAAATTTGAACCCAAGATATCATGGAGGCATCCTAATGCTTTTGCCACCAAGTTATGCAACCATTTGATAATAATACATGTGTAACATTTTGTTTTATGTTATTGACTATGAAACTATCATGAAATTTCAAATTTGACAAAAATTAATAATAATCAAATTTTGCTCAAATGAGGTAAATAAGAACATGATCTTGTAACTGTTTCAAATATCTATTCAATAAAATCAAAATATTTTATAAATGTTCAAATGATCTTTAAATTTCTTTTTTTGGAAAACATAAATTGTTGATAAATTTAAACATGCTAAATTATAATTTTTAAATTTCAAACTTGATTCATTATGTGAAATTTGCAATGTTAAATGTGAATAACAATGACATTGATTATCACCTCACACCATGTAACTATAGGCACGACTTTACATCATCAATCTAGCCAACTAACTTTCAAAATCATTTTTTGATCCTTCATATGATATTATTTCATCTATTGAAAATTGCAAAAGTGTTTCTCTTGAATTCTCGTTCCTCCTTACAATCTACACTGTATAATGTACATGTCTTTATCTCTTGAAAGTCAATGAAACAAGGAATTGTAGAAACATAATGCATAAGTATACCATATACCATAATCAATTATATAGAATGAAATCCTTCTATTTTGTTGGCCTACCAAAAAAAAAAAAATCTTTAGGACAAACCCTTGGAAATGAACATCTAGCAAGTGAAACCTTTTTAGTATTTTCAATCCTCATTTTCCATCACTTGAACCTACCAACCTTATCACACATTTAATTGTTATAACATTACATATAACTTTAACAAAAAACCCAACCGCCAAACCTTTGGAACAAATAACAAATACCACATATGACTATTTTAAATGCCACAAAAGTATTTGGTTATCATAATTATAAATTATATAGTTTATGTACATTATATGTATATACTCCTCTTCATTTAACTATAGGATCAAGAGTAGTTTTGCCTCAAAATGAACTTTGCATTCTAAAATGTTGTCATGTAAATTTTAAAGTTTTTTTCTTGTGTTTAGGATAATCGAAGGATGTCATCAAAATTTTAACTTACTATGTACCATGATATTCATTATACATAAGATTTGCTAATGAAAGTGGCTCCCCTTTAGTGTGCTTTCACCTTATAATTCATGGCTTGGGTTGTTTTAAATGGAATGAATTCATTTGTGAATTAATAAAACACTTGGTCTACATGGCTAGTGTTCATCCTAAATTATAATATGTTTCCATGTCTAACCAACAAAAAGAAATTTGTATTGCTTTCTTTGTTGATTCCTAACAAATAGTAAATGAAAAATAATAACATAGATGTGTGTACATGGCTCCTTTGATGGAGTTACAAAAGTTGTGGAAAGGGGGTACACACTTGGGATGCGTCAAGATCACTTGAAGATGTTTCACATAGGTTTTCATTGTGGGCTATCCTAATGTGGTTTATACACTAGGTTGTAGTCCCATCGAACTCACAAATCATTTAGAAACATTTGCAATTATAAAAAAAATACTCACTTGTCTCCCTTCTTCTCATCATCCAAAAAGGTGTAAGATGCAAAAGAATATGAACTAATACATTTTGTGAATAACTATATGTTTGAATAGATGTGTTTGTTGGCCTTGCACACAACAAGCCTAAAAACAATTCAAAACAAAATTTTACAAACACCTTGAAACTTGAAATTACACATCTTGAAATTGAATGGAACTATAAAAAATAATAAAATAATAGAAACTAAAAATAAAAATTCAAAAAGCCTTTAGCTCTCCCATACCTACACAAAGCAAAAGTTGGAGGAGTCTACACATATAGATAGCTTCTAGAGGTTTCAAAATAATTCTAAATTTTAAAAAACCATAATATCAAATAGGGGTTTTTCAATGTGTTTGTGGCACGTGTGGTCTGCCCCTTCATTGTGTCACCACCCTACACAAACAAAACAACAACAAAGAAAATGGCCTCTCCCTTCTGTTGTTGGGCCACCCGATAATAAGAAAAATAAATAAATAAAGCCAATACTCCCCCACCCCCCAAAAGAAAAATGAACAACAAAGAAAGGAAAAACCAGCCCCTCTCCCGCAACTCACGTTCACCTCGCCCAACAAGAATATTGAAACCCCTGATACCTGCCGTCCATAATCGGAAAAAAAGGAACAGTCAGAAGCCCTGCATTCTGGGTAACTAAACACCCGCCCAGTGGGAGGGAACAAGCTTATCATTTTTGTAACGCAATTCTCCAGTTTTTTAGTGTAAAGGGAGGTACCGCTATTTTTGATAATAAGAGCATCTCTGAAGGTGCTCAGTGTGGAACTCTGAATAGTAAAATGAAATGTCTAAGTTTAGCTGTTTTTTTTGGGGGGCAACCCCACTAATAAAACTGAAACTCGAACTGCATGGACGTGGGGGAGTACTAATAGCAAACCACTTGGACCAAACGTTATGATTGACTAATTAGAAATACTGGGCCTCAGTCACGTCCAATTTATTACACTCGTTTTTGGAGTTGCAGAACTCTGTTGCACGTTGAACCAGCCATAACAAGGTGGACGAATTTGATGCGGAAAAACCAATTTCCTCAGCTAAATAGGCACATATTGACCCTTTGAGAATAAATTTTATTGTCTGGAGCCACATACTGAACACCGTTGGAGATGCTCTAAGATCCCATCCCAGGGGGTAGGGTTCTTCCCTCCATACCGATGGCGTTATGTACTAGTGAGCCAGCGATGTACGAGTTAGCTGAACGATGAACAAAATTATGGGCTTGTTGATGTTTAAATGGGTCACTGTTGAGGTTTGGAGAAACTTATTTTTAGCACCAAGATAACTTCATGCCCAAGTAGGCAGAAACCTGTGGCATGTGGAGAGTAACCGAGGCATCTTTATTTGCATCAACCCTTTTTCTTACCGGTCAATTTTTTTCAAAAAGAAAATTTAAAAATTGATATTGAATATTTTTCCAGGGTTTCAATAGCCAGAAGTGAGAAAATCGCCTCATTTCTGAGTTTGGTTTTCCATCTGTAGCCAAAACTATGGAAGGATAACTAAATATTTTGGTCTTCATATGTGGAACGTTTTGTCATTTTTTGCATTTTTTGGAGAAAATTCACCATTTTTGAAAAAAATGAAAGAATTCACCAATTTTTGTGTGTTTATTGGAAGCACATCAGTAGACCCACTTTTCTCTGCTAACACGTGCAGTTGCAGGCTGTGTGCAATGACCTAGTGCATCCATTTTGTAAAGGCTAAAAACTTTACTGATCATAACAAGGGCTGTGTCACACTGTGCCCTTGCCATTTACATTAAAAAGTATCTTAATGCAAAAGAAGAATTATGAACTCAAGCATTTCACCATGCAAAAATTATAATCTTCAAAAATCCTCTAAAACAAAAAAAAATCCTTCGAGATATTATTACTCTCTAACTAATCTCAAGTTTCAACACAAGCCAAAATATCATCTTTCAAAAATCTTCATATAAAAATAGACCTATTACCTAGGAGCCCAAAATCCCTTAAGCTGCTATACTCTCTAATGAATCTACACACAATATCTTTGCCTTGGCAGGCAAGGCCAACAAAAATTTCAAGTTTAGGCCTGGCACCTACGCATGTGAAAGTTTGAGGTTTGCATGTGCCATGCCTTTATGGGATACTCAAATTATATACAATGTTTCCCAGTAGGTGTAAACAAGGGAGAAAAAGTTGGACAAACTGATAAAATTTATGTAAGAGGCAAGTTCAGACAAAGTACTCTGGGAAACTCTAACTGCCCTCAATTTTCTCTGCTGATACACACATGGTGGGTTGTTGTTGTAATTCCTTCAACAATATTGTGCCTTAAGCATGTGTTGAACTTTTTGTTCGAATTCCCCACCATTAAAACATAGAATTTGTGTGCTTACTTGCTCTTGCTTCGAATTGTCATTGTTCATGTTGGATTTTGATAACCCATGGTTATTTCTCAATGCCCATTTCAAAAGCTTGAAAGCTTGTTACATTTGTTTGTGCATTATTGAGTTTGTTTGTTTTGGGATTTGTTGAAAGTTGCTAGATACTTACAATGAATGTAATATAGTTTGTAGCACATTATATAAGGCCTTGTGAATGATAATGATAATGTTAAAAAGCCTAATAACAAGGATATCTTGATTGAAGAAATTAAAGGGTTTTTTATATCAAAAATAATAAACAATATGCTAAAATATAGCATATATTACTTCATATTTTATTGCGTCTCTAATAATGTAGGTCACATATCACTACATAGATATGTAGTGAAATCAAACTTGTAGCTTATGCCACTAGTAATAATTATGGTCATAATAATTTGTGCCATTAATTGTGTGACTTTTATTACTACAATTGGAAAATATAATTAAATATTCGGTATTTATTGATTTATGACGTGGAAACATGTATTTAAACATAATAAAACCATGTTGACAATCTAACTAAATATTTATTAATATGATTTATTAACCTTGCCTATTTTTAAACTTTAAACAACTTAGGCTAGTTTATAAAACTAGGCTAGCTAAAACAAATAGTTTAAGCCTAGGTAGCTTAAAAGTTTAGATAGGTAGGTATGCATATATAAGTAAATATGCCTACGTAAGTAGGTAAGTATGATCATTTTTTATTGGCTCCTCACAAGTAATACTTGCATCTTGAATATAATTAGTGCATGTATTATGTGTAGACTGATATTCTTTCATCTACTTACATAGTTTACAAAATTGAACTTATTAACAAAGGATATAGAATAAATTTAATGAAAGGGAAGCATTACAACATTATCCCACATTATCATTTGTCCCATACAAAGGTAGCCAAAATTAACCATTTTTTTTGTACTTTGTCCAAATTATTAAATAATAATAATAACAATTCCAAGATGTACACAAAATTTTAAAAACAAATTATCAATTTAGTTGATTAAAAATGCATCTGAATCTTTACTATTTCATACATTTGAAAGGCAATGACATCTTGAAAAAATATATAAAATCTTAAAATCATCTGTAAATAAACATATTTAAAATCAAGATGGATTTTTCTTACAATTTAAAAAGAATGTAAAATAAAATTTTCGATTTCCTTGCCTTTTAAACATATAATGAATCAATAAATGGTGTATAGATGTTTTTATATTTAATTAAATATTTAAATTTAATTTAAAAATAAATTATGTAGTCTTTTTTTTAAATAATTGTACACCATCTTTAATTTTTATATAAAGTATTGAAATTATGTAAATTTCATAATTTTTAATTTACACGCATTTTTAATTCCATTTTTTTAACTAAAAATTATTATGAATAATAAAATTCCATCTTATTTTTGAAAGGTCTTTTCAATCCACTAAATGTCATTTGATATAAACTATAACATTTTCCCAAGTTGTATGACCAAATATTTTGGTAAAGTAATAAGTATAAACATTTTATTAATTAATGATGTTTGATCAAACCTATATTCTTGGCTACCCACTATATGGAAACTTGCAAAACAATGCCATTTTGGGGCATGTGGATTTTTTTTGAAATCATGTGGATATGATTAATAGGACTATATATCAGTATTTAATGTCAAAAAGTTCAAGGAAATTATTAATCGAAATAAACAATTGAGCAAAAGTCCCAACTTGAGTGGTTTTTGGTGAATATCCACAATGTGGTTCAAATAAATTTGGAACAAGTTCAACATTTTCATTTCTATGCGTAAATTCGGGATAAAAAATTCTCAACATATGGGAAAAGTTTCCAAATTTTCAAAACCACAATATTGAAAACAAAACTTTAAACAAGAGCATAATAGCAAGCTTCACAAAAATTTGGTGTTGGAGAAGTTTATGTAATATTTTTAAATATATATTATTATGTACCATTCAATCCAACCTAGGTTCAATTGTGTGAACTTAATCTTACACTACAATTTACATATGAATTATATAATACAACAAATAGGTTGTTGCCCTTGTGTAACTCGAATTACCTACACTTCACAATGGATCCTACGAAATGTCTCATTTAGAAAACAAAAAAGAACTAAATAGTTGTTTATATTGGCCTTGGTAATTTAAAATGGCCCTGAAGATAAATATATCATGTAGGTTCCATCTACAACCCAAACCCACATGTATATTATTTAGTTACTATCCAAAATGTCACAAACTTTGAGCAAATTCAACACCATAATGGTACAAAACCATCCAAGTATAAAAATGCATTCCCATAACACAAACTCATATCTTCATTTATCAAAAAAACTTCACACCTTGTAGTAGAATGAAAAAGACCCAATTTTCCATCAAATATGTGAAGTTGCAACCTATAGAAGGATACAATCCACCAAATTTACACAACCAAATAAATTATTCATCATCTTCATCATCTTACAAATAATTTGCTACAATAATTTTGATATATTATAAGGCACTAAGGAGAAGTTCATAAACCCTTGCACCACCTTTCTACCTATGAATAAGCATGATCATAACAAATTTTGAACCTATAACAAAATGAACATAGATAAAGGTTGTGCCTTTATCTTTCAATAACACAAATAACAATAACATTTCCCATCTTTCATCCATTTCCAAGTTTCATCCATGTTCAAAATATTGTCACATGGCAAAATATTCATGCACATCATCAAATATTTCATTTACATGGCAAGGTATATTATAATTTATTATTTTATATACATGAAAATATATATATATATAAAGATTCCTTTAGGCTCACGGTTCACCTAGATTCACAAGTCAGCATTGTTGTTAATATGATAATCACTTTTGATCAACCATTCACTTGACATGTGGCAACATTCATATGTTGCCACGTGTTCATGTTTTGTTATGTGATCAAAAGGTAGGTAAGTAGAATATAAAACCATGTGTGGAGGTTCAATATAATATAAAACACCAATGTTATTTGGTATAAGATTTATATTTTTGTTTACTATTGAGGAGTGTGACATGTTAACCATAACCCTAAAGTGGCAAACCTATGACCATAGGTTCACAATACATGTACATTATAGATCACCAAGTATACCAAATTCATATACACGATTTGCTCAAATTTGAACCCAAGGTATCATGGAGGAATCCCAATTCCTTTGCCACTAAGCTATGCAACCTTTTGATAATAATACATGTGTAAAATTTTGTTTTATGTTGTTGACTATGAAACTATTATGAAATTTCCAAAATTGACCAAAAATAATTATTTCAAATTTTGCTCAAATGAGGTAAATAAAAACATGATCTTGTAATTGATTCAAATATCTATTCAATAAAACCAAAATAGTTTATAAATGTTCAAATGATTTTAAATTTCATTTTTTGAAAACATAAATTGTTGACAAATTCAAACATGTTAAATTATGATTTAAAAAATTCAAACTTGATTCATTACGTGAAATTTGCAATGTTAAATGTGAATAACAATGACATTGATTATCCCCTCACACCCTATAAACTATAGACACAACTTTACACCATCAAATCTAGCCACCCAACTTTGGAAATCATTTTTTGGTCCTTCATATAATATTATTGATCTATTGAAAATTGCAAAAGTGTTTTTCTTGAATTCCCATTCCTCCTTGCAATCTACATTGTATAATATACATGTCTTTATCTCTTGAAAGAAAATGAAACAATGAATTGTATAAACATAATGCATAAGTATACCATATACCATAATGAATTATATACCATGAAATCCTTTTGTTTTGTTGGCCTACCAAAAACAAATAGTTTTCCACACAACCCCTTTGCAATGAACATCTAGCAATTGCAACCTTTTTAGTTTTTTTAGTTTTCATTTTCCATCACTTGAACCTACCAACCTTATCACACATTTAAATGTTATATCATTACATATAATTTTAACACAAAATCCCCACCACCAAACCTTTGGAACAAATAACAAATACCACATATGACTATTTTAAATGCCCCAAAAATATTTGGTTATTATAATAATGTTCATGTTGAATTATAATCCTAGATTATGGGTTTAATTTCAATATAGTATGGAATTGTCCCAATATTCAATGACATGCATATTAAATAATGCATTAATGTCCAATACATGAATCTTTATTATGGAGTCCCACCAACTAAATCCTTTCAAATTTATGGGAAAAAAAATGAAGTTTTTTTCTTTCTTTTGAGATTTGATTGACAACAATTTATTTTGCAAATGTGTTGAAGTGAGCCACTTTCCACCCTTGGTGGCATCTCGTTGTTGAACTTCATGCAAGATCCTTGTTCTTTCATCAACATTCATGTTTTCTTTTCATCACCAACATCATGTTATAAGGCCTTTGTGGATATGGTAGTGTCATTTTATGTGCATCATTCGTGTTCCTAAAAGACCATCCTACATATGGTGACATGTTTTGCTTGTTCACCTTGCTACATGATGTTAGGTCTTGCACCAACACGCTTATATTTTTATTGTATACAAGAACACATGTTTCATGTGCATCAATTATTGGGTCCAAATTATTTTCCAACCACTTTTTTCGGATTGTGTCATTGAATGCTTCTCTTTTCTCATTATGCAATAGAAACAAATAGTCACATTGTTTTCGAAACCAAATTATGTATTTTTGGTTAATTGACTATGTTGACCATGAATTATCTTTAAGAGGTTGTCACAAGTTGTTCAAAAAGTATGGAATAAAAATCTATATCATTGTCCCATAAATCTTATAGTCTTGCAACCCATTTCTTGTTGCCTGATATCCCACTTGTACTTTCAAGTCTACATCTACCCTCAACAAATTTCTTTACTGCACAAGCGAGTATAAATCCAAGTCTACAAAAGTTTGACAAGATTGTGATGCATTCCTTCTAGACATTTTTGGAAATGAACAAAATGACTTACAATAAGATACTTAGCTTATTCCATTGGAGGCTTGCAATAATCAAATTATAATGGTGACAAATATTACAAGTTGTGATGGTTAATTATAAACTTCCACCTTTCACAATTGCTAAAATTAGTATAATGTCATTCTTCATAATAACTCCAATAATTAATAGTTTGATTTAAACTCAACTCCAATAATTTCATATTGTTCAAAAAGTATCAAACTCATTACCACCTCATTTATTCTAGAACATCAAAACCCTGTTGAATGTTGAAACCAAATGTGCTAAAATAATTTTCTTTTTCTTTTTTCGCCACAACATTATGGTATATTGATTGAGTGTCAAAACCTAATGGTTGTTGTGGACAACCAATGTTTGGATAATTTCACTTATAGGAAGTTCATGTAACAATTTTATTTGTCGATGAAATTTCATCTAATGAAAGACGCATTTTTTTCAATGGTATTATAGGGTCCCTCAAACCCCATAAACTACAAAATATTATTTTTAATTTAAATAATATCCTAACAATATAATATGTGTAAAAAAAATTATTGGGAGGTGTGACGAATTTTATCATAATAACTTTTGACCATTAATTTTTTTGATTTTATTCATGTCACATTCTATTCAAAACAATATCCTACATGTGATTACATGTGTCAAGCTTTACAAATGAATTTATATGTCATTTAGATTTATTTTTTAGTTAGTTATTAAATTATGTCTTCACAACAATTTTATTGATGTGTAATTGTTTTTTTTTTTTGAAAGGTTTGTGTTGTAAGGATGATTTTTTAATTTTTTTTTTCTATTGTTTCTTCCTCATTCAAACATACTTCAAGATAAATAAATAAAATTCTTCAATAATGCAAGCAGTTTGAAGCCTCTACATGTACATTACAACATGCTTATATTTAAAATATTTGCAATTGTTAGGGAATATTCAAATATCTCATTGATACGGTGATATCTTGGGACATGTCAAAGAATATTCCCTTGAACATTAAATATGGAAAGTTCCTCCTAGTTCAAGCTCATGTTCACCAGATAACATTCTTGTCATTTTGATTGGTTGTACTAGTAGTTAAATGGGGAACTTGATATATTGTCTAGTCAAAAGTGCCACCCTAGGCTTGGTAAAAAAGACCACATAATTGCATTGGACAATGTTAAAAAAAATTTGTCCAAAAAGACTAAATGATCTTTTTGATGGTTGTCATTTTTAAAAAGTCCTTCATAGGTTTATTTATATGAAGGTTGGAACTTACTGGGTTGATAGATATGTTGATGTTATTAGACACTTGTAGAACACATTGATGCACAAATGGGTTTATGGATGAATAATTTCCTATGTCACACAATTTAATTTTTCAAAACTTAACAACTTGCTTGAGTCATATTATGAAGGAAAGACCTTGTTACATCACCTAGTTGAACATTGATATGAACAAATCCATGCATGTGGGAATGGGTGTGTGTGATATTGCCACTAGAACATTATTTAACAAAATAATGTTTGGTTTGTGGCATGTCATGATATGTTTTGGGACATATCAATGTGTCGAAGAAAGTGTTCAAGCATTTATCAATATTTTGTAGGTTGAAACAAATGTTAACATGTCCCAACATTTCAACATTAATGTGGTGGTGCCATGAAAAAAAATTTGGGATTAATTTGTTTATCATGTAGTTCATTCAAAAGTGGGGCTCCTATTGATTCAAAATGGCCTAATTTTTTGGATGAAATTTCATTCAAAAAATGTGTTTTTTTTGCATTTTTGAGCAATGCATAATACTATTTTATTTTGAGAAAAAAAACCACTACCATGTGAAAGAGGAAAATATTTTATAGATGGGCATTGCATTATTCTTTCAGTTTTCTTTTGTAATGTTTAATAATGTTTCGTGAACCACAAACATATAGCCCTACTTCCATAAACAAATTATAAATTATATAGTTTATGTACATTATATGTATCTACTCCTCTTCATTTAACTATAGGATCAAGATTAGTTTTGCCTCAAAATGAACATTGCATTCTACAATGTTGTCATGTAAATTTTAAAGTTTTTTTCTTGTGTTTAGGATAACCAAAGGATGTCATCAAAATTTTAACTTACTATGTACCATGATATTCATTATACATAAGATTGCTAATGAAAAGTGGCTCCCCTTTAGTGTGTTTTCACCTTAAAGGCCTATAATTCATGGCTTGAGTTGCTTTAAATGGAGTGAATCCATTTGTGAATTAATAAAACACTTGGTCTACATGGCTAGTGTTCATCCTAAATTATAATATGTTTCCATGTCTAACCAACAAAAAGAAATTTATATTGCTTTGTTTGTTGATTCCTAACAAATAGTAAATGAACAATAATAACATAGATGTGTGTACATGGCTCCTTTGATGGAGTTACAAAAGTTGTGGAAGGGGGTACACGCTTGGGATGCATCAAGATCACTTGAAGATGTTTCACATAGGTTTTCATTGTGGGCTATCCTAATGTGGTTTATACATTAGATTGTATTCCCATTGAACTCACAAACACACGAAGTTCAAATGTAGGTAGATGTATTGTAGTCCAAACCACTTTTGGTGAAGTGACCAAAGGCTACAAGGAATGTCATGGTCGTGGACCCAACACTTATAATCATCATTCCAAAAATTTTGGGAAAATTGTATATGTCAAGCATAGTATGTGGTTTTGACCCAATCACGTGGTTTTGAGATTGCCAATTTAGAACTTTAGAATTTACCATGGATTTCAAAAACATATGCTTAGAATTCAATTGGTAGGAAAGAATATGCATCAAAGGCCTACAACTTAACATTACCCACTATTAACATCTAGGTTTTTCAAACTATGCACTCTAATTAAAAAAATATTTTTGGTTGAATAACACATATGTTTTGATTGGAGGTCAAAATACTAAATGACATGGGTATGTTTTGATTAATCAATTTGATTATGATGACTAATTTAACCATATATCAAATAACCATGTAGTCAAATTTGACCTCAAAAGAATTATCTCAAGCAAATAGATTATGTTTTAATCAATAAGGTCAATTCCAAAGGGTCAAATAAATAAACAGAATCAAAATAACTATTAGTTTAGTATAAAAACCCAACTTAACTACCTTTCAACACATATTTTTTCACCCACCCAACTAACTGCATGGTAAACTACTTACATTTCAAATCACCTTCTTGTAACCCATTTAGCCATAAAGTTTATTTGCTAGGTTTAACCAAATTTAACCAATCGTTTAAGCCAAATTTAACCATTATATTTTATATTAAATTTGACTATTAGATTTAATTAGTTAGATTTAACCATTAAATATATTTTAAAAGTTTAACCATTATACTTAATCATTAAATGAATTTTAACCACTTAATTTATATTAACTAGCAGATTATTTAATCATTATATATGTTCAACCATTATAATTAATCATCAATTAATTAAAAATTGGTCTTATATTTAACCATTGAACTAATCATTAAATAATTGTAGCCATAAATTGTAATCATTGAATTTAGTGATTAAATAGGTTTAATCACTAAATTTAATCATTAACTATATTTAAATATTAAGTTTTACCATTAAAGTTAATCATTAAATATATTTTGTCACTAAATTTAATTCCTACAATTTATAAAGGTTTAGCTTTTAAGTTTAGTCACTATATTTAGCCATTAAGTCTAACCATTAGATTTAGTCATTAAATAGGTTTAGACATAAGTTTAGCCATTATATTTAATTGTTAAATAGGTTTAATCATTAAGTTTAGCCATTGGATTTAGTTGTTAAATAAATTTAACCATTAAGTAGCCATTGGATGTAATCATTAGATATGTTTAACCATTAAGCTTAACCATTAGATTTAGTCATTAAATAGGTTTAACCATTAAGTTTAGTTATTGGATTTAATCAATAAAACTTGTTAGTCATTAAATTTAACCATTGGATTTAATTGCAAAATAGGTTTAGCCATTAAATTTAGCCATTGAATTTAATCCTTAAATATTTTTTGCTAATTAGTGTAGCCATTGTATTTAATCATTACATATGTTTAGCCTTTACATTTAGCCATTGAATTTCATCCTTAAATATGTTTAGCCATGACATTTAGTCATTGAATTTAGTCCTTAAATAGGTTTAGCTATTACATTTAGTCATATAATTTAATCCTTAAATAGTTTTAACCATTACATTTAGTCATTGAATTTAATCCTTAAATAGGTTTAGCCATTAAATTTAATCATTGTATATAGTTGTTAAATAAATTTAGCCATTGGATTCAGTCAATAAATAAGTTTTAAAATGAAGTTTAGCCATTGTATTTAGTTGTTCAATAGGTTTAGTCATTAAGTTTAACCATTAGGTTAGGTTTTTAATTTAGTCATTAAATAGGTTTAATCATTAAATTTAGCCATTGAATTTAATCATTAAACAAGTTTAACCATTAAGTTTAATCATTGAATTTCGCCATTAGATTTAACCAACTACTTTCTTGCCCTTTTGTAGCACGTGAAATAAAAAACTTAATAAAATGTGACATCTTTTGATGATGGAGTCCATTGGTAAGGACTTGGTTTGATATGGTGAAAGTGAAAGGTTTAAAGTTTAAAAATTTGGGCTAAATAAACTCCAACATGTTGGAGTCCTCAACCCAACTTGCGACATTCGCCATCGTCGCAAACTTATCTAAAGAACAATAGATTTCCCATGCTACTTTGCTTCGCATGCAAGTGGTCAGGGTTAATGCGGCTGCACAACAATTTTGAGTATAAGAGAAGACTTGTCCCTATATTTTGTTGCGCAAATAAGGTTTTCCTTTCAGTTGTTCACATGTAGTTTGAGGTGGTTGATTGTTCCAAGTTGTGTGCTTGACGGCAAGAGATGTATTGATATCTATTTACAACCCTAGCTGGATCATAAACCTTAAATGAAAAAAAAAATCCCATCTAAATCAAAGTGAATAAAAATGGGGTAGTGGTTATTTGTTTATGCCCACTTTCCATCTTGAACATGGTCTTAGAAGCATTTGCACAAGGTTGAATGGGTGTCCATGTATTATGCGATTTTGTTCTAAAACAAGTATCCAACAATTCTGTGTATGCAATGTTTCGTCTTGGCCGCTAGATCCAGCTGCAATTGTAGAACTTGTCAGGTTGTCTTACATTGGGCTAATCTTTTCCTATATGTGTGACAGGCCTTGAACCTTTTTCTCCCACACATTGTGCAGGTGAAGGTGTTCAACCTAACCTAATCGAGAGCTAGACAAGCAACCTAGTCAGAACAGAATGGCGCCTCCAACTATCCCAACATTTAGAAATAGTGGGAATATTGGTGCAAAATAGCTTGCGCTGTGCCAAACTGCATGTCTCGCCATCTCTCGCCATAGCCAAATCGAAAAACATTGCTTCTAGTCTTTCCATTTCGGAATCCAATTTTAAGGCATCTTGGCAATGGTTAAGTCGATTTAGAGCGCACCGTGGATTGCAAAAGATGTTCCTTCATAGAAAGGGAACATAAATCAACAAGAACGATCTAGAATTATTGGCAACTTTAGAAAAACTTCATGAGATTATCACGCAATATGACCTAGAAAATGTCTACAAATATGGATGAAATTGGCTTGTTTTTTCAGTTGCTTTCGAAATACTTATGCCAAATGATGATTCATGACATGTTCAACTAATAAATCTTGAACCCTGATTTTTTTGCCAAAAAATGTGTACTTAATTGGGATGCGTACTTAAGTGGGAGACTATTGTATGGGAAACTCAAATTTATTTACAATGTTTCCCAGTAGGTGTAACTAAGGGAGAAAAAGTTGGACAAATTGATATAATTTATGTAAAAGGAAAGTTCAGACGAAGTACTCTGGGAAACTCTAACTAGCCTCAATTTTGTCTGCTGACACACACATGGTGGGCACCAGTCCACCGATGATGGACCACTTGCCTCCATTTTCTAAACACGAAATATTTTAGTGCTCAAAGGAAGTTCCGTGTCCAGGATGCACGCATAACTTTATTAAAGACTTCCAATCTTGAATAGTGTGAAAGCAAACAACAACTACATAAAAAGTCAGCAAAGTATGGACTTACAATAATATATTCCAGAGTAAAGTTTTGAGTGGGTACTACGGAAAACTTTAACCAGTCTCAATTGTCTTTGCAGCCACAAGGCGTGCACCGTCCTAGAAGCACCACTTACAAAAAAAATTCCACCTCTCTTCATAACCACCTTCCAAGTTTTTTCATAATACAACAAATAGGTTATTGCCTTTGTGTAAGTCAAATTCCCTACAGTTCACAATGGATCCTACGAATAGTTGTTTATATTGACCTTGGTAATTTTAAATAGCCCTAAATATAAATACGTCATGTAGGTTCCATCTACAACTCGAATCCACATGTATATTATTCAAGTACTATCCAAAACATCATAAACTTTCAACAAATTCAAGAGCACAATGGTACAAAACCATCCAAGTATAAAAATGCACTCCCATAACACAAATACTCATATATTCATTTATCAAAAACTTCACACCTTGTAGTAAAATGAAAAAGGACCCAATTTTCCATCAAATGCGTGAAGTTGCAACCTATAAAAAGATGCAATCCACCAAATTTACACGACCAAAAAAATTATTCATCATCTTCATCATCTTACGAGTAATTTGCTACAATAATTTTGATATATTATAAGGCACTAAGGAAAATCTCATAAACCCTTGCACCACCTATGAATAAGCATAATCATAACAAATTTTGAACCTATAACAAAATGAACGTAGATAAAAGTTGTGCTTTTGTCTTTCAATAACACATAATAATGTTCATTTTTCTTCATTATTGGTAGTACAATCCTCCTTCTATTTCATCCCTATCTAGTTCAACAAAACATCCGTAATCATCTAGGCCCTTGTCTTCTTGAACAATTTTCCATGTATTTCACACATTTAAATAAAAAAGTCCACACATGTAAGATTGTTTAATTTTGCAAGCACAAGAAAATTATCTCCAATAACAAAATTAGAAGCTAGAAGATGGGCCAAATTGTTCCAAATCCTTGTGCCTACACTATTACCAATTGTGGGTGTACTTCATTGGTCCACGTTCAATGGACCCATGAACCCATTGGATCTTCACCAGCCTCATTTAATGGGACCAATGAAATCACTTGATGAATAGGGACGCATTTTTTTTTGTAATGTTAGGTTGCAAGTCATAATTAATATGGAAAACTTAACAAGGTTCCAATGTCACTAGCTTAAATTTACAAACACCATGTTAATTATCAATGCAACTGTGGCAAAAGCAATAAATGTCTTTTATTTCTCATACGACATTCATTAATACAAAAATGGGGTGCAATTCATTAACTTTAAAACATTATAACACCCTAAAAATGAAATAAATCCACCTCACTTTAATTATTTCACCTTGTTAAAGTTATATCATTACAATTCACTATGCAATGATCATCATATTTCATATTAGTACTTGACATAATACATTACCAATTGAAATAAGTCATTATATTAAATAAGTTTTATTTTATTTTTGTTATTTTAAATACCTTAAGTTAATACATATTATTTTTCCCTATGTTATTTTAAATTATTTTATCTTACCTTATTCTCGATTTTTTTTGTTATTTCACATCAAACTATTATACCCTAGAAGGTATTATTGCTTATTTTAAGCTATCTACCTTAAGCTTCTCTTGGCTATTTGAAGTTGTTCCAACTTAGGTTATTATATGTTTTTAAAAATTATTATGGGTTATTTTCAACTATTTTAATACAATTGACCTTAAATTATTTTAGGTTGTGTACCCAAATATCACATCAAATATCATAAGTTATTCCAACCTAGGTTATTATAAATTAATATAATATATATTTTTTAAATTTCAAATTATTTTACCTTACATTACGTTTATATGGATGTGTCCCTAGTTCATTAGAAACTTCAATAATGATTTAAATGAAATCACCACTAATTCATCATATTGAAAATTTAGTGAATTCATGACATCTTTTAATGATTGACAAGGAGTTGGTACACATAAGCAAATTCACATTGTTTTTTAAATTTAAATTAAATTTAATTAATAATTAATATAATTTCGAATGTTAAAATTTATATTATTATTTGATGTAAATTTATCATTTCATGTACATACAATGTTGATTTTACAATCAACAAAAACCATTGATCACATGGGAAGTTTTATCAAGGTTTCAACCTTGAACATTAAGGTAATAACCCGTTACCATTGCCAACAAAACATTTGTTGAATATGAAACAAATGATGTGATTATTGGATTTATTATGTTGTTTATTCTAAGTGTTTTGTCAAAACCAATTTTAATCATTATTATATTTTTCATATATTTTCCAAATGAAAATAATTAAGTTCATATTAGAAGTTTTTGCAAGTTATAGATATGCATGTTTAATTTGACTGAAAATACATTTGAAACTTACAACTTAAAACATTTCAACAATGTTGTTTTGAAAAAAAGATCTTTCTTTCACCATTATTATCTTTCTCATATTTTGTTTAAATGAAAAAATAAATCATTATATATATTTTCCTTTCATACTTTCACACATATAAATTTGTAATTAAATAATAATCAATAATTTGACTGAAAATGCATTTGAATTTTGTTATATTATACAATTCCACAATATGTTTTGAGGGGGGATTTTTTTCAAATAACATAATTTGTGAAAAAACTTTTTTTAATTGATTTTTTGGGAGAAATATTTTATTGTTGATGATAATACAATATATTATATATCTCTTCCTTTTAAACATATATTTATTAAAAACTTAATTGTAAAAATATTACATGAATTATAATGGTTCATCTTTTCTTATACATAAAACATTTTTTCAAGTTGTATGACTGAAGGTTTTGATAAACAAATAAATACAAATTTTTAATAAATTCATAAATTCATATATTTTTATTAATTTATGTTTACAATAATTTGGATAACACAAAAATGAATTTTATACTGAATTATTTTGATTTAGGGTAAATTATATTATCATGCAATTTTAACATTATATATGTAAACTTTTTACTTATTGATTTATACACATATCATATTTTTGGCATTATAACTTGTATTAAAAATTTATTTTGAATATTATTTTCATCTAATTTATTGGAAAGGTCTTTTCATTCATGAAAATAAATTTAATGCCAACTATAACATGTTTTTAAAGTTTTATCAGTACCAAATATTTTAATAAATTAATAAATACTTACATTCAATCATGTTTCCTAATTAATATCTATTTAGACTAATATATAAATAATCTGAATAACAAAAAAATGAACCTTAATGAAATTAGGCATAAGTGATTTCACCATGGGTGAAATTGAATTAGGCTAAAACATTGGCTAATGAACCCATTTTTCTTTTAAAGCCTCATAATATAATAACTTTATGAACTAAATACATGTTTCTTAGTGGTGTTATATTTTGGATTTTTATACCCTAGGTTAATCTAGTTTATGACAACATATGGTGATGACATACCTAAAATAATCTTAAGTTGAAATTTTTTAAATACTTGAAAATAGCCTACATTAAAAAAATAAATATAACCTAAGGTATAATTGCTTTAAATAACATAGGGTGGAACAACTTCAAATAGTTGATAATAACATAAAGTAAAATAACTTAGCATAGCCCGAGGTGAAATAATCTAAAATGATTTTAAATAGCTTAGGGTGAAATAGTCTAAAATAATTTTAAATAACTTAAGATGGCATAAGTTGGAATAACCAAAAAAACCTATAATATAATAACTGAAAATGATGTAGGGTGAAACACCTAAAATACCAATGATAACTTAGAATAAATATAACTTTGAATAATTTAAATTGAAATAACATAAAATAATGGGAAAGGGTTTAATCTAGAATAATCTAAAATAGAGAATAAAATTTTAGAGTATATGACAAGTTCATTGGGTGGACAAAGGAAGTGGGTGCACTATAAACACGTATATTGCATTTCACAACATGTTATGTTTTGTGAGTAGAGAAAAAAAATCATTTGTCATTTGACTTGAAGTTGAAATGAAGTTCAATGCTTTATAAGTTCTGAAAACTAAATCGACTTTTGTCATATTTAAAAAATGAAAGAAATCCTTGATGACGACTTTGTTTTACTTTGTACAAATGGACATTACAATATATCTATTCACATTTTTCTTGTGTATTGTTTGGCTTTGGGTGAAATGCAAGAAAATCCATTTGATTTAAATTATTTAGTTTTGAAAGGTAGTAAATCCAACCCTTAATAAATCCTAAAAGCAAGTTGGTTTCTAGGGTCTATAACTCCCAACATATTTCAAAATGGACACTTGGTTATTGTCCATGGAGATGGACAATTTATATTACATGAACAAATATCTCAAGCATTAAACTTATTTCATTTAACTTTGCTATTAAAATTTCTTGGTCAAATACTTTGATGAATGTGCATTGCAAAATTAGTGATTACAATACAAATTTCATCCATCTAATGTTTGGAAAGGTTTCAACTTTTCTGATCTTGCATCCATGTTCAAAATATTGCCACATGACAAAATATTCATCCACATCCATCAAATATTATATTTACATGGCAAGGTATATTATAATTTATTATTCTATATATGTGGTAGTATATATATATAAAGATTCCTTTAGGATCACAGTTTACTTAGACTCACAAGTTAGCATTGTTGTTAAAATTGTAATCATTTTTTATTAACCATTTACTTGATATTTCGCAACATTCATATGTTGCCACATGTTAATGTTTTGTTATGTGGCCAAAAGGTAGGTAGGTACAATATAAAATCATGTGTGGAGGTTCAATATAATATAAAACACCAATATTATTTGTTACAAGATTTATCTTTTTGTTTACTATCAAGGGGTCCAACATGTTAACCATAACCCTAAAGTGGCAAACCTATGACCATAGGTTTTCAATGTACATGTACATTATAGATCACCAAGTATACCACATTCATATACATTATTTGCCCAAATTTGAACCCAAGATATCATGGAGGCATCCTAATGCTTTTGCCACCAAGTTATGCAACCATTTGATAATAATACATGTGTAACATTTTGTTTTATGTTATTGACTATGAAACTATCATGAAATTTTTAATGTGACAAAAAATAATAATAATCAAATTTTGCTCAAATGAGGTTAATAAGAACATGATCTTGTAATTAATTCAAATATCTATTCAATAAAACCAAAATATTTTATAAATGTTCAAATGATCTTTTAAATTTGTTTTTTGGAAAACATAAATTGTTGATAAATTCAAACATGCTAAATTATGATTTTTAAATTTCAAACTTGATTCATTATGTGAAATTTGCAATGTTAAATGTGAATAACAATGACATTGATTATCACCTCATACCCTATATCTATAGGCATGACTTTACATCATCAAATCTAGCCAACTAACTTTCAAAATCATTTTTGATCCTTCATATGATATTATTTCATCTATTGAAAATTGCAAAAGTGTTTCTCTTGAATTCTCGTTCCTCCTTACAATTTACACTTTATAATGTACATGTCTTTATCTCTTGAAAGTCAATGAAACAATGAATTGTAGAAACATAATGCATAAGTATACCATATACCATAATCAATTATATACAATGAAATCCTTCTATTTTGTTGGCCTACCAAAAAAAATAAAATCTTTCACACAAACCCTTTGAAATGAACATCTAGCAAATGAAACCTTTTTAGTATTTTCAATCCTCATTTTCCATCACTTGAACCTACCAACCTTATCACACATTTAATTGTTATATCAATACATATAACTTTAACAAAAAACCTGACCGTCAAACTTTTGGAAGAAATGACAAATACCACATATGACTATTTTAAATGCCCCAAAAATATTTGGTTATCAAAATTATAAATTATATAGTTTATGTACATTATATGTATCTACTCCTCTTCATTTAACTATAGAATCAAGATTAGTTTTGCCTCAAAATGAACTTTGAATTCTAAAGTGTTGTCATGTAAATTTTAAAGTTTTTTTCTTGTGTTTAGGATAATCAAAGGATGTCATCAAAATTTTAACTTACTATGTACCATGATATTCATTATACATAAGATTTGCTCATGAAAAGTGGTTACCCTTTAGTGTGCTTTCACCTTAAAGGCCTATAATTCATGGCTTGGGTTGCTTTAAATGGAGTGAATCCATTTGTGAATTAATAAAACAGTTGGTCTACATGGCTAGTGTTCATCCTAAATTATAATATGTTTCCATGTCTAACCAACAAAAAGAAATTTATATTGCTTTCTTTGTTGATTCCTAACAAATAGCAAATGAAAAATAATAACATAGATGTGTGTACATGGCTCCTTTGATGGAGTTACAAAAGTTGTGAAAGGGGGGTACACACTTGGGATGCGTCAAGATCACTTGAAGATGTTTCACATAGGTTTTCATTGTGGGCTATGCTAATGTGGTTTATACACTAGATTGTAGTCCCATTGAACTCACAAATCATTTAGAAACATTTGCAATTATGAAAAAAATACTCACTTTTCTCCCTTCTTTTCATCATCCAAAAAGGTGTAAGATGCAAAAGAATATGAACTAATACATTTTGTGAATAAATGTATGTTTGAATAGATCTCTTTGTTGGCCTTGCACACAACAAGCCTAAAAACAATTCAAAACAAAATTTTACAAACACCTTGAAACTTGAAATTAAACATCTTGAAATTGAATGGAACTATAAAAAATAATAAAATAGTAAAATAATAAAAACTAAAAATAAAAGTTCAAAAAGCCTTTAGCTCTCCCATACCTACACAAAGCAAAAGTTGGAGGAGTCTACATATATAGATAGCTTCTAGAGGTTTCAAAATAATTTTAAATTTTAAAAAACCATAATATCAAATAGGGGTTTTTCAATGTGTTTGTGGCACGTGTGGTCTGCCCCTTCATTGTGTCGCCACCCTACACAAACAAAACAACAATAAAGAAAATGGCTTCTCCCTTTTGCTGTTGGCCCACCCCATAATAAGAGAAATAAATAAATAAAGCCCATACTCCCCCACCCCCCAAAAGAAAAGTCAACAACAAAGAAAGGAAAAAGCAGCCCCCTTTCTCGGTCCCTCTCCCGCAACTCACGTTTACCTCGCCCAACAAGAATATTGAAACCCCTGATACCTGCCGTCCATAATCGGAAAAAAAGGAACAGTCAGAAGCCCTGCATTCTGGGTAACTAAACACCCGCCCAGTGGGAGGAACAAGCTTATCATTTTTGTAACGCAATTCTCCAGTTTTTTAGTGTAAAGGGAAGTACCCCTAGTTTTGATAACAAGAGGATCTCTGAAGGTGCTCAGTGTGGAACTCTGAATAGTAAAATCAAAACGTCTAAGTTTAGCTGTTTTTTTGGGGGGCAACCCCACTAATAAAACTGAAACTCGAACTGCATGTATGTGGGGAAGTACTAATAGCAAACCACTTGGACCAATCATTATGATCGACTAATTAAAAACACCGAGTCTCAGTCACGTCCTATTCTACTTGCTTTTGGAGTTGCAGAACTCTGTTGCGCGTTGAACCAGCCACAACAAGGCAGACGAATTTGATGCGGAATAACCAATTTCCTGAGATTAAACATGCACATATTGACCCTTTGACAATAAATTTTATTGTCTGGAGCCACATACTGAGCACCGTTGGAGATGCTCTAAGATCCCATCCCAGAGGGCAGGGTTCTTCCCTCCATACCGATGGCATTATGTACTAGTGAGCCAGCACTGGGTGCCAGTTATGGCTCCTAGGGAGCTGAAAGGTGCGCCAAGTAGGGCGAGCCATAACGGGCACCTAGTGCTTGCTGCCGGGCATAATGGAATAAATGTGCTGCTTATGTAGGTCTTAAAATAGCAAGTAGGTCTAAACATAGTCCAGGTACGGAGGAGAATGCAGAATCTGCAACTGTGGCCGTTTATAGAAAAATAGAAATGCCTGAAACTGTTCGCAGAATCGGCAGGTTCAGTCCATTATGTTTCTCATAATGCCCTTTGCACAGGCAGACAAACCGTCCGTACAATTCAGCAATTGTGGCCATCAGATCTTAAAGATCTTGGCCATCGAAAACCGATGACCATTATTTGACTGTTGACATTACAATGTGTCTTCTATTTAAATAACCGGCATAATGCACGAAAACCGATGACCATTATTTGAAATAGATGACACATCCTTGCGCCCATTGTAATGTCATTGTAAAAAGCAGGCAAAACCAAAAGAGAACCTCCAGAGCCCCTTGTTAATCAAGCCATGTTAGCTGAACAATGAACAAAATTGTGGGCTTGTTGATGTTTAAATGGGTCACCGTTGAGATTTGGAGAAAGTTATTTTTAGCACCAAGAAATCTTCATGTTCAAGTAGACAGAAACCTGTGGCATGTGGAGAGTAGCTGAGGCATCTTTATTTGCATCCACCCTTTTACTTACCAGTCAATTTTTTTCAAAAAGAAAATTTTAAAATTGATATTGAATATTTTTCCAGGGCTTCAATAGCCGGAAGTGAGAAAATCGCCCCATTTCTAAGTTTGCTTTTCCATCTGTAGCCAAAACCATGGAAGGATATCTAAATATTTTGGTGTTCATATGTGGAACGTTTTGTCATTTTTTGCATTTTTTGGAGAAAATTCACCATTTTTGAAAAAAATGAAAGAATTCAGCAATTTTTGTGTGTTTATTGGAAGCACAACAGTAGACCCACTTTTCTGTGCTGACATGTGCAGTTGCAGGCTGTGTGCATTGTCAAGCAATGACCTAGTGCATCCATTTTGTAAAGGCTAAAAACTTTACTGATCATAACAAGGGGTGTGTCACATTGTGCCCTTGCCATTTACATTAAAAAGTATCTTAATGCAAAAGAAGAATTATGAACTCAAAAATTTCACCATGCAAAAATTATAATCTTCAAAAATCCTCCAAAAGAAACCAAAATCCTTCAAGATATCATCACTCTATAAGTAATCTCAAGTTTGAACACAAGCGGAAATATCATATCTCAAAAATCTTCATATAAAAATAGACCTATTACCTAGGAGGCCAAAATCCCTGAAGCTGCTATACTCTCTAATGAAGCTAAACACAATATTCTTGCCTTGGCAGGCAAGGCCAACAAAAATTTCAAGTCTAGGCCTGGCACCTACGCATGTGAAAGTCTGAGGTTTGCATGTGCCATGACTTTATGGGAAACTCCAATTATTTACAACTAGTGGTGCCCGTGACCTTCGGACACTGTGCAGTCCCCCGGTTTCTTTAAACCAAGAGGGACACAGAAAGGCGCAAAGCAGCCTTTTTTTTTTTCTTTTTTTTTTTTAAATTTATAAATTTTGTGACGAAAATTCGTTGAAAAGTCCCCAATGAAAACATACATGGTGAAGCGAGCTTTTATTATTATTATTATTTTTAATGTGTTTTCTGTTTTTATTTTGTGTTTATTTTCACTTTTATATTTTTGTTTATTTAAAAAAAGAAGCAAATACGTAGCCTTAGATTTTTCTGCCGATTTCTTAATTTTTAATTTTTATTTTGTTTCTTCATTTTTGTTAATTTAAGAGAAGGGGAGAAAAATCCGACAAAAAAAATCCAAAAAAAAAAAAGAAAAGCAAATACGTCCAGACGGACGGACAGACAAACGAACGAACGGACGGACGGACGGACACACAGAGGGGTTGCAGAATCGGCCTCGCAGATTAACGGGTCAGAACGTCACGTCACAGAAAATAAATAAATTTTTATATTTAGAGGCCGGGCCGGTTCTGCCATAGAAAATGCAAGCAGAACGCCCTGTCAGACGGACAGACAGACAAACAACGCAATTAATATATTAGACTACTAGTGGGTGCCCGTGACGGTCGGACACAATCCGCCCGTGCCTACCTTTTTTTTTTCCTTCACTCCAAACTCATCCCCCAAAAAACCTAAAAATTTGAATCCTAATACCCTCTTCTTCTTTTTTTCAAAAAATTCTTGTATTAACCCTGGGCAGCCCGCCGGAAACGGGCGGAAAAAAGAAAAAGAAAAGAAAAGAAAAAAGCTGGTAGTAACCCTGGGCAGCCCGCCGGAAAAGGGCGGAAAAAAAAAAAGAAAAAAAAAAGCCCTGTCCGTCGAGGTCCTGAAACCAGACAACAAAATGCCAGCTCTCGCCTGCACTTCTTCTTCGTCTTCTTGACCCCTCTAGCTGCTCCAGTGTTGCAAACCCTAAAAACAGAGACGAAGTTTTTTCTTTAAGATTTGGTTGTTTTGAACTCCCTTTTGTCTTGTTGGTTTCTCCAAACCCTAATCGAAATTGCACGGACAGAGAGGGAAAAAAAAACCCTGTCCGTCGACGACCGCAGTTTAGGGCGGGAAAAAAAAAAAAAAAAACCCTGTCCGTCGACGACGGCAGTTTAGGGCCAAAAAAAAAAAAAAGAAAAAAAAAAACCTGTCCGTCGACGACGGCAGTTTAGGGCGGAAGTTTAGGGCGAGAAAAAAAAAAAAAAAACCCTGTCCGTCGACGACGGCAGTTTAGGGCGAAAAAAAAAGAAAAAAAAGAGGTCCTGTCCGTCGAGGTCCCGAAACCTCGATTTCAGGACCTGGGTTTCAGGACCTCGCACAGACGGACGGACGCACAGACTACGTCTCTTTATAAGTAGTATAGATGTTTCCCAGTAGGTGTAAACAAGGGAGAAAAAGTTGGACAAATTGATAAAATTTATGTAAGAGGCAAGTTCAGACAAAGTACTCTTGGAAACTCTACCTGGCCTCAATTTTCTCTGCTGACCCACACATGGTGGGCCACAGTCCATCAACGATGCACCACTTGCCTCCATTTTCTAAACGCCAAATATTTTAGTGATTAGAGGAAGTTCCGTGTCCAGGTCGCACGCATAACTTTATTAAAAACTTCCATTCTTGAACAGCATGAAAGACACAACAACCATAAAGTATGGACTTGCAATAATATATTCCAGAGTAAAGTTCTGAGTAGGTACTACATAAAACTTTAACCAGCCTCACTTGTCTTTGCTGCCACACGGCGTGCACCATCCTAGAAGGACCAGTTGCATCCTTTTTCTCAACCTCTCTTCATAACCATCTTCCAAGTTGTTCATGGGTCTACCCTATATGCAGGGAATCGCATGAACCAGTTCACCCTTGCCTCAGATTTGCACGTAGATGAAACCTTGCATCCTTTCTCCAAAAATCAGAAGTTCTTCACCTGTCTAGCATAAATGGAAGGAATCCAACAAATTACTTCTCCCTTGGCTTAGATTTGCATCAAGGTGCTTGCTCCAAATTTGTATCAAGCTTGGTTCATTTGTTCTGCTATTGCCAGCATCACATGCGTTTAGCGGGCTCGATGGCTCAAATGCAACAAGAAGAGTATTCATGATCCAATTGCCAGATGTAAGTGCCTTTCACATACCATCATGTTTTTATGGTCAACCTTAGTATGTTTAAAACTTTGGTTCCATGTCTTTTAAAACAATAACAATACCATGCATATTGGACCTAGATGCATAATTGCTCAAATTTGCATAAAGGTTCATCTATCATGATTTTCTCTTTCAGTGGGTTAACTTGATCCTCTTCTTTGCAAGAGTCCTCGCATGCATTTCATTGGGCTAGCAACTAATTTGAAAGGACAACAAGACTTATTAAGGTCATTCAAGTGCCACCTTTTTTGCAATTTCCCAAAACTTGTAAGTCAATATGTCTTGTAATGTCAAAACTAAGTTCGTGTTTGTATTGAATGGTATGAAGGTTATAACGAGTGCAATTTGTTTCAAAGTTCAAGTAATGAATAATTAAAACATGAACGCAACATTCCTGGGTTTCAAATGGGGTTATATGAAAAGGTTTAATCCAACTATTCCAAATAGTTTTGCAACAATGAAAAGTCATGAATTTCATTCAAAAGCATATTACGTGACCATCAAAAAGCTTTGTAGGACATTGACAATGCTGATGTTTTTTAATCCAACAATGCAATCACTTTGCAAAGTTGTGAAATGTCAAAAAGGTGTTAGATGACTATTAAGGAACCTTGCAAGACCTTAACAACGTTTATGTACTTGAATCAAGCACTGTAATCATTTTGCAAAGGTGTGGAAATGTCAAAAGGATTGTTGAGTGACTATCAAAGAGCCTTGAAGGACCTTGACAAGGCTAATTTTCTTGAACCAAATAATGCAAATGTAAAAATGATGTTCGAGTTCCTTGACAAGGCTAATTTTTTTGAACCAAACTCTACATTCACTTTGCGAAATCATGGGAATGTCAAACCTAAGTTGAAAGATTATCAAGGAGCCTTGGAGGAGCTTAACAAGGCTAATGATCTTGAACCAAACAATGCATTCACTTTGCAAAGTTGTGCAGCTATCAAAACGATGTTGAAGGATTATCAAGGAGTTTTGTAGGACCTTGACAGGGCTCATGTTCTTGAACCAAGCAATGCATTCACTTTAGGATTCTATGCAGATGTCAAATGGATGTTAAAGGATCATCGAGGAGTTTTGGAAGACCTTGACAAGGCCGATGTTCTTAAACCCAACAATGGATTCACTTTGTGAATGCGTGTACATGTCAAAAGGATGTTGAAGGACTATCAAGGAGCTTTGTAGGGCCTTGATGAGGCCGATGTTCTTGAACCCAACTATGCATTCACTTTGAGAAACCGTGGGGATGTCAAAAGGATGTTGAAGGCCTATCAAAGAGTTTTAGAGGACCTTGACAAGGTCGATGTTCTTGAAGCCAACAATGCATTCACTTTGGGAACTCGTGGAGTTGTCAAAACGATGTTGAATGATTATCAAGGAGCTTTGGAGGACCTTGACAAGGCCGATGTTCTTCAACCCAACGATGCATTCATTTTGAGAAACCGTGGAGATGTCAAAAGGTTCTTAAAGGACTATCAAGGAGCTTTGGAGGACCTTGACAAGGCCGATGTTCTTCAACCCAACGATGCATTCACTTTGCAATACCGTGGAGCTGTCAAAACGATGTTAAATGGCTATCAAGGAGCTTTGGAGGACCTTGACAAGGCCGATGTTCTTGAACCCAACAATGCATTCACTTAAAAATTTCGTGGAGATGTCAAAAGGATGTTGAAGGATTATCAAGGAGCTTTGGAGGACCTTGACAAGGCCGATGTTCTTCAACCCAACAATGCATTCACTTTCAGAATCCATGGAGATGTCAAAAGGATGTTGAAGGACTATCAAGGAACTTTGGAGGACCTTGACAAGGCCGATGTTCTTGAACCCAACAATGCATTCATTTTGGGAACTCGTGGAATTGTCAAAAGGATGTTGAATGATTATCAAGGAGCTTTGGACGACCTTGACAAGGCCGATGTTCTTGAACCCAACAATGCATTCATTTTGGGAACTCGTGGAATTGTCAAAAGGATGTTGAATGACTATCAAGGAGCTTTGGAGGACCTTGACAAGGCCGATGTTCTTCAACCCAACAATGCATTCACTTTGGGAAACCGTGGAGATGTCAAAAGGTTTTTAAAGGACTATCAAGGAGCTTTAGAGGACGTTGACAAGGCCGATGTTCTTCAACCCAACGATGCATTCACTTTGAGAAACCGTGGAGATGTCAAAAGGTTTTTGAAGGATTATCAAGGAGCTTTTGAGGACCTTGACAAGGCCGATGTTCTTGAACCCAACAATGCATTCACTTTGGGATACCGTGGAGATGTCAAAAGGTTTTTGAAGGACTATCAAGGAGCTTTGGAGGACTTTGATAAGGCCGATGTTCTTACACCCAACGATGCATTCATTTTGAGAAACCATGGAGATGTCAAAAGGATGTTGAAGGACTATCAAGGAGCTTTGGAGGACCTTGACAAGGCCGATGTTCTTCAACCCAACAATGCATTCACTTAAAAATTTCGTGGAGTTATTAAAAGGATGTTGAAGGAGTATCAAGGAGCTTTGGAGGACCTTGACAAGGCTGATGTTTTCGAACCCAACAATGCATTCACTTTGCAAAGTCGTGGAATTGTCAAAAGGATGTTGAATGATTATCAAGGAGCTTTGGAGGACCTTGACAAGGCTAATGTTCTTGAACCCAACGATGCATTCACTTTGCAAAACCGTGGGGATGTCAAAAGGATGTTGAATGATTATCAAAGAGCTTCGGAGGACCTTGACAAGGCCGATGTTATTGAACCCAACAATGCATTCACTTTGGGAAACCATGGAGATGTCAAAAGGTTCTTGAACGACTATCAAGGAGCTATGGAGGACCTTGACAAGGCCAATGTTCTTGAACCCAACGATGCATGCACTTTGGGAATACGTGGGGATGTCAAAAGGATCTTAAAGGACTATCAAGGAGCTTTGGAAGACCTTGACAAGGCCGATGTTCTTGAACCCAATAATGCATTCATTTTGAGAAACCGTGGAGGTGTCAAAAGGATGTTGAATGACTATCAAGGAGCTTTGGAGGACCTTGACAAGGTCGATGTTCTTGAACCCAACAATGCATCCACTTTGGGAATTCGAGGGGCTGTCAAAAGGATGTTGAATGACTATCAAGGAGCTCTGGAGGACCTTGACAAGGCTGATGTTATTAAACCCAATGATGCATTCACTTTGGGAAACCATGGGGATGTCAAAAGGATGTTAAAGGACTATCAAGGAGCTTTGGAGGACCTTGACAATGCCGATGTTCTTGAACCCAATAATGCATTCACTTTGGGAAACCGTGGACTTGTCAAAAGGATGTTGAATGACTATCAAGGAGCTTTGGAGGACCTTGATAAGGCCGATGTTTTTGAACCCAACGATGCATCCACTTTGGGAATTCGTGGAGTTGTCAAAAGGATGTTGAATGACTATCAAGGAGCTTTGGAGGACCTTGACAAGGCCAATGTTCTTGAACCCAATAATGCATTCACTTTGAGAAACCGTGGAGGTGTCAAAAGGATGTTGAATGACTATCAAGGAGCTTTGGACGACCTTGACAAGGCCGATATTTTTGAACCCAACAATGCATCCACTTTGGGAACTCGTGGGGTTGTCAAAAGGATGTTGAATGACTATCAAGGAGCTATGGAGGACCTTGACAAGGCTGATGTTATTGAACCCAATAATGCATTTACTTTGGGAAGCCGTGGAGTTGTCAAAGGGATGTTGAAAGACTATCAAGGAGCTTTGGAGGACCTTGACAAGGCTAATGTTCTTGAACCCAACAATGCATTCACTTTGAGAAACCGTGGGGATGTCAAAAGGATCTTGAAGGACAATCAAGGACCTTTGGAGGACCTTGACAAGGCTGATGTTATTGAACCCAACGATGCATTTACTTTGGGAAATCGTGGGGATGTCAAAAGGATCTTAAAGGACTATCAAGGAGCTTTGGAGGACCTTAACAAGGCCGATGTTCTTGAACCCAACAATGCATTCACTTTGCGAACTCATGGAGTTGTCAAAAACATGTTAAATGACTATCAAGGAGCTTTGGAGGACCTTGACAAGGCTGATGTTATTGAACCCAATGATGCATTTACTTTGGGAAGCCGTGGAGTTGTCAAAGGGATGTTGAGAGACTATCAAGGAGCTTTAGAGGACCTTGACAAGGCTAATGTTCTTAAACCCAACAATGCATTCACTTTGAGAAACCGTGGGGATGTCAAAAGGATCTTGAAGGACAATCAAGGAGCTTTGGAGGACCTTGACAAGGCCGATTATCTTGAACCCAACAATGCATTCACTTTAAAATTTCGTGGAGACGTCAAAAGGATGTTAAAGGACTATCAAGGAGCTTTGGAGGACCTTGACAAGGCCAATATTCTTGAACCCAACAATGCATTCATTAAAAAGGATCTTGAAGGACTATCAAGGAGCTTTGGAGGACCTCGACAAGGCTGATGTTATTAAACCCAACAATACATTCACTTTGCAAAGCCGTGTAGTTGTCAAAAGGATGTTGAATGACTATCAAGGAGTTTTGGAGGACCTTGACAAGACCGATGTTTTTGAACCCAACGATGCATCCACTTTGGGAACTCGTGGAGTTGTCAAAAGGATGTTGAATGACTATCAAGGAGCTTTGGAGGACCTTGACAAGGCCGATGTTCTTGAACCCAATAATGCATTCACTTTGAGAAACCGTGGAGTTGTCAAAAGGATGTTGAATGACTATCAAGGAGCTTTGGAGGACCTTGACAAGGCCGATATTCTTGAACCCAACAATGCATCCACTTTGGGAACTCGTGGGGTTGTCAAAAGCATGTTGAATGACTATCAAGGAGCTATGGAGGACCTTGACAAGGCTGATGTTATTGAACCCAATGATGCATGCACTTTGGGAAACCGTGGGGATGTCAAAAGGATCTTAAAGGACTATCAAGGAGCTTTGGAGGACCTTAACAAGGCTGATGTTCTTGAACCCAACAATGCATTCACCTTAATATCCCATGCCTACACAAATTGGAGTTTGAATAACTATCAAATCGCATTGGAGACTATGGAAAAGGTTCATGTTCTTGAACCAAATGATCATTTCATATTACAAATTCAAAATTGGTTGAAATGGATGTTGACTGAATACCAACCTATGATAGAATCCTTGTAATGCAATTCGAGTATTCCAGTTTTTGCATATGATGAATTGAATTTTCGCAAATATTTGGGGAAAGGATCATTTGGAGAAGTGTACAAATGTCATTGGGAAGGCATAAAGATTGCAATTAAAGTTTTAAAATGGAGTGGCTCTCATAATGAAGGTGGAATAAAATCGTTCACATCAGAAGTGCGCACTTTAGGATTAACGCAACACATCAATTTGGTTCGACTTTTGGGCTATTGTATTCAAGGCTTAGACCACATGTTGGTGTATGAATACATGTCAAATAAATCTCTTGATCAATGGCTCTCCGATGACAAACATTTGAATTGGAACAAACGAACATCCATAATTATAGGAGTTGCTCAAGGATTGACATACTTACATCACCAATGTAATCCAGCCATTATTCATCTTGACATCAAACCAGGAAACATCCTTTTGGATAAGGATTACACCCCAAAATTAGCTGATTTTGGGTTGGCTAAAATTTTAAATGTCACCAATGAAAATGTGGTATGTGCCTTGTCATTTTTTCTCTTTGATTAACTATGTGCATACACATTATATCTACACAAATATTAATTCAAGGTTTGAATTTTTTGTGATTGAAAACAAGTTCAAAAATAAATTAAGGTTTTCTATTGGTATTCTAATACCTTTGTTGTGGATTTTATGAATGTCAACATATATATTCAATGATGCAAAACCCATCGAAATGATCGAATTATATGTTGTTTGGCAAATGAAAATTCAGAATATTGCACTAGCTTCAACCTCCACACCAGGATCATTCGAATATATGGCACCGGAGATTCGACCACAATCAAAACAAAGACATGTGTCCCCAAAGTGTGATGTCTATAGCTTTGGAGTATTATTGATTGAACTTGTGAATGGATCACGATTGAATTTGAATAAGGTTGAAATTCGCAATTTTATCCAATGGGCACAAAATATTCATGTGGAAGAAGATGGATTTCAACAAATTTTCGATGTTATCATTGAAAATTCAATTGTGGGGTTTGACAACAATGAAGCCAAATTGATTTTGCAAATTTCCCTTAAATGCATTCAAGTAATCTTCATGCCAAATCTTTTATATTTATCATTCAATCCAGGTTAAAGAGAATTTCAAAAACCTAAAATCATCGGTTAATGGAACACTTAAAACAATTTGAAATGAATAAAATTGGATTATTCAATAAACATGTAAAACTTCCTAAAAAGGTTTATACATGTAAATGGTGCATTCAAAAAACCATATTTCACTTGGAATTATTTTAAATCATTTTCTTGTTTGATATATATAATCAACAAATATCCTATTTTCAATGTCAATAAAATGATGTTGTTGAATAAAGGCATAGGTTGCTTCAACATTTGTTTTTGGAAAATATGTTCAAATCTTGTCATTGAATATTGAAACATGAACATATGGTCCCATTTATTGCAACGTGTATTGTCATAGTTTGATTACAATGTATAACAATTAATTAATAACCATCTAACTTTCATGACATTTGTTTCTTATAGGAAGACCCAAAGAAAAGACCACAAATGCAAGAAATTTTGCAAATGTTGGAAAAATTGAATGGAAAGAAAGGCATACAATTTACCAAATCAATTCAAGAATATTTCCACGTCTTATCACAAAGGTTTGGATCCAATTTCAAGAGGACATGATTCATATATTTATTATATGATTAAATTCAACACGTGTCCATTTTTTTATTGTAACCTTTTGTAAATGTGAAAAGGTGTTCAAATAAACGGTGTACTCACAATTGGGGTACCAAAATGAAATGACTTATTTTTAAAGGATTATAATGGACAACTTTGGTTTTTTGTTTATCTCATGTTATTGTTATTGCAGTGGATTGTTGTATGTTAATAGGTAAAATGATGTCTTGTTAAATTAATAAAAATATTTAAAAATAATTTGGATGTTATGCAAATGTCATTTTGAGTCCTTTGAACTAACTTTATCAAATGTCTAAATCGCATTTTAAAAAAGTAATAAAAGAGATTATATAGAATCATATAATCGATTTCAAAGTTTTTCTACAATAAAAACATGTCTCTTTGTATGATAGCACATGTTTATTGGGTCATTAGAAGGAAATTGTCATTTTGTAATTGTTGTATGCAAATGATTTTTACTAGGATGCAAAGCATGTAACTATTGGACCCCATAGTTACTTAAAATAAGTTGCACAAAACTAACAATTGCATATGACAAATGTGAACAATAAACATGGTATGAATTTATATTTTATACACATGTATTATTCTACAAGGGGTTGCCCATGGTGACACATGACATTTGAACCTTATTTCAATATTCATCATTATTAATAAATAAATAATATTTTAGCCATCCAATAAAATGTGAACATATTTGACATGTGTTCATTTGGGGAAGCCAATTATATGATGACATGTGACATTTAAACATGATTTCAATATTCATCATTATTAATAAATAAATAATATCTTAGCCACCCAATAAGACGTGAATAAATTTGTGGCATGTGCCAAATTTTCGAAGGCATTATATGGTGACATGTGGTAATTAAAAAACCCAATGACTTACTTTTTGTTAATTAGGTAGGTAAGCCATAGGTAGGTAGGGAGGCATGTTGGTAAGTCATAGGTAAGTCATAAATAGGTACGATCATAGGGTTAAGATAACTAGGTAGGTTTAAAATAATGCAATTGTGTTTGGGTTTAGCATTTAGCCTTTAGAAGTGAACCTCCTTCATTGACCCATCCCCAATGACATTTGGCATTTGCTTTGTGAACAAAACGAATGAATTTAGTTATATAGTGTGCACATTTGGAATCCAAGGCAAAAAATATGGGATAAAAAAGTCTAGTGCAAGTGTAACCAATGTTATTGCAACCTACATGCAAATACTACATGTTAGTTATGCCATACCAATCTAGTTTACCTACTAGCTTACTAGCCATAAATATATTAATATAATTAATAATGTATTGAAAATGAATATGAATATTATTGAAGAAAAATATATTAACAACTAATGATGATTATAAATAATAATAAATTTTTATATTTAGCACTAACGTTAATTTAAATCACTATTAATAATTAATAATAAACAATTATAAGTTAAGTAATGTAATATCCTACCCATAGGTATATTATTGTAATATTATTTATTAACGAATAATAATATTAACAAAAATGACAATAATAACAATAATAAGTTTGGATATTCACTATTAGTGTTAATTATTAATAATAAAACAAAATAAAATAAAAATTTATTGAAGAATAAACATGATATTATTATAAAAAATGAGGAGAATAATAATTTTGAAATAATAAGTATTCAATAATAATAATCTTCACGAGTAATTAATAATATTAACAATTATAAGTTTAATTATAGATAATGTTTAAGAACTATATATGAATAGGTACGATGATTAATAATATAATTGTTTTGGACAAATTAACCATGTTGAAATTAATTTTGATTAAAGTATTTAAAGTTAATTTAGGCATGGTTAGTTTAGCCAAAGTTAATTTAATCATAATTAGTTTAGTCAAAATAAGTTTAGCTTCATAATTAGTTTATCCATAGTTAGTTTACTCAAGGCATAACTTAGGTTTAACTTTGATTGATGTGAATTTAATTTAAGTTTGTTTAATTTAATTTAACCAATGTTTTGCTTTGGATAACATAGTTAGCATGGTTTAATTTTAATATTAAAGGTATAAAAATATTATACATAGCTTAAGTAAATATATTGAATATATTAACGTAGGTATATAATAAATTTAAACGATTGTTTGTAGAACATGTGTCCAATTTGTACATGATTAGTTGCATTTGAATTGCACATACAATTCTACAACCCAAAAAATATATAATATCAATTTTATAATTGTAAACACAACCAATCTAGTTGCAAACAACATCTAGTTACACACAATCATATGATGATAAATTGCAAACAACAAAAATTCTATTAATGGATGAACTTGATAAAAAATCAAATCATACAAAACTTTCAAAACAATAAATTTTTTTAAAAAAAATTGTAAAACAAAAGACTCATTTAAAAAGCTAGTTGACAAAAAAATTATTATCAATGAATTCAAAATGTTTTACTTTAGATGTGCAAAATTTGATTCCACTCCAACACTCGTTCAACTTTCAAATTAAAAAATTCCATTACTATATCTAAACTTTCACATCGACATACATATTGTTATGAAATATGTCCCATCTCATCTAGATAGATGCCTTTCTATAGATGGTAGTGTTCATGCATTGTATGCATACATAATACTCAAGATATCACCCACGCATTCATTCAAGTTGGAGCAAACATTATATGCCCAAATCATCTAAAGCCTAAATAGAGCACATTAAAGGTCGCCCCAAACCCTCTACTTCGATATACGTCCGGGGTTACGACATTCAATTTAGCCATCCGGGTCAGAGGTATATTTTACCCGCCCCCGGGTATCACATTCGAACTGCAAATGCTTCCCTCCCTTTGTGAGATTCGAGTCTCACGCAGCGTTTTTGGGTTGATGGGTTTTTCGAATTCAGCTTCTCGCAGGGTTTTGGATTTATGGGTCTTTGGATTTCATATTCTTGCAACGGTTTCAAGGAATTTCTCTTCGTTGGGGTCGATTTCTCCCTTAACGAATTGCGACATTCTTTCTTTCTGTCTCTGTAGATGATTGATGTGAAACCTTTTTTTTTGTTTCCAATGGGTGCTCCTGTGTTTCTCGTTTCGATGGTAGTGTCTTCTTTTCTCGTTGGAGGAGGAGTTTTGAAGCGCTTGACGGCTGGGACGACGACCCCGCGAGCTGCGTTTTTCTGCTGCTGGTTTGCGAGAACTACGCAGACCTATTACTGAGTCTGGTGATGGCATCAGAATATGATGACGATGGTGTAAGCCTGTTCGCTACCTATGTTTCCTATGTTTGTTGTTTTGTGGTTTTTTAAGGCAGAAGATTACATACCAGCTGTATCTTAGGTCAAGGAGACTCCAATTGTACACGAGGGTTTAGGGTTTATGAGCCATAAGCAAATTCGGGATGCGAGATTGTTGAATGGAGATCTATTCAGGTTGTCTAACCAGCAGTGCACATCCATTTTACTCCTAAATTCACCCTTGTGGCTAACATGGAATGAGCCTGTAGCTTCAGTGTCTGCTTAATCACAATCTGTGGGACCAAATAGGTTTGATCAACCCAGGAGAGGGAGGTGCTTGCAAACACTAATGGAAGAAATTGTGCAGGATTTCCACTGGGAAGCAGCTGTTGCAGAGATTGACAAGGCCTGCAACAAAAGCCAACAAAGCAAAGCAACTAACAAGTATTGTCAAAAGACTCTTGATGCTTTTCTGAAGTTGAGTCAACCAAGACCACTTGTGCAAGAGAGTATCCATATTGATGGTGGAGAAGGTGGGAAAAGAAAAGAAAATGTTGCTGACTGGGACCCTAGTGCTTTCACAACATGGGTTTATCCAGGTTAGTGCAATGTAAAAGTCAACAGAGGTTTCCTCATTCTCATGGAAACTTCTTCAGTCAAGCAGTCTGTGATTGCATCTCAGTCTAGCAGTCAGAGGTTTCCTCACAGTCTAGCTGTTGTGATTGCATCTCTTAGTTGGCTATACAACTGTTCTCTTGAATATCAGACTACCATTCATGTTGATTGTCTCCAGGAGGCGATTGTTACTTATCTGAGAGGGTTGTCTGGGTGGTGTTCCTTTTCTCCCCTCTCTTGAGGCTCTGAGTGCTTAATCCATTTTATACACTTTCTCTGATCTGATTGTTGTCCACTGCCTCTGCACTGTGATCATGTCCTTTGTATTTGATGTCTGTGTTTCTCTTTTGAGCAGCCAATATTCCTTGTCGCCAGTACCAATTATCCATTACCAAGACAGCACTATTTACCAACACCATTGTGGCTCTGCCAACTGGTCTTGGCAAAACCCTCATTGCTGCTGTTGTCATGTACAACTACTTCAGATGGTTTCCAACATGTATACATCTTGATGACTTTCACTCAAGGCTCAATGCTATGTTTGATCTTTGAAAAATGCAATGTAGAGTAGTGGTGGCAAGGGTTTTTACTTCTTCCTTGGAGTTATGCATATTGATTGATCAAGTTTTCTCTCATGGGTCATACTTTCTATGTTTTCTTCACTGGCAGGAAAGATTGTCTTCACAGCACCATCAAGGCCTTTGGTGGTGCAACAGATTGAAGCTTGCCATAATGTCATGGGAATCCCTCAGGTAACTGTCTTCTATCTCTTGTGTCTTTCTCTCATTTGTGGCACTTCCCCTTGCCATCAAGTTCTCAATTGTTCATTGGCTATTGAAAGATAACCCAAATGTTTTTCCAGCTGGCTGCAGGAATTTACAATCGACATGACAGGCCAGATGAGCCCACCACAAAGGGCAGAGCACTGGCAAAGTCTAAGAATATTTTTTGTCACTCCACAAGTCTTGGAGAAGGACATCCAGTCTGGTATGTTCAGCAACTCACTATTTCTTTTATACACCTACTGCTGGAGGTTGACCAGGAATGTGATAGCAACTGTCAAAGAATACACAATTGTGTTTGACTGAAAGGAAAATGGCAGGAATTTGTCCAATGAAGGAGGTTGTGTGCTTCGTGGTTGATGAAGCCCATTGAGCAACTGGCAATTCCTCATACCGTGTGGTCATTCGTGAGGTGCATTCCTCACAACCTCCACTTTTTTTTTTCCATTGTGTAAATGACAATGTCAGCTGCTGATAGTTGTTGCAGGTTAGTTCAAAAAGTGGAAGATTCTGCTTTTCCCTTTCCCACAGAGATGACTTCTCACACGTACAGTAGTGCTCAGGCAGTGTCTCAGCAGTTATTAGTGGAACCCAAAGTATTCCTGAGATGGATGTCAGAATGCAGCAGAAAAGAGGAGAGCTAAGTGATTGATTTTATAATGCTCTTACTCTGCAGCTTTTGGCAGCCAATGTAAAGCTACTCCTGGCTGTAAGTTCCTCAACAGTTCTCAGTCAAAATGATCAAATCAACAAGTTGGTACAAACTCAGCTGAAGGCTACTGTTTCCTTGGTTCTCATTCAGCATAGCAGTGAGAATTTATGACCTACTTTGTGCAGCAAAACAAGATACGATTCAAGCAGTTCTCGACAATCTCCAAATTTAATGTTTGGAGTACCGAGATGAGAATGATCTTGATGTGCGCCAGTACACACATCATTGGGAACTGGAGCTCATCCAGGTTACAGAAGTTGCCTTCGCCGACCTGTGATGTAATTGGGCTTTGCATGACTCTCATAACTGTTCCCTTTAGTCTCAGGGCTTTGAGGTTCATTTGCTCTTGGCTTCATCTTTTGTTCTACAGGCTCTATTCTCTGCCCCCAATAGGCAACGCCATCAATCAGTGCATTCCAGCATTTGGAGTCTTCACCAAGAATAGGTTGCATGCAGTTTTGTATTTAGCAGGAGTCGTCTATTTGGCACTGGAAACTGGCTAAAACTTGCTCGTTCAGGGTTTTCTTTGACCGTCCATCATGACTTCATAAGCCTAAATTGCTCCTTGTGTTCAGAGGTCCTATGGCACATGTGCTGTCTATTGAGTGTAATACAGATTCATCAGATGCCCAAGTTGGGGGGCTTATATTCCTAGTGTGGTGCGACAAGGTCCCCATGAATGCCGAATCAAATAAAATCAAGGATACGTTTGTGGAGATTCTTATACCATTGATTGGCAAGCTCTGTGATCGGGGTGTTTTCTACACCAGCGATGTTGCAAGGGTAATGTGGCTTGCACTCTTTACCTCCCAGCAACCCACATGGATAATGTTATCATGGCCTTTTCTGTGTGTTCAGTAGTAGACATTTTACTCACACTGATGCCTGGTGCTTTTTAGTTGGAAATGCTTACCCATTGTGGGTTGATGTCAAACTATGCAGATTTCTCCGTATGAGTCAATTATGGCAAGAGATAAGTTTTGGCAGGCCCCTCCAGATTCACTACAACAAGGCCAGTACCGAGAAGTGGAGTGTGGGTTTGGTGGAGCAATCACTCTTTGTCATATTCTTAAACTACTTCATAGTCATGGTATCAGACCTGCCCTTGAAATGCTGCTGACCAAATTGCATCAAGGGTATGTATATTACCCATTTTTGTCCAACTGATTTGGGGCCCCAATCCACACCTTACTGTACAAGCTCTGCTCCTTTTGATGGGATTACATGGAGCACTTAATAAGTTCATACTAACTCAGTCTTGTTTTGTGGTGCTTTCGTTGTGAAGAGTGTCATCTGATGAAGACATATCGACAGATGAAGATGACAGTGTTGAGGCCAATGGATCACTTGAGGGCTTCATTGATCCCTCATATTCTCAGCACCTCCAGTCTTGTTCAGTTGACATGATGGCCATCTACCGGTGGGTCTATTGCTCCTAAAGAGAGTTGGGGCTCTCTCTATTGGTCACCCAGAATTGTAGATGTGGCAACATATTCCTAGGATTAGTACTTGATTTGTGCACTCATCTTTCCTTTTCACTATCACTGATAAAATGGCAATCACCGTAGAAGGCTCACTAGGCCAGGTAATTTGGTATCCCTTGTGTTCTAATTGGACTTATTTGGCTGTCTGCTTGTCCTTACAGGCGGTCCCTTTTAACTCAGTCACCAATGGAACAGTGGCAACGCTTTCTTCCTGCACAATCTAATACACCATCTGGGTCAATGCCTGGAACAACTGTTTCCTCTGCGACTGGAGGTTCTGACTCAAAGCAGACAATTGAGCTGAATTCTGCCTCAAGAACGTCCAGTTGTCCTACCCCTTCCTTTGGAGGTGTGGGTGTTAGTAGTGGTCTTGTTTCAAGCAGTCAGCACACATCCCTTTGTGATGAAAACAGAGCCAACATTGCAAAGATAGGAGGTGTAGCATCAGTTACTGATACAGCAAGTGTGCAACAAATGGAGCAAAAGACTGGAAGGAAGAAGCTTGGGTTGAGGAAACGAAAACTGAGTTTTCAACTTCCAGTAGAAGAAGATGATGATGATGTTTTTGCAGGTGTTGATCTTGATGCTTTAGAGCAGGAAGCAGTTTTCCAGGCTCGAACCAGAGCCACACAACTTGACTCAATGCCATCTTTTGACCTAGGAATAGATAGCTAACATCCCCTTAGTCTATGGCTTGCGAGAATGGTTTGTGGATTGCCTGGTGAAATGAGAATCATGAGACAAGTTTCTGGCATTTGTGCAGCATGCTTGTTCACCAGAATGAATCTAGTTTCTTGATTCTGTAGGTGCATGGTTGGAACTATGTGTCCTACACCATTGCAATATGATTGGTATCAAACAAGGGCTCTAGTGGTGGTTCATGTTTTTGTAAAGGCACTAGATGAAAATGTTTTGAAAGTGCAGTTTGCTGAGTAAAATGTATTCCTTGTTTACATCTTTTCCTTTTGTTATTATTGGGTGATTTTGCAATTGTCAAAATGTGGTACTGCTAGTATGTTACAACACACCACATATAATGTCAATTGCAATAAAATCGTCGAAAGACAAGTTGCATGTAGTTTTTGTGTGGGTTTCTATGGGAGCTCATCATCGTATGTGTTAAATGGGATATTGAAAACGAATGGTGGTAGTTGGGTGTTGTTGTCAACCTCAAACACAAATGGCCATGCATGTTTGCATTATGTTTATTTGGGAAGGTGAACAATCAATCTTGGGTTAACAATGTCTTTTACATCACATTGGTAGGGTATATGTCTTGGACATTTTTTGGCCATTATGTTCATTAACTTGGAATGTATGTTCACAAGCCATTTTGTTATAACGTCAATATATGTTGCTAGAAATTAAAGTGGAGATCAAGCTTGTGAAGGTAGAGACCATTCCTTGGATCCAACTTGAGGTCAACAAAGCAAAATCAAAAGTCATCTTGAGGTAGGTTTGTCTATTCAAGCATGCCCTTTGTTAGGTTATGCCTTTTTTTTTGTTTTGACTCTATTTCGGTCATGGTTCTAGCAATAGCTGATCTAATTCTAATGTGGGTTGTTCTTGGGTGGACTTGATAGCCATATCACCAACCACACCAACAAGCTATTACAATCCCAAGTGTAAACATCCAAATGCACGTGCAAGACTACATTGGTTCAGAAACTCAAATAAGTGATCTTGAACGCAAGTTGACTATAATACATGCCTGAATTCAATGAGGTGTGCCAAATTGTTTATGAATCTAAGCAACTATTCAATAAAGATGTTGGGATTTCATATATGGGTACAAAGATTACAGACCCCAATCATCTACCACCAAGGATACTACCTTTTAGCACACTTGAGTTGGCAATGTGACCTACTCATCATGACCGAAGAACTAAACAAAAGTTGTCTACTTGCCCAAAGCCTAAACCACCGTCACAAGAAATAACTATAAATACGTTGGCCTTCAGAGATGTAGATAAAAAATTCGTCCAAAATCGCCAACAGATTTGCATTGGGATGATAAGAAATTGGTGAGACCTACACCTACTTGTGGACTTGGTTTTGAAGGAGCATGCAAGAATGATCATGGTCACTTGAACAACATTCCAGTGTTGAATGGTTCAATCTAGGACATGCATGCTCAAGTTCAAACCAAGTTACACTAAACATTTTATTTGGAACTAATGTGCACAATGAAAAGTTCATTAATACACCAATATGTGAAGTTGGCTTTCAAGCTCACAAATAGACATTTATTGACACAAAATTGTTACAACTAGACTTGGTGCACAACAAATCCATTATTTTCATTCAACCCATTGACACCCAAAAGATGGACTTTTGGAGTAGGTGATAGGAAGTTGCATCAAAAATACTAATTTCAATTTGAAACCAAAGCAATGGACAAGTAACATGTACAGTTCTTAGCCATATGTTCATGGGAATTATGCTTATACCTAGATGTTTTCCTTCTTCTAGCATACGAAGTAAAGGTATACACTTTTGACTTGGTGGCAACAGAGATACCCATGTTTGCGTGTACAAATTAGAATGCAAGTTCTTTTGATGTAGAAACTATTGGTTGTCAAGCTGGTTGTTTGTGTTTAATTGGCTTACAACAATTGTGTTTATTGAATGATAATTAACATGGGTTAAAGGATGTAGGCCAAGATGCATGAGATTTTAGATATTAAGGACAATTGTGTGGATTTGATTTGATTGCCAAAAGTGATCATAAATATACAAGTTTGTCAACTGTTTGAAATGGTATTGAAGGGCTTTTAATGTTAATGAAAGGTTAAGGTTGATATTCAATAGTGGACAACTAATTGCTCTAATTAACATGGCTTGATAATTTAGTGTTTTGTTTTGTGTCATAATCCATTAACATGACATGTTGCTTTAGAATCAATTTTTATTGATGTAGATCACTAGTAATTGTATTCAATGGCAATGGGTTGTTTACATACTTGAAAAATACCTTAGTAGAAATAGTTGAATTATCATTCCAATGTGTTTGAACATGTCCAATCATGTAGTTGCTCCACATGACCTCTCAAACCTAGTTCCATAAAAGCAATTCAAGTTGCAAATGTGTATGAAATGGCCATTGGCACCTCCTTTTATAAATAAGTTAAACACCATGTTAGCCCTTGCATCAAGGAATATGATTAATAGATGTTACCTCAAAGAATGGGTAAGGGCTCTGGCTGGAATGGGGTGAAAATCTATATGGCACAATGACATTGTTGCTCATAAGTAAACAATATGAATAACAACATGCAATGATGATGGGCATAAAAATAAAATTTACAATTTAAAAATTTAAAATCTAGCATGAATTTTAAGAACATATGGCTATAACTCAATTGGTAGGAAAGAATATGTATCAAAGGCTTACAACTTAACATTACCCACTACTAAAATTCCAGGTTTTTGAAACTATGCACATTGACAAAAAAAAATGAAGCATGAAATCTTGGTCTATGTTTGCGCACTTGTTATTTTGTAGGCTGCCTGAAATTATAAACTCCAAACTTTCAGTGGTGGTAATTTTTCATTTCTCGTCCAAATGTTTTTTTTTCCTCCCCCAAGCATCCAGCTTGAGGTCCTCCGCAACTTCACCAAGTCAAAATTTCCAAAATCTGACGTTTTACATGACTCCTAGGCATGTTTGTGAGGGCTGGTCCATTTTTTGGAGTGGGACAATTTTGATCAAATATCAATTAAGGGTTGAGGAATGAGGAAAATATTGGAAAGTGCTGGGTGATAAGTACACGTTCAGTGATGATGGGCAGTTCTACCCTACTTGCATTTTGTTCCCTGAAAACGAGTTTGTATATAGATGGTCCCCCTTTGTCTAGCTTTGTTCCCGGCCATAAGGGTTCCCTTTAAAGCCAGATGGCTTCCTTTTTCTCATGCTTTGAATTATGAGTAGTTGCAAACAAGCATCAAGCCATTCTCCTTGTGGTCAGGGTTTACGTGTAGGGTAACATGGGAAGAGCAGGGTGTTCCCAAAAGAATTGCCCACACAAGGCCAAGCGAAGGGCCGCTTCTTTTGGGAATGGCCCCAATCCCAGGGTGTTGCCAGGGGAAACCACTGGCAGATTTTTTTTGTTTTCACTTTTCCCCTGATACCCACTGGGCATTATGGAAGAAAAAGAACAATCAGAGACCCTGCATTATGGTTAATGAAACACCCACCCAATGGGAGGAACAAGCCTTTCATTTTTGTAAAAGCCCTCCTTGATTATTTTAGTGTAAAGGGAGGTACCCATATTTTTGGTAATAAGATCCCATCCCAGAGAGAGGGGTTCTTCCCTCCCTACAGAGGGCATTATGCATATGAGAAGGGCCTAAGTACAAGCCCTTCCCCATTTGAGATCAGTGCCCGAGCCCGGTAGGCCGAGGGAACCCGTTGAAAATCACGGAAGGGCTTCTACTCAGGTCCTTTTCCTACGTAAAGCAGAGCTGGGATTTTTTCACTTTTTAGAAATTAGTGACAGGCCGGCTGGCACCTTCCACCATAGAATATCCAGCTTGCTGAAAAGAGGCTCCTTCAGCCAGGTAAGGGAGCTGAAAATACAAAGGAAAAATCCAGGCAATCAAGTTATCCTAAACTTAGGAAAAGACGGCACCGGAACCCCCTGTTTGGTCACATGGGGGATGAGATTTCAGAAAAAAGGAAAAAAAAAGTGCACTGGGCCTCAACGAGGTATGAAACTCAGTTTAGCAGCAAATTGGGTGCTAAACTGAGTTTGCCCTGTCCTTTCTTTTCCTGAACGCCCTCGACCAATCACTGCTCCTGACATGTGCACTGTAGCTACAAATGTTCTCGCCCTTCGTGCATTTAATCCTGAGTCTCAGTATTTCATACCCTTATTTAATAAAGTTTCATGACTCTGTGGACAACCGCCAGGAGGGGATGAAGCGTTCGAATGAGGGGTTCAACCCAGGCCCAACAGGGCACGACTTTACGGATAATTCTAATGCTTTAGGTACTAATGAGCCAGCACTGGGTGCTAGTTATGCTCCTAGTAAGCTAAAGGCCTGCATGTTTGTTGTGTCATATGAGTCTGTCATTTCGTCTAAGTGTTTCCTTCAACCCGTTCCATGAATTTAGTGCCCAATAAACATGTTTGATGAGATATAGCAGCTAGAACTAGTTGTAGGTGGACTGTTGGGGTGGAGCACTTATAAATCCAAGTTGCAGATATACATAAACTCTTCAATGAAATTAATTTGCCAAAAAAAAGAGCTTGCTGTTTTGTATGAGTGCAATATTATAATTACTATTTTGGACAACGGCGTATACAGCAATTATTTGAATCATCGCTGAGACCCGCAGACATCTCCATGCAAGAATGATTAAAGAGATTGATCGAGCTTGAAGTCTAGATCTGTTGTCAACTCCAGCACTTGACCCAATGTTATAATAACTTGTAACATGTTTCATAGTACATGTACACTAAAATTTTCATTCGTTTGTGAGTGAAGATGCCAATTTCATGAATTACAAGCTTGCTATGAATTGTAAAGAGAGTCTTGAGCAGTCTCAAATTGCTACATGCTTATTCTCAAAATGATACTTTGGATGCAAAAGTTGTTGTGTCGCCAACATTTGTTGATTCACATAACAGCTCTACACATATAATTTATGTGTATATATATGTTTACATGTATTAGGATTTTTTAATAATATTTTTAGATGTGGTTTGGTTTTCAAGACTTGTTTACTAATATTTTTAAAAATTTCTTTTAAAGTATTATTTGTGGAAACATGTTATGAAATTACAGGTTGTTGATTTGTTTCACTGGTTCGATTACTTTCAACTAGTTGAGTTGTAGTAGGATTAGCAAGTAATTCAGCCCAATTATTTTGTAATGAATTCTCATTGATGGTGGCAAGTTGTTTTTTGGCTCCATCATGTTGTAGTTGTTTAATAGTTTCAATGGATGAATCATGTAAATGTTCTTATTCTTGCCAATCTTCAATTCCTTTAGTTTTTATCAGTTCTTTTTCTATAAACACATGTTGTACTACTAACTACGAGTGGTAACAACAACTATTACATTAATTGGCACATTGTCAAGTTTAGGTGTTTAAGTGTTGTTGTGACATTGGAACTAATAGGTTTAGTTTTGAACATGTTATGTACTTCAATTATCCTGGGGCATTATCTAGATCTATGTTTTATCCTATAACATATTACATAAGGATGATGGACATGTATTTTTCCTAATTGATCAGGTTGGGTTTTGGTTCTTGCTACAAGTTTTAGAGATTTCATTGTAGTGATTGGTACTATTGTTACCTTTCTTCTCATGTTATGATAAGTCTCTACTAAATGACCAATTTTATCACAATTGGTACATGTTAATGCTAATTTATGTAACATAAGGTATTATAGGTTTAACCATTGTATTAACCTCTAATGTGATTAGTAAAACATTATAACTCAAATTAATATGTGCACTTTCCTCACATATTACAGTAGCTTCCTTGTGTTTAATTAAGTTATTTTTTTTCATACTTGTAATTGTTAATCTTAGGTAAAGTAACATATCTGACTATTTTACATATTGATAACTAGGAAAAATCTTATAACTCGCCAACATTAGTTAAGATGTTTATCGTTAAAGGTCTTAACACCAAATGTGAAAATGACATAACGTTGGTATATAAATATCAATATAATGTTCACACCAATGTTTGGTTCATAATTTTTAAAAGAAATTCTAATCTTGTTTTTTAATTGTCTCTTGGAACTTTCAATTTGATTATAAGACCAATTTTTTGGATTTTTAAAACATTTGATTTTGGTTAGATTTGTAAAGAATTTGGAATTCATCCATTTAAAAATAAGGTTTGAATCCATAATTTGACATAATTAAAGTTTTAAAGTTCACCAAACAAATTTCTTGGTGATATGTGGCATTTCTAAAAAGCTCTTTGATGGGATTTCATTGTGAAAAATTCAAGTTATTATGGTCCCTTTCCAACAAGGGTTGGTAACAATTAATCTATAAGCCTTTTGCAAATAATTGTTGAATAAACCAATTTGCATTGATGATTCCATTGCACCAAAATCCAGACAAGACAATGTGTTAGCCACTTTTATTGTAGGTGAAATTAATTAAAGACATAGACCTTATTAAACAACTTGGATTTAATGGATTCTTAAAGAACAATGATGCATTTCAACATAGAACACATATGTTGTAAGGTGAGAATGTGAAATGTTTCATGCACTAGGTTTTATCTAGGCTTGAGAGGTAAATGTGTGATTATACCCAATGATGAATTGCCCACATTGTGCCTTGAGGATCCATTTGAAGTTGCAAACGTAATTAAGTTTTGGGAAATAGTGATTGTAGAGTTTTATGACCCACATGAACGACATATTGACATAGTTTTAGTTTATTTGTTTGGTCCATGGGGCTTTTTTTGTGTGTGCATAAATTAATGTTTAGATATGTAAATGAAGATGTCATTTCATTTATAGTTTAAAAGTTCAAATTTAAAGTTGTTACATAGTTCACAAGTGGTTTTTGGCAATGTCAAATCCAAGTTTGTGCATAAAATGGAAGTTTATTGTCGTGCATGTCATGAGAATGTTGAACATGCAACTAGATATAAAAACAAGAATCACATTGTCATATGTGATTTATTTTTTTACCTTATGTTGTTCTAAGAGATTTTGAAGGTCAAGGTGCATGCCACATGGATTTGTAGGATTGATTGGAAAAGGTTGATTAATGCTCTAATCATTGATCCAAAAGAAGATCAAGAGAATATACTTTGATACCACTTGCATGTTATAAGTAAGCTTGCTACAATTTCTTGGTTTGATAACAAACCCGTTTCCATTTTTTCCCTATAGGTGTCACATTTGCCATTCAAGGGCATCTGATTGGTCCATTGGAGATCCTTATTAGTCCAATGTTAATACATTACCAATAGCACATGCACGAAGTTGATGTGTAGGATCAACTTTGTGGACATTATACTTTGCAAAAAGAAGAACACAAATGGTGACATTGAATAATGTTTCATACCATTTATACCACGGTACCACCATTGTGAACTTGTACATCATGTACAAGGTGCATATGACCCAGCCAACCAATGTCACACCTGAATTCAATGTGATTTTGGCTAGGACTTTCATAAAAAAGGACGCATGTTGTACTCCAAAAGCAAAACAACAATGCCAGGGACTTCTATACCCAATCCCAGAGGGTTTCATTATTCTATGCAATGGATAAGAACATCAAGCAGAAGAAGGTTGTGTGTGTGAATTGGTATTGTCTAACTTGTGATGATATTATGGTTTGTTTTGGTGTCTACTTGTGGAATCACATAGCAAATCTACATGCAATTATGTGTTAGTTTAGTTTGGGGTGGGACCAACACCATGATCAGTTGGCCTCTAAGGTTCACCTCTTGAGGCTAACGATGTTTAACTATATTTGTTTATAGCATTTTGCCCATGTTTTTAAAAGTTACATGAGTTTTTGGTTTTTTTTCAGAAAATCCAATTGGAAAAGTTTTCAAATGTAGGTAGCTACTAGGGGTCAAAATTTCAAATCATTTTCAGAAAATCAAAAAAGCTTATGACCATGTCATCAAATTGGGGTATTCCAATGTGTCTGCAGCATTTTAGCCCATTTAAAAAAAAGTTGCATCAGTTTTGGGTATTTTTTCCAAAAAATCCAATCAGAGATGTTTTCAAATGTAGGTAGCTACTAGGGGCCAAAATTTCAAAGAAATTTTGAAAAAATTAGAGGAAATTATGGCCATGTGATTAGATTGGGGTATTTTGATGTGTTTGCAACATTTTGGCCCCTGTTCCAGAGTTGCATCAGTTTTGGGTTTTTCCTTTTCAAAATTAACTCTAGTTGGCGAGATTTTCAAAATTCGGTAGCTACTTAGGCCAAAATTCTAAAGAATTCTTGAAAAGTCAGAAACAATCATGGCCATGTGATTGAATTGGGGCATTTCGATTTGTTTGTGGCATTTTGACCCTATTTTTCAGAGTTGCATCAATTTTGGGTTTTTTATTTTTTTTTCAAAAAATAGAGTTTGAGGGGATTTTCAAATGTAGGTAGCTAATAAGGGCCAGAATTTCAAAGCGTTCTCAAAAAAATTACATGGTCATGTGATTGGAGTAGGGTAGTTCGATGTGTTTGGGACATTTTGAGCCCATTTTTTTGAGTTGCATCAAATTTTGGTTTTTCTTTCCTCAAAAAATCCAGTAGGAAGGATTTGCAAATGTAGATAGTTACTAGGGGCCAAAATTTTGAAACATTCTCAAAATATTAGAAAACTTTATGGCCATATGATCAATTGGGGTATTCTGATGTGTTTGTGACATTTTGACACCATTTTAAAAAAGTTGCATCAAAATTGGGTTTTTTGTTTAATTTTAAAAATATACTTGGAGGGGTAATCAATGTAAGTAGGCAATAGATGCCAACATTTCAAAGAATTCTTTATAATAAATAGTAGCCATATGATTAGATTGAAGTTTTCTAATGTGTTAATGACATTTTCACCATTTTGATCAAAGTTGGAGGAGTCTACACATGTAGAGAGCTTCTAGAGGCCAAAATTTCAAAATAATTTTAAATTAAAAAAAACCATAATATCAAATAGGGGTTTTTCAATGTGTTTGTGGCACATGTGGTCTGCCCCTTCATTGTGTCGCCACCCTACACAAACAAACAAAAAAAACAAAGAAAATGGCCTCTCCCTTCTATTGTTGGCCCCCCCTTAACAAGAAAAGCCCCAAAACCCCCGCACCCCCCCCCCCCCAAGTCACTCTCACCGCGCCCAACAAGAATATGAAACTCCTGATCGCTGCCGGGCATAATGTGAGAAAAAGAACAATCAGAGGCCCTGCATTTTGGATAATGAAACACCCCGCCCAGTGGGAGGAACAAGCTTTAAACGTTTGTAAAGCATTTCTCCATTGTTTTCGTGTAAAGGGAGGTAGCCCTATTTTTGATAATAAGAGCATCGTCAATGGTGCTCAGTATGGAACTCTAGTTAGTAAAATTAAATATCTATGTTTAGCTTTTTTTCCCCAGCAACCCCACCAATAAAACTGAAACTGGAACTGGAACTGCATGTACATGGGGACTACTAATAGCAAACCACCTGGACCAATCATTATGATCGACCAATGAGAAATACTGAGCCTCAGTCAGGTCCAATTTATTACACTCGTTTTTGGAGTTGCACAACTCTAGTGCGCGTTGTACCAGCCACGGCAAGGTGGACGAATTTGGTGCGGAAAAACCAATTTCTTGAGCTACACTGGCACATTTTGACCCTTTCACAATAAATTTTACTGTTTGGAGTCACATATTGAGCACCGTTGGAGATCCTCTAAGATCCCATCCCAGAGGGCAGGGTTCTTCCGTCCATACCGAGGGCATTATGTACTAGTGAGCCAGCACTGGGTGCCAGTTATGGCTCCTAGTGAGCTGAAAGGCGAGCCCAGTAGGGCGAGCCATAACTGGCACCTAGTGCTGGCTGCCTGGCATAATGGACTAAATTTGCTGCTTATGTAGATCTTTAAAGTAGCTAGTAGGTGTTAGCATAGTCCAGGTACGTAGGAGAAGGCAGAATCTGCAACTGTGGCCGTTTATGGAAAATAGAAATGCCTGAAACCATGCAGAATCGGCAGGTTCAGTCCATTATGTGTCCCATAATGCCCTCTGCACAGGCAGACAAACCTTCTGTAGCATTCAGCAATTGTGGCCATCAGATCTTAAAAGGTCGTGGCCATCGAAAACAGATGACCATTATTTGACTGTTGAAAAACACAGGGCATCGGGTCGTGGTTTATGCGGGTGTCCAAAAAGTCATGTACCGGACCCCCCTATCCCCCAATCACAAGAAGCATGTTAGAAAATGGGAGGGGAGGTACATTAGAAAGAAGACCTACCTTAGAAGAACCTTCACCATTAGTAAAGGCTTGCCTTGAAATAGATGACTCATGCATGCACCCATTGCAATGTCATAGTAAAAACTAGGCAAAACCGAAAGAGGACCTCTGGAGCCCATTGTTATCCAGGCTGCGTTAGCAGAACGATGAACCCTTTTGTTATCCAAGCCGCGTAAGCACAACGATGAACCCTTTGTTATCCAAGCCGCGTAAGCACAACGATGAACCCTTTGTTATCCAAGCCACATTAGCACAACGATGAAAAAGATTGTTAACTTGTTGATGTTTGAATGAGTCACCGTTGAGATTTGGAGAAAGTTATTTTTAGCACCAAGAAATCTTCATGCCCAAGTAGGCAGAAACCTGTGGCATGTGGAGAGTAACCGAGGCATCTTTATTTGCATCAAGCCTCTTTTTTATCGGTCAGATTTTTTCAATTTTTTTTTAAGAAACTGAAATTGAATATTTTTTCAGGGGTCGGATCGCCAGAAGTGAGAAAATTGCCTGATTTCTGAGTCTGGTTTTCCATCTGTAGCCAAAACAAATGGAAGGATAACTAAATATTTTGGTCTTCATATTTGGAATTTTTTTTGACTTATTGCATTTTTTGGAGAAAAATTCACCATTTTTGAATTTTTTTGAAGAATTCGCCAATTTTTGTGTGTTTATTGGAAGCACAACAGCAGACTCACGTTTCTCTGCTGACATGAGCAGTTGCAGGCTGGGTTGCATCATCACCTAGTGCATTCCATTTTGTAAAGGCTAAAAACTTTACTGATCATAACAAGGGGTCTGTCACACTGTGCCCTTGCCATGTACATTAAAAAATATCTTAATGCAAAAGAAGAATTACGAAAACTCAAATATTTCACCATGCAAAAATTATAATCTTCAAAAATCCTCTAAAAGAAACCAAAATCCTTCAAGATATTATTACTCTATAACTAATCTCAAGTTTGAACACAAGCCAAAATATTATCTTTCAAAAATCTTCATATAAAAATAGACCTATTACCTTGGGGGCCAAAATCCCTTAAGCTGCGATACTCTATAATGAATCTAAACACAATATCCTTGCCTTGGTAGGCAAGGCCAACAAAAATTTCAAGTCTAGGCCTAGCACCTACACATGTGAAAGTTTGAGGTTTGCATGTGCCATGACTTTATGGGAAACTCAAATTATTTACAGTGCTTCCCAGTAGGTGTAGTAATCAAGGGAGAAAATGTTGGCCAAATTGATATAAGTTTTGTCAGAGTTCAGACAAAAGTATACTGGGAAACTCTAACTGGCCTCAATTTTCTCTGCTGACACACACACAGTGAGCGCCAGTCCTTCAATGATGGACCACTTGCCTCCATTTGCTAAAGGCCAAATATTCCAGTCACCAGAGGAAGTTCCGTGCGCCTCAATTTTCTCTGCTGACACACACACAGTGGGCGCCAGTCCATCAATGATGGACCACTTGCCTCCATTTTCTAAAGGCCAAATATTCCAGTCACCAGAGGAAGTTCCGTGCGCCTCAATTTTCTCTGCTGACACACACACAGTGGGCGCCAGTCCATCAATGATGGACCACTTGCCTCCATTTTCTAAAGGCCAAATATTCCAGTCACCAGAGGAAGTTCCGTGTCCAGGACGCACGCATAACTCTATTAAAGACTTCCAATCTTTAAAGATTTGCATCAAGGAGCTTGTTCCAAATTTCTATCAAGGTTGGTTCATTTGTTCTGCTATTACCAGCATCACATGCATTTAGTGGGCTTGATGGCTCAATGCAACAAGAAGGGTATTCATCATCCAATTGCCACATGCTAGTGCGTCTCACATACAATCAGGTCTTTATGGTCAACGTTAGTATGTCTAAAACATCAAAACTTTGGTTCCATGTCCTTTAAAACAATAATAGTACCATGCATATTGGACCTAGATGCATCATGACTCAAATTTGTGTAAAGGCTCATCTACTATGATTTTTTATTTAGGTGGGTTAACTTGATCCTCTTCTTTGGAGCACTCCTCACCTGCACTTCATTGGGGTAACAACTAATGTGAAAGGACAACAAAACTCTGAAGGTCATTCAAGTGCCACCTTTTTTGCAATTTCCCAAACCTTGTAGGTATGTGCCTCACACTATAACAATTATTATTTTGAACTCAATATGTCTTGTAATGTGAAAACAAAGTTTGTGTTTTTATTGATGGGTATGAAGGTTGTAATGAATGCAATTTGTTTCGAAGTTCAAGTAACGAGTAATTAAAACATGAATGTAAGTTTCAAATGAGATTATATTATAAAGTTTAATCCAACTTCTCCAAATAGTTTTGTAACAATGAAAAGTCATGAATTTCATTCAAAACAATATTGGATGATTGTCAAGGAGCTTTGAAAGACATTGACAATGTTAATGTTGTTGAACCAAACAATGCAATCACTTTTTGAAATTGTGAATTGTCAAAAAAATGCTAGATGACTATCAAGGAACCTTGGAGACGTTAACAATGTTCATGTTTTTGAACCAAACAATGTAATCATTTTGTGAAAGCGTGGAGATGTCAAAAGGATGTTAAAGCCTATCAAATAGCCTTGAAAAACCTTGACAAGGTTGAATTTTTTGGACCAAAAAATGAATTCACTTTGTAAAAACATGGAAATGTCAAAAACATGTTGAAAGATTATGAAATAGCTTTGAAGGACTTTCATAAGGCTGATGTTCGTGAACCAAACAATGCATTCACTTTGTGAAGCCATGCAGATGCCAAAAGGATGTTGAATGATTATCGAGCAGTTTTGAAAGACCTTGACAAGGCTAATGTTCTTGAATCAAACAATGTAGACACTTTGCGACTTCGTGCAAATGTCAAAGGGATATTGGAGGACCATCAAGGAGCCTTGGAGGACCTCGACAAGGCAAATGTTCATGAACCAAACAATGCAAACACTTTGCAATTTCGTGGAAATGTCAAAAAGATGTTGGATGACCGTCAAGGAGCTTTGGAGGACCTCGACAAGGCTGATATTCTTTGAACCGAACACTTTGCGATTTCGTGCAAATGTCAAATGGAAATTGGAGGATTATCAAGGAGCTTTGGGGGACCTCGACAAGGCTGATGTTCTCAAACCAAATAATGCAAACACTTTGCGATTTCGTGGAAATGTCAAAAAGATGTTGGATGACTATCAAGGAGCTTTGGAGGACCTCGACAAGGTTGATGTTCTTGAACCGAACAATGCATTCACTTTGCAAAGCCGTGGAGATATCAATAGGATGTTGGATGATTATCAAGCAGCTTTGGAAGACCTTAACAAGGCTAATGTTCTTGAACCAAACAATGCATTCACTTTGCGAAGCCGTGGAGATGTCAAAAGGATGTTGGATGACTATCAAGGAGCTTTGAAAGACCTCGACAAGGCAAATGTTCTTGAACCAAACAATGCCTTCACTTTACGAAGCCGTGGACATGTCAAAAGGATGTTGGATGACTATCAAGCAACTTTGGAAAACCTTGACAAGGCTGATGTTCTTGAACCAAACAATGCATTCACTTTGCAAAGCCGTGGAGATGTCAAAAGGGTGTTGGATGACTATCAAGGAGCTTTGCAAGATCTTGACAAGGCTGATGTTCTTCAACCAAACAATGTAAACATTTTGCGACTTCGTGCAAATGTCAAAGGGATATTGGACGACTATCAAGGAGCTTTGGAGGACCTCGACAAGGTTGATGTTCTTCAACCAATCAATGCAAACACTTTACGATTTCGTGGATATGTCAAAAAGATGTTGAATGATTATCAAGGAGCTTTGGAGGACCTCGACAAGGTTGATGTTCTTGAACCGAACAATGCATTCACTTTGCAAAGTCGTGGAGATATCAATAGGATAATGGATGATTATCAAGCAGCTTTGGAAGACCTTGACAAGGCTGATGTTTTTGAACCAAATAATGCATTCACTTTGAAATATCGTGGAAATGTCAAATGGATGTTGCACGACTATTAAGGAGCTTTGAAGGACCTTGACAAGGCAAATGTTCTTGAACCAAACAATGCATTCACTTTGTGACATCTTGGAAATGTCAAAAGGATGTTGGATGACTTTCAAGCAGCTTTGGAAGACCTTGACAAGGCTGATGTTCTTGAACCGAACAATGCATTCACTTTGCGAAGTGGTGTAGATGTCAAAAGGATGTTGCATGACTATCAAGGAGCTTTGAAGGATCTTGACAAGGTTGATGTTCTTGAAACAAACAATGTAGACATTTTGCGACTTCGTGCAAATGTCAAAAGGATATTGGAGGACTATCGAGGAGCTTTGGAGGACGTCAACAAGGCTCATGTTCTTGAACTAAACAATGCAAACATTTTGCAATTTCGTGGAAATATCAAAGAGATATTGGAAGACTATCAAGGAGCTTTGGAGGACCTCGACAAGGTTAATATTCTTGAACCAAACAATGCATTCACTTTGCGACATCTTGGAAATGTCAAAAGGATGTTGGATGACTTTCAAGCAGTTTTGGAAGACCTTGACAAGGCTGATGTTCTTGAACCGAACAATGTAGACACTTTGCGACTTCGTGGAAATGTCAAAAGGATGTTGTTTGATTATCAAACAGCTTTGGAGGACCTTGACAAGGCTAATGTTTTTGAACCAAACAATGCATTCACTTTGAAATATTGTGGAGATGTCAAACGGATGTTGGATGACTATCAAGGAGCTTTGAAGGACCTTGACAAAGCTAATGTTCTTGAACCAAACAATGCATTCACTTTGCAAAGCCTTGGACATGTCAAAATGATGTTGGATGACTTTCAAGCAGCTTTGGAAGACTTTGACAAGGCTGATGTTCTTGAACCAAACAATGCATTCATTCTACGAAGTCGTGGAGATGTCAAAAGGATGTTGGATGACTATCAAGGAGCTTTGGAAGACCTTGACAAGGCTAATGTTCTTGAAACAAACAATGTAGACACTTTGCAACTTTGTGCAAATGTCAAAGGGATATTGGATGACTATCGAAGAGCTTTGGAGGACCTTGACAAGGTTGCTGTTCTTGAGCCAAACAATGCAAAAAATTTGCGATTTCGTGGATATATCAAAAAGATGTTGGATGATTATCAAGGAGCTTTGGAGGACCTCGATAAGGCTGATGTTCTTGAACCAAACAATGCATTCACTTTGCGAAGCCATGGAGATGTCAAAAGGATGTTGGATGACTGTCAAGGAGCTTTGGAGGATCTCGACAAGGCTGATGTTCTTGAACCAAACAATGCATTCACTTTGCGAAGCCGTGGAGATGTCAAAAGGATGTTGGATGACTATCAAGGAGCTTTGGAGGACCTTGACAAGGCTGATGTTCTTGAGCCCAACAATGTAGACACTTTGCGACTTCGTGGAAATGTCAAAAAGATGTTGGATGACTATGAAGCAGCTTTGGAGGACTTCGACAAGGCTCATGTTCTTGAACCGAATAATGCATTCACTTTGCGAAGCTGTGGAGATGTCCAAAGGATGTTGGATGACTATCAAGGAGCTTTGGAGGACCTTGACAAGGCTAATGTTATCATGTTATTATAAGTGTAGTGGATTGTTGTATGTTAATAAGTAAAATGAAGTGTTGTTAAATTAACACAAATATTTTAAACTAATCTAGATATTATGTAAATGTCATTTTGAGTCCTCTAAACTAACTATATCAAATGTCTAAATTGCATTTTAAGAAAGTAATAAAAGAAATATATAAAATCATACAATTGATTTCAAACTTATTCTATAATAAAAACATGTCCCTTTTTATGATAACACATGTTTATTGGGTCATTAAAAGAAAATTATCATTTTGCAATTGTTGTATGCAAATGAATTTTAGTTGCATGCAACGCATATAATTATTGGATCCCATAGTTGTTTAAAACAAGTTGCACATAACCAACAATTGCATATGAATCTATATTTTATACATATGTATTATTTTACATGGGGTTGTCCATGGTGACACATGACATTTGAACCTTATTTCAATATTCTTCATTATTAAAATAATAATAATATCATAGCCATTCAATAAAATGTGAATGAATTTAACATGTGTTCATTTAGGGAAGCCAATTATATGATGACATGTGGCATTTAAACATGATTTCAATATTCATCATTATTAATAAATAAATAATATCTTAGCCACCCAGTAAAATGTAAATAAATTTTTGACATGTGTCCATTTTATGAAGGCTAATTATATGGTGACATGTGGCAATTAAAAAAGCAAAGTGATTATTATTTTTAACCAATTAGGTAGGTAGGCTATAGGTAGGTAGGGGGGTAGGTTGGTAAACCATAAATAAGTCAAAAATAGGTAGGATCATAAGGTTAAAATAACCATGTAAGTTTAAAATAATCCAATTTTGTGTTTGGGTTTAGCCTTTAGCCTTTAGAGTCAAGCCTCTTTCATTGGCCCATCCCCAATGGCATTTGGTAGTTACTTTGTGAACAAAACAAATGAATTTGGTTATATGGTGTGCACACTTGAAATCAAAGGGAAAAAAAATGAGATAATTATTTGTATTACAAGTGCAACCAATGTTATTTCAACCTACATGCAAATACTACATGTTACATACTAACCTAGTTTACTTACTAACTTACTAGTCATAAATATATTATTGTAATCAATAATGTAATGAAAATGAAAATAATTGAAGAAGAAAAAAAAACTAACAATGATAATAAATAATAACAATATGTAATATTTAGTACTTAAACTAATTTAAATCACTATTAATAATTAATAATAAACAATTATAGGCTAACTATTGTAATATCCTACCCATAGGAATAATATTGCAAATTTATAATAATATTAATTCTGGAATAATAAATAATAATAATGATAATAACAACAATAATAATTTTGGATATTCACTATTAATGTTATTTTGGATATTTATAAATAATTAATAATAACATAAAAATACTAAAATAACATTTAGTGAAAAATAAAAATGATATTATTATTAAATTAATAATAATAATAATAAATTTGAAATATTAATTATTCAATAACAATAATCTCTAAGAATAATAAATAATATTAGCAATTATAAGTTTAATGATGTATATATTTAAGAACTATATATGATTAGGTATGATGATTAATAATATTATAATATAATTACTTTGGAAAATCTAACCATGTTTAAATTAATGTTGAGTAAATTAGTTCAAGTTAATTTTGGCATGGTTAGTTTACCCAAAGTTGATTTACCCATAACTAATTTAACCAAAATAAATTTAGGTTTGGTTGGTTTAACCTCATAATTAGTTTAGCCATAGTTAGTTTAGTCAAGGCATAACTTAGGTTTAATTTTGATTAATGTGAATTTAGTTTAAGTTTAACCAATGTTTTGCTTTGGATAACATTAAGTAGCGTAGTTTAGCTTTAATACTAAATGTATAAAATTAATATACATAGCTTAAGTAAATATATTAAATATATTAACATAAGTATATAATAGTTTAAACCATGATTTTTATAACATATGTCCAATTTGTACATTATTAGTTGCATTTTAGTTGCACACACAATTGTATGACCCAAAAATTATATATACAAATTTCATAATTACAAACACGACCAATCTAATTGCAAACAACATCTAGTTACACACAATCATATGATGACAAATTACAATTGACAAGATTTTTATTAATGGATGAACTTGATAAAAAAATCAAACCATACAATTTTTTTAAAATCTTAAAATAAAAATAAATAAATCATAAAGCAAAAAACTCATTTTTAAAGCCACTTGACAAAAAAATTATGTTTAATGAATTCAAAATGTTTTAACTTTAGATGTGCAAAATTTGATTCCACTCCAACACTCCTTCAAATTTCAAACAAAAAAATTCCATTACTAGATCTAAAACTTTACATCCAAACACATATTGTTATAGAACATGTCCCATCTCATCTAGATAATGCCTTTCTATAGATGGTAGTGTTCATGCATTGTATGCACACATTATACTGAAGATGTCACCCACGCATTCAGTCAAGTTGGAGCAAACATTATATGCCCAAATCATCTAAAGCCTAAATAGAACCAAATAGAGCACATTAAATGTCGCCCCAAACCCTCTACTTCGATATACGTCCGGGGTTATGACATTCAATTTAGCCATCCGGGTCAGAAGTATATTTTACCCGCCCCCAGGTATCACATTCGAACTGCAAATGCTTCCCTCCCTTTGTGAGATGCGAGTCTCACGCAGCGTTTTTGGGTTGATGGGTTTTTCGAATTCAGCTTCTCGCAGGCTTTTGGATTTATGGGTCTTTGGATTTCATACTCTTGCAACGGTTTCAAGGAATTTCTCTTCGTTGGGGTCGATTTCTCCCTTAAGGAATTGCGACATTCTTTCTCTCTGTCTCTGTAGATGATTGATGTGAAACCTTTTTTTTTGTTTCCAATGGGTGCTCCTGTGTTTCTCGTTTCGATGGTAGTGTCTTCTTTTCTCGTTGGACGAGTTTTGAAGCGCTTGATGGCTGGGACGGCGACGCCGCGAGCCGCGTTTTGGTGCTGCTGGTTTGCGATAACTACGCAGACCTATTACTGAGTCTGGTGATGGCATCAGAATACGAGGACGATGGTGTAAGCGTGTTCGCTACCTATGTTTCCTATGTTTGTTGTTTTGTGGGTATTTTAGGCAGAAGATTCTGTACCAGCTATATCTTAGGTCACGGAGACTCCAATTGTACATGAGGGTTTAGGGGTTATGAGCAATAAGTAAATTCGGGATGCGAGATTGTTGAATGGAGATCTATTCAGGTTGTGTCTGCTAAGGAGGATGTGATGAGCTGGACTGATCACCTACCTCTATGTGATGAGCTACCCTAAACCCTGTAACCTCTGAGCTGAAGAAGTCGAAAATCCCTTCTCCGGACTGTCTCTCTGAAGCCCGGTAGGTTGCAAACATGTGTGCAACCTTGTGATATTGGCAACTGTGCCATTGCCACCTTGCAAAGAGTCTGAATTCTAAGACTTAGGGTTCCATGATTTTGAGCTCATAAAATTCAAAGGAGGCTTTGGCTGCCTCAGCATTGCTAATGTGAGATCAGTCAAGGTTGCTCAACTTTTTCTCTTCTGTATGCAGTTTTATTCCTGCCACTTGATGGTGTGGAATTGGATGGGCATTATCCTTGTCTAACCAGCATTGCACATCAATTTTACTCCTAAATTCACCATTGTGGCTAACATGGAATAAGCCTGAAGCTTCAGTGTCTGCTTGGTCACAATCTGTGGGACCAAATAGGTTTGATCAACCCAGGAGCGTGAGGTCCTTGCAAACACTAATGGAAGAAATTGTGCAGGATTTTGACTGGGAAGCAGCTGTTGCAGAGATTGACAAGGCCTGCGACAAAAGCCAACAAAGCAAAGCAACTAACAAGTATTGTCAAAAGACTCTTGATGCTTTTCTGAAGTTGAGTCAACCAACACCACTTGTGCAAGAGAGTATCCATATTGATGGTGGAGAAGGTGGGAAGAGAAAAGAAAATGTTGCTGATTCGGTTCCTAGTGCTTTCACAACATGGGTTTATCCAGGTTAGTGCAATGTAAAAGTCAACAGAGGTTTCCTCATTCTCATGGAAACTTCTTCAGTCTAGCAGTCAGAGGTTTCCTCATAGTCTAGCTGCTGTGATTGCATCTCAGAGTTGGCTATACAACAGTTCTCTTGAATATCAGACTGGCCATTCATGTTGATTGTCTCCAGGAGGCAATTGTTACTTAACTGAGAGGGTTGTCTGGGTGGTGTTCCTTTTCTCCCCTCTCTTGAGGTTTTGAGTGCTTAATCCATTTCATACTCTTTCTCTGATCTGATTGTAGTCCACTGCCTCTGCACTGTGATCATGTCCTTTGTATTTGATGTCTGTGTTTCTCTTTTGAGCAGCCAATATTCCTTGTCGCCAGTACCAATTATCCATTACCAAGACAGCACTATTTACCAACACCATTGTGGCTCTGCCAACTGGTCTTGGCAAAACCCTCATTGCTGCTGTTGTCATGTACAACTACTTCAGATGGTTTCCAACGGGTATACATCTTGATGACTTTCACTCAAGGCTCAATGCTATGTTTGATCTTTGAAAAATGCAATGTAGAGTAGTGGTGGCAAGGGTTTTTACTTCTTGCTTGGAGTTATGCATATTGATTGATCCAGTTTTCTCTCATGGGTCATACTTGCTATGTTTTTTTCACTTGCAGGAAAGATTGTCTTCACAGCACCATCAAGGCCTTTGGTGGTGCAACAGATTGAAGCTTGCCATAATGTCATGGGAATCCCTCAGGTAACTGTCTTTCTCTCATTTGTTGCACTTCCCCTTGCCATCAAGTTCTCAATTGTTCATTGGCTCTTGAAAAATAACCAAATGTTTTTCCATCTGGCTGCAGGAATTTACAATCGACATGACAGGCCAGATGAGCCCACCACAAAGGGCAGAGCACTGGCAAAGTCTAAGAATATTTTTTGTCACTCCACAAGTCTTGGAGAAGGACATCCAGTCTGGTATGTTCAGCAACTCACTAGTTCTTTTATACATCTACTGCTGGATGTTGACCAGGAATGTGATAGCAACTGTCAAAGAACATAATTGTGTTTGACTGAAAGGAAAATGGCAGGAATTTGTCCAATGAAGGAGATTGTGTGCTTGGTGGTTGATGAAGCCCATCGAGCAACTGGCAATTACTCATATTGTGTGGTCATTCGTGAGGTGCATTCCTTACAACCTCCACTTATTTTTTCCACTGTGTAAATGAGAATGTCAGCTGCTAGATAGTTGTTTCAGCCTAGTTCACAAAGTGGAAGATTCTGCTGTTCCCCTTCACACAGAGATGACTTCTCACACGTACAGTTGTGCTCAGGCAGTGTCTCAGCAGTTACTAGTTGAACCCAAAGTATTCCTGAGATGGATGTCAGAATGCAGTGCGAAAGAGGAGACCTGAGTGATTGATTTTATAATGCTCTTACTCTGCAGCTTTTGGCAGCCAATGTACAGCTACGGATACTGGCATTAACTGCTACTCCTGGCTGTAAGTTCCTTCAACAGTTCTCAGTCAAAATGATCAAATCAACAGTTGGTACAAACTCAGCTGAAGGTTACTGTCTCCTTGGTTCTCATTCAGCATAGCAGTGAGAATTTATGACCTACTTTGTGCAGCAAAACAAGCTACCATTCAAGCAGTTCTCAACAATCTCCAAATTTCATGTTTGGAGTACCGAGATGAGAATGATCTTGATGTGCGCCAGTACACACATCATCGGGAACTGGAGCTCATCCAGGTGACAGAAGTTGCCTTTGCTGACCTGTGATGTAATTGGGCTTTGCATGACTCTCATAACTATTCCCTTTAGTCTCAGGGCTTTGAGATTCATTTGCTCTTGGCTTCATCTTTTGTTCTACAGGCTCTATTCTCTGCCCCCAATAGGCAACACCATCAATCAGTGCATTCCAGCATTTGCAGTCATCACCAAGAATAGGTTGCATACAGTTCTGTATTTAGCAGGAGTCATCTATTTGGCACTGGAAACTGGCTAAAACTTGCTTGTTCAGGGTTTTCTTCCACCATCCATCATGACTTCATAAGCGTAAATTGCTCCTTGTGTTCAGAGGTCCTATGGCACATGTGCTGTCTATTGAGTGTAATACAGATTCATCAGATGCCCAAGTTGGGGGCCTTATATTCCTAGTGTGGTGTGACAAGGTCCCCATGAATGCTGAATCAAATAAAATCAAGGATACGTTTGTGGAGATTCTTATACCATTGATTGGCAAGCTCTGTGATCTGGGTGTTTTCTACACCAGAGATCTTGCAAGGGTAATGCGGCTTGCACTCTTTTTCACCTCCCAGCAACCCACGTGGATAATGTTATCATGGCCTTTTCTGTGTGTTCAGTGGTAGACATTTTACTCACACTGATGATGCCTGGTGCTATTTAGTTGGAAATGCTTAGCCATTGTGGGTTGATGTCGAACTATGCAGATTTCTCCATATGAGTTAATCATGGCAAGAGATAAGTTTCGGCAGGCCCCTCCAGATTCACTACATCAAGGCCAGTACCGAGAAGTGGAGTGTGGGTTTGGTGGAGCAATTACTCTTTGTCATATTCTTAAGCTACTTCATAGTCATGGTATCAGACCTGCCCTTGAAATGCTGCTGACCAAATTGCATCAAGGGTATGTATATTACCCATTTTTGTCGAACTGATTTGGGGCCCCATTCGATACCTTACTGTAAATAGCTTTCCTTTTTGAGAAGCCAAGTGATTCTGAGTGATGCTAACATAACATAGGTTTATCAGGGCACCCTACTGTGATTTATGGATAAATTATTTCTTCACAAATGTGTGACTAGTTTCAGCTCCTGGAATTATGTAGATGAAGCTTTGGCACGATGGCCAGTATGGGAGGTAGATTGCAAAGTCTCATACAAGCACCTTGTTATTCAGATCACTGAGACAACTGGGCAAGAACAACAGACTGCAAAAGGTCAAGGATATGATGCAGGAAAGTGTAGGTCACGGAGCTCCAAGCCCCAAGCTAGTGAAGATGGAGGAGATCATTCTCTCACATTTCAGTTAGTTATACTTCTTTCCAGCCCTGATATGGTTATATTTGTTCCTTAGACCTACTTTCCAGGGCTATGGATTCCAATGGTCAAGAGATCTGCAGGCGGCATCCTGTCAAGATTCATGATGACTCCCTTTGCAACTATGAACATATCCATTTCTTGGGCCCAAAGGTTTTGACTGGAGCATACCACCGTTTTAAAGCAAAGAGTTGCCAGATAAAGGCTTTCAGAAAAAAAGTAGGAAGCTTTGAGCATTTGTGGTTACATGGGAGTAGGGGACTAATTTTGACTTGTGGCTTTTGCTTGAAAACAGGTCAACACAATCCTTTGGAAACACGGGTTATCATTTTCACCAACTTCAGGGAAAGTGTGAAGTAATATTTTGCAACCTTGCCTATTTGAGATTGTTTTTCTGTATGGTTAAAGGTGGTTATGCTGGACTGCCACATTGTGTAACATGGAGGGTGGTTACTGCACTGAAACATCATTCTTCTACAGGGACATCTTGGAAACCCTCAACAAAATTCAGCATGTTGTCAAAGCCACAGAGTTTATTGGGCAGACCTCTGGTGAGTACAGGGCCCATCCTCTTAAGAGTAGATACATGTTTTGAAGGAATCAAAAGAAAAAACCAGTTAAGATTGATAAGCAAAATGCTTTGTTTTGGTGTGCCTTCTGCTGGCATGTAGATGGGAAATTTTGGAGGGAAGGGGTTTATTTGGGAATAGGGCTATACTCCTTAGCTGCTGAAGACTGCATGAAGGAAATTTGCAGGTCCAATCTGTACGGTTTGTGATCATGAGATCTCTGAAGATGAGCTTATCTCAATTGACCTAGTTCTCAAACACACATCGAAGTTTAGCTAGAATGCTTTCATTTCAAGTCTTAAGTCAATGGGTGTGTTGATGGAGGGCTGATTTAGTGTTTTCTGATAACCATGCTTGAATTGCTGCAGGAAAATCCTCAAAAGGCCAAACCCAGAAAATGCAACAAGCTGTCCTTCAGGTTTAGTGGCTCGAGGCGATTCATCTTGTCTTGGGAATGTGCTTGTCATGCAGATATTCCAGTCAATATGCAAATCCATTTTCAATACTTCTATCATTAGGTCTTGGAAACAAGGGGTGGGAATGAAGATTGCGAGAAGATACAAAGAAATGGCGAATGTGACAATCAACTGATCTAAATGTGGGGTGTTTGTTGGACAGAAATTCCGTGCTGGTGGCTACAACACAATAGTGGCCACATCCATAGCTGAGGAAGGTTTGGATATCATGGAAGTGGACTTGGTCATATGCTTTGATGCAAATGTGTCCCCTATTCGTATGATTCAGCGCATGGGACGCACTGGACGGAAGCGGGATGGACGAGTTGATATCCTACTTTTTGATGTAACTGCAGGTTCATGCTTTTCTGTGTTCTGGTAAGGTGTGTTGCTCTCAGTATACACATAAGTGTGTGACCTTGACAGATTTCTGGCACTGGTCTTGGCTACTGAGGGGGCTGAGACACAAGGTTATCAGAAGAAGCAGGCAAAGAACAAAACCCTGATTAAGTACATGCAACAAGGGGGTGTGAATACCTTCACATTTCATCCAAGCCCCCGGATGGTACTTTTGTCTGTACTCATTTGCTGCTAACCACTTTGATGGTTCTCCAGTAATGGTCTGAAACCTTTATATAACTCCTTCCTTTGGCAGTTGTATGAATTTTGAATGGCCTGTTTGCGGCTGCAGGTACCACATGCATACAAACCAGAAGTTCAGATGTTGGAGATGTCAATCAAAAGTTTTGTACCTCGTGGCCGAAAGTTGAGAACAGAAACTGCTTCTTGTTTGGACCCAGGGGCTGATGAGCCAACTGAGGAAGAGCATGCGTTGCTGCAAAAATATGCACAGCCTCCTGGTGAAATGCCATGGAAACCTTCTCTCATTGCTTTTCCCAGCTTCCAGCTGCTTCCTACACCAATCTATGCTGTCAAGCATTCTATTCGTACAGTGTCCATGCTCATTGATGTTCTTCAAGGTCTCCAGGAACCTGCTTTCCACTGTACCTCCAAGGTTATACCCTTCAGCAACTCTGAGCTTTATCTTCTGTTGCTTGCAAATTGGTATCTGAGCTTCAAGGCTTCTCTTCAGTCACTTCTCTTCCTCATTGGGTATGTGATTCCACTCTTTTCATAGCTTGTGGAAGGGCTGTGCACAGATTTCAACTTCAGGCAACTGTCTGCTCTCACCAGAAGGCAACACTGCTGGTGTATTGTCAGTAATAGGTATGAGTTGTTCTTGCTACTTTGCAAAGTTAGTGCGGGGCTGTATTTGTGCCCTATCTTGACAATCCTCTTGACATTTACGTGGCTTAAGAGTCCACTCCTGTATGCTGAAGTTGCCGTGTAAGTTTTCTGTTTCCGGTCTTCTTAATCTGAGATTGGTGTACAGATGGAGACTCTGCAGATCAAACAAAGGTGACTACCAATGAAAAGGCTGGCTGGGATGAAGTGTATTCACCAGTAGATAATCCCATGGAAGTCCTTTCACCAAAGGTTGACAATGTGGATTTTCACCAATCAGATCAAGGACTGTCAGGAGATGTTGCAGGGTTGTTGGGTGTTACCTCAATTATCACCTCGGACTTAGAGATTGACAACAAGGACGCTCACAGTCCTATGCCACTTACCTCAGGTGCTTCCTCCTCTCACATGTTCCTGTGTTCCTTTTGCCACACTTCTGTCACAGTTTGGTGTTTCTGTTTCATCTTCTGGGTTACTATAGTTGTTGAGAGTTGCAAGGATCTTCACTGAAGAAAATAAGGTATAAGCATAAGTGCCAATTCTCTACTGGAGCCCATGTGTTCCAAATGGGAGAGAGTGCAGGAAATGGCAGCAAAGATGGCAATGGCACTTTAATACATGGTTTGGATTTCATGAAGACTAGACAAGTGATATGCAAGGTGGTTGCTGGGAATGCTGCAGGTCAGAAGTCTGAGTCAGAAGGAAATGTAGGAGATGAAATGTTGGGTTTCTCCGCATCTCAACCTCTAGCATCCTTGAGTGGGACCTCAAGCTTGATCAGGTCACACAGGTTTCTGTTCCATACAGAGATTGTATACATGAATGCTGCAGGTCGGTTAGTGATTGCATCACCTCCAAAATGGCTGCCGCTTGTTGAAGTGCTGACCAGCTCCTGCATTCATCAAGAAGGGACTAAGGTGTCCTTGTCACATAAATCACCAAATCTGCAGGCCACCAAAGCTAAGTCAATTAAGTGTGAAGAGTACAAAGCCTTTGTAGAAGTTGATCGACTCAGGGAATGCAACACACCCAACTATTGTGCAACTGCAACAAATTTCCGAGTGCCTGAGATGCTTTTTGGAGGCATTGAGTGCAGGAAGATGGATCTAGAAAGTCCTCAGTTTACAAAACCATGCCGTTCTCCTTCGAAGATGACTATGCAGCCATCGGTGAACTTCATTGCATCCACACCTGAGGTCAAGCCTCCTCCATCTGCTACTGCTTATCATGTGACATTTGTTGCAGAAACACCCAATCCACACGGTAGACTCAATAGCTTGCCACTTCCATGTATTGCTTCTCAGTTCACTCCCTTCCCCTCCCGAATATTAGAAACTCCTGTTGTATCAAAGACACACCATATGTCACTTGCTTCTCCAAACCATATGTCACTTGCTTCTCCAAAACATATGTCACCTCTTCTGTTTCCAAGCCCATCCCCTGAGCAGCTTGTGACACCTGCAGTTTTGAAAAAAAGTCCACAGTGTTCAGCAAACCTCATGACCTTTGGTGCAACAGGAGTGGAAGGCAGTTTGGAAAATTGTAATGCTGTTGAAAATGGCTACTTGCCAGGTTCTTCTGCTGTACCTGAAACTGGTCCATTCAAGTCCAAATCACTTGAGACATTGGACACTGGATCTTCAGGAAGGACCATTGCACGTAGCGTGGGAGGATCTCAGATCACCAATCCCCAAATATTGCCTGATCTGCCAGATGGTGAACAGAAGTTGTGGATAGTATCTCAACAACAAAGACATCCAAATGTTTCCCATGTATCTCAGTGCCAGCTTCCAGACCATGGAAAATCTGGAGAGATGGGTGAACCTGAAAGCTCAAAACATGGGATTGAACACAGTAATGAAATCAGCAATCATGAGGGAGGAGTAGAGAGCACTGGGGTGCTGGCCTCTATGCCAAGACCACGAAGAAGGTTCAAGCGCCTCAAGAAGGTCTGCAAGTTAATGATTCCCACTCCTCCTTCAGAGCCACAAAACAAAAAACAGAATCTTTGGTGTCCTGGTGGTCAAGAGCATGCCAGAGTGCGAAAGACAACAATGAATTTTGGTATATGCCTTTTCACGGACTCTGTCATTGTATGCAAGAAAAACTTCCACTATGTCGATTCCTCTATGATCCTAATGGGCAAATTTTCAAGTAAGCTTCTTTCAGGTTGTTAGAATTTAGGGTTCAGGGTTTAAACTATAGCTCACAACCAGCCTTGTGATTACTGTATGTGGTACTCATATGGGTACTACTGTGTGCAGGAAAGGACCAGAGGAAGTTAGCAGTTCGAAGTTTTATTGATGAGGAAGCAGAGTATGTCTTTTTATTATTATTTCATATTTGATGGCAATGGTTTGTGTGTGCAAGATTTCTACCTTATATAAGCTCTGCTCCTTTTGATGGGATTACATGGAGCACTTAATAAGTTCATACTAACTCAGTGTCGTTTTGTGGTGGTTTCCTTGTGAAGAGTGTCATCTGATGAAGACATATCGACAGATGAAGATGACAGTGTTGAGGCCAATGGATCACTTGAGGGCTTCATTGATCCCTCACATTCTCAGCACCTCCAGTCTGGTTCAGTTGACATGATGGCCATCTACCGGTGGGTCTATTGCTCCTAAAGAGAGTTGGGGCTCTCTCTATTGGTCACCCAGAATTGTAGATGTGGCAACATATTCCTAGGATTAGTACTTGATTTGTGCACTCATCTTTCCTTTCCACTATCACTGATAAAATGGCAATCACCGTAGAAGGCTCACTAGGCCAGGTAATTTTGGTATCCCTTGTGTTCTAATTGGACTTATTTGGCTGTCTGCTTGTCCTTACAGGCGGTCCCTTTTAACTCAGTCACCAATGGAACAGTGGCAACGCTTTCTACCTGCACAATCTAATACACCTTCTGGGTCAATCCCTGGAACAACTGTTTCCTCTGGGACTGGAGGTTCTGACTCAAAGCAGACAATTGAGCTGAATTCTGCCTCAAGATCGTCCAGTTGTCCTACCCCTTCCTTTGCAGGTGTGGGTGTTAGTAGTGGTCTTGTTTCAAGCAGTCAGCACACATCCCTTGGTGATGAAAACAGAGCCAACATTGCAAAGATAGGAGGTGTAGCATCAGTTACTGATACAGCAAGTGTGGAACAAATGGAGCAAAAGACCAAAAGGAAGAAGCTTGGGTTGAGGAAACGAAAACTGAGTTTTCAACTTCCAGTAGAAGAAGATGATGATGATGTTTTTGCAGGTGTTGATCTTGATGCTTTAGAGCAGGAAGCAGTTTTCCAGGCTCGAACCAGAGCCACACAACTTGACTCAATGCCATCTTTTGACCTAGGAATAGATAGCTAACATCCCCTTAGTGTATGGCTTGCGAGAATGGTTTGTGGATTGCCTGGTGAAATGAGAATCACTAGACAAGTTTCTGGCATTTGTTCTACCTTACAAGTCTATGCATTGGCTGTTGCTCATTTGGATTTGAAATGACAGAAACGTGTGGAACTAGGAGCATCTCCAGCAGTGTTCTGAATGTGACCGTACAAAAACATTTCTCACATTCAAGTTTAGTTATTTGCTTTTTTCCAATCCCACCCATAATAGCAGGAGCAGCAATCAGATCATATTTATTACCACTTCTCTGGCAGGTGTAAGGCCTTGCTGTGCATTTTATCAACCTCAGCAAATTGTGCAAAAATGTTGCACTAAATCTAGCATGTTTTGACTTTCCTTCACCCAATTTCAATTTGCAGGGTCACATACTGGGCACAGATGGAGTTGCTGTAACGGTTCTCAACTGTGGGAAATCACAAAAGCTGTCCTAAACTCTAAACCCTACATGCTGCTAAACCCTACATCCATCTTTCTCTAGAAAAGTCTGTTGAGAGGAAACATTCTCTCTTATTTTATATACTTGCAGGATTGCAAATGTTGGGAGATCAGGATGCTGCACTTGTATTTCAGCACTGAATTCACTTGTTGAATTCAGCACTGTAGAATTTCTGAGATCTATGTATGAAATGTTTTTCCTTAATACTGTATCTCATGAAGTTCCATTCTTGAGAAAAACCCCCTCAAAAACTAGCTTTCTTGTGAACAGGAAGGAAGACTATCATCATATTGTGATGCTACACAACACGTGGACTGCTGCAGCTTTTGGGTAAAAAAATCCTTTTTTTTCCTAGCTTTGAAGATCTCTCCAGCAATTCTTTGGCTTTATAGAACAATGTTGCTGGTGTCTTGCTGGTGGTGTATAGATATGAGCTTTATGTCATGAATGTTGTATGATCAAAGATAGATAGGACTTGCAAACTCCTCCTGATTGCAAAGATGTGTCAACAAGAACCATTCCTGGGGATTGAATGTCATGGATTGTTGTTGCCAGTTAAGAAGTCTCTGAGTTCTGAAGATGTCAATTTCTGTTCTGGATGGTTCCTATGTGCATGCATGATGCCCTCTTGATCCACGTATGCTGTGATGAAAATTGGCATCATGATTGATTGTTTGTCACCAGGAGTTTTGGAATCTGTTTTGCATTTTATCTTCTTGCATGATTAGCTAATGCAGAATTGTCAAGATTTTCAAGAAGACTTAAAGGAATTGCTGTGAGTAAAAATAGTTACTTTTTTTTCCTCAGACCATGTTTATGAGGAAGCAAACATGAGGAAAACATGATCTAAAAAGGTTTCACATAAATTCCACCAAACAGAGCTTCAGACAAAATATGTGAAGGTTTGAACTAGTGATGCTGTGATATATAGGGTGGGGCTCGGTTATGTGCAGTGGCGGCTCAAAACTCAAAAGCCTATCCACCCAGTATAAAATTTTGCCATATATTAGACATACCATGATTCCTTAATGTTCTCCATTCATGCTACCAATGTAAACATTTATATGTAAAAACTTTTGCCGAACATTGAAGTTTAGTTTGGGAGACCTCCTGAACCAAAATTTCCTGCTCCTAGATATTTCTCATAATTTGCTTGGAGGCAGGGGAGGTTTGTTGAAAGGTGATTTGTAACATTCATATGAATTCATAGGAGCCATCCTTATAATAGTGCACCTAAGTTTTTATGGCACTGTTTGGTTCAAGGGGCCAAAGGCATTGACAGCAGTGCCTCCCCTTATACGTAAAGCACTGCCTGGAATTTTCCTTTGTATTTTCAGCTCCCTTACCTACCTGAAGAAACCTGTTTTCAGCAAGATGGATCTTCTGCGGTGGAAGGTATCAGCCAGGTTGTACTGGGATCTTCTGACCATTGGAAGGTACCAGCCAGCCTGTCACTATTTCTGAAAAAATTCCACCTCTGCTTTATGTGGGAAAAGGACATGAGTACTGGCCTTGGGCACAGATCTCAAATCATGGAAGGACATGTATTCAGGCCCTTCTCCTATACCTAAAGCTTTTATCTTGGAAGCAACTACCAATTCATATTTGGGCTACGACAATTTTGACCTAATATCAATCTACACTATTTATACCAAGGTTGCAGCCTTGTATTCACCCGACACTAATTTGAAGGTTGAACTCGAGTTAGTCTTTTGTATACAGGCCCTGCACCTGGTTATCAACACTGGTATCAAGGACCCTACCAGTCTGGTATGAGCTGAGGCAATACTAGCCTCATACCTATAACCAGCCTGTTATGGACTTGAATGAAGTAATACCAGCCTTGTACCCGTTTTATACCAGTCTCAATACCTGGTGTACACCTGCTTCATACCAGCCAAATATCAATCTTAGACCCAATTGGTATGATCTCAAGTACCTACCAGACTGGTATTGGTATAAGACTGGTATATTGCCTTGGCTCATACCAGACTGATCTTGGAGTTTGATACCATTGTTCATACCAATGTGGATACCCATCAACGACCCTATATACCAGACCATGCGAGAAGAGAGCAGCAGCATAGAGGGGAAGGGACAGACGGCGTCTTCTTTCTTTGCAGCGTCCCGAGGCTTCCTAGAGGCCCTTCCTTGTTTCCATCGCAGAAGAGCACAACATGGCAGCAGCATCACAAGCATTAGCAGCGATGGCCTCTGTGGCAGGGATAGCGGTCTCTCTGGCATCCTCATCTTCTTCTCAGGTTGCTCGTTTGCAGCTGACGACACCTGCAGCACCTTCTTCGTTTGGTAAAAGACCTCTCAACAAGAACTAACTGCATCCGTTCTTCACATGCAAGTTTGGTCCATTCTGTATAGTTTCTTCGCCTGTTGGACCTACTTGCATGTAACCGTTGTTGTTGTGATGTTGTTCATTTCTTTGTTTGATTCATGGCGTGAATCCAGAAGTTCATTCTGCATTGTTTGTTTTTTGTGTCTTTATAGTTTTTTTAGCAGCGAAGCACAACTTGACGGACTTTGAAACCCTTTAAACCCTTAAAACATGGAAATAGGAATTAAATCTTCCAGTGATGAGGTCTGAGGCATTCGCACTTGTTAGGGATCTATTATGCTTCATAGTTTCAGATCTGCCACTGGCTTGACTTCGTAGAATTTGCAATTTCTTGACAGTTTCTGCTGCACGTCCACAAAGTAGGCAATTGTTTCTTCAAAGTGTTTCAGTTGACTTTTACCTTGGCACTGCTATCTGTTTTCTTTTAATCATTTTCCAATTATTTTTTGTTGAACAATGTCCCCCCCTTGATTGTGCATTTCAGGGATTGGAAGGTGTCGCCTTCTAACAAGATCTTCAGCCACTAGTGACTTTGGCAGCGCTGCGCTCAAGAAGCATACTGTGTCAAAAGTTGCAACCAATGCCGTTGCAGTGAGTACAGCCTAACAGTTTTGGTTGTTAAATAATGTTAAGATATGCTGTGTTCTGTAGTCTGGCCATGTCCATGATCAAAGAATTGTACCCAGAAAGTACATCGCCTGCTGAAAAGTTGCTACTGGACTGATGCAATGAGTTCTTTATGAAACCCCAGCAAAGTAGTTAGGGTCATAAGGTCATGTGGGGTAGCTGCTTTTCTTGTAGTATTGCTGACTAGTGTGTCCATGGCTCTTTTTGAGGTTTGGAACTTCAAGAACTGTTTCTATCTTGAGAGACTGTAGATTTTGTGGGCTTGGGTTGAGTCAGGCATGCTGCTCCCCTCTTCTCATGGGCTCGCATGTTTGGTGATGTGGATGCAGACGAAAGAAGCAGGCACAAGCTCTGCAACCGCAACTGGAGGGTAAGTTTAATATGAAAGCCCTGCCAGAATGCTGTCTGATTCTTATTAGTCTAGCAACTATGTATTATCATGGCACACCTTAACTTTCAAGACAGAGTGATTCCAGTTATCCTTCAGTCTATGTTTCTTTATTGAGTGCTAGCCAACATCACATTGAATCTTCCGTTCGCTTCTGGAAATGTGAAGGAAACTCATGATGCAGATTCTGTAGAATTGTTTGCCCTAAGTTTTGAGCAGACTATTGTGCACTTTTGTAAACCCCACTTTCAGGAACTGATGAAGTCAGTGGGGATTAATGGCAGCTATCATGAAGGTGATGGTTCAATATTTGTGAGTGACACTCACAAGGTTATGAGTTATGACCATCCTCATTCTGTTTGGCAAGAACTGACACAAGATTCATTCAGTCCACCTTCCATGTCCACCCTCCATGTTTTCTGTGGAATTTCCATCCGCAATCAAATTGAAATGTAGCAGAGTCACTTGGGTTTTAGATTTTCACCAGCTCCTGCCAACTTCTTGCTCTATCTTTCATCTGAGGATATTTATCAGAAGGAATTACGGTCATAGGAGTCAAATGATGTGGTTCGTTTCCTTGGAATCTCCCCATCTGCAGGAGGCAATGCATGGCTCTTGAGGTTCAAGTTTGTGTGATTGCATTTGTATCACATCTTTAGTACAGATTTTCTTAAGGTGTAGTCAACTCTGACAACTATGTGCCGGCTCTGTCATAGTTTAGCCATGAGCTGCTGCTGTTCGAGGCGCTTCGGGAGGGACTGGAAGAGGAACTGGACAGAGACCCCACTGTATGTGTCATTGGTGAGGATGTTGGCCACTATGGTGGCTCTTACAAGGTCACTAAGGGTTTTGCAGAAAAGTTTGGGGACTGGAGACTTCTAGATACCCCTATTTGTGAGAACTCTTTTACTGGCATGGCCATTGGAGCTGCTATGACAGGTCTACGGCCAGTTATTGAAGGTATGAACATGGGCTTTCTGCTTCTGGCCTATAACCAGATTGCAAACAACTGTGGCATGCTTCATTACACGTCAGGAGGCCAATTTACAATCCCTGTGGTTATCAGGGGACCTGGAGGGGTGGGCAGGCAATTGGGTGCCGAACACTCTCAGCGCCTAGAGTCTTACTTCCAATCTGTACCTGGGCTACAAATGGTTGCCTGTTCAACTCCATACAATGCCAAGGGGCTGATGAAGGCTGCTATACGCAGTGAAAACCCTGTGATTTTGTTTGAACATGTGCTGTTGTACAATTTGAAGGAGAAAATTCCTGATGAGGAATACATATGCTGCCTGGAGGAGGCTGAGCTCGTCCGGCCTGGGGAGGACATTACCATCCTGACATATTCCCGGATGCGTTACCATGTTACCCAGGTGTGTCATTGATTCTCTGGCTTTGCACTTTATAATATCTGCTGTAGCTTGATGAGATTCAGGATTATAGAATAGTGCACTACAGTATAAACTGAACAATTCAAAATGTAGGCAATCATTTCTGACTCAGCTATGCACATGTGCTAGTCCTTTGTGTAAAAATCTTGTATCACTTGAAATGCTGAAATTATTTTCCATTTGCAGGCTGCCAAGACCCTGGTGAACAAGGGATATGACCCAGAGATCATTGATATCCGTTCATTGAAGCCGTTTGACATGTATACCATAGGCCAGTCAGTGAAGAAGACACACCGAGTTCTGATTGTGGAGGAGTGCATGCGAACAGGAGGCATTGGGGCCAGTCTAAGAGCAGCAATTATGGAGAACTTTTTTGATGAATTGGATGCCCCCATTGGTTGCCTCTCATCACAGGATGTACCAACCCCCTATTCTGGTCCTTTGGAGGAGCTGACCGTAGTTCAACCTCCCCAGATTGTTGCAGCTGTGGAACAGCTTTGCATGAGAGGATGATACAAAAAACAGATGCCTGATGAGAATAATGTTTTAGTATAAGTCTCAGGGCACTCAGGTACTCCACTGCACTAAAGATTTGAAAGACCATCTAAGAAGAGGACAGACTGCCTTTTCACGCATATCTGTGCCATTACTGTGTAAGTGTTGTTCAGTTGTTCAGTGCGGGGGAACCTTTATTGAGTTCGTGTCCAGGAGTATTGTTAGGTTCACACCATTTTGCATCAGCAGTCACTTTTGTTGAAAGAGTTTTCCTGGGTCAGGTTTAGTAGATATCTAGCTCATCTACCAACTTCCACATTTTTACCATTGAGCAACCGACCCCAGTTACAGAAAATTGCAGCACCTGTGATCTGGATTTGGCTTTAGTTGCCTACTTGTGCTGTCTGTTTGAGGCTATGGTTTTCTGTAGTCCAGAGACTTTTAATATGTAGAGCTATATGGGACAGGCCTTGGACAGAGGGTTTGTACTGGGAAAAAGCCTTGAACTGGTTTGTATGGACACTGGGATGTTTGGGGACAGATACTAATACCCGTATAAGCTTTGTTGGGTTTTGGAGGGGGGGGGGGGGGTGCTGGGTTGTGTGTTTGTCGTGTGGGGTTCACTGTTGTCTCTTTCATGGGGCTTTTCTTTTCCATGCAGCTTGTATCTCAAAGTCAGCATGTTTACTAAACTTCTGCAGCTTGTTAAAATAATCAATGGAGATCAAAGACCAATTGACTGTCCTCGGGGGAGGAAGAATAGTGACAGGACATATGTTCCAAGAAGCGGAGGACAACAGGTAAGATCTGTAACGAACCTTTGAAATGAAGATATATGACTTGTAAACCATTCCCAAATATATCCTAAATATGTATACCTACACAGGCTTCTAGTGATACTTAGTGTAGCTTTACAATGGACTACCAAATTCACTATGGTTTGGAGGTATACTATTTTTTTGATTGATGTGTTGTGGTTGTTTTACTTCTTCACAAAATTTTGGCATCTACACTCAAATCTTATAAACAGTAAAATCAATGTTCAGAAATACCTATGCTTCTGACTTTAAACTTGAAAATGAAAATATCATCATGCATACTATCTTTGTGAACATAAACCAAATATCAAATTACAATATAATAATATATTTTCTTGAATTCTTTCAAGGAATACAGTCAAAGGTTTCAAGGGTTGCAATGCGCAACATGAGTATTTCTTTATGAAGTTCAAATTAACTTTTTGAAAATGTCCTTTGTTCCTAAAAGGCTCACTAAGGTCACCACATTTGAAATGCAAAAACTTTTTTGTGTTACTTAAAACCTTGAACATGAATTATATTACAAATTGATGGTAATTGGTGAAAATTTAAAACAAACTTAACATTATGAATCATAGTATACCAATATGGTATGGCTTAGGACATGATGAAAGATGTTAGATATTAAGATAGGAATCTATGGCACAAAAAGAACATGACACACCATGCACCATGATTAAACTTAAGGTGATTGGCATAGGTTATCATGAAAATGGGGAGATGAACTTAAAGGGATTGGCATTAGGTTCCTAGGAGATTCATTCAAGCTAATAGATGAAGGTGATTATGTTAAATAGGGCTTGGTAAAAACATTTTAAGTTTGTGGTAGTAGATGTTGAAAGGGTCAATTCTTCATTGTATTATTGATATTTGGGTAGGATACTTTTGAGAATGAGTATAGTTTAGCAAATGAGAATAACATTTAAATAATGTTGTTCATGTGACATTAAGTGTGTAGATTAAAATAGGTACTTGAAATAGTAATATCATTGATGGAAATTTCCATCTAGGTAATCTTTAATAAAACATCATTATCTTGGGTTTTGAAAACGTAGAACACAATTGAATGTTTCATTGCTATGATATTGTTTTTGTTGATCTAGTGTCATATTATTCCTTGTTTTTGACCAAATATTTCTAGAATCCATAACTAATTACTAATTTACTAAACTTCAAATTGAAAATAGCCAATAAATAAAGATACAAGAAACATAAAAGATTTTAAAAATTCATAGGTTTATAAATCAGGAATTTAAATTCATTCCTACAAAGGTGATTTTTGGCATGACTACCTTACGCCTTTCAAATTTGGGATTATTGTGAATCCAAGGAATTACAAATGAAGCCATGACAAGTAGAACTAGAGAGAGTGTGAAGATCTAAGGTTTTGTTTGCCAATCAAGTCTTTATCTAGATACTTGGAACATAAGAAATTAGCACACCATTGACATGCTTTTTTACAATGAGTAATGAGGAAAAAAATGTTGCATAGTACTACTCACTCATCACATGCCAACCAATCTCCATTTTTGCTCACCATCCCTTCCCAATTTTTCTTTGCCCACTCCTTTTCAATGTCCCCAATCCCAAAGCATATATCATAATCCCTTAGTGGCTTTTGCACAAATTATATTATTTTTAGAATGCTAAAATTTTCAAAAAATATTTTTCTTGAAAAATAATTTGTGTGAAGAAAAATGAAAAACATTTTGGAATATTTTTTAATATAATTTTCAAAATTAAGTGATTAATTAATTTGTGTTGGAGCTACTCCTATATTATGGTATATAAATGATTTCACCATAGAAGAAGACACATCCACATTTCTTGGCTACGATGTTTCTTCTTATTCTTGAAACCTCAAAATTTTATCTTGTGTTTTTGACCATTCAAACATTATTTGAAATGAACTAATGCCTTTTGTGTAACATCCTACATCCTAATAAATAATCACCCTACACACATTTCCACATGCAAGCTTGCATCCCTTCACCTCTTTTAGGACTTCTAAACATTTTATCTTTACACCACCATCATGATGACAAGCACATTCATTGTTTCCAACATATACAACTAAATACATTAGATCCATTTTTTTCAAATTAAATTCCATATATGAATACAAGGGAATGACATTGTCCATAGTCTACCAAAATCAAAGGTCAATTGCATACCAACCATATATGCATTGACCTAAACCAAACCTTATCCATCTCTATGACCCCTCTCCTATCCACCTGTTGCTAATTATTACCAATGAAACATGATCAACATTCAGATTGCTTCAATAAAAATGCATTGCACATTTTTACTTGCCAAACCCATAGTCTTTTTAAATTGTTCCCTATCACCTAATTAAATAATGGTCGTTAGTTAATGACTTTGCTAACATTAATTTTTCAACCAAACCCATATCCTCCTTTAATTGTTCCCATGTGAATACTTTTGGTAATATAATAGTTTGTTTTCCAAATTTGATTGTCTTACATTGTTTTGTTTTTCTTTTGTTATTGATATTGCTCTATTCTTAAGACATTATTTTATCTATATGTGGAGATTTGTGGTAGACAAGTACCAAATCTTTAGTCAATCTAAAGTTGTGAATTTTTTCACTAACTACCAAACTAATTCGACAAAAGCTAATTGAGTTGTGATCTTAGAATTTATGTTTGAAATTTTGTACCTTGAAGGTTGTAAATCTTTCTTGTATTTTTCTCTTTTTATAAAATTTCAACATACATTTCTTTTTAGAGTCCTTCAAATTCATCTTCTTACAAACTCCATTATGTCATTCCTCTCAATGGTTTTATAATTCATGCTTCTCACATTATTCCTATTCCTAAGAACTTTCCTAAACATGTGCATGAATGGGCAAGGAACACTTCAAAGGAAATGATGTGTCCATCTCCATGCCTTTAATTCAACCTTTTGCATCATATATTTACAAATTCAATTCAATTTATTTATGTTATAATGTCTTCTTTATTATTTGTATAAAACACAAACTTGAATCCTAAGCCTTTTTGAACATCCTTATTAACCACACTACATCTCCTCCTTCCTTTACATTAGTTGTTAACCAAACATGTTATCCAGGAAAGGGTAAGCTTGCAATAAAATGACCAACACCTAACCACTTGGTTGTTTAAAAATGTTTGTTTAAAAATAAGTGGGTTGGCCAATCGAGTTGACATGACTAAATATAATTGGTTATTGCAAATGAATTTTTTTAAACCATTGATTATCGAGCTTAGAAGCAAATTGTTTTAATTGTCATGACCAAAGAAAATGTCATGTTATATTATTGTATAGAATTGTATATTAAAAAAATTCAAGAACATTTTCAAGAAAATATCATTTTCAAACAAGGATACATAATGAAACATTAATTACAATGTTTTAATAGTGTTTTTGGCACTTTAAAATTAAATTCTTAAAACTTATTCAAGTGTTATTGTCATGGAAAATAATATTGACTAGCATCACCATCATTAACATTATCACCCACATCACAATGGATGAATTTCATCCATGGACATCCTTTTTTATCCACAATAATTAAATTTCATTTAATTGATGAAGTTCATCCATCACCATTCATTTTTCATTCATAACTTATAGTTCAACTATAATTTATTTATAATTTGCCTATATTAATTGACTTGAAGTATTATTTAAAATCTAAAAATGTTTTCAAAAGTGTTCATTGGAAGATGGGCATATGGAAGTTTCTTTGAGCTACATCTTGAAAAAAGTATACATAGAAGTAGAAATTTTTCATTTTTCATTACCTTTAGTTAAGGTAGAATCTTGTGCACACTTTATGTTTTGTTTTGATTTTCATGTTTTATGTTCAGAATTTATACATGATTTTGCCATAGTTTGTTTTGGTTTTTTTATACGTTGGAAATCCCTTTGCCTTTGTAATTTTTGTGTTTGTGGCAATTTCAATAATAAATTTAAATCATCATTATGTAAGTAAACCAATAATATTAAACACTAGTTCAATTTACCACTTCAAAACATGTAAAATTAAGCATTTGTTACACATGTTGTTGGTCATCATCGGGAACTTACTTGAAAATGACAATGTTAACCAAATCACTAATTTACTAATTAATAATAAGAAAATTTATGAAACTAATGAATTGCCTTTCAAACATAACAATTTTGAACTCATGAGGTGTAACCATTCTACCAAAATTTACAATTCACAATATTTTAAAAAAAAATTCAAAGGCACAAAATGTTGAAAAAAAAAATTATAACAAGAAATGGGAAGAATTGTCAATGTTTTTGATGTGAAATGATTCAAGTTGCCTAAATTGATTCATATTTACAACATTTTTTTCAAATACATATAAATAGTTTTATTCAATTTGAAATGTAAAAAATAGTTAGTTTAAACTATATAAATAACTTAATATGAGAGTTAAATCATGAAGTTTAACTTTTGTCAAGTAAAAATGATTGATTGGGACAAAACATAAATTATTAAAGGCTTTCAATTGAAGACACAAAAATGATGAAACATTGCCAAATTTTATTTTATAAAAAAACACCCTTTATGAAAAGGAAAAGAAGAACAAGAAAGTGTTAACATCTAATGATGAAAACAAAAGCCACAAATGAGGGCCACAAAAAAGATCACAAATATTGAACAACAACAAATTGGTCCTCAAACCCTTATTTGTTGCATGAAATAGATCAATATAACTATATAATTCATGAGATAGGGATGAAACATGAAAAACATCAAATGTAAAAGAAGGTTCCTTGGCAACAATGACTTGTTTCAAAATGGAGGTCACATGAACTTTTTCTGTAAATTTATCAACACCATTTGCATATAAAATGAGTGGAAAATTGACCAAAAAATGTATTTAAAAAAACTTTGGATGATTGTGTCATTTTAACACATTAGTGAACAAAATTGTTGGCATGTTAGTGAAAGCACCCAAAATCTATATGGCAAGAGGGAAAAACACATTTGTAAGGTGTTAATTGTTGTATAACTTATACTTTGTTTGGGTCAGAGTTTTTGCGTTCACTTTTTGAAAAACAACAACTCATCAAACTAAATATGCTTGAACAAGATTGGTGATGACAATATCAACTAGAGTGTGGACCCCATTTGTGATGAGTCAATATTAACTTCTCAAAGTGACGACTTGAGGAATGAAAACAAGAAGATGTGCTTGTTCAAATGAAACATAAAACCTAACATTTCTAACAATGAAAACAAATGCACCCTAAACAAACAATGTGGGTTGCAAATGTGTTCCCCTTTCTAGGAACACAAAATAAAATGTATCCCCATTAAGTATATAAACTACCCATAGATGTAATGGGCTAGGCCACAAGGTATCAAATGGTGAAGCCCCAACTTAAAATGTAGCATTGGGGAGAAGATGTTTGAGGCCATATGAGGTGAGGAAATGACTAAACAATCGGAGAATTAGGCATCAAAACCCATGCTTTTAAAATCTCAAAAATACACAATGAGGATTAAATGATGCTAGAAAAAGAATGTTCATGCAAATTTTCTTTTGAAGATGATCAAACTTACTTTCTATTTTAAGCTGTTCAAAATGAAAGATGGAGGTTTGCATTGTAAGAAGGAAAAAAAACCTTGGTGCCTCTAAGACCTAAGGTGTGGACTTTAGATACAACCACTTGACAATTTCAACATCATTATTCATAGTTGCTAGTGGTGACAAACATTGGTGCTTGTGTTGTCAAGTCACTATTGCCATTGGTCCATGACAAGGGGGATTTTTCAACATTTCTAACATTTTTTTCCCCTATCACAATTAGGTTATATATAATTAGTAAAATAAAGATTGGTTGTGTTATGAATTATGATTGTTAACTAAAACATCCAAAAACTTAGCTCACCCACTTTAACATTCCACAACATTACTTGCTTGCAGTCTATCCAAGTAACTATTGTGGGTGGTAACCATTTTGGGCTCCATCTTATTATGAATAATCATTATTAAATAAGCACAATTTTTTTACATCACCCATTGTTTTAATGTTCCACAATGTTATAAAGTATAGTTTACCAAAGTAATTGTTGTGGATTGTTGCCATTTTGGGCTCCATCTTCTTATGAATGATTATTATTAAGTGAACATCTCAAATTTGAGCCCACCCATTGCTTTGATGTTCCACAATATAATGAGGTATGGCCTATGAAAATAATTGTTGAGTGCAAGTGAAATTTTTTGGCTTCGTCTCAGATGATTATGAGTAGTCATTACTAAGTATGCATCACAAAATTGAGATCACCTTGGAGTCCCAATGCTTTTTTTTTTTCTTCTGTTTTTGGGGGTAAATTTTCGCAAATTGGTGAATTTATTTTTCAGAGAAGGAAAAAAGAGAAAGGGAATTTTTTTGTGATTTTATGGATTTTCCCCATTTTTGAATTAAAAATTAATTAAATTAGCCACATCTAGACCTAAGCACTTCCTGGTTCATCACTTGTAGCAGCACTTTTGCAAAATGCTATTGCTCACATAAGACAGTTTTCACATAAGACATAATGCCAGGGATTCTCATGCACCTACTTGAGGAATTTGGGGAGGAAAAAAAAAAAGAAAAAAAAAACCCTCCCTCTGATTTTTTCTTACAAAAAATTGGGAAATTTGTGGACAAATGATTTTTTTCAGAGTGTAAATTTGACTAGTTTTGCTAAATTTTGGGGGCAAAATTAGCCAAATGTTCCATATCACTAAATTGAAAAAAAAGAATAGCGCTGCCCTAGACCCATTACTTTGATGTTCCACAATGTGATGCAGGAAATGTGGTTGACATCAGAAATTGTTGTGCCACGGTTGCCATTTTTGGCTCCATCTTGCCATTTTAAGCCAAAAGAAGAATCATGGAAATTCAAATAGTTCACCATGCAAAAATATAATCTTCAAAAAATCCTCTAAAAAAAAACCCAAATCCTTCAATATATTAGAACTCTATTACTAATCTCAAGTCTCAACACAAGCCAAAATATCATCTTTCAAAAAAATCCTCATATAATAAAAATAGACCTCTTATTATTTACCTAGGAGCCAAAATCCATTAAGCTACTATACTCTATAATGAATCTAAACACAATAATATCCTTTGCCTTGGTAGGCAAGGCCAACAAATCCTTTCTAACTTTCTATGGATTTTCTTGAAGGAGATTAGGTACCTACTTCAGTGATGGGGGACTCGGGAGTTGCATCAGAAGAGCTGGCGGCTAAATAATATAATAAATGTCCCTTTTTTCTTCTTCTTCATTTGCCTTTTTACAGAAGGTGATTCTGAATTTAAGTTTACAGTTGAGAGGAAAAAAAGTATTCAAGAGTTTCTTTCAATGAAGTAAAATAAAAAGCTGAGAAGAGATTGTGAAGAGATTGTGATCTTTTTAGGGTTCAGAGTTTAAGTTTCTAGAGAACTGTACCACTGCGGAATCGTTCTTTTCCCTATTTTCTGAATTGCTTGGGAGCTTCTCTGAGGCATTTGAGCTGTTGGGTCGGCGCCAGGATTGTCTAAGAATTTCTCAGATCGTCCAAGAAGAGATCTCGATCTTTTTAGGGTTCAAAGATTAAGTTTCTAGAAATCGGTAACACTGAGGAATCATTCTCTTCATTGTCTTCTGAGTGGTTTGGGAGCTTCTCTGAGGCATTTGAGCTGTTGGGTCGACGCCAGGATTGTCTAAGAAGGTCGTCCAAGAAAGTGAATTAATCTTTTTAGGCTTCGGACATTAAGTTTCTAGAGGTCGGTAGCACTGATGAAAAGTTGTTTTTGTTGTCCTCTGAATTGTTTGGGAGCTTCTCGAAGGCATTTGACCTGGTGGGTCGAGGCCAAATTTGTCTAAGAAGTTCTCAGATTGTCCAATTCTTCGGTTATCGGGGTTCAGAGTGAAGGAGGAACTTGTCTGTCGGAGACAAATTACAACTCTGTTGTTGTTGTTGTTGTTGCTTTTTTGGGACCTTTTCTGGACCGGTGACGATCTTCTTGGGTGGCTGAAGAACCAGAAGCTGTTGAAGAGCTGGTTTTGGTTGGTTCAAAGGTCTAGGAACCTTGAGGGCGAAGAAAGCTACAAGGCGGGTTGGGGGAGGAATGTGTGGGATGCTGGAGAACAGATGCTGACGAGAGCTGTAGCTGGGTTGAAGGGATGCAGAGCTGCAGTTAAATTTCCAAGCTACCCTCATCGGCAGCTACACTGTTTTAAGGCGGCAGCAGAGTCTGAGAATTCAAGTGCGCAAGTAGGGTTTTGGGCTGTTGCAGCCAGAGGAGCAATGTCAGAAGGAAATGAGGCTCACGATCACCCTGGAAAAAAAGGGTCGTTCGGAGGTTTGAAGCGCTCCGGGTCTACGGAGCATGTGCAGGATTATGGAAGACCATCTTCAGATGTCTCATCGTCAAGGAGCACTCAAGAAGGGAAGCCATCAGGGGAGCCCAATCGCTTTGATCTATCAACACAGGCGGTGCAGCCTTTAGATTCGACTTCTTATGATGATGAGTTTCCAGCGTTAGGTGCAGCTCCGTCAAAGCCCAAGAGGAGTGCTGCTGCTGCTGTGGTTAACCCAAGCCCCGTGCTGACCCCTGTGCAAACTCCCCAGCAGTCCCTGAGAACACAAGGAGGCTCTTTCTCCTATGTCCCAAATCAAAGAAGCAACACCAACAACATTACTGCATCCCAGCCACCATATCATGACAGGGGAAGAGCAGGAGGTGGTGGAGGAAGAGAAGGAGGAGGACGGGGAAGAAGAGCAATGGATCCAATTGAAGCTCTTGGACGGACGCTGTAAGAATTCTTCTCTGCATCAGAACTAACTTCATCCTGGTTCTGAACTCTGCCTCTGGAGTGATGATGTCTCTGAGTTTTGGTGGAGTTAGAGAGTTTTTGCATCTGCTTGTCAGTCAATTTTCAAGCTTCATGGAAGTTGGATTGATGTTTGGAGATAAGGTTTAGGGTTAGCTGGCATGCAAGGAGTTTTCAGGCATTTTCTTTTTGCATTATTGAACATTGAAGTGCAAAAGCAGTGTATTTGAAGGTTTTGTTTGTTGTGAGGTTTCATGGATGCATCCACACTCTCTCAGATTGGTAGCAACTGTTGATGACTATGGTGTCAATGCCATGAAACTGAATTGGGTTGTATGGTTTTGAGATGTTTCAGGACTGCAATCTTACGACACAGAGCAGCAGATTTCAAGCTGCAGGTGAGGAGGGACGGGTATGTAGCTGTGGCTGAAATTCTGAAACTCAGTATGAAAACAATGGCTGGCAAACCCCTGAATTCTCACACTGAGGATGATGTCCGCCAGGTACCAAAAGTCTTTTTGAAACAGAGACATTATTGAGGTTGTACAATATCTTTGGCTTGAAAGTTTTGTTGAGGAAGTGACAAGCAAATGAGCATTGAACTGAACTTGTGCCATGCTTTGGCTTAATATTTTTCTGAGGGTGGCAGTAAGTCTCAATCAATCTTGAACCTGTTTTGTTTTCTAAAACTGTCACCCCAACTGGAGAGTCTACAGTCCATAGTTTAGATCGTGAGCTACTCTATCTGTAGATATTCTCAGATTTCTTTCCTTTTGGTGAAGCTGTAGGCAGATAGAGCATGCAACATGTTTGGCTAAATATTTTGCAATGTACCTTGGAAGTCTGAGTTGGTTCAGTATTTGGAGAAGGTACCACAGTGTGCTTGAAATTTTGAGCTCAGGCGCATTCTTTCCCAGAAATGATAGCTGCAACTGCAGATTCTACAGTCCACAGTTTATATCCTTAGCTAGCCATCTGTAGATGTTCTTACGTAGCTTTCCTCCAAGCAATCAAATTGTGGTAAAGCTGCAGGCAGACTGGTCATAGGGATTGTTGAGAATGGGATTGGTCGTGTGGATTTGATGGGCAATTTTGAAAATTGATATTCTTTAATGGTGGTGGGTGGCAGGCAGTGAAAGACGATGGGAAACAGAGATTTGGACTACTGGTAGAAGGTGGCCAGTTGTTGATCAGAGCTAATCAAGGACACTCTATAAATGTAATCCCATCAATCTTTTCCAATCAATGCTTCTCTTCTCATGTCACTTCAATGGCATACTCCCAATGTGAACTCCATGTTCATGATTTGGGTATCAACATTTGGTAGGGATATTGTCTAGAGTTCCACTTACATTTCTAGTAATTTTTGTTTTTGATGCAGACTGTGGAATCAGAGGTGTTGCTGAAGGCAATCACATCTGCCAAAGAAATCCCAGGTAAATAGATGTAACTGTTAAGAAAATGAGAGCAAAAGCATCAATCTGATCACTACTTGCATGTAAGGAAGGATTAGGCCCCTAGGTCTATGGTCTGTCTTGCTTACTTTTCAACTGTGTATGCAACTGTTTCTGCTGGTGTGCTTACAGTAAAGTGTTGAAATTTTGGATTGGGTTCAAAGTTTGTGTGCATGGGACATACACAAAATTCATGGATCAAATATGGGAGCAAGGACTAAAGCGAATGAAGCGCAACCATATCCATTTTGCTACTGGCTTGCCAAAAGAGGATGGTGTCATTAGTGGTATGTTCCAGTTATATTCTTGCTAAGGATTTCTGCTTCCATGTTTGTATTCCTCACAAGTGATGGGTATTGTTTGAATTGAAATTGCATTCCAGTCTTGTTCAGGTAATGGTCTAAAGCTGATGAATGGAAAATTTGAAGATTGTTTTTCGGTCAATTATTTTCATGTGTGCAGGTATGCGTGGGTCTGTGGATATCCTTATCTACTTAGATGTGGAGAAAGCACTTAAAGGTAAGTTGTTTTCTATGCCAAGGTAGAAAAGCCCAGGTTTAGGTTTAGGATTTAGGTTTAAACCCTAAACCCTAAATGGCAATTTATGGCACTTTACTGGGAGTCCTTGGAGGTTCCCAGTCTTCAAATTATCAGTTTTTAGGCATGAAATATCCTCTGGTATGGTGGTGCTGCAGAAACTTTTGTTTGATATACCACTGAGTGTTTTGTAAACCTGCTGCTTTTTTCGGGATTTGTAGGTGGAATGAAGCTCTACATGTCAGAGAACCGAGTTATCTTGACAGAAGGTTTTGATGGATCCATTCCACCTGAATATTTTGACAAAGTGATGAAACGTGCATGGCCAGAGAAGAATGAATACATTCGTGTCTCACCACCATCTTGGCTGAAAGATCCACCATCAAGATTGGACATGGAAACAACCTCCAGCACAGTTGTGCAGCACATCAACAACCCTGATAGCAGTAATGCCAGTGAGGGTGGTGGGTCTGGGAATACAAGGAAAGCATAACATGAAAATGAAGGCATACATGGGTACACAGAAAGGATCTCTATCAACAACTAAAATTTTCAGTGCCCTTTGTCTATTCTCAGGAATGGAGTAGAAAAGAGAAAACTCATGTGGTGGGAGAACTCATGCACAGGCTAAGGAGTTATGAGCAGGGGATGGAACATTTGAGTCTGATGAAGGAATGCAACTTGTTGGCATCTGAAACTTGCATAATGTGCACTATGCTGCTTTGAGAAGTGCATCTTTGACCACAGGTGATCCATGCCTGCAGCCTCATGAACTCAAATTTTTTTAAAGCCCAACCTGGGTTGTTGTGTGTGAGTTAGTTTCTGAGCTTTCATTCCAAGTGCTCAAAGCTAGCACGCATACAACCTTAATTTATGATGCTCTTATCATGTCATCAGCAGATCAGTTGTGCTAATGTCCCACTGGATGAAGACAATTTGCATGTTGATCTGCCCAGAATTGAAGCTCAATTGAAACACTAGTGTTTCTGGGAGTGTCATCTTTAAACTGCAGTTTGGACAAGCAGTGTAGATGGTGTTCTTAATGATCTTTTTGGGTAACCTATACTGGCTTTCTGGCAGATGTTGGGAGATTTTGTACTGCCCTTTCCATGCATAGATTAGCAACTGATCTTTGCCCTGCACTTTGACCACTTATGATATTTCTTCCAAAAGAATTATTCTGGTGGCAAGAATGTTGCTTTTTCCCCTGACAGGTGCAGTGATAATCTCAAATTTCTGGTATCTTTGGCAAATCCCAATTGCAATGGTACCTTCAGAGCATGCCCAGCAGCAGAAGGAAAGTGTCCTCTTCCAGTATATTTTGGATGAAGTATTATACGCAAATAGTGTAAATCTGCTTTATGACCATGTTAGCAGTGCTTTGCAAAAACACCAGTAAAGGAAATGACTTCTCAATTGATCAATTGTAATGATTGACACCCAGCTGGTAATATTTAAATGCACTATCACATTGTTCAGTCCATTCTTGTTTTATGGGTGGATGGGTGATGACTAGCCTTTTTTTTGACTTGTGAGATATGGCCAAAATCCATAAAAGAAGTGATTTTGGAGGTTTTTAGTTGCCATAAGCAAGGGAAAACAACAATAAGAATTTTCAGATTTAGGTTTTTTGGATATGTGGTTTTCATTGTGTAGCCAAACATTGGAAGGATCATTAGGGGTGGCTGCCACTTTTTCTACATCTTCCAATAAACGATTGTCACTTTGGCTATAAAATGAAATTCCTTAAAAAAACACTGGCAAGGACATGTGAGAAATTAACACTGCAACTTGTATGTGGTGTGATAAATACTGAGAGTCTCAAATGAGGACTGATACTCTTAGGGAGGAATTCACTCTGCAACTTGGATGTGGTGGAACAAATACTGAGAGAGACTCAAATGGGGGCTGTCACTGGGCATGCTCACACCCCATGGCATAGCCTTGGGGTGCCAAGGAGAAGTTGATGAGCAGAAGCTTGTTGTTCGGATGTCAAAAAGAAGAAACTGAAGGAAAAGTCTCTGGGTAACTCAGTTGTGGAAGGAGGAGAAAAAAGAAACTGTCAAAACGAAGAGGAGACTTTGAGCAACTAAATTCTGGAGAAAAATGTTATAAGCAAAACAAACTTTTGATGAGGGGAGACACTAAAATGTTAGGCTTTAGCTAATTAGCATTCTGCTGATATGCAGTTCATAGCTACAAATGACTAAAGATATAGGATAGTAAAACCTTGACTATGAAGGGTATTCACCATCTTTCAACTGTAAGCTTTGGCAATTAGCCACTGGACTCAGTATCACCTTTCTTCTCTTATATTAAGCCCATCTACCAGGTTTCAGCACTCCTATGCCCTGACTATGTAGATGGCCTCCCACACTCTAGCACCATCTACCAAACCAAAAAGTTGGTGTTGTATCATCTGTAGCCAGGTAGAAGGTAGCTAATACTTAGTCCATAGTTCAAGTTCTCTTTTGTGTTGAGATTCATTAACATTACATGCTTTTATCTATCTCCATTTGATGGCTATTCTTATCAGCTTATACACAAAGATGAAGTACAAATAAAACATATTCAAGAGAGAAAACAATTGCTGTTGAACTCCAACACTTCATGTGGAACAGCCCTGTGCTGCCATCAGAAACCACCTTGGAATGTTTTGTACTTGAGTTTAATACAAATCTGTAATGTACAAATCCTCACAGATGAGGTAGACAACTTTCAATTTCAAAGTCCAGCGTTGTTTTTAGTTGGAAAGACATTTACTATACAAACATTTGCTTGAAAAACAAAAAAGTCTTCCAGGTGGACAAGTTTTCAGAAGCACCCTTAACTTGTGGAGGAGCGAGCTAGCAGTTCCAATAACGTGTGAAGAAGCAGTTCCTCTTCTCACTTCTCAGGAAGCCATCTCTATTTGGCAGGGGCAGCTGTAATCATTCCTTAAATGTTAGCACAGACAAAATTGGGGATGCTTGTTTGTGGGAGTCGGCACTCAAGAAGGCAAAGTTTCTCTCATCTGTTGGGAGCGGGGTATCCAACACCATCCGCAGATAGAGCACAACCCACTTGCTTCCATAAGTTGCAATCAGTAGTAATGTTGACTTGGAAAGCTTACTCAGCAGCTGCCAAGCTTTACTCATTGACGCAATTTGTGGCGCAGATAGAGCACAACCCACTTGCTTCTATCAGTTGCAATCAGTAGTAATGTTGGCTTGGAAAGCTTACTCAGCAGCTGCCAAGCTTTACTCATTGACACAATTTGTTGCCGCAGCATCTCTGTGAGTTCTTGATTCTTTCAGCAAAACAACCACATCTTTCATGGTTGGTCTCTCTGCAGGGGAGGAATGTGTGCAAAGCAATGCAATTCCAAGCACTTCAAGTGCTTCTTGTAACACAGGTCTCGGCAGGCATTGCAAGCATTGGTCCAGCAGTTTGAAGACAGGCTCTTTGGACTGAATCTTATCTTGCACCCATTTGACTACATCAACACCATCACCCAAGCCAGCTTCAGCCACTTTCTGACCTGTAAGCAACTCCAGCAACACAACCCCATAGCTGTATACATCATACTTCACAGTCGCTTTCAGTGTGAAACTGTACTCTGCATCCACACAGGAAGAAATAAAGTAGTCAGCAAGCCTGCAATACAAATGTAGGACACAAGGAAAATTATAGAGGCCCTCAGCAAACCAACAGCAAGGAAATCCCAACAGACATTATTAGAGCAAACCAACAACCATCTCCAGCAGTGCTCAGTATGTGACCCTGCAAAAATGTCTCACATCCAACTTTACTTTTTTCCAACCCCACCCATAAAACTAAAAGTGGGACTGCAAAATAAGTGGGAGACTACTAATAGCAAACCACCTGGAACAATCATTCTGATTGGCCAATCAGAAACAGGGAGCAACCGCCACATCAAATTTATTCCACTCTTCTCTGGCAGGTATTAGGTTTTTCCTTTTACCAGCCTCAGCACACTGCAAAAATGATGGCCAAATCTGTTTTGCTGAGCCAAACTAGCATGTTTTGACTTTTCTTCATCCATTTGTAATTTGAAGGGGCACATACTGAGCACCAGTGGAGTTGCTCTTAGCTTACAAGTCCTAAGTCCTAAGTATTCCTGTCCTAAGTCCCCCCATATCATTTCTTAAGACACAAATTATCCAATAGCTTTTGAGATGAAAGATGACTTCTTTGGCAGAGGTTAGAGAGGAGCCAGGAACTGCCTGGAGCAATATAACCGCATTCGCCTTCAACCTTTGCAATGCTGGTCCAGTCAAAGGTCAAGTCAAGTAGCTTAGCAAGCCCAAAATCAGCTATATGTGGTTCCAGATTGGTGTCAAGAAGGATGTTGTTTGACTTCAAATTGCCATGCACGACTGATGGCACACATGTATGGTGCAAATATGCCAACCCTTCTGCTGTTCCCAGGGCAATGCAATACCTAGTGAACATAAAAACAAAACAGATTTGTGCACAATTGTCAAACATCATACACACTAACATTACAACCTCAGTATCTTTCACAGTGCAGAAAACATGTCAAATGGAGTGTTGCATACAACAGATTTACTTGAAATTGAGCAACTCCTGTATCTTGTAAAAACTATAGGCAAACAGCCTAGGTTTAGGGCTTAGGATTCACATTAACAAACCTGGTATTCCACTGTAAAGCTGGCTTGTGTTTGTGAAGTACATCACCCAGGCTGCAATTTGGCATGTACTCATACAGCATCAGATGCACTTCCTTGCTTGAGCAGTGTGCCAAAATACTTACAATGTTGAAATGTTTGAGTTGGCTCAGTCTCTCCACTTGCGCTTCAAACACATTTCCTCCCAATCCAGAGTCCTCTTTGGAGTATGATGATGGTAACGTCAGCTTCTTTACTGCAACAATGTTACCATCTGTTGTTGTAGCCCGATAAACAACACCTGGAAGTTTGCACATCACAGGAGGCCTCAGTTCTCAGGCCCTGAATGTTGTGTGATGTTATCAAATCTTTCCAATATGTGGAAAGATTCTCTGTCTGTTTACAAGATTGCACTCAGCATCTAGAAAGAAGTGTTTTGTAAAACTGGAATCAAAGGTGAGTGAACAGAAAAGATCATGACCTGATTTTCCCTTCCCGATGATGCTGTATGATTCAAGATTGTTTACTACTTCCTCAAGAGAGAATTGAAGTGTTTTGAAGGCTGTAAGCTGCCAAGAAGGCCTCAAAACTTCAGGATCCTCACTGTTGTGGTGCTGGCTGCGAACCCAGTACCTTGAGTGCCACTTCGAGAGGATGGCAAAGCCTGCTGCAAGAAGCAACCCTGCCATGCTAAGAGTGAGCCCAACCAAGAGTCCTGTGTTTCTGCTTTGCCTTTCTCCACCACTGAAGTGTTGATTTGAAAGAGGAGGATCCACAGGAATGCTGCTTGATGTGCACGCCTTTGATAGAGCAGCGCAAAGTCCTGGATTTCCAAACAATGCACTGGGTGGTAGGCTCTTGAAGAGCTCATTGTTTGGAACAGGACCAGAAAACTGGTTGTCCGAAACATTCAGGAGAATCAGAGAATTCAGGTCTTGAAGCATCATGAGATTGCCTGAAAATGCATTGTGGGAGAGATCAAGAGATTGCAGATTGACAAGATTAGCTAGCTCTTGGGGCAGGGGCCCATTCAGCCTGTTCCAGCTCAAGTTCAAGCTGATTTGAAGTGTCATGATGAACCCTATTTCTGGGGGAATGACCCCAGTGAGCTCATTTCCCCCGAGTTCCAGCTGACTAAGCTTCCTGCAGCCACTAAGCTCACTGGGGATGCTCCCTGTGAGTGCATTGTCACTCAGTATAAGCACATTGGTGTACATCAAGCTGCCAATCTCAGGTGGAATGGCTCCTGAGATTTGGTTGCTTGAGATGTCCAGAATTTCCAGCTGTGACAGGCTCCCAAGCTGTGGAGGAAGAGGGCCACTCAGCTGGTTCCCATGCAAATCCAGTGTTTGTAAAGCCACAAGAAAACCAAGCTCAGGAGGCAAGCTTCCATTCAGTGCATTGCTGGATAGCTCAAGCACGGTAAGGTTTCGAAGCTTGCTAATGGTGGTGGGAATACTGCCAGAGAGGAAATTGTTGGAGAGTCGAAGTTGGGTTAGGTTATTGCAATTGCCAATCTCAAGCGGGATGGCACCTGAGAATCTATTATCAAAGAGCAGCATAGCTTGCAAGTTTTTCAGACCAAAAAGCTTGGACGGAAGCTCACCCAAAAGCTGGTTTCCTGATAAGTCCAACCTCTGGAGCAATGTGCAGTTGGCAAGTGTCAGTGGAATGCTCCCACTTAGCTGATTCTTCCACAATGTCAGAAACTGTAGCTGTGTCAGGCTACCAAATTCTAGAGGCAAACTGCCAGAGAGTGCATTGTTTTCGAGATGGATATCCACCAGCTTTGTGCAATTGGCAAGTGCAGCAGGTATGCTCCCAGTCAAGTTATTGAAACTCAGGCCAAGTGTTTCCAGGCTCTGGAGCATGCTGAGCTCATCAGGAATAGTGCCGGTGAGCAGATTCTGAGAAACATCCAGTTGCTGAAGAGCAGAGCAGTAGCCAAGCTCTGGAGGTATGGAGCCCATGAGACTGTTATTCCACAGCAACAGCATCTGAAGCTTCTTGAGCTTTCCAAGCTCCAAAGGAATACTCAAGCTAAGCCCATTCCCAAATGCCACAAACTCGACAAGCTTGCTGCAGTTGCCAAGCTCGGGAGGAAGAGGGCCAGTAAGCTGATTGTTTTGCAGATACAGATACTGGAGATTCAGCAAGCTCCCCACAGATTTGGGTACGGCTCCAGACAGCAAGTTGTCAGAAAACCCTAGTACAGTGAGATTCTGGCAGTTCCCCAGAAGAGCTTCAGGCAATGCTCCACTGAATGCATTCCCATCTGCTCTCAGTTCCACGAGGCTGCAGGAGGAACCTCCTCCAGCTCCTCCCAGCCAAGCAGGCACAACCCCACTCAAATGGTTGTCGAAGACGTAGAGTTTCCGCAACTGGGTGCAAGCACCAAGCTCTGCAGGCAACGACCCAGACAAGAAATTGTTGTTGAGGTAAAGCTCTTGCAGCTGCAAGAGGTTCCCGAGTTCATACGGTACCTGTCCAGTCACCTCGTTGTTGCTGAGATCCAGCACCTTCAAGGCGCTGCAGTTGCCGAACTCCGCTGGGATTTGCCCCGTTAAGTTGCAGTTGGAGAGGTTGAGCAACTGCAAAGCTCCAAGATCTCCCAACTGCGATGGGATGTCGGTTCCCAGACGCATCCCCGCTAAGGTTATGTTCACAACTCTGCCTGTGCTAGCGTTACAAGAGATTCCGACCCAGTCTGCACAAGGATTAGGGTTACCAGAGCCTGACGAGGAGTTCCAGCCACTGAGAGCATCCCAAGTGCCAGGAGCCGCCGACCTCACAAGCTGCAGAAGCACTTGTGCATCATCCTGGTTCGTAATCAAGCTGCTGCTGCTGCTTGTCCCCAGTTGCTGCAAATTGTAAAGCTTCTCGCAAAGTACTGAAGAAGGCAGCAGCAGTAGTACTAGCATGGACATTGCCATGAACCTCAGCACATGTGCAACTGCAACTGCTGCCATAATCCTCTCTCTGCAATTGAAAAACCACTTCGATTCTCTTGCGCTACTGCATCCAGTAGGCAATGGTCCGTTCCGCTGGACCCAAGTTCATAGCTCAAAAGAAACGAACCTTCAACAATATTGCAGAAGCAGCGTCGATTCTCGCATCAATCTGCAACTAGTCGAACCCATTTCTCCATCTTCTACAACACCCTGCAAACCACGACTAACGCAGCAGCAGCAGCTATATAATGCTTCCAACCAGCTTCAACAGCCACGTCCCGCAGTACACATGCAGCTGCGACAGGAAAAGGAAACTGATGATCAAAATTCCTTTTTCATCAACAACACATTGCCGGGAAAAAAAAACTACAAAACTTGAAATACTACCAACTTCTTCTTCTTAATGCAACAAAACAGACACCAATGCCATTGCAGCAAAGCTCTTGAAATTTTTTTACAAACCTTTTGAAAGAACGATGAATAGCTGGTAACACTTACTTATATATACGACTGCAGCTAGGTACTATAATAGATCACTACGTTATTTGTTTACATAGAAATATTTTTGGTTAGCTTTGGATTGAAGCAGCTCCCATGGCTTGCTGCATGATGATGCAACAACAAGAAGAAGCAGTTCGGCTGTGCCGCCGGATTGTGGATCAAGAGGAAAAGAGGAGGAGTGCAACATCGCTGCTGGAGGTTTGGCGATGGCGGCGCGCGCGCGCGAAGGTGGTGACAGAAGACGAGAGAGACACACAGACAGAGTCAGAAAAAGAAAATTGTAAATGGCGGCACATTTTTGAAACTGGGTCTTTTTCTTTTAATTTAATTTTTAAAAATTGAATTGAATTGAAATTTTACTTTTTTACATTTTATATTAACAAAAAAATTTAATTTCTTAAAGAAAATGTTATGGGAGCGCTACTCGAGCTCTAGACATCATTTTCGGAGTGCGAATGAAAAGGAGTAATAAAAAAATAACAAGCTCACAAAAATGCGTTTTTTTTTTTTTTACTTGGACCCCTCCTATTTTCTAACTTTCTCATTTCTTCTTCATTTTAAATGATTTAAAGTGTTATAGGAGTGCCACCTTCAATTTTACAAATCATCTTTGAACTCTAATAGCAACAAAGCAACATACAAATTATTATTTCTTTTGGGTGATCGGTTTTGTAATGCTTGGTGGTTTGTTTTTTTTGAGTTTTTGGTTTTGTAATGCTTGGTGGTTTGTTTTTTTGAGTTTTTGACTCACTCTACTTTGAGGATCATAAGTTTCTCAGTTTTAGTTTATTTTTTATTGATTTTTAGTGTGCTAAATGTGTCAATAAGAAAGGTTCAAATTTTGTTTGGACACCAAAAGCAACAGAACCCTCTCCTTGGATTCAGCCTGCCCTGAACGCTTAAGCCATTGCTCATGGGCTGTTTTACCTTGCAGGCATAAAAATTGGGCGTTGCTATATATATATATAATTTTAATTTGTAAAAACAAATTTCCCATGATACCTGAAGGGTACCTGTCAGATATCCACTGGGTATCACAGATTTTTAAAAAAAAATGAACACTGGGCTTTACAAAAAAGAAGAAAGGTTGCATTCTGTTTTCCTAAAGCCTGGTGACCATAGTACTCTTACTTTGTAAGAGTATCTCTAGATACATAAATGAAAATCTGACCAGGTTTTTACATAAGGGGAGAGACTACTAAAGGAATGATGCAGTTTCCATTTGTCACTATTTGATGTTATTTTAAGCCATCTTGGGATGCTAGTTGAAATTTTTTGAGAAACATATCACTGGAGACTATGGAACAATATAGTTCTCATTTTGGTCGGGCATTTTTTAAGACTCGTGTTTAATGATTATAATTTTCATTTGGTTTAGGGTTTCTGAAAATACCAAACATGTTTGTTTTCATGATTTGAGACTACATTAGAAAAAACAAAGGATGCCAAGTTAACACAAATTAGATGTCAAAGTATTTTCATCTCAATAACCGACAGCTTGTAATAGGTCAGCCATGGTGATTGGGGATGTGTTTTGAAGGAAGTCGGGAAGTAGCTAGGCTTGCCATTATTGGTCAATTTAAGATGGAGGATTGCACCCTTTGCAACACAATTGAAATTTTTTGATGAAAAAAAATAACTAAGACAAAAAGAGGAGGGTCTTTTGTCCTTTTGAAACTTCAAATGGCATTGACATAATTGTGTAAAAACATATTAGCTTGTTTATGTAGACATTCAAATATATCAATTGGTCAAGTATCTTGCAAAAATACTTTGATCAATGCGGTGTCAATGTTGATTGCTCTATTTTATTTTATTTTATTTTGGCTTGAGTTGCATTGGAGGCAACAAATCGTTTGAGTTGTGCAAGATCAGAAAAATAAAACCAACATTGATTTGGCACTTATTATTCATCTTTGAATTAATTACCAACCTTCAACCATGCCTCCCAAGTTCAACATTTTTTCCCCCTTTTTTTTGGGGATAATGAGTCAATTTGATTGGCCTATCACAAAAAAAAAAATTGAAACATTGAAGGCTCCCCAAAGTAGAAGCTTCTATTTTGAAGATAAAAATTTTAAGTGCCTAACCCTTTGGTCCACCTATGCAAACAACTTTGGGCAAAGCATAAGGGATAAAAATAACGTACTATTGGGAACGTCTTGGGGAACAAATTGGGAGTTGTTAAGAATCTCTTGGGAACTTGATGAAAACTCATTGGGAACATAAAACAAAAAAAAATGCTAACACCCCCTACTCACGCTCCACTAAAGAAAAAAAAAAAAAAAAAAAAACCTGGGCCTCTTGATTGCATACTTCATCACCTCATTGGCTGAGCAGATTGGGAACACTTTGGGGAACACATTGGGAACTTTCTGAGAATCTCTTGAGAACTTGTTGGGAACACATTGGGAACAAGGAAAAAAAATTTAAAAATTACCCTTTTTCCCCTTTTATTTACCCTCATAGCTTGTGTTTTTATTGGATCCCTGACATTGCAATCAATCGATGAATTAGTGAATTCTTCACTCAATCCAGTTAAAACATCCATCCACAAACCGCCAAAGGGGACCCCATACGGCCCCAAGGGCTAATGACAGAGCTGACTAGGGGGGATCAGATATTGGGTCAGGGTTAGGAGGAAGTACCATGTTGGGGTTTTGCAATTGGGTAGCTCATAAAATTTGATAAGCAATAGCATTGTTTAAACTTTATTAATTAATTAATTTTTTATTTTTATTTAAATTTTTTTTGGCACGAACGGAAAAAAAAATTCCATTTCATTTTTTTTACTTTTTTTATTAAAAAAAAGTGAAAAAAAGACTTTCAAATAATAGGTAGTAATATGTGTTTTGTTGATCGAGGGAATTATGTTTTTTTTTTTTTTTGCTTTTAATTTATTTGGTTGCTTTTGGACATTTCAAGATTGAAGTGTTTTTCCTTCCCTTCTTCCCTTGTTTGCATTTTCAACAATTGGATATGGAATTTCACAAATGGCCATGAAAGTGAGAGGGAGGAATCTTGGCTTAAGCTTGGGCAAACATGAAGAGATTTCTTGTTTTGAGACCCTAGCACAATCAATCTTGGCTTGGGCTTGATTTTCCTTGTCTTAGACCCCATGGAACCTTGGTCATTTTTTTCCCTGGGTCACATGTCTTTAATCCCAGGCCACCTTGCCCTAGCCCTCAAGTAGCTTAAGGTCGAATTGTCCAATTTAACATTTTAAAAATTTAAAAAAAAAAACCTACCATGAATGCCTAAAATTCATTCCTTCCTCACACAAACTTTTTTTTTTCCCATTTTTTTTGAGGTGTGAGAAGGTAGGTGGGGGCAATAACTTGCCAACATATTTAAGCCACATATCCACCTTTTTGTGTACATAAGATACCTACCCACTTACATATTTTACGTACCAACCTATTCACCTACCTAAGTTACCAATGTATTTAGTCACCTAAGTACATAGATAAGTAAGGAGGTACTTAAGTAGGTTGGTTGGTTATCAAACGCATTGTCCATCACCCAAAAAAAAAAAGAGTTTGGGTAAGGAAGGGATGAATTTTAGGCATTCACGAGCAACTTATTATTTTTATTTTATTTTTTCTTTTGGGGCAATTTGACTTAAGGCTACCCAAGGGCAAGATAGGGTGGCCCATAGTTTAAGCCACCACAACAAAATGACCATAATTAATTTGGGTCAAAACAAGGAGGATCAGAGGCAACATGCCTCCAGGCAAGAAAATATTTTAGTACCTGACCCTTGGCCAAACCAAAAAAAATTATGTCCAAGGGTCCCGTGACATGGAATATTGTAGTGTGCCCGACCCAAGATTCCACTTTTTAATTGCTCCCGAATGGCCGTTGTGGAACCCCCTAGATAATGGGCTTACTCATTTTATGTTTTCAACTTCTTTTTTCAATTTGAACATAATTCAAATCGTTGGAAAATTGATGTAATAAAAAATGATGATTTATTCAAGTGTTGGGATTTTCCTATTTGACTTGTGGCCTAAGGTGAAAAGCAAAAACAACAATTAAACTAGTAACCTAGACTAAAACACAATCAAAATTGGAAACAATACAACTTATGATATGTAAAAGGAAAAAAAAGTTATAATTTGACACTATTATCTTCTAACTTCAAATGTCCAAGCTTAATAATGACATCTTCATTTTCATTTAGTAAAGCTTCTTCCATTTGTGTGAATCACTTCATAGATGCCAAAGTAGCAACATGAGCATCATGTAGCATCATCTAGTCAATTATTGTAGATGTTTATAAATTTCAAAATATTTCATTTCAATCAAGAATGTCATTGGGTTGTGCAATTAGTTCAATATTAAAGACTCTTCCTACCTCAAAC